>CM036658.1:36517350-37165293 GCA_020746105.1 Trogon surrucura | reverse complement strand
GCAGAGCCTTCTTGATTTTTCATAAAGTTGCAGGAAACTTAGCCTTTAAAATTCCCCCTCACACTGTTACCTATAAACAGCCAGCATGATAAAATGAGTAAGCAAGAAACTTTTGAATTATCTCCAAGATGCAAACTTTCTGTAATTGAAAAATACATTTGCAGAAATACTGCTCCCAAGGAAGTCACCCTTGCAGACTCATATGCAGAATTATTTAGCAGACATCCCATGGGAATTTACCTTTACTGTGTGCCTGTGACAGCAACTTTGGTTGTATACATTTTTCCCAGAACAAGGGCTGTCATAGCTTCTGAGACATAGGTCCTGATCTTATCCAGAGTCAGCATAATAATGGAAGTCTAGGTTTATGCTACACGTCACAGCCTGGCTTAACAAGGCCAAGGGTAATTCATCCTTGTTTTTCTACTTATTTTAAAATGCCTTGCAGATAAGAAACATTTGATTTGTGCTTTATGGGATTATTCAGCTCCTGAATACCATGCTGAGTGGAGGACTTTCTGTTGCTGCTGTTTCTTTTTTTCTTTTTTTTTTTGGCAAGGCAACATCAAAATAATATTGAAACGCAAACAAGAATTTCAGATCAGATGCACATTTTAACAGATAGCCTTGCGAAAGTGCACTAAGGATAACAGCTTTTGCTGTTTGCCTCGATGCTGCTCAGAGGCACATCATAAATTCTTGACTTCTGCCAAGCACAGAGAATTTTCCAGCAACAGCTCAGAAGAAATATACCAAGGCCAGGGGCATTGCAGTACAAGGAAAATGAACATTTTAATAAAGAATAGGTTAGCCAATAGTTCCACTGGTAACTATAGTAAAATATGAGGATTCATTTTGCTGGTAGGACTGCTGAATGAAAGTTCAATTTACTTTGTCTGCTGTGTAAAGGCACTAAGGCAATGACATAGAACAATAATTTTTTTAAATGGATACTTTCTCATCCCTCGTAAACTCTGAATGTATCCTCAAAAGAATGCACATGTTCTTGTTCTGAGGGGCACCCTATTCAGATCATAGCAGGATTCTTCATTAATATTTCCAAAACATATTTTTATTTATTTCAGTATGACAAATACATGTCAAATACCTAGAGAACATTCATATATCAACTTATTGAACTTAAAATGCACCCCTTTATCCTGAAATTTTGCCAGATCAGAGTGAGGAAAATGCTTCATGGACTTTTGTATGTTGTTTTTTTTTTTTTTTTAACAATGAAGACCTACTGAACAGCTCTATGATCTTCCATCAAAGCTTTACAAACAATTCATTCTCACTAATAAGAATGCAAATCTAAAGACCATAGACCATAGAAATATAAAGACTGGATTTTCCCAATCCTACAAATTCAGGAGACAGACAGAGGGATACTAACTGACTTGACAAAATTTAACAGTCCAGATTGTGTTCAGCCTGCCTGGAGCATGGAAGTATAGGGGCAATATTCCAGTGCTTCTTAAGATCTGGAAACATTTCACATTTTCTGTATCATGAAGTGACAAACTGAACTAAAGACAGACAGGTTTTGCCTCTTTTCCTCTTTTCTCTCTTTTTACCTCTCATTGACTGTGCCCACAATATTAGTTGCCACCTTTAAACAGCCTTTATGCTTGGAAAAATATTGGACACTGGAGCAATGGAAAACAAACACGTGTTGTGTTTTCTCAGTGTTTGTTTCTGAACCTCTTGTTTGGTCTGTTGAGTGTTTGCTTAAGAGAACTTCCTTTTAAGTACAATATAAAACTGAAAAGTGGGCTGTAAATTAACTAGCCATCTTAGCAAACCTGTAACAATCCTTTACAGGATAAAGTAAGAAGTATGTAATTGTATATAATAAATACAACCACACCAATATTTTATAGTAAGCCATTGACTTGATATATTTTGTCTTTTATGTTCATGAGGTGTATCATGTTGTTGTTCATGGTGAGTTTTTCTGATGATGGATTTTAGTGCATTGTCATCAGCAGTGGAAAGGGGTTTGTTCAAATACTCAATGCCTCGCATTGAAAGGTCCAGATTTTTTTTTACCCTTACTTTCCTTGTATCTCAGTAGGTCATCTAAACAGTGTGGCTCCTCGATGGGGTAAGCATCACCCATAAAGCAATCAGAAAAAGCATCCAACATGAGCTCACTGTGTCTTTATACCCCCATATGAGAGATAGCTATTTAAGCTTGAACCCATTGGTTCATATATTAGAAATCCTAGATTTTCAGAGTCACTTTATCTCAGAGTCTCTGTGGAAATGCTTCAAGAATATTCTCAGTGAAACAGTATTAGACCTTTGGACAGTGATAGTTTTCACCATCAACGCATGCTGAGCTTTCCCAAGGCCTTTGCATGGGAATCTATATCAAATATTGTAGTGGAAAACAATGGCTTGTTTTAATCTTCATTTCACATGGTCTAAGTAGCTGATGTAGAGTCTGCATTCTTGGTATCCAGGTTGAACTAGGCATTACCTCAATTACTGGCATAGTAACACCCCTGTGAATAATATCTCAGTTGCTCCAAATTGCACATTTCTTTTTCAGGCAGGCGTTGATTTGAATGTGTGCATGCTTTTGTAAATACGGTTCATTTGGGTTTTAATATGCAGTTAGAAATTAATGGTACCGCAAATCGGCTTTTGATCTGCAAGTGTGAGCTGTTGTTGTGCATGATTTAGGATGCTGCTGCTACACCAAGGGACATGCTATGCTAAAAGTTACAAACCAGATGTCTCCTTGCTGGTAACAGGGAAGTCATATGCCTCTGATGCCATATATCGTGCAATATGGTTCAATGTCAATGCCAGCACAATGCTGCCAATGGGGGAACAGTTCTGGAGATTTCTTTTCTATGAAATAGTGCAAAAATACTGTTTCTCTAAAATGAGTAAATGCAACAACCTCCAGTTTACAGAGGAGTGTTTCTGGACACAGCACGGATCTCTGTTACTGGTCTAACAGAAGACCGGTAGAAAAAAATTACCTGTCTTCACAGAATCACAGAATGTTAGGCGTTGGAAGGGACCTCTAGAGATCATCTAGTCCAGCCCCCCTGCCAGAGCAGGATCAACCAGAGTAGTAGGTCACACAGGAATGTATCCAGGCAGGCCTGGAAAGTCTCCAAAGAAGGAGACTCCACAACCTCCCTGGGCAGCCTGTCCCAGTGCTCTGTCACTCTCACTGTGAAAAAGGTTTCTCTAATATTTTTGTGGAACCTTCTATGTTGCAGCTTGCACCCATTGCCCCTTGTCCTGTCATTGGACATCCCTGAAAAGAGTCTGGCACCGTCCTCCTGACACTCCTCCTTGACATATATATAAACATTGATGAGATCATTCCTCAGCTTCCTCTTCTCCAAGCTAAAGAGACCCAGCTCCTTCAGCCTTTCCTCATAAGGGAGATGTTCCACTCGCTCCATCATCTCTGTGGCTCTGCTCTGGACTTTCTCCAGCAGTTCCCTGTCTCTCTTGAGCTGAGGGGCCCAGAACTGGACACAAGATTCCAGATGTGGTCTCACCAGGGCAGAGTAGAGGGGCAGGAGGACCTCTCTTGACCTACTAGCTACTCCCCTTCTAATACAGCCCAGGATGCCATTGGCCTTCTTGGCCACGAGGGCACATTGCTGGCTCATTGCCATCCCACTCTACACCAGAACCACAATATTCTTAAACAGTATTTTCTCTTCTTTTCCAAGAGATATATACAAAAAGGACCCATAATGCAAAAAATACCAATATTAGTTCCTTATACAAATGTCATGTTGTACTGGTAAAAATGACAGTAAAAACAATTGTACTTTAACCCAAATGGAAGACACTTATTAGATTAAAGAAAACAATAATGCCTTTCGAGTTTAAATTTTTTTTCCTGTGGTGCCCGGAAGCTTCAGCTCTTCAGCCTTCTGTGCTTTTTTTGGTATAGATTTAAAATAATGATAAATATATCCCATGATATGTAAGTACAAGATTTTATTTAATAAACAAAATGAAAACAAATGTTCCTCAGTAGTTGTTCTGAGAAAGTGACACTCGCAGCTTTTAATAAAATGGTGTTCAGAAAACCTTACCTCTGATGAAATGATGTGCATCTGGTTACACCTTCCTACAAATGTGCTTCATCTTCACCTTCACTAATCCTCTGTGCTCTATTTACAACGGAACTTGTTGAATATAACCAGAAATGAGGCAGTATTGGGGACTTATAGTTTCAGACTGAAAGTGAAGTACCTTCTTTGGAGAAACTTTTCCTTTGTTCCTCGAATTGTTGAATGAAGAAAATCAACCAAAAAGAACAAAAAAAAACCCACCTCTGATTTGCTGTATTTTTTTCCCCTCAGAATCAGACAGGATTGAAAGAAACTTGTTTCAGCAAAGATAAGAATTTTCAACACGCTCAGCAGTCGAATGCTTAGTTTGGAATTTAAGAATATTGATCCAATAAAGCTATATAATTCAGTAACTAATGTTAATTATCCCTCACTTATTTCGCTGCTCTAGACCAAAAGGTAATATTATTTATGTAGCTGTGATAAGGGCAATCATAAATGGCTTACAACCATTTTCCTACTTCAAATGTTAAGTGTAGCAGAGCCTTGATAAATTACGGTATATAGCACAATTACTTAGAATGGTGCATTGGCCATAAGCCATCTTCAAGCTAATTTTAGGCATCTATAGAAATCACATACGAAGTAAAACACAGGTTTGTAGTGCAAGAAATTTCAATCTTAAAAACAGAAATTAGACCAGATACTGCATAAATCAACGTAGTACCCTGAACGACATGAAAATAGGCCAGTTTACCCTAGCTGAGAACATGGCTTAACAGCCCCAAGAAATTTGAAAAACAGACTAAAAGCAAACCAATCAAACAAACAAAAAGAAACAGAAACAAAAAATAATAGAAAACAACTCCTAGAACCCAGGCAGCTCAAATAGAAGTATACTGCTGTAAATGACCCAGAGGATGGCTCTGTCTCTCAAACAGCTTTTCTAAATCTCATAGCTGGGAGGCAGTGGTTTTATTGATGAGGGATAGCAATTCTTTATACTGAAAAGGCATTTGCAAGAATACAGGTGAGAGGAATGTGATATTTTTTGTCTAAGATTATAAATGAAATTTCAGGAGCAACAGAGAAACGGGATGCAAAGGAGCAAATGTGTGGGAAATGTGGAGTGACAGGGGAAAATTAAATTAGCACAAATTAATCAGAAATAAGAAAGCTCCTAAGGAATTGGAATTGAAACATCAAAAGTCATTAAATCAGGTGATACCCGGGGGTGAACACCGGGAAAGATGTACTAAGAATTGTGAGTAAAGAAAATTTTAGTCACTGTCTTGCACCAACTGGAAAAACAAAGGAAAACAGAAGAAAAAAAAGCTCAGTATATCTACAATATCTTTTCTGAATAAAGATTTTTAGGGTACCAGAAGTAAATACAGATCATTGTCCATACAATGGTGTTGTAAGCAGAATTTCATTTAATCAGATGAGCAACATCTGTAAGTAGTCAGACAGCAGTCTTCTATCTTACATGTTTACACAACAGGTGAGGAAATAGAATAAAAACCTCACCAGAAATGTGTCAGTGCCCTTTATGCATGAGTCTGGCATTTAACATACACATAACGTATGAGAAAAAAAGCATATTAAATGAAGTAGAGAACAGAAGAGAAGGAAGGGGAAGGTATTCCAGAATGTTTTCTAGTGATATCTTGCGAGCATAGTATGAAAAGTTTTATTTTTCTCTTCTACCTGCAAAGGCCTGGAGATACTTGCAGTCACGTAGCTTATTTTCTATTAAAAGAACATGGTTTTTTTTATAACCTCTTAAAGGGCAGCCCATATATATTATACAAAAGCATATCTCAGGGAGAAATAAAATGCAAAATCAATCTGTGTATTTCTCAATCCTCATCCTCTTCTGGTAATTCAGCCCAAATTAAACTTTTATTATTCCACTTGAAATGTTGACTTAAACATAGTACTTACTACAATTATCTCACACTCTGTATCCCTGAAACATCCTCATAATACAGCGACTTGCAGAATAAAAGGTGAATAGAAAGCCTGATCTCATAAGCTGTCTTTATTGTATGTCTGCACCATTTATCTGTCTGTAACCCACGAGGACCCTCCCCTGCAGATATGGTTCTTTCAGTCTGGTATACTAAACTATCTCCTGTAAATAGTCCTCCACTATTTTAAGACATCATCTGTCTCAGAATTTTCCATATAATTCGACATTTACTGTTGGATATAAGGGTGAGCTGAACAGACAAGAGAAAAATCAGTCTGTAAATGTGTTTATAAATTCTTTGTACTAAAAAAAAAAAAAAAGATAATCAAATAATAAGAAAAGATAAGTACCTGACTACAGTAATAACAGATCAAGAAGGATCATGAATATAAGTAAAATATTGGCAGAACATCAATTCCTTGACCGTGAATAGCCAGTACAATACAAAAATATTTGCATACAAAATGTATAGCTGTAGAATTAGAATCAAAATAACACGTATGGAATATGCTTCTGTTGGGATACTGTGCAGAACAATGCCAGGATCAACACCCTTGTTCATCTGAAAGAAAAAGCAAACAGCTTTAAATAAATTTGCTAACGACATTAAAAGAGTAGGTGCCTGAAAGGTCAGTTATGATGGGCCAACTCATGCAACAGACGTAAAAGAATAACATACTGCACAAGAACAGTCTAAAGACTACAGAACCTGTAGACAATGTAATATAAATTCAATACATTACAACCTTATTTAAAAAAAAACACAAAAAAATCCAAACCCAAAACATTATTCGAAGCTCTTAGGTGGGGAAGGCTAAGATAAGGATGAAGAGTAACATGCTAGAAAAAAAAGACCTTAAATTGCTGATGTTCTGACATTTTTTTTTTTTACTGTATTCTCTAAAATAAAAGGTCCATGAGATTTTCAGTTAGCAAGAAATTTACCTGGCTAGCTACATCACATGCTGAAGTAGCTCTGGATTTATCTGCCAATATTCCCACAAGTGTCATCACCATGCTGTGTGCAAATGCCTTCACTTAGCAATAGGACTAAAGAAGTGGTTTGATGAAAGAGCAATTGTTCCAAGAATGTGTGGCTTGTAATACAAGTGCGTATGCAGGATTCTAATTTATTAAACAAAAGGAATGAATATGAAAAAAAGTTCTACTGTACACTAGACTAGTAAATGTGTTAAAAAAATATTTCATTTGTAAGCTTAACTAAGAATCTCAGCTACAACTGTCTACAATAAATATTAAGTCAAAATAAGCTATTTTTATTTCTTCTAATTTGAAAAATAAGTTTAAGATGATATGTAAATGGTACTTCTCATGACAGACTGCAGAGACAATTTGTCAGTTAGAGGCTACCTACATCATTATGAAAGTTAAGCGTGATCTTTGCTGGGAGCACCTTTTAACTGCCATGCTTTTTTTGGAAGAGAAGAAGCACAAACTAATGTGTCCGTTTTCTGCATTAGCGTAATATTTTTGCTAATAAAATGGATTAAATATTAAAAATTAAAAATTTAAACTAGGCTATATTTTCGTCAAAATTCACTAGATTCTAAAACATGGATGAGTTGATTTTCTGAAACCTTGTGACCAGCTTTATTCTTTGATATTTCCTTCTTAAGTAATGTGGACAAGTTCACAAAATCAAAGATGTGGTTAAAGGCAACATTCTCAAAGAAAGTGGAAGGAGGCAGCACAGCTGCAGCAAGCAAAGAGTGTAGAAACAGCACTCTAAATAATTTATCTGTTTTAAGGAACCTGAATGGTTCCACCAGATAAGATAATTTGAGCCCAGAGAACAGAGCTGTCACAGTAGTATTCCTACAAGGTTGTCAGCCATTTCTCTGTTTTCTGCAGTGGATTTGTGAATAATTGAAGGCAGCAACTGCATGGTTCAGCTCTTAGCCTTTACGTTGCCTGAATTGACATAAAGAAATATCCATCTGGAGAGATTTGAAGGAGTTAGAAAAGCATGCATATCCCCATGCATACTTGTGATTTTTCTATCTCAAGGGCTTTGCACAGGTGATTTACAGTACATTATGTATACATTGTGTCAGGACTGTGAAACTCCAAATGATATTATGCTTCATAAGCTACGTTGCAACAAGTGATCAAAGATGTTAAGTCATCCATTTTAGAGTAGATTTATAGACAATTATTCAAGTTCTAGAATTAAGCTCTTTACATTACAGTCTGAGGATAGCACAAGCAAATACAGAAAATGCATGTGAATTATGTAGATAGGGGCAAACATTGTTACAGATATTTCAGACACTGTTATGTGTTTGTCTCCTAGTGCTACAGGGAATAAAGGGATATGGAGAGACCTATCCTACAACAGTGGCCCAGTGGACACAGACAGGATTGTTCACAAATGCCCAAGGGACACAGGTCAAGATTTCCTGTCCTCCATGATAAAACAAACTGGATAATCTCCCAGATATTGCTAATCTGGTCAGCAGGAGCAGAGGTTGATGTGACAGAAACCTTGTCCATTTTATTTCATGAAAGTTCCTTCTGTGTTGGAGATAATTTCAGCCACTGTAACTACAGTGTATTTTTGCCACTTCGTAGTCTAGAAAGAACAACTCCTTGGACACCCTACTTGTCCCTTACTTACACAGGGTCAGCTTCAGTGTAGCTCTAAAAAGAACACCGAAAACCAAATTACATGCACTGATCAAATACTTGGGAAAAAAATGTTATTTTTATTAATGAAAACTATCAATTTTAAAATATTTATTTGTAAAGACATCTCCTGAGGGTGAAAATTAAGGCATGGTTCAAGAATCAGAATTTATGCAACAGGAAAAAAAAGATTGATTGAAGGCAAGACTGTGTAACAGACAGGCAACAGACACCCTTACTGCAAGCTGTTACCTCGATTTTAAAAATTCGATTTGTTTAGATAGACTTTAATAAACAGACACCCTGGGAGCAATCCAACTTCCTAATGTAGGAGTTTGGTGTCATTGTAGATGATACCAAGCACAAAACATTTGCACAGGAGTAGCAGATATTTCCTGCAACCTTAGGGTTGCACCACACTTCCTAAAATGGCACTTCATACCTGTGTTTAAACACTTGAGTCCTGCTCATAACTGTGTAACTAGGACTTTGAAAAGAATTCTTGCTTAATATCTTTCAAAGTAAGTTATTTCAGTCTTTTTTTTTAAGATTTTTTTTTTAACTTCTTGATGAACTTAAATGTGTGAAGATGCCAAAATGTAAGGTTAAGAAATATAATCCAACAACTTGGCACACTGCCTTTAAATAATAAATTCTAAAACAGCATAACAAAAGAAGAGAACTGGCTCATCTAAATTTATTGTGGATATAAAAGAAGGTTGAAGAAGACACTTTTTTATTTTCAAAAGAATTCAGCATGAATAATGTAGCTTTGCAGCAATTATGAAACTCAATTCACATGTCATTTTCAGTTGACTTTTTTTTCCATAATTCAGATGTTTCATTTTCCTGAAAGTGACATTAATTTGAATTGTTTTTTTTCAAGAAGTCCAGGGTTGTGATGATAGTCTGCTCCTACTTCGCTGTGCTGGTAGTTGAGAAATCATGGTCTAGATTTCCCGAAAGGACATAGAGTCCACAATGCCAAAAACATCATGGAAAATCTGTACCTGGATGGAGTTGAGAAACTGAGACTTAGTGCCTGGGACCTAACATCATCAAACAGTAAGAAATCAAATAGTACGATAATATACACTGCACATATTTTTTATGACAATGAATACTCTTTTTTTTTCAGTAGAATACCAGCAAATAATAAATTTATCTGTGTATACATATATGTATGTGTATATGTGTATTCCTATTTATGCATACATGTCTATATGAACACATACCTATATATTTTTCCCTCATTATTTAATATTCATTATTCATACTGTGTGTATATATATATGCATATAGTTATATATAGATGTAGCCTTGTACGCATACGTATATGAATTTCAGATTTTCTGGAACCCATGAGAAATGAAATTTAATTACAAATCTGATGGTATTTTATCTTCATAATAGCTGACTGAATGAACATTGTTATCTGCTTCGATGGTGACATCCAGTTTCCTGTACTGTGAGGCATGCTTCTGAGCTCACAGCTTTGCAGTCATGTTCACATTTTCTTAAGACCTCTGAAATTGTATTTATAACTAAGTGCATCAATCTTAGTATTGTAATAACATAAAGGCTAAATTCTGGGTCTGGATGTAATGAACAGAAAGCTAGGATTTGAATCAGAGGGCAGATTTACCTGAGGGTATAGGATTTTGTAAGGAAGTAACCTGATCTGGTCATTTTCCATTACAGCTGCCTGATACACAAAAAACGTGAACACAATGTAAGTCATTGAAAGGCTGGTTGGTGCATGAAGGATTTGTGTTGGCAGTGTGCAACTGCGCTTCAAATTCTGCAAAGCTAAATAGACCGCTTTAGGCAAGTGGTTAATCTGACTCCTTGTTTCATAAAGCCAAGTCTTGCTGTTCTAACAAGTGCCACTCTAATTTGCATCATTATAGACCCCAAATCACGGGCTCTCAGACATCATAAGCATAAGAGGTTTATGCTGCAGCCTCTGTGGAAGTGTGAAAGGGTTTTAACATAAGTGTAGTTATGGCAGCATAGTTTAAAAGAGTCTCAGTGTGAATGTCAATCAGATGTATAGTTTATACATTCACATACATGATTTAGGTTTTCTTTCTTTCTTTCCCTGCTTATATGTCCTATTCAGTCCACTAGTTTTGTTCAGGTTTTTTTCCTCATTATACAAACACAGCAGTCAGTAAACAGTAACAGTTTCCTAAAGGATGTTGGAGTAAGATCCTGTGGGATCCTGTGAAAGAGGAGCCCAGAATACAAATTGAGGTTTGTATATTTGTGTTTAGAGGTGCTTAGGGAAAAGTGTAAAGTATTTTAGGGGTATTATGAGTTTTATTTAATTCCTTTCCTCACTTTCCTTGATATTTTGCTTGCAAGCATTATTTTGATACCAATATATTCTGACATCTATTTTTTTATATGTATAAGCATTGAAGGACTCTCAATCCTTTCTCAGTCAACAATTATCTCAGAGGGAATTCGTGTGTGATAGGCAGCGACCCACCTGAACATTGCACATCTCCTCTCCTTTCAAACTCTGGAATCAAAAGTGTTGTTGATTTGATTTTATTTTTTTTTTGGTTTTGCCAATATCTAAGAAAACTACTTCAATAGTGCAACTCAAGGTGTTTGTGGCAGCATACTTGCTTTGCCCAGGGATCACATATTCAATTTATTTTTGGCTTTGTAAATTCTTATCACATTGTATGTGTCCTCTCCATTACATTATTCTAACCACATTCCTCTTTTAACTACCAGTACAAATACTGCACTCATTTTTCCCTCAGTGTTGCTCGTTCCTGCTTATTACCATTTGAATATTTCTTCTCGTTTAGAAGAAAAAGCTTAATTCGCTTTCCTATTTCACCTCTGGCTTTCTCCAGGCTCATCTCTATTGCGTATCAAACATTTTCTTAGAATTGTTTCTTCAAGTTCTATTTCAGCAACTGATTTTACTTGGAGTTTTAATACCCATGCAACAACTTAGGCAACAATTTCTTTCCTTTTTTATTTCTTTATATAATAAAGATTTACATATATAATTCCTTTCTCTTAACTTGAGGAGGTAGCTTAATTTTATTAAATACTTCTTGGACAGTTTACCACCTCTGCCCACGAGCAGGTATCACCATCATGTCTTCAGTCCCCTGAGAGACTGAATACCTTCCACTTAATATCGGTAGAAAATATGAGAACTTAATATCTCAGTGGGGACATTTAACTTCATAGATATGTAAACTAATTACCAGTGAATCCTGTGATAAGCAGTTAAATGATAAAAGTTTCCATACAGGTGAAGACAACAGTGAACATTTTGCTGTCTTTGAAATCGTTTTACTTGTTTCTCATTGTGTGCTCCCTGAACATGTGCAACTCCCTCTGCAAAGACTTAAGTCATAACAATACACATGAAAAAGGAAATTGAAGCATATTACAATGGAAAAAAACAAATAAACAGAAATTGCTCACTGAATTCAATAAAACATAACACAACCTGAAGTGGAATTATCCAGAAAAAAAAATTAAGTAACAAGATATTCGTAAAATAATTCTGTTTTCTGTCCTTTTATGGTTAATAGTGGGAAACTAGGGAAATAGAATCATAGCTACTTTGTAGCAATTACACATTGTAACTGTTACAAAGCAATCTTTCCCATAAACTGGTAATTTTTTCCTTGAAAATTTACAGGAAGGCACTGCTTATTCCATATCCAACACCCCCAAAGAAATCACTTTCAGAAGCTGCGCTAGGACTTATCTCACTTATCCTTACAAGACTGCCTCTAATTCCTGGACCAATAACACATTTAAACCCATTTCTTCTTTATTAACACCATACTTTCTCTTAAAAAAGTGTCTCTCATGTCTAATCACTCCAGAAACCACTTTCTCTTACTACTTCCAGAAACATTCAGAGGATATTTCACTATTGTTTTGCACAAGTCTTCTTCTGTTGGAAATGTTTTTACATATTTGAGAATTTATTTGCATTTTCAGAATCATTTTACATTATTGGCTCTCTGTTGTTATTTATAAACATATGGGGTTTTTTTTCTTCCTTTCTTGCTCTCTTCTTTCCAATTGACATACCTGCATTTTATAAAATAGAATATATATTTCCTGTATTTTGTGGGCCCGATTTGATTTGAGGAGATGAGAAAATTTTGCACAAAAAGAAAAATAGTTTGCTCTTTGCACTAAGTTTTCTCTATTTTGACTAATTTAGACCAAGATTTTGAAAGAGGCTTCTTTTTCTTTTTCTTTTTCTTTTTTTTTCCCCCTTTTCTTTAAGAAAATGCCCAGGACATCAGCTATTCTGCAAGTGTTTGTAATTAACTTTCCTGTTTAAATGCCTCTCCTCCTGCACTGAATAATATTAAACATTCAGTGAAGCAGAATCACAGTCTCTGTTATTCTCTGTTATTCTCTGTTACTCTCTCTGTCTTCTACATTAAGAAAATATAATTAAGTGATACAACCTCGATGTGAATTGAGAATGATACATTTAACTCAAGTTTATAAACTGGGATTAGAGCATACTCCTGAGACATGGGAGTTCCTTGCCTTCAGACAAGTGATTTCCAAAACCACAGCTTTGTGAATCAGTTTAAAATTATTTTCTTATTTATATTTGAGTTAGATTTGTACATAATTTCAGATTAAATGAAACATCAGGATAAAATAGTTTCATCTCAAGAAAAACGTAGATTTTCCTTCATTAGCATAATTCATGTCCACTCTTTTTGTTTAGTACACTTTATTTTCACTTTCTGTAATATTTTCACTTAGAGTACCACCTTTCAAGTCTCAGATTTACAGTAGCAGACAACCACCAAGCTGAAGGATTTCCCTTGGTAGTTAACTCAGTTAGGTAACTGAGTATTTTTAAAAGTAAGTATTGAGAGGACTTCTATCATGGAGTGTGTGCAAATACATAATTTATTTCTTCTAATGGATTTAGTGTCCTTTTTGTCTGATAGTGCAGGAATATGCACTCCTATGAGTGCAATCTCATGATAATATCTCCACAAATCACAGAAATTATACTCTGGAAAAGAAATTACCTGTCAGATGAAACATCTTTTTGATTACCTGGGAGAAAGGGGACGCAATCTGGATTCATTGGCCAATTTTATTTCAGAGCCTGACACACTGAAGAAAACCTGAATTTCTTATGTCCTAAACTACGTGTGCATCAATTTGAGTGTATCCATGGCCTGCCAGATGCAATGGTCCAGTTGATTCCAATACAAACACTGTTAATGTACTGTGAAATGGTTCTCCTGAAGCAGCATAAACATTTAGTGTTTTCATTAGACTAGTAAGTTGTAAATTATCATATGCAAAATGGAACACAAGACTCTATTAAAAAAAATAGGTGAACCTGATCCTATGTAATTAAGAGGTTGACCTTGAAAGTTTTTGGCTACATCAAATAACCAATAGACATAAGACCAGTAAGATCGGTTTAGTTCAGAAGCTCAGCTTTTACTCCAGGAATTTTTATTATATTTTTATGGGTAATGCTGTGAATTATTCTCTGCATAATTATCAGACAAAGACATTTTTCCACAAAACAAAGGGAGGCACAAAACCTGTAAGTTAATTTGCAGTCAACTGTGGCAGATAACTTCTTTTCACCAACTGTATTTTATTTGAATCGATGGCAAGACATTCCATGTTGATAAAAAAAAAATTGTTGAATATACCTGATCTCTATTATATCTCAGTTAATAAAAGCTTGAAAACACAATTTTGTTGACCATAAGAAGTGATGGAAGAAAATAAGAGTGGAGAGGAAAATTTTTTCCTGAGCTTTATTTCTGTTGCCAGGACAACCACCTACTTGGTATCTCTATAGATTATATTCTGCTGCTTCATTTAAAAGTGTGAAGGACCTAGATAATAACAGGCTCAAACAACTAAAGGGTTGTATAAGGTCTGGATATAAATTGTCGCTTTATTTTGTAAAAGGAACAATATTCCTCTTCTTATGTTTTCAGAAACGCTACGAAAAGGTATACTCAATTTTTATTTTTTTTTGCAAGGCAGAGAAGAATTAAAATCAAAGCCAAAAAAAAAAATTGTGATGGCATGGGACATGATTTTAGCCGTGTGATATCCCTGGTATCTCCATTTATCAGGAAAAGAACAGCCTGGAAAACGAAACACTAGGTATTGTGTAATGGGGTGACAGATGTTAGAGCACTGCTGTGGAATAGATGTTTTGAGAAGAAAAGTATCACTTTAATACATTGATGTCTGAGTCTACGAGTAGGATAAGCCTACTGTAATTTTACCATCAGATTACACTTCACAATGCCATCAAGGAGATAAAAAAGAATATGCTTAAGCATTTTAGAAATTGACAGAAAATTAATCATGTCATTTGTGGGTGAAAATCCCTGAAAACTACTCATCTCATTTTCTTTCTTTACTTTAAAGAAAGAAGAATAAAGGTTCAGACAGAAATTTCCAAGTTGCAGAAGCGACAAATTTGGCATATCACGTTTCAATAGTACAAGGAAAAGAACGAAGCTAAATAACTCTATGGGAATACACTTGCTAGTTTTATAAAAAAAGTGAGAAAAGCCTCTGTCTTTTACTAGCCACTTGGGTGGTGGTCTAAAATATAGTTGTGATACCTTTGTAGTACACTAGGTAGTAAAGAAATTATTTGTTAAAATTAAGCTAGCGTGTCATCTAGAAGAAAAAGCTGTTATTAACTACAGCAAGGTGTTATTAATCATTCAGACTGCCTTTCAAGTGTTCCCACTGATATGTCTCAATCTCACAGGACTGAACTTTCTGAGATTTATGATTAATTTCAGTGCTGCTTAGATCCTTGCTATCCCAAAAACCTAGACAAACAAAATTTGTTCAAAAATTCTGACTGATGAAGTAAAGACTGTTTTGGATTACTTTAAAATGTAGTCACTCTGATGTCAGAGGTCCTCATGTAATTTATGGGTTATATGAAAGAGCACAAATAAGGCAAATGATTGGACTGATTATTACATAGGACAAGTACAAATTGTGGTATTGCATCTTGCAAAAAAGTACCACAAGAAGAACCAGTGTGAGGAAAAAAGACATTAGATTTTTATTCTAAATATGTATAGAGGAATTTTTCATTTAGCTGCTATGAAATCTTTTTGAGCAGTGTCTATATTAAAGAGGAAGGAGTACTATGATTAGTGAGGAGACTTTCTGTTGGCATTAACAGACAGTGGTAGGGTGCAGTCCACATAGCACAAAATTCACCCTCTTTAAACCTTTCATCCTTTCTGTTTAAAGAATGCATATTTACTCAGTAAGCATTAATCTCTGTAAGGATTTTTATATATGCTTAGAGATATGCTATATGTGAAATACCTCAAAGTGTTACCATTCAAGATATTTTTTAAATCAGATTTTTTATGTATTTCACAGAGTCATAGAGTCACAGAGTGTTAGAGGTTGGAAGGGATCTCAAAGATCATCTAGTCCAACCCCCCCGCCAGAGCAGGATCACCTACAGTAGATCGCACACGAACGCGTCCAGGCAGATTTTGAATGTCTCCAGAGAAGGAGACTCCAAAACCTCCCTGGGCAGCCTGTGCCAGTGCTCTGTCACCCTCACAGGCAAAAAAGTTTTTTCTAATATTTTTATGGAACTTTCTATGTTCCAGCTTGCACCCATTGCCCCTTAGTATTTAGAATATACATTGCAATTTATTGGTTCTGGTAATAACAAGAGAAAGATTAGCTTCAGATTATTTTTCTGTGATTTTTTGTTGACTCCCTAGTTGTGTTACCAACACTAGCTTACTTATTAAATATACTTAATCAAAAGTTATTCCAATATGTAAGATATGATCTATACTTATGCTATATTGCATTTTTGTGCACTCTTCCTTCCTATATAAGGTTCTTTGAACAATTTCCTGTTTGCTTGTTTTTTTAAATTATATGATGAACTAGAAGACAGACTACTGCTAAAGACATTCTAAACGTGTTGCATCTGAATAAGTTCAAAATACAGACAGACAATGTAGTATAAGAAAACAGGTAATTAGGACACCAGCATGTATAGAGAATTTCCTTACAAAAATACTGGAAAAAAATGTACACTACCACCTAACCATAAGTCCTGAAGCAGACAGAGTTTAAATTTTAACTTTTAATATTTAACTTTCCAATTTTTTCCTTTACACTCAGATCATGGTTTTGTTTTCCTGTGTTCTTGTCAGACAGCAAGACTGGAAGCTGTGCTGGTGAGGTACATGCTGATCCTCCCTGTTCTGTCAGGGCTTTTGTGACTAAGGAGCATGCCTGACATTTTCACCTTTCTCGAAAAAATCTCACCTCAGTTTTCATAATGGTGATAACAGAAAACACAGGCTCACCTTAAAGAAGAGGGTACATATTAAAAAAAATCATTATTATTTACCATGATTGTGAGCATGATTAATTTTGCAACAGGGATATATTTCCTTCTTCTATCAGATGGAGGAATTTCAGAGTAGAGCTGAGGGAAGCCGGGAAATACTTCTCTGAAACCCAGAGTAGCAGCAGGAGACCTCCGAGCTTCAGGTCTTCAGAAAAAAACAGTAAATAACCAACTTAGATAAATGCCCTCCTACACAGACTGACAGATCGTAATTAGTAACCACAGGTTATGGGATGAGAAAAGGAGAAGAAAATCACAAAGGCAGTCAGCCACTAAACTATTCCTGCCTTACATGTCTCAGGTCCAGCAACATCACTTCAGATTGGCAGAACCACAGATCATTCTTTTCTGCATCACTGATGAATGACAGACTGAATCTTCAAACCATAAGCATATGATAGAAGAGTTTCAGGGAGCATTTATTTTAAATGCAATGCATCCAATTAGGAACTCTAATTTAGGAACACTTCAAGTGTCTTTTAACAATATAAAGATTTCTGATTTACACACTTATTCTCTCAGTACCATAAGTCAGACTACTAAAAGACAGTTACAGCAGACCACTCTAAGTTATGCATATGCAAGCACTCAGCACTGGCAGCAATATACTTGATTTTTGTAGATATCTGTTATTTACTAAATTATTTGTAAAACATTCACCAGTAATTTACTGCACATTTTAACTGATCCATTTCATCACTTGACAGCTCTGTGTATAGCAAATGGACCCTAAATAAATTCAGATTTCTCTGAGCACATGCCTACATTGTTCACCTTCACCGAGTTCTATTACATGTATACAGTCTATAAGTGTATACAGCTGACAGAAAGTAAGTTACAAAATATTTGAGTAACAAATCATCCTAGAAGTGCCACCAACTAAATACAGAAATAGGTTATGTTTGAGTATGAAAATGAGTCAGATGCATATATGTGGCCTGGTTTGCTGCTCACTTACACTTGAGCAATCAGTTACACCTAGACAGAAGGAGTATAAAATGTTGTCATGCACTTAGGATTTTGAATACATTATGGATTTCCCTGAAGAAGTAAAAACAGCGACACTCTGCATAGGTGTGAATGCAAAATGAGGGAAAATTTATCTGATTCAAAGAAGACACTAAATTTAGAAACTCTCAAGAAAAAAATTACAAATGTCAATGTAATTCTGTCTTCACAAAAGCCATGGAAACATGGATTAAAAAGTTTCTAGGGCTCCAAAGCGATAAGGCTCAGGCATAGACACATTTCTATAGCGGCACAGGAATCCTGACTCAGTGGACATTGAATGTTGCACAAAGAGACAGTCTGAAATAGGGCTCAAACAGAAGTGTGAAACATTCCACGTAGGACAAAAGTTCCACTAACTAAGCACTAGTAAGAAAAGTCTGAGGTTGAGCCTTCTGTGTAGAACGTCCTGCACTGGATGAGTACTTTAAGCATGTTTTTTTGCCATGGACTTTCATTCCAAGAGAAATTGATACTTCACACTTTTTCTTAGAGGTTAATTTTACATTATATCAGTCCTTTCTTGTACATCATACCTGACAGGAATGCTATTTTGATGAATCTCAAGTAAAACCACACAAGTTTTAATCAATTATGAATTAATTAATCAATGCTTGGTTGAAGGAAACCATCTCAAGGTTTTACAAGTGTTCTAAGGTTCTATAGCTGGAGCACCTCTGCTATGAGGACAGGCTGCAGGAGCTGGGATTGTTCAGTCTTGAAAAGAGAAGACATCGGGGGGACATAATAGCTGCCTTCCAATACCTGAAGGGAACCTGCAGGACGGCTGGAGAGGGACTTTTTACAAGAGCATCGACTGATAGGACAAGGGGAAATGGGTTTAGGTTGAAGGAGAATAGATTTACAGTAGATCTTAGGAAGACACTCTTCAGTACGAGGGTGGCAAGACTTTGGAATAAATTGCCCAGAGATGTTGTGGCTGCCCCCTCCCTGGAGGTGTTCAAGACCACGTTGCACAGAGCCTTGAGTAGCGTGATCTAATAGAGAGGCGTCCCTACCCATGACTGGGAAGTTGGGTTAGATGATCTCTAAGGTCCCTTCCAACCTAGGCCTTTCTATGATTCTATAATTATTCTATGTAATTAATGTAGGGCCATGAGGATGATAAAGGATCTGGAGGACAGACTGTTCAACCTGGAAAAGAGAAGGCTCCACGGAGACCTTGTGTTGGTCTTCAGGTGCTTAAAGGGGGTTACAGGAAGGAAGGGGACGAAGTGTAGTGGTAGGACAAGGAGTACCAGTTTCAAACTGAAAGAGGATAGGTTTAGATTAGGTATTACAAAGAAATTCTTTACTATAAGGGTGAGACAGTGGCACAGGCTGCCCAGAGAAGCCGTGGTAGCTGCCTCCCTGGAAATGTGCAAGGTCAGGTTGGCTGGGGCTTTGAGCAACCTGGTCTAGTGGGAGGTGTCCCTACCCATGGCAGGGAGGTTGGAACTAGGTGATCTTTAAAGGTCCCATCCAAACCAAGTTATTTCATAGTTTTATGATTCATTTGGACTTGAAACTTGAGTAGGTGCATGATAATACATTGGAAAGGAGAAAGAAAACAAACCCCAAAACCATCAACAGAAAACATCAATGCTTTTACAACTAAAACACATCGTTTTGAAATGTCAATTTCAAAAAGAACTAAATTGTAGAACTATAGAATCACTTAGCTTAAAAATGACCTTTAAGATCATTAAGTCCAATCATTAACATAGACATGTCAAGCTCACCACTAAATGATGTCCCTAATATTTATTTTCATATACATTCAGTTTTTATGAGGCAGACCTGAGCAATTCTTACATTTATTCAACATTAGCAGGATTTACCACTCTTAATGAGTTGTCCAACTTCACCTGACTGTGCTGGTTAATACTACAAAGTCATAACCATCAAGAAATTTCTGTGAACCTGATTGAACAAGACAAATGAATCCACTCAGTTATGCAACTTAAAATCCTCAGTGACTAGAGAAGGGCTTCCAAATTTTACTAATCAAAGAATAATGAAATGTTCTTAAAGGAGAGGATATCCAGGTTTATATAAATAGAACTTTAAAGTCTGGCATCTAAATGGACCAAAGGAGACTTTGCTGAAGCCAAATGGAATAACTGTTTCACTAATTTTGAAGGCCACACTATACCACACATGACATTTGACTTTTCTGGAGCTATCGACCCTTACTAAATCCTGCTTTCATGCTCAGCTGGCCATTGGCTATAATCTCAGATCTTTTTCCTATTTTTTTTTATAGTAACATATGTATTGAATTTTGTGTGATTTTAATGCATTTTGAACTCTAATCTGTTCTCTGGGTCATCTCATTTAAGCCATCTCTGATTAATTAAACTATTAACGTGAACATTGTTCCTTCTATCACCTCTGTAATTAAGGAAAATATTGCTGATCTTTGCACAATCTTATCTGATATATACTTTTCCACAGAAAATAAAGCATTTATGGTTATTATAAGTACAGTTTTCTACCCACTCTTACATCATGTCTGTAACATTATACTTCTATAGTCATATGACTGCACTTTTTAGCATGAAAATGTTTCAACCTGAGTCAAAATATTTGCTATAATCAAAACATACATCAACTATTTCCAATCTTGTTGCATGAGATTTGACTGATATAAGACTTAATTTCCAGTATCTTGTTCACCACACCCTTACATTGAAAAATAATGAGCTTTTCTAAGTAGCCTCCTGCCAGTCTTTCTGTGCTGCAGACTGATTATCTGTTACCTTATTACTTGTACTAATTGTAACGGTCCCATTATTAGCTGACCTTGTTAGTGAAAATGGTGGCAAAATCAGAGGTTTATTGCACTCATGAATCAGCAGTAAACTAAAAAAGATAAAATTCATACTTGCTTGTCTTGAAACTCAATGAAATAGCATAATTGCAGCAGTATATAAACATTTTGTAAAACCATAGCACTTTTAAAGTGTATGTTACCAGCAGCAAGCATTTTGTAAACCAGTTAAGCAGGAATGCATAATTAATATGCAAGTGTAAATGTGCATATGGGGAAGTGGTATAGTTACTCAAAGGAAATACCAGAAAGGATGTTTAAGAATTAAATTCTGTAAGAACAAGGTTTATAAAGAAAGTGGGAAAGATATGTGGTGAAACCAGGAAATATCTTGGTCGTCACTTTAAAATTAGCTGTGTGAGGAGCTGATATGGCTATTCTTTTTATTTTAAGAAGGGGACTTGTAGTGGACAGATGCGTGAATGTTTGCGTTAAAAATTTCTTGTCATTTTACAAACCCACAGCTTGGTCAAAAACAAGACTGGTTTCTGGTCCTGTGTGGCAAACTGATAAATGCCAAATGGAATGTGGTAGAGGGGATCTGATAAACAGGTACCTCAGACAGCCCTAGCACCAAATACATGCATGAGATCAGGAATCTTGGGGAGGCAGGGTGGCCTTGTCTCGTAGCATATCTCCCAGGGACACAGGGCAATCACATATGCTAATGAGGATTATCAAAAACAATGAAGTGCCTTGATTCCCTACTTGACATACTGCTGAAAAGTGTGTATAAATGAGGGACATTAGACACACGAAGTGGTAGAAGCAAGAGACAGAAGAAAGTAGACAGAAGAAGAGAAGAATCATGTAGACTGAGATGAAGGCACCAACAAGAAAAGTGCAGGAGGAGAAAAGATGATGGCATTCTTGAACCCTCATTGGCAGGACCAATACAGGAACCCAGACAGGTGATCTCTGTCTCTCTTCCCCCCTCCTCTCTTCTCTCCCCTCTTCCACCTCCTCCTTTCCTTCTTTCCCTTTCACCTTTCTCACTAAGTAATGAAAGGCCTATCATAATGCTTGCTTAGTTTATATTTAGTTTCTGTCTTGTAAACATTAAGTATAACACTCCCTGTTATAATTTGTTATATGTCTTTTTCCCTTGTTATTATTAAATTGTTGTGTTTTATTATATACCTAGTCTTTTCCTGATTATTATGAAGTCATAGTATATTGTCTGCCCTAATGTGTCTTGTAACTAAAACCAATTATTGTGAGTCTGATCTATATGTTTGTGTAAGGGCCTTGAGACTTATTGTTGTCCACTCCGTTGGGTAATTACAAATCTAAGTCACTTGTGCCCCCATCCTGGGCAAGACGTGACAGGGCTGAGGAGCAGGAAAGAGGACAGACAGCTAGAAGGAGGTCACTCACACCAGTCCAAGATGGATCTTGGCCAACATGACCATCAGGGACTTTCACCACCAGCATTCACTATATGCACCAGTTCTCTATCATTGTGTACACAAAACTAGTTTATCATGAGCTTCTTAAGGGTTATTTGTTTGCATAAACAATGAGAATATCTGACAGTGATTAAGCACTAACTGTTGGCAGTGTATGTTGTTAATGAGTGTCAATCCCATGAATTGTTGCTCTGAAGTTTGAAAGGGAACTGATTTGTCAATCTTCTAAATGCTTCCATCACTGTGATAATCTATATAAATTATATACATATTGTATATATGTATATATAATATAAATGTGTATGTACTTAACATGCAGAAATGAAACATGCATGTATACAGAGTTGCAATAAAGCCAGTGGTCAAAGGATGTCAAAACTTTAGTCTTAGAAGTGGCTGTGAACAGCTGTTGCTCTTCATAGACTAACAGATCTCAGTCTTCTTCATTCTACTCATATGCTCTGAGTATATATTGGTTCTTCTTATGTCCACTTCCATCTGTCTCTCATTTTATGATGAGGCTGTTCTGATTTTTCCCTTCCATTTGTGGCTGATGCGTCGGTTAAATCTTCGTTTAATGTCAGAATAACTACATGCAAGATAAGGCCTGACTAATCCGACAACTTTCTATAATGTCATCTATCTAGACTTCTATAAAGCCTTTGATATGGTTCCCCACAACATTCTTGTCACCCCCAGATCATTCTTGTCACTAAATTGGAGAGGTAAGGATTTTGTGGATGGACTGTTAGGTGTATAAAGAATTGTTTGATGGTCAGATCCAAAGGCCAATGATTCAATGTCCAAATGGAAAGAAAGTAACAATGAATAGTGTCCCTCAAGGGTCCACCCTGGGACCAGTATTAGTTACCGTGTTCATCAGTGACATGGCAGGATTGAGAAATCCCTTAGCAAGTTTGCAGGTGACACCAAGCTGAGTGGTGCAGGTCATATGCTTGAGAGAAAAGATGCCATCCAGAAGGACCTTGACACGCTTGAGGATTTGGGCCCATGAGAAATTTCTGAAGTTCAACAAAGCCAATTGCATGGTTTGCACCTGATTTGGGACAATATCCAGCATCAGCACAGACTAGGGCATGAATTGATTGAAAGCAGCCTTGAAGAGAAAAACTTGAAGATAATGGTGGATGAAATATTGGACTTGAGCTGGCAATGTCCAATGCCCAATATTTGGAAAGCTGCCTGGTGTAAAAGGACCTGCGGGTGTGTCCTGATTTGAGCTAAATGAAACAATTCTGTGATTCTGTGAAACCAGTTCTGTTCAGTGATTTTAGTCTTAAGATCAGTTTCTTCCAAGAGGCTGCAGTTTCTGAAGTCAACAGCGTGTTTGTGCAGACAACGTCTGCTACTAACAATGATAATGCCTGATGTTTGCAGTTATTTCCAGGAACTGGGATGAGGAAAATCTTTCGTTGATACTTGCTCCTGTAGTGACCAAGGTCACTGTTGGTTTTTTTGTGTCACACTGCGGGTGCCAGGAAGTAAAATGTTGCCCCTCCAGTGAGTAACAGACAGGACAGGTGACTAACAAGAGTATTCCCTACCATATACATAATTTGAAGTATAAAACTGTGGTATTATGGGGATTAAGCATCTTTTCCTTTTTGTTTCTTGCCTTTCCAACGGCCAGCATCCAACAAGGATTCTGTCCTTTCTTCTGCCTTCGATCATGATCCTGAGTTACCGAATCTAGCTCCTGCGTCTGGTTCTCCTCTGCCTCTGAGCCTGGAGTTTCCTCACTGCCTACCTGTGGGGATTGCCATCACAGGGGAGAATTGGGTTCAATATCAGTTTTTATATATTTGTATGTAGTTCATTTTTTTTTCACTATTTCCTTTATGTATACATTTTTGAAGAAAACTAACTTTATTAAAACAATAGCAGATCAAGAGAGGTGAGTCTTCCCTTTTACTCTGCTCTTTTGAGACCCCACCTCCGATACTGCATCCATTTCTGGTGTCCTCATCATAAGAGGGACAGAGATCTGTTGGAGCGTGTTCAGAGGAGGGTCACAAAGAAGATAATATCTTGATTTAGTTTGAAATGAGTCGTATGTTTGTATGTGAAGGCGTACAGACGATTGCATTGATCTAGATGGACAGAAAGTGTACTGCAATAGATAAATCACATTCATTCAGAACCCAGACTTAATTTTATCAAACAAGTCATGAAGGAAAAGATATTCCACAAAGATATCTATTACAGCTAGGATTTGAAAAACGTGCTTGTTAAGACCATTTATATTCACAGTAATGTCAAGCTGTGTATGAGAATACATTAACAAAAGGCAAAGTGACTGACTTTAATTAGTCTGTTTTTAAAAAGTGAATATAAAAAGAGGGTTTTTATGAACACATAAGGGAAATTACAGTGATAAGGCAACAGTAGTTTGCCAGGACATTAGGGTAGTCTGTCCTGTAGCACCAGCAAACTTTTGAACACTGATAAGGAGGGCTGTACAGCAATTTCATTACCCACTTATTGAACCAGAGTGCCCTGTTTGTCCTTAGGACGATCATTACAGATGTTTGTAATTTAGAAGGACATTCTCAAACCCATTAATCCAGGGTCCACTTCCAAAGCATGGTTTGATCAATGGCATTAAGTGGTTGTTTTCCCTGATTCAATCTCCAATCTGAAAAAAAAAAAAAAAACCAACAAAAAAAAGAAACAATAATCAAACAAACAAAATTACTCAGCACATGTCAAAGCAAATTTAATCTTCATGTCTCTCAGAGGAAATTTTCTGACCTTTTCCATCTTGGCATATTCAGGTCCTTTTAATATTTTTGTTAATCCAGCATGTATTGACTATGTATATCTTGAAACATGGTGCAGCTATTCTGCACGGAAGGTGTTGGTAAGCATTTGACAGCCCCCAAAAACTCTAAAGAGTGACTGTAAATAATATAGGTAACGTTTATATTACTTTGATATGTTACCTAACTAAGCTGAACTCACTCTTCCACACCAAAGAGGGCTCTTACACTTTGGCTAGTACTTCTGCTGAAATAGTAAGCGCACCACAGAGCAGAATGCATGCTTAGTAGTTAGCATAATTATTGTCAAATTCCTCCTAAGGAATGCGATTTTTTCTTCTGAGACATCATAAAAGTGAAATTGATATTAATATAAACACGGATTTTAAAATTCAGCATTTCACATACATTAATATATGTAATATCTGAGGTCGCAATATAATATTTCTTGCAACACATTCTTTGCATATAAACACAAAAACATATGATGGAAAGGTTGTGTTGTGACATATCATCATTTCATTTCGTTATCCACGTTTATTTTAATTTACCTTCCAAAAAAAAAAATCAAGAATTGAAGTAGCCATTGAGTTATTATGAATATTCTAATACAGCTGCCTTTTTATTCATGGAAATATGTGAGCAGGAGCAGAGCGTTTTTTTTTTATTCAAAGAAGAATATTTCAATAGAATTCCCAGATTTTAATGGCAATTTTAAGGCCTTTCTTTACTACATTATGAGATTTACTGTTGAAAGTTAAAACTGCCACTCCCAGAAGCTAAGCAGATCTCCTTGTTTCATAAATTTAGTACTACAATATAAAACAGAACATACAGAAGAACATGGTCTAGCAAAATTTAAAGATGTCTAAGGCAAGGTTTTATACATACAGAAAAGCTTTTTGAAAAAAAAAAGTTTCTACTAGACAAGTGAAAACAAGTTACATATTCTTTCTGTGGAAGATCTGCAGTATGCTTCCATATAACAACAACAACAACTCTGAACTGACTCCTCTGCAGTTGCTGTACAACCCTCCAACATAGCACAGGGGTCACTTCTCGGAACAGTATCTCCTTCTGTTCTGTACCTGCAAGATGGAAGCCTTTCATTGCAAATTTAAACCTTAGATTACATTTCAGTAGCAGCCTGCCTCTTAATGGTTATAAATTTATGAGCTCCTGTTAATTTTTAAATAGGGAAACAGCAAGAGTAGCAGCACACATTGCTTCAGATTCATGCTTTAACGTCAGTTGCTTCATAAAAGTAGATCAGAAAGGTTATGGAGCTAATACTTGCACAGTCAGCGTTCTTTAAATGAGTGGCCTTGGCTTCTCCGGAGCTTGTACAGACTGTTATGCCTATGACACAAGTCTTTGCTGAACACTGGGGAGAAAGAAAAAGAAACCAGGGTCTTTTTGTCCAGCTTGTGCTGAAATAAAAATTGCCTCCTCAGCACTCTATGAATGAGTGGCTTTCCCTGAAGCTTCTTAGTTTGACATAAGCATTAAACCATGGAGTCTGACTGAACTCAGGTGAAAATATAAATAGCAGGAAGTTTAGTAATGCTTCAGAGCAGAGTTGCTATCCTGTTACTCCAGGAACATAACTAAGTGGAAACATGGCACTGAGAATCAATAGCATTTTCTATTTCCAACTGTATTTGTACTTCTTGAGAGGAAGATGTTCAATTTCTGTATTTCCCAAAGGCTTTTGCCGGTACTCACTGGGAATTTCATCCTGCCAGACCGGTCTTGACAACTGCATGTCCGTGTTAGCAAGTCCATTTTTTAACCATAGTTCTGGGAGTATGCTCTATGTTGAGATACAAAAGGGTTTCTAAGTGTACTTTTTAAATGAGAGATTCAACTGCAGCTCAAGACTTGAATGCTGAATTCTGAAATCATATTCAAAATTACTTTTCTACAGGAACAAGAGCTCCTGCAATTACCTTCTGTAGCTTGCTGAAAATAACACCCACTCAAGCAATGAAAAAAACATCTGTTGCCTCTTGTTACATTATGTATCACCTAGGCTGAGACTTTTTTTATTCTATATAGTTATTGATATAATTTAGTTAAAATTCATTGTTTTATTTGAACACGTGTCTGTGGAGCCTGAGTGCAGTACCAAAAATGGTGGTCTGCTGTGCTGGGTCTCTTATAAACAGACAAAATATACTCTTCAGTTTTAATATGAACTTACTTGTTTATTCAGTAATTATTTTATTACATTCTCATCAGATAATCTAAAGTTTTTTTTTCCCTTTGAAGAGAACAGTGAAACAGACATATGTCTGAACTACTGCTGATGCTCTATGACCCTGGTCTTTTTTTCATATACCTGTAATATTCTGAAAAAGAGCAATCTATTTAAAGCTTTCATTAACAACTACAGAACTTCCTAGAGCAGACTGAAATTAAAATGTATTTTCATTTTCTTATGAAGCTATGAGCAACTTGACTACATAGAGACAAGTAGTCTGTAAATGATATACTGCAACTGCCTGCTCCTGAAAGTAGGACATGGATCGGTCAGACAGAATCTTACATCAGAAAACTACTTTTACAGCTGAACTGCACGTAATTGACTATGAACTTTAGTGTAAAACTTCAGTGTAAAAAACTTTAGTGTAAAAGTTTTCAATGTAGGACACTAAGCTTAAGTGTCTAAAGTTTGACTTGTTTATATGTAGTGGAATGATATATAGTTAACATATCTATAGCTCATGACATCACATATTTATGAAAGGTATATATGAGCACAAAAATATAAATCTACTCAACATCTAGTAGGTAAGCTTAAAAACTTGGCCAAAGGTTTTTTTAAACAAGAGAATAACTGAACGCTTGCATTAAAAGGTTTCACCTTGCACAATTTTAGACTGTGTCCTTCATGATATTTCCACAGATTTTATGATTAATTCACCTCTCAAATCATTAAACTATTCTGCCTTGTATTGTAAGTGTCATTGTAAATAAGCTCAATATTTTTCCTAACATTTTCAAATGGTCTTTAAGATAACATGGTTCGAAGAACAGTGCTCTTAAGAATCAAAATGCACTTAACAGTTTCAGCAGCTTTGTGTTTAGAAAACATATAAGCTGAGTCTTGTAAGATCATTTCTCTTGGCATTCTGGTAGATAAATCTTCCTAAACGAACCCTTTGTTTAGGCTAGAGAAATCACCCAAAGTTCAACCTACGGCTCACGCTGAGTCAGCTTGCCTCACTTTCCCCAAAACGCAGCTGAAAGCGTAACTGCCCAACTGGAGTGTGAACAGACACATAAAACAGAATGTAAGCTTGAAGTGTACATAAAGCTGTTTATCAAATACAGTGCTTTTACAGTTCAGTTTAATTTCGAAAAGGAAAGATTATTTTATATCTGTATATATCTACCACTTACACTGCTTTTTCCTGTGTTGTGTATGCTCATTTAACATAAGTTCAGATATTTTGCAGACAAATTACCAGGAGCTTGTGGGCACTTGAGACACACACAAATCCGTGTTTTGATTCAGCATGGAACAAATCGACAGAAAGGCAACAGCACTGAAATGTGCATGCCTTTTTACTGGATGTTAACTTGATTTTTCACATTGTCATTGCTTCTAGACTTCACCATGTGCATTTTCCTGATAAGCTTGCTCCCGTCTTTCAGAAGTCCATACTGCTGACCTTGCATTCATTTGGAATAGAAAGACTGGTGCTGGCTGCAGCAGATTAATATGAGCTCTGATCATGTAGGTTTTGATTAAGGTGCTGAGGTTAGAGAAATGTAATTTGTACCCCAGAAACTACCATAGCATGAACAGTGACAGCAATTAATCCTTTGCCTGCTGATGTCAATGACAAAATACCTGTTGCTACATTTAATAACTTCATTCATGTTCCAAAAAATGAAAATTTACCTGTCCCATAAAAGAAAAATTACATTTTTCATCTGCCTGAGGTTTTAGTCTTTGAATCAATGGTTGTTCTGGAAAGACAATCTATGGTTTTAAATAGTACCTCTGAGATCCTTATTTGTTATAATAAAATAAAACTTGGATTTCTCATAAAAGTTAAAAAACCTCTGGGATTTAATTTTTTAAAAAATCTTAACTGAAAGGGAGAAAGAAAAACAGAGTTGCTGCACTGGAAACAAAAGCTTAAATTTAAAACCATTTATCATGTCATTAAACAAAATGTCAAAAATTTTAATGGTTAAGATTCATATCCTAATTAAACCTGTGGGTTTTTTTCAGAAGAAAAAGAATTGTTTATCATCTTTTCTGATGAAACAAAGTTTGCAGTACTATTTACGTTTGTTATTTATACGTAATATTCTGTATACTTCCATCTTATCTTGCTCTGGTAGAGAGCTTGAAATAGATGCTCTTTCAAAGTCTCTTTCAAATCCTAGCATTCTGTGATTCTGTGATCTATATCTTTACAGCATCACAGCAATTTGGGGAAAAAAAACCAACAGGAAATTATTACATATTTCTTATAATGACCCAAGAAAAATAATGTTTCAGTGTTCTCTCAGTATGAATTTGCATAAAAAATTGTTCTCTATTTCCTTCTTTCTTCCTTCCTATAAATGAAAATTGTTACAAAAAAATTCTGTTTCTTTACCACACTAATGCACCTCATCACTACATGTGTCTATATCACATCTTCACTTTCCCAAGACCAAGGTTGATTACTGGCAACTTGTAAGGATCCACACTGAAGCTGCGTCTGAAAAACTGGGATATGGGAACACATGAAACTCTGTGCAGCCTCCAGCTACTCCACTTTCTCTTTCTTTTGAAAGTGAATAAAAAATAGAGAGATCTGTGTCTCCTGGAAGAACCATGATGCTGTCTGTCACAAGTGTTCACAGATCTGCATCAGCCTTGATTCAGCCTAAATTTAAGCTTCCTGCAAATATAATAGGGACACATACAACCGGGTTGTGGGAAACATCAGGAATTTAGGGAATTTTAAGTGCAATTTGAAGGTATATAGATGAGACATTAAAAAGTCTTTTCATGAATTTGTAAAAACCTCTGGAAGAAATTTAATCAATTAGATTTACAACGGTGGTTTTTAAAACGATCACATCTGGCACCGAAACCAGCAAAAAAAATGGAAGATGAGTGAATGATTCACAGAATTTAAAGCAATATATTACGTGCCGTAGACCATTATTTATATTTCATCCAAGCGTAACTAGGTCCAGTAAAGAGAAACAAAACAAAACAATAACCTAAAAATGGGGTATTGACATTTTGAACTACTCTATGGGTGTACTAACAGTTTTAAATCTTTGATTTTCTGTTGTATTCAGTGTGTATTGCATCATAAATTGTATTAACTTGGACTACAATCTGTTTGAATAATTAGGTTCTGAGGATTGTGGTTAAGGTGTCACACTCTGCTGAGAAACTGCTAAGAAATGGTATAGCTGAGGGACGTCTTCATCAGTGACCTGGTGGAGGTGACAGAATCGTCTATCCCATTATGTCTCCAGGTGACAACAAACCTGGGTGCCACTGAATGCCCTAGAACGAAGATCTGTCCCTCAGAGAGACCAAAAGAGGAGAGGAAAGAACCAGGAGGAGCTGTACGAAAGTCAACAGGGATTAATGAAAAGTCCTGGGCAGGAAGCATCCCTGCAAGGGGACAGGTGTCCAATTTTGTCACCCCAAGTTCAGGAAAGTCCTGAATAAATCAGGATGAGGTCAGGAGATTACAACATACAAGGAGAGTCTGTGGGAATAGAACTTGTTCCACTAGAGGAGGGAACAGGTTCAGGGACACAACAGTAGCCTCTGCCTGCAGGGAGGAGCATTGAGGAGGTGGAATTGGGCTCTTCATGGCAGTGTGAGAACAGATAATGAAAGGTTTGGACTTCCTCCCCATGTTGATACTAGGGAGCAGGATAGATAGCCCAGGGAAGCTGTACATTCTCCAACCTTGGAGCTTTTCAGGGTGAGACTGCAAAAAATCCTGAACATCCCTATCTGATCTCCAAGCTTTGAGAAGGAGGTCGAAAAACAGACCTCCTGAGGTCTCTTCCATCAAGAATTCTGTAATTGTCTAATTCTGTTCTATAATAATGAATGTTCTTCCACATAAGCCATAAATACTGTTACAGTATCATGTGCCCTTTGTGAAGGTTTCTTTGCTCATAAAGGAAAGAGAGATGTGATAGGAAGATGCATTATGTGGAGGACCATTAAAGTATGTCATATAGTCTTTGTTCCATTTAAGGAGGGCTGGGAGGGTGGTAGATTCTTGTACAGGTGACCTTTTTCATTTTCTGACTGGCCCGTTTTTGCTCACTGTACATTTTCTCTGATAAAAAATGATGTCTGTACTGCTTGTAGGTTACAAAGTCATCAGTAACCTTTGTAAATAGATAATACATCTCCAGCTAAACAACCATATTATCCATCTACTACACTGCCTGTAACTTTAAATAACTTAGTATTAGAGTTAAATATATTTTCTTTATGGCCTTGAATTAATAGGCTAGATTCAGATAGTCCCCATTGCACGAACAGGCATTGACGTATGGTTGACACCAGTGCCAAAAAGTGATAAATTCAGCATTGAAATTGCAGAGTTAGAACCTTTGACTGGCTGATGCTGCAAATTCTTCTGTCCCAAAAGCATCATATCCCAGTTTAGTATTACAAAGTCATTATACAGACTGATGAATTAAAACCATTTTGAATCCCTTTCTTAATGTTTTATAATTGAGTTGATCTAAGACAGATTTCTATCAAGAATTTAAGCAAAAATTAAACATTAGTAACTCAAATACAGAGTTATGCATGGATTTGATTATTGTCCTTAACAAAAAGAAAATTAAGGACTATAAAACTAATGCCACTTTTGTTGCAACTTCTTCCTTCTCTTTTGTTTTCTTTTTTTCTTTTTCCTCCCTTTCCTTTAATTCTTTTATGTTCTTAGAAGAGGCTTGATTATCAGTAGTGTAACAGGATATAATTTTTGCCACAGCTTTCCACTGCTGCTTCTCTTCTTCAATGATTGATTGTCTTTTCATTAATTATGATGTAAATCTATCATGCTGATTTAAGTTTGTCGGTTTTACTTCCCTGTTATATCTTATGAAGGGTACACACAGAATCAGATTCCACACTGGAAAATATTGTGTGAAAATTAACAAAATCTGCACCTTCAGTGGACAGTATTAGATTTTGCTGGTTAAATCATCTTCCTGAAAATATCACCCTGAATAAATACAGGTTAAGCAGAAGGGGAATACAAAAATATAGATGGAACTGTTTTTTTTGCGTGATAGCACATTTGACATAAAGCAAAAATACTTCAGAAGTTAAAAAAAATGGTGACACTTGTAGTCTGACAGAACTCAAACTCAGTGAATACATAGTGTTGTAATGAATAAACACAGTCCAGTAAGAATACTCTCTGTTGAATTGCAGATTTTGTCAGGAATCCAAAACATTCACTTGACTGATTAACCTGGAAACAAGAACTGTAAATCCAAACATCAGTCTTCTTATCTCCTTGAAGGAAAGGGCATGCACAACTGAGTGTGACAGCTTGTGCAACAGTACCAAAGGTGAACGAAGTTATTTCAGAGCTTAACCGTCGTAAAAACATCCATTACAGAGTCTACTCTTCAAAAAATCATGCACTGGAGTTTGTGAAGGACATTTACAGTCAGCTACCCACTTTATTGCTCATTGCATTGTTACTATAGCCTTGATAACACTTTACCATTTGCAGTGTCCTGTTTTTTACTTATGTACTTTAAGTGTCCATGCTGAAAACATTTGAAAAGACAGTTTGTTTGGTGTAAAACTATGTACACTGTCAGAAAACCGAATGGAGATTTTTGTATACAAATGTTTACTTTTTGGAACCAGTAAGATATGCTGTACAAGAACAACTCAGTGGAAAAGAATTGACAAAGTAATTTTAAATAGTTTCGTGTACCTTTACTCTGCACTGTGGATGAAAGAACAACACACAGAGCTGTCATGTGTGTGCTTTATGTATCTGGAGAATAATAATTTTAGTTCAGGTACTTTATCCTTCTTGAAATTTGCTGCAGACTTTGTCACTTTCATTGTCTTTCACTGATGGCTTATTAAGAAAAAATACTTCTCACACACAATAATAAATAATTCAAATATCTTTAAATGTCTTGAAAACAGTAATTATTAACATTTCAGGATCCATATTTCAGTAGCAGTTATTCTTTCTTTAGTTTTTACCATATATATTATATTAGAGTTTCTCAAAATAAACTAATTTTTGTGGCCCTGGAAAGAAAAAAAAGAAAAATGTGCAAAGAGAAGGCGGCAAAGAAGAGGCGCTACAGTGATTTTACAGGTAATTCATGAATTACTTTGTATAAAATTCAGGAAATGACATACCCATTTTGTACCAGGTTTATGTATTTACTGTACTCTAAGGCCATTATTTTTTTCATTTTTTGTTAATCGGATCCAGTTTTTTTAGTTGTTTGTACTCAGCTGCACAATTAGAGCATTAAATAACACATTAGAAATCTGTAATGTTTATATTCATTAGTGACATGTCTGAATCTAACTGGAAATCTTCCAGAAGGATAAATACATTTGTCAGAATCAATCCAAGTTAACTGGATTGATTCCTGTCCTTGTGCACTCTCATTTTAGGTACCTTACTTCTGACTCTGAAAACTTTTTTGTACTGGTTCTCCTCTTCCATAAGCTGATCCTATAATGAAATATCAGAGTTTCTCTCTGTGATCTATACAGGATTGCTTCCACTTTGTTCTCTTGTTTTTTAACTAACCTTTCCTGATCAGAACTTGCAACATGAATTTCACATTTATTGAGTGTGAGCTTCTCTATAGAATTTCTGACTGATTGTTAGGAATGTATCCTAGAAGGATTCAAGTACATCCAGGGAAAAGAAAACATAGGATGTTCAAATCTTGAAATACAAGACTTTTTAAAAAAAACCATAAGGATGAGAATTTTCTTTCTTCTGTAAACTTGAGTGCACAGATCAGTATTAACAAGTAACACCAATGGTCACTTCTGCTTCCAGGAGTCTGTTCCACTTTCTCCATTCCGTATATCTATCCATACTACGTATGATAAAGTGAGTTGATGCTAACCTCGGTAATATTGTATTTCATCAAGAGCAATATTCCTGCTATTTTTGCTTTATACTCTATGCAGTATTTGAGAAAACAATGGAAAAGTTTCCCTCTGTGACAGTGTGAGTAGGTAAGTTTGTCTGCTGCTTTTGAGTTGCCAAATATAGTAACAATTAAAAAAGTCATAATACTACAGCATCTAAAGACGCACCCAAGGCAATTGTGCTAGTCAATCATGTAACTGAAGCATACTGTTCCTCTGCATGAGACTTGCATACAGCTCTTCAGAGGATTTGCTAAATCCCGTCATGAAGGGCAAATGTTGGGGAGCGTTAATTAGAGCTGTGCTGTTTTTGTTTTGTCAGACCAACCCATTGCTCTATTGTATATCAAAATAAGCAGAAAAGTCTGAGAGAGTTAACAGCTAACAGAAAACTTTAAAGATTATACACAGACAGGTTATACATTTTCAATATCAACAATAAAAAAAAAAAACCCGGAGTGCAGGACAGTAGCCTACTGACTCTGTTTAAGAGTACTTAAAATGTGATAAACATAGCAACTTCCTTTCTTTTACAAGAGAGAAAAAGAAAGAAAAAGATAGGAGAAGAAGAGATAAGAGAGAAAGAGAGAAAGAGAGGGAAAGAGAAAGATGGGGGAAGAGGTGGGGAGAGAGGGTGGGAAGGTTGCAGCTTGTTCTTCAAACATTAAGGCCTGTAGTTGGGGAACTTTGCAATCATATTCCTGAATGTCTTTAAACATCTAATGAGTTTTCCATGGGAGGTCTAAATTCTGTAGCTTGTTAGTTTTCCTGTCTGACTTCCTTCTTTCTCTTTCAGTCCCTGTTCTCCCAAACCGTATCCTTTTGAAGTCTAAGGATGTCCAGAAGTGGAAAACACGATCTCTTGCATAACTTTTTGTTATTGAGGTTTTTTTAATTTTTTTTTTCCAGAAGTAGGTCAACATTTTACAGAAGTTTCTCCAGGGTGACCCAGTTGCAAGGTGAACAGGAAGAGAATAACAACATTAAGCTTGTACAGCAAACCTCAGATTCCCTTTGCTCAGGATGACTCTGCAGTTCTCAGGACAACGAGCAGTATGTGAATGTTTAAAACCTGCTGCATGTCCATATGTCTCTCAGATAGAAGCAGTGAGCAGTATCTACAGCCTGGGTTAGTGTACCAAGACTGTTTCATTTCCTTATCAGCTATGGCTGATCTTACTCCTCAGTGTGACAAAAGCCAAGAGAAGGAAGCCCTATAAGCAGACTCCCCTGTTTGGGTGCTGTTAACTAATTCACCATTATGGAGTTAGGACAGTAACAATAGGGGCATAAAGATGTATTGCTGGGAAAAATAACAATTGTCAAACAAAGTTGTTATTATCAGCTTAATCACAGAATCACAGAATGGACTGAATTGGAAGGGACCTTAAAGATCATCTACTTCCAAGCCCCCTGCCGTGGGCAGAGTCACCTCCCACTAGACAAGGTTGCTCAAAGTCTCATCCACTTTGGCCTTGAATACTTCCAGGGATGAGGCATCCACTGCTTCTCTGGGCAACCTGTTCCAGTGTCTCACCATCCTCATAGTAAAAAATTTCTTCTTAGTATCTAATATAAATCTACCTTGCTTTAGTTTGAAACTCTTACCCCTTGTCTTGTCACCACATGCCCTTGTAAAAAGACCCTCCCCATCTTTCCTGTAGCCCCTTCAGGTACTGCAAGGCTGCTATAAGGTCTCCCTGGAGCCTTCTCTTCTCCAGGTTGAACAGCTCCAACTCCCTCAGCTTGTCATGGCAGGAGAGGTGTTCCAGTCCTCTGATCATCTTTGTGGCCTCCTCTGGGCCCATTCCAACAAATCTATGTCCTTCTTGTGTTGAAGGCCCTAGAGCTGGACACAGTTCTTCAGGTGAGGTCTCACCTTAGAAGAGTAGAGGGGCAGAATCACCTCCCTGGACCTGCTGACCGCACTTTTTTTGCTGCAGCCCAGGACAACCAGGTTGGCTTTTTGGACTGTCAGCCACATTGCCGGCTCATGCTAAGAGCTTCATCAGCCAGCACTCCAAGTCCTTCTCTGCAGGGCTGCTCCCAATCCACTTGTCCCCCAGCCTGTACTTATACTTAGCATTGCCCTGACCTTCAACTCAGGCTGGTTGAACTTCATGAGCTTGGCATGGGTCCACCTCTCCAGCTTATTCAAGTCCCTCTGGATGGCACTCCTTCCCTCCAGCAAGTTGATCATGTCACAACAGCTCGATCTCATTGGCAAACTTGCTGTGGTTGTTCTGGATCCTACTGTCCATGTCATCAACAGAGATGTTGAAAAGCACCAGTCCTAGTACCAATTACGTTAATTAACACATTAACACAGTTTCAGTGACATAAAGGAGCATTTTCATCTTAACCAGAAACTTCTTTTTAAGAAGAAGAAGGGCTAGAGATAGCAAAGACAACTAAATTGTCAGTGTTTTTCCTGTATCTTTTCTCATGTATATGCAGAGAAATATTTATTGCAATATTTGTCAGTTAGGCTTGGAGGAAAAAATAAAGAAACATTTCCATTTGCAGTATTAGAAATCATATTCTTAAATTCAGATATGTTGATTTATCAATAATACATGATTGTGAGAACATAAAAAAAAATAGTTTAGTTTTTATTAACCATGTGTTATTTTCAACACCTTTCTAATAATAGTAGTCCTGAATTTGTAGAGTATGATAACATTTTGTTAGGAAAAAAATTTTCTTTGGTCACCAAAATATGCTGGATGATGAGACTTCTTGATATTGTAATAATACCAATGCCTTAAAAACACATATGAAATTTGAAAAGCTAAATTTAAACCTGAAATGGAAATTTCTCACCTTATCTACCATCCATGTAATTATTTTTTGTTTTGAATCTGAGAGAAAAAAGTGGAGGATTGCCCATGCAAAAAGTCCAAAACAAACAAACAAAAAAATTTAGAAACCACCCAATAGCAACGCTGCATTGTTATCTCTTCCCGTTCTTACAGTCCTGGATCAAGACTGACTTAATATGGAAGGAATTCTGGTTTCTCAAGTAGCTTGATTTTTTGGCTTGTGTAGTGACTCCTTTCCTAGCTCAGAAATATGTCTGTCACCAGTGACCTGATGCTGATGGCATTCCCTGGACATGTATGGTACTACACCTGAGTAAAAAGGAAATTATTATGGGCAGTACCTTGGTTTCTTAATCTGTCATTGACTTTTCTCTCTGACAAGTATATCCAGCCACCACCTCTGTAATTTCTGTACAGATATATTTACTTCTACAAGTGTTTTTAATCTGAAATGGCAATACCACCTCCCCAGAGAGTAAGGAGGCTCATATAATTCTGACTTTAACAGCTTTGCAAGTTCTTAGCACATTTAAGACCATAAATAAATGCATGTGTTGTCTATCAGATAAACCCAATCACTATAAAACTGAGACTGGATGTCAGTTTAAGATAAATGTAATATAACATAGAAATACAGTATCTAACTGCTCTGATATTTTTTCCCAAAGATCCATGGTAACGTGCAGTTGTAAGAAAACAGGACAGACAGATGATGAACTGTTGCACAAGCTGCTTTCATACATCTCCAGGTGTTCTCTTGACAATTCGATTTAGATTTCACAGCAACACTGGACCAAGGAAAGATTTGGGAATGAATCTCCGTGTTGTATGTACAGACTATTCCATTGGCTTCTACTATTTTTAGATTGAGAGTTTACAGAGCAGATTTTATTCTAGGTCTGTATTCTAATGCCTTATATTGTATATTTTTCTTTCTTCTCAAAACACAGTCTTGAGTAAAATCTTGCTGAGATTAAGAAAAAAAAAAATCCTCAGTCTTCTTTAGGGAGATTAACAATCCACTCAACCTGTGTTTATGACATGTTGGAGAAAATAAAGTAGATAGATAGAACATCAAATTACCATTAACTTCTTCATTCCATTTTACTATCGATAGTTACTAAGTACTGAGTATTCTTTTCTCCATATGTTTAAAACTAACATTATACACTTTCATAGAATATTTTTTTTTTTTTTATCAAAAGGCCTTGAAAACATTTCCATTTTCTCCTTAACTCTACTTAAATTCTAAATTTAAATTATAAATTATAAAAATGTGTGGGCAACTTTTCCTCCCCTTCCACCAATCTGGAACTTTTGAAAACATTATTCTGAATAATGGTGGGTTTTTTTTCACAGCTATATACCAACATTAAGGTAAGTGCCATCTGTGAAAGGAATCTCTTTATCAGATTTGACTGACTGTAGGAAAATGCTATCAGAAATCATTGGTGTGAGGACTGAGAAATACAGTCTAGGAGAAACAGACACTTCAAAAGCATTGAATACTGGGACATGCAGAAAAGTTCCGTCTCTGCCTATAAAAATTTCCAGAAGTCACAGAAAGCACTTCATCTTGTTGCTTTGAACCCGAATCAAAACCTCTTAGAAATGAAAAAAAAAGTCAGGAATATTCACTCTGAAGTTTTGGATGTTTTATTGATCTTTTCTGATTTCAGTAGAAAACAAAAGGGCCGGGAGAATTTCCTACCATTTTGAAATTAAAGAATGTAAGAAGTGATTTGTGCATTTAGATATTATACGAAGTGAGTTTTCCTTACATTGAAAAATATGACAAAATCCAGGTGTTTCTCAAAATGTAACAAAATAGGAATTATTAACACAAGGAGATTGATAATGTCCCTGTAAATTGAAAATAATGCCCTCAGAAAACAGTTCTGGGAGGAACCTATTTACTCCTAGCCAGAGCAGCCAATGTTGCACTGGTGAGCTCTGGAGTGCCAGAAGCCCTGAGGATCTCTCTCAGCCCCTCAAGAAGCCACCTCTCAGTCAATGACGTGAAGGGGTGCAACCCTCTTGCCACGTGTCTGAAGATATCTGCCATAACCAGAGAGACCTTATGGGGGCCCTGGGAAGACATGGCCGATTCCTCGGTGGATGGAGTGAAACACTGATACCGAGCATGAGACAAGAGAGGGGACAATGGAAGGGACAGTGTTTTAGTAACACCAGACACATGTGCAAGTGTGGCAGGAGGGGACAGGCCCTTGCGATGTCACTGACGGATTGTGACCATGCAGCCCCTGCTGCTTATACCCAGGCACCGAGTCTCATCCCATCAGTGTGTACCCACATTCCAGCCTCAGCAACGTCTCAAGGTTCCATGTGTTCTGCAAGTCTGTGTGTTAGTGCTGGTGTTGTGGTCAGGTAGTTGTTCATAGCAGGTCTTGGTGTTCAGCCCGAGTTGCTGGAGGATTTTTCTTGGTCCTGCCAGGTTGAGGCAGCTGGGGCACCCAGTACACATGGTAGTAGCAGCAGAGGTGAGTTGGGAGAGAAAACCTCACTCCAGGGAGCTGAGAGAGTTTCCTTCTGGACATTTCTTCCACTCCTTCCCAGATCAGCCAATTGCTGTAACATCTCTCCCTTTTCTAGCACAACACCCACTACTGCACTGATGGTGAGATGGAGATGTCGACATCGTCAGCTCCCACCAGCCCACTGCAGTACGTCGAGAGCATGGCTGCAAATATGGAAAACTGCTGCCCAATATGCCTGGACAGCAGAGAGAAGAACAGCTGGATACTGCCATGTCTCCACCAATTCTGTTACCACTGCATCCTGTGGTGGGCTGAGAGTAAGGCCAAGTGTCTCCTCTGCAAAAGCAGGGTGACCTGCATCTTGCACTTGGTATGGACAGATGACGACTTTGAAGAGCATGTCATCCCACCACCTGAAATACCATCAGTCGTCATCCATCTGATAGAAGTAGCTCCTGGACACCCTACCACCCACAATCTTCACTGCTCTGCAACATTCCAGCCATCAGCTGCGAGGTTTGTGCCTAGTGCTACTGTGGGTAGCATCCATTCCCATATCTGGGTGGTGTTCTTCCAAGAAGAATGGCAGCAGGGGAGCAGACGGAGGTTAGACCTCAGAGGAGCAGAGACAGAAGCCTCTCTACTTAGGTTCCTCTGGTGAAAGGTGTCACTGCCTTCTACCCGCGATCTCCTCAGGGTGCTCTGGTTTATGTGCAGCTATTGTTCCCTTCTAGACAGCGCTTATGTTAGGGTGAAAAAAAAATATGAAAAAAAGACTACATTTTTTAGGAAGCTTGTTTTTACTTGGTAAAGGAATTAATTTTTGAAAATTTTCTGTAGTAGGTGGAGTGATTTGATGTTTTTTCACAAACGAAATGAGAGGTCCACAAAATGGTGGCAGGTAGTGATACTTGTGTGGGTTAATGGTCATAAAGACTAAAGAAGCGTATTGGAAAAATGGTGAAGCAGAGGCAAAAGGCCAGGAGAGAAAAAATATAATTCTTACCCTTTCTACTTAATTGCTTGAAGATTCCCCAAATAAACTTATTTATCTTTGACATCAGTTTTCAGTTAGTTTTCAGGCCAGTTTGGAGTACCTTCAGACTAGTGACCTAGAGGTGAACTGCCTATTATCTGCACCCAGAGTGACTCAGATCTTTTGGAGCATAAGTTTTGATCGTGATTACACACTAAATATTACCCTGTATAGATTTAGCTTAAAGCAAAGAAAGAACTGGGTTTTTTTTTCAGAAAGCTGAAAGCATTTTAATGTGAGAACAGGTAAACCCATTCTTCTTGCATTAATCTTGTGAATTCATACATAGAGATTGTATCATTTAGTAAAGACCAAGGATCTGTGCAGTAAAAGATGATGGCTCACACAATTAAGACAATGGAAAATGTCTGGAAATAAAACATTTTTAAAAAACTCCGCAAACAAACCCAAACAAAAAAAAGACCATGCCACATCATTCCAAGACATAACTCTTCTCACAACAGACATCTTTGGTGGTGGTTTTTGGATTATTTTTTGTTTGTTTTTTTTTTTCCACAATTTGTTTCACTGAAGCTCTTTGATTTCAAAATGATTAAAAATGCCTGTGAATTAATAGTTCTGAGCATATTTTCACCCCAAATAATTAATTTGAGTAACACTTGATATCAATTAGTTGTTAATAAGTTATGTACATTTGTTATTTTTAGACATTGGTGCAATATGTCTTGGCTGATGATGTAGACGATAAAATTCAACGAAAGAAATTTTTACACTGAAATATAATAATGAATCACCAGAAAGAAAGGGAAATGTTACTGCTTATTGGTGCAAGAATCTCTTTCATATTGGCCAGTCCTGCATAGATGATTACACTTGTTAGTAAAGATACTTCTGCATATCCTAGAAGCAAATGAATATTCACTCTGACCATGAAGAATGACTGGAGAATAAGCAAACAATATAGTAACTATCAAGGTGTAAGATACTTTCTGTGATTCCTCTTCTAGTTCCACCAATATGAATCTCTCATGAATCTATGTATGTTCAGAGCTCCAGCAACATGAGCAACTGTAGGATCAGAGATGTGTACAGCCATGTAAAAATGTGTTCCCAAAAAGTATTATTTGCTGGAGACACTGTAAGAAAAACACCTGCTATAAATGGGTTTTCTGCTAGATTTTCCTGTGTAGAATCTTCTTCTGAGTGACATGGAAAAAACCTGAAAATCTGACTGCAGTTTTTTTGGGAGAGGAGTGAGTCAACTGAGTAAGGAAGAGACCTTTCTGATTTAACCTTTGTATGAATAGGTAAGATGTCAGCTGTTTTTTTATTTCTCTATTTGTGTGATTTAAAAATATCTGTGACTATATTGTATGCTTAGGATGTTATGAATGTATTATCCTGCTTGCATTTTCCCTCAGACAAGACTCAGTATGATTGAAGACAATTGCAAAGCAGCAGTAAAACTGTGAACTACACAGTGATGACTACCAAGTACTGTAGTTTATCAGCAGGAACTAAGTGTAGAGGAAAAATAAGAAATATTAGCACAGGCAGAAAGATCTACCTGTCGCCAGTTGTGATCATGAAGGCATTTCTCCTATGCAGAGAGATACTGGCATGCACAGTTAGTCCCAGAGGGTGGCGGGGAGAGTGCTCTGCCATCAAGGGAATCTAAAGACTAAAAGCTACTGCCAGAGGGTTGAAATGTGACTGAGGAAAAAAAGCTGAGCTCGAAGATAATTACTCCCTGTTACCACGTAAGCTTGATGTTATAATCATGAGAGTAATAGGCTCTAAAATCCATGCTGCTGTTAGACCACAGTGTTGTAACAGGAACAATGAACTTGTTTTTTTTTTATATGAAAAACTAAATCCTAGAACTAGATTTGCTCCAATATCCCATATCATTTGTGAGGGCAGCATGTTTATTAGGAAGACGTTATCTTGAGTTCCGATTTCTTGACACAGGTAGCATAATTTTGACACAACATCGTAAAAAGACTCCAAGTTTAGAGGCATGATGTACCTGAATTGGTCTAGGGTCATGAAAACCAAGTGAACTAGGCTGATTAGGCAGCATAAGCCTTTTTTCCACCTCTACAGAAGTTATTTTCTTCCAGATTTGACAGAAAATAAGAGCAAAAATTAGCTGAAACAGAATTTTATTGAGCTTTTCTGCAAACTTTTGTGTATGTAAAAGATGCTTGAAGGTATTAGTAGATATGTAATGAAGATATTCAAACTTGAATTCTTATAAAACTTCATCATAGGTACACAAATTTGCCTGAGTGTTTCTTTCTGCAGCAAAAGTACTGAAACAGTTGAAGCTGAACTGCAGGCTGGAATGTCTATTTAATATTGAGAAGAGAAGTGCAGTCCTATCTTGGAGTGAAGCAGTATAGGATATATACGTTAAAGAGGAAAACAAAGAATAATAGAAGTCATTCAAGTGTGAGATATGATAGAGCATATCTCAGCCGTATCATCACTTCTCTTCTCTGTCAGGAAGACAGCAAGCAGAGAAACAAATCCAGACCAGATCAGCAATGCACAACAGTTTCCCCACATACCGGGGGAATGCTCTACCAGGCACATGCTGCCAATTTATTGGTCTTTTTATACTAGATGAATGATATGGAAGATAAAAGAAATAAATTCACTGGAGAATTTAACCCCTGAGTATTTAGGGCTTATATCCTATGATGGAGATTTTCATAACTCTATTGACTTCACAAAGCCAACACAAGATACGTGGGGGGAAGAAAAAAAAAAAAAAAAAAAAGGAGTACAATCCCCAAGACCAAGACCCCACTGTGTCTATTATGTCTGATGTGATATTCTTCATTTTGTCTTTTCAATGTTTTTTCATCTCTCTGTAGAAGCTGAAAGTATATATTAGGGTGTCTGCAATGCGGCCTAAGTTCAAGTTAAAGATTCCAGACTCTACATGTCTGGAAGGAAGTATTACAGGTTTTTTTTCTTGACAATTCAATTTTTACTTCAGGTATTTCAGTAAGAGAGATCATTCATCCTTACACAGCAAAATGCCATATGAAGCAAGTCAGGAGGTGTCTTTCTTCTAGAACGCCCTCTGTTTCATTACACTTTGGTAAGCAAAATATGTTTTATGCCTTTTATTTTCTCTCTGCGCCACTGAAGTATTAGGTGAGAGAAAAAACTTTTCAGATAAGCAGCAATAAATGAAAAAGAAAAAGCAAAGTGCCACTAACTTTTGCACAGGAATATACGGCTCAGAAGAACACAGGGGCTACATTTTTACTGTCTCAGATCTTTATACCAACCATCAGCTCGTTAGTGATTTTAATTACCTGTATTCACTGAGTAGCTAATGCACTCAATTCGTGTATCATTTTAATACAAATTCATAAAGAGCCTTAATGTTCCTGTGTGGCATAATCTAGGCATTCCTGCTCTGGCAGGGGAATTGGACTTGATGATCTTTCGAGGTCCCTTCCAATCCCTAACATTCTATAATTCTATGATTCTATGATCTGAAAGAAAATTAATAAAAATGGGAGTTTTTAGAAATGGTAAAAGTTAAGTTGTAACACAAGTAAATGCTAAGATGTAGTGCAGGTTGTGTTTCATTAAGACATCTTTAAATATCTGCTGTGCAGGAAAAAAAGAAAACCAACACACCAAAACATATTTCTGGAAGAGATGGTTAAAGAAAATATGGAACTAAATTTACACTTCAGTATTGTGAGGAATAAAATGTCCCCATGATCATACCAACAACCAAGCTCTGTTGACTCTTTCCAGCATTGGTTACACATATCCACAACACAGAAGATAAATTTCCTCTAAGCTCAAAATGAAGAATGACATTAAAACATTTGTTTTGTTTTCTAATCTTGTGGTAATACAGTGATTTCTATGCATTAGGTGATTTGACAGTGCAGTCAAATCATAGTATTTAGGGACTCATAGATTTTCTTAAGATTTTTCTATTACTTGAAAGATAATGCAGGACACACTGGGTATTAGTAGCTAGGAATTGTGTGTCATTGAAAAATGCTATATGAAAAGAATAAGACAACACTTAATGAAAGTAGCATTCAAAGTAAAGGAGGGTAGAAGAAGATAACTGTACCACATAAAAAAAGAAAGGTGGTTTTTTTTTTCAGAATGAGTAAAGAAGTCTGGGTCTAAAAAATGAAATTATGATTCTCAGAAAACAAGCTGAATATTGTGCAGCATGCTTTTGTGGAACTATTTTTAAATCAGGTCAAACAGTTTTACCTGAACAAAATAGTAAAAATTCCCTGTGTCACTTAAAATGTTTTGACAGTATCCATCATTTACTTAAACATGAAAAATCTGTCATGGACTGGAATACACTTTGCTGAATTCACTTTCTTCTGGGGCATCACGCTCTTGCCACGCAGAGTTGTACATGTGTTTCCTTTTCCTTATTTAAACCAGCAGCATCTTTGAAATCCCCAGGAACTGGCATTTTGTGTTCTTCTGGTACTCAGCATGTCCCTAATACCACTCAGTAGCTTATGTTTTCAGTCAGGAAATGTCCTTTATCACAAAGAGCAGGGGCAATGCTGACCACCTCCCTACATCAGAGTGCTTCCAGCCACTGCAGCTTGATAAGGTACAAACAGGTAGACTTCACTCTTTTGTTTTGGTTTGGTTTTTTTTCTGTTGTGTTGTTTTGTTTTTGTTTTTTTTTTGTTTTTGTTTTGTTTTTCCCCTGATTAGGCCTTCTTCTAAACAGTGTTGTGTTCCTGTCTGGCAATAATCTCACAGGGTTTGTTTGTAATATGACCGGTTAGTTTGTACCACAAGTGGAATCAAAATTTTTGTACACATCATACGGTATGAAAGTCAGAATCCATCTGTGTGGATCAGAGGAAAGGTTCTCCTGGGAGTTTCAACTTTTTGCCTAATGCAGGAGCTCCTTCTATTGGTAGGTAAAATTGAGAAGAGTTACAAGTCTGGTTGTGAAAAAGTTACCTGATGAATGGGACATAAAGATGATTTTTGATTTAAACATATGATAAAGTCTCATTAAACACAATTATATACAACCTATTACTAGGAACATAAGGTAAATAATGCATTAAATTGAACTAAATTCTTTTAGTAAAACGAAGTAGCAAATATAGGATGTCACTGTTAAAACTTCTGTTTTAAATAAGTGATTCTCAGTTCTCTGTTACTTTCTTGGCAAATTTTGCTCTTAGTTGCTATAGCTGCAAATTTATGGTTAAATTTGATATGAAGATAAAAGGGGATATTATGGTGAGAAATACGCTTTTACTAGTAATTTTTGTTCATCTAGGGAATCTTTTGTATTTATATAAAACTATTTTGGCATCATATAAGAAACTTAGCTTTCCTTGTTTTTCTGTGTAATCATCACTCAGAGGATTTACTTTGTCAGGCTACTAAACTTCTCCAGGTAATCCCAAGTTAAACACTGCTATTTATTTTAATATGTAAAGGTTTACCAATTTTAAGGTAGGTTTTAATGTGGTCAATATCTTGCTGAATGACACAGTACCAAGAGGAAGGAGCATGAAGAAATGTATCCAAACCATAGACTGTCTTGAATTCTGAAATGGAAAATAATTTTTTTTTCAAACTTACAGGAAAAGTTATGATCCTGATATTTGAACAGATTTCCACTGTGAATAAAATCTCTCTTACTATTTCAAGAAGTCTTGAAAATTTCAATATACAAATGATAAGAGTAATCATGATATTTCTAGAGAGAAATTTTAAGAAGAAAAACAATACTGTCGTACAGTTAAGAAATAGCAAAATAGAATCCACAGCTGCTCTGTGCTGTAAGCTAGAGACATGGATCAATATGGGAAGTGGTTTTATTCCCAAGAAAAAATTCAGGAAAAGAAAGATGTAGAATGATCTAGAAATGCTTGTGTGTTGAAATGCATGAAGTCAGTAAGTGTTAAATTTTCAAATTTCCACCTAATGTTACACATTGAACTATTTTCCCCAAGACAGAAAAGCAGAACCAAATGAATGTTATCTGAAGTTGTGTGTTCGCTGGCATTGTTCAGTTCCTTCTAGAACTTAGTTAACTCTTATTTTCTTTACTTAAACTGTAGGGTCATATTATAGATATTTGTCCATATCAGATTAATAAAGTTCAGCTTAATGTAAAATCAAAATAAAAAAGGTCTGATATAATCATAGATGTCAAATTGATTTTAGTTAACAGTTTGGAAGGATGTCATCAATGTTCCCACAAGATGCAAGCATAACACCTCCAAAACAGCCCTTCTTTTGTTCCTGTGGTGCTCAGGTACATCTCAAGTCCGAGTTCAGCTCCCTTCTTCGATACTAACATGTGAACAAGCTTTAATAAATGTTGAATCTTTTTAAGGTCTTCCAAAGGTTATTAACTTCCTCCCCTACTTGCCAAAGACAAGCACCATGTCAGAGGTCTAAGAAAAGTTCATTGACATATTTTTCAAAATCTCAAAACTACAAATAATTATCCATTTCATGCGAGATTTTTGCATAGTTTTGAGCAAACGTATAGATACCAATTAACCCACAAGTGTACACTGGCATGTGGAAAAGAATGAAATAATAGAACTCACAAAAACTAACAAAGTGTTATGAAATTTTAGGCTTGTCATGAAAAATGAGAACAAATGTGACAAGTCAAAAAATGACTTATACATCTGCTAAGTGAGAACAAGACAGTACTCACACACAAAAGAAAGAAATGTAGCTCTCAAATTGTCTGATATGTTAATGACCTAATAAACTAAATACTATGTCAAAATATTGTAAAATAAAATAGTATTAACCTACTAAAAAATCATTATGGACTCAGTAAATAGTTATCCGATATTTATACAAGAAAAATAATAGCTCTAACATCACAATGATTTTTTGATAAGCAGCGTCAATCAGTCTACATTAAATTCATACATTTCAGATGTCCTCTAGAAATTCAAATTACAGAGAAATTGTAATCTTGGCTAGGGATTCAAGTATATATAGTGCAAAAAAAATGTAATTATCTTCCTGTAATTGTCATTCTGATCCCACTCAAATACAAGGAAAATGTCTATTGATTTGAAAGATATGGGGTGAAATGTACTTAGAAGAGTAAATACTAGTTTCGGACAATATAGTACAGAGGTATATCTGCACTGGGTTTTACCATTCGCTTTTAAATTCAGTGAACCCAGTGATCATCTTGCACTTTTTACTCATGAACATTGCGATAGTAAATTCAAGCATATCAATTCTATTGCACATCTGTGTGCAATAACATAATTTGGGATGCAGGCTCAGATCCCGTAGTCTGCAGTGCACTTTCCTGGCTACCTTTCCTACAATGTCTCCTGCAGGTAAGTCACATTCTGCACGAAACCCATGAGCAACCATTCTGGTTGGAAAGCATTGACACTCGGTCTATCAGGATTTGACCTGAAATTCTCATACACTGCTCCGTCAAGAGAATACTTGTTAACACACAGAGTCTTCCTAAGAAACCTGTCTGTCATGAGGAATTTGTCTACTGAAATCTTCAAAACAGAGATCAGTAGGGCCACCTAGCAAATAGTTTGTTGTTTATGGTTCGAAACAAGTGTGTTACTGAGAGCACCAGAGGCTTTTCTTGACGTGGTTTCTGGAACTGTACAATTCCCAATGATCAGCTCAATATAGACTACTTCCAGGCCCCATGAAGAGCAAAGCTAAAACCCAATCACTATGAGAGCTGCTGTTTCAACATCTTGCTTTTGCCCAGTCCATACGTGCTACAAACAGGATTTCCTTTTCCATCCTAAGTCAACCATCTCCTTCCTCCCTCTCCCATCACAAGACACTTTCTTTGCCTTGGAGACTCTAGGCTAGCAAAGCATGAGCACGTTATACTTTCTACAGAAACAGGATTGTCTAGTATTTGTCTTTTGTTGACCACAGAATTGAGAACAATACCAGTTCAAAATAGTTCCTCTCCCGTGTGCGTTGGCCATTAAGAATTATATTCTATTTTAGAACACAGCAGTGTCAACAAGGAAACACACAGAGGTTTTTAGATACAGTGTGGATCATTGTAAAGTACCATCTCAGACTGATATATATTCTCAAAAGCAGGATGAGTGAATTGTGGACCTGAGTGGGGTAGCACAACTCATCTGCAAGTAGACACCCACCCTCTGTAAATAAGTTTTCTTATGAAATGCAACATATATGAAGACACCACCTTTCTTAATTTCAAAATTAACAAGAGATTTTCTGTGACTCTTTTATTTCGAGGAAATAAAAACATTTTCATCCAATTCAATGTATAATACAGCACAATTAAATTAATCAGAAAAACCTAAACCAAACCTAAATAAAAAAAAAAATCTCATATACCCTTATAGGCAGGAAGAATCTGCAAGACCACAGTGACACAACTCTCTTCACCTTTTCTCTTCCCAGTCTCTCTCCTCAAAGGATGCTCCACTCATATTTTCTGTTCTGTCTTCAGATCATCATGGTCCTTTCATGTCAAAAGCAGATGTTTCCAGAGATGCTGGTTTGTCTGCCTTTAATACTCTGGGCACCCAGTCCAAATGTGCCTGAAGGAAGAAATCTGCGTCAACAGCTGTCTTAAGGTGTGCTAGTGGCAAGTCTTTCTCTGGCCAGGACCTCAGACAAAAACACAAAATGTCTGTTCATCTCTCTTATCTGAGATTCTTCACTTCTTTTAGCTGCTTTTGGAGTTTAGCAATGAGTTTGTCTTTCTGCCTTTTTTCAGTTTTTCACTGGTGGTTTTCTTTGTCTGGAAGGAAACACAGAAATTAAAAATACTGCAAATTCCTTCTTAAATGAGCCTGCAATAAAATATACAGAAAAAATAAACAAAAAAAAAAGAAGGCAAAAAAAAATACTATTCTCTCCTAGGTTTTGCATGTGCAATGTATTGTGAGGCAGAATTTTTTTGTGTGTCCTTGCTAAAATTAATCATCGCAAATGAACTTTTCTTTGGTGTGCTTGCCAAGGAAATCACTTGACAAATCTTTGTCAGAAAGACGTCAGAAAACTGAGAGAAATGTAACACTGGAAAAGAAAACAAGTATCTGTATATACACCCTGTAAAACATCACATTGACTGTCAGTGAAATTTATGGCAAGGTGGAAAGCACAGATGCAAAGAGGTCTACCTCTACTATACAGTTGACAGCAAACTAATGGAGGTTTTTAACCTGTGTTTCTAGCCCAAATTGAGTAGCTACAGGATTGGCAAGCTCCTTCTCACTTGAGAGTCCTCACCCCTTTTCATGAAGAAATGTTAACTGTTGTTTGACAGCAGTAAGGGTTTATTATTAATTCTTTTGATAAAGCTCTTCTGCACAGTCTTGCACAGAGCTAGGAGCAAACTGGCAGTCTGCAACTGAGGATGCTTTGGCACCACAACAAGAACTGATGAAGGTTTATTCGGAGCTTGCAATTTGCCTATTTCTCTCTCACTGTCCTGAGAAGTCCATTACTCACATTGAGAATTCCAGTCTGGATCCTGCCTGCAGATTATCCAAACAGCCTTGCGCATGGGTGAGGAGCTCATCTGCATGAACAGTAGGTTGAAGAATGGTGGCTCATCTTCATGGAGCTTCAACTAAAGAAGGTGGAGAAAAATTGCAATCGATATTACTTGAATGCGTTATGAATAAATGTGTTTAAGAGCAGTGACAACATTGCTTGTCTTTACACTATAAAAACTTACTCTCACATTTTTTAGTTGCCACAATGGATCTTCCTGTTGGCAGAGTATAGAGAGGCAGTAGACCAGCAAAGAGAGCCAGCTGCGGATGTCAGCAGAGATGTTTATGGTACAAGAGATTCCTGAAATGAGACTTTCCTCTAAAATGAAGAATTTTACTGTAACCAGCAGTTGACTGAGAAAATAATTTTAACTTACTATACTGTCCCTGCTTACTGCAGGTGCGTTGGACTAGATGACTTTTACAGGTCATTTCCAACCCAATGCATTCTATGGTACTATGACTCTATATCTAACACACATTTTCTAGAAATATTTAAATCAAGAAGGGGAAATAATAGAATTTTACTAAATTAATTTAAATACCAGATTTCTTGATGACATTTTAACAGATTAACTGAGCAGTGAATAGCAATTGCAGCATCTTTTCCTGTAGGTCCTCTGGAAGTACTGAAAGGCCACCATAAGGTCTCCCCAGACCTTTCTTTTATCAAAGAGAACAATCAAAGTTGAACAATCCATACTCTTTCTACCCCAACCCTGTAAAATGTAATTTAATTATAATAATATTGCAGTTTAAAAAGTCCTATGCAAAACCATTAACTATTCAAATAATATTAATCTTCTTGTTCCTATTTTTTTTAGAAGCCTAGACTTGAAATTTCTAGTACTGAACCATAGGCCTGTTAAGTTGTAAAGAAAAATCGCATCAGGAAAATCTGGAGTAGGCTGTAGAGTAAAGTCTTGATTATAGGATGTACAAAGAGAGAATATTTATCATATTACCTTTCTTCACTAAGTCTCTGTGGGATTTTTGCTATATTTGTGCTTACAAATGAAGCAGTACAAATTACTCTTATATAATGGAACTTTATCAGTTTTAACTTGCTCAGATTTCTCTCTTCCTGCCACGATGAAAATATTTTCCTCCAGATTTGCAGTGAAAACATGAAAATCAGCAAGGAGAAGAATACGAGACAAAGAGAGAGTATTTTGTAGAGAATTTTATGTAAGTGATAGACTAAAATGAAGAAAGAGCTAAACCAGTCTCTCACCAAAAAAAAAAAAAAAAAGAAATTCAAACTTCATCTACCACAAAATCTATAAATCTCAAGAATCTCTGTGGCCACTGTCACCCATTGCAGCATATTTCTGCAAAGATGATGACTCTCAAAGGGCATTTGTGCACTTCAGAAACACAGGAATGGGAGTAGCCATAAGGGAAATAATTTTCTCTTTTATTTCAGCAATTGACTGGAGATTAGAGAAAAATAGCTATTGATCTTTCATTCTGTAGGCTAGTAGCAAGAACACGCCATATCTAGTCACTGCAGAATAAAGGACCAAATTGCCATCAGATGAAAGGAAGATTCTGTCCCTCAGCCATACTCTTCTCTGCAACAGTAGTTTGCGGTGAATTACATGGATGACATCTTTGCAAAATCTGCTTATTTGTTTAAATGTATAAAGTAAAATATTTATTTTATAATGTAAAAAAATAAAATAAATCTTGTATTTATAATGTTAAATATTTATTTTTAGGATTGCCATTGTTGTTTGCAATAGCTTGTACTTTTGATAGCACATTGCTGTGTTTCGCAAAGAACCAAAACCCAAATTCCTAGCAGATTTTTACTCACACACTTTACTATGTACTGAAGTTAAAACTTTAGACAATATGTTAGTCTTCATCAATGTTTCTTCATAGCAAATCTCTTTGTAAAACTTCTTACTTTCACCTACTCTTTTGAGTGAAGGGAAGAGTTAGAGGGAAAAGAAACACTACTGTTTAAAAAACTTAACTTTAGAGTAATGATGTTATTAAACAAGAACAGTTTAAGAACATAAGCCGTGTTTTTTCAAGAAAATACCTTTTGTAAACTAAAAAACAACCATTTTTTTTATTTACACAGTTTTAACCAAAACTATAACTTTTGAATTTTATAAAATTGAAAAATTGGAAAGGAATATCTCATGTGTGCTTTTCTGAATATTAAGCTATAACATCTTCAGGCTTTAACACTATACACAGGCCTATAATTAATTCTGTGCTCATTACTTGATTTCTAACTTGGCTTCTGCTTATTGCTAATTCCACTAAAATATCATTTAGATTAACACCATTATTAGATGATTATTGTTCTTCAATTGAAAACCAAATATGAAGATTGTTTAACACATGCTGCTAATTACCAAGTTTTAAAGATGGACTTAATCTTTTAAGATGAAGAAACTGTAAATACAGCATTTTGAGAAAGCATGCAGAAAGTTACTGGTACACCAACAGATAGCTTAATTTCCTCTGAAGTACAGTAAGCACAACGTTGGTTTGTCTATGTAAGAGTAATTATTTGTGGTAGGTATTTAATACTGTTTTTATAAAATTTTCAATTAGTAGAGAATATGGTTCTTGTTCTTCAATATGGTTCTTGATTAAAAACTACAAATACCTTTTCAGCTGATCTGTAGTGGCAGCCTTCATTTAATTTGCTTTTTCTTGTTTCAACCAATAATCTTTCAATTTCTTTGCCTACATTTGCCCAAGACTTGAGGGTATTTTGGGGTGGAGGAAAACAGAAATTATGCTTCTATTCATAACAGTTTAGAGTGTTTGAAGAAATGTGGGACTCCCTGACACTGAAGAAAAGTAAGGAAGTTATTTATCTGGAGCTCCCAGAAGCTTGTGAAATATTGAACATGATGAGAAAGAAAAATTCCACATTTTCAGTTAAATATGGACATGCGACATCACATACAATCAATCTGCTCATGGAATTCTGAAGAAAAACAATTCTTTTTTTTTTCAGTTAGATTTTGTGGAAAAACCTTCATGAAAGAGTTGAACTCCTCAAACCACATGGAACAGTGGTAAACTCATGCCTCAAGCCCTTGCTTGCACACACATCCAAATAGTTGGAAACAGTTCATAAAGGCTTGTAATTTGGTGAAAATTAGTGCTGTTGAAAAGAAGTATTAATAAGCATGAGAAAATAAGCTTTGAGTTTGTTTGGGTGGTTTTTTTGTCGGCTTAGAAGCGTTACAAAGTTTTTGATCTTAATCTGCAATAGTGTTTGCTGGAGTTTCGTTGTTGCATGTATTTTTTTATGAAAGAAACTATGAGATTGCATAAGAAAATAGTAACATCCAGTGTCTCATCTATGCAGATCAGGTTTAAAACCCGGGGAACTGTGCTTACTTTCGCTATATACTTAAGGCATCCAAACAGCACAAAAAAGCAAATTTCGCTACTTGGTAGTTAGATAATATATTGCTAGATATGCTGCTTCATATATATATCTCCTTATTCCTTTAATTTATTTAAAAAAAAAAAAACACCACAAAAAAAACCCAAACACCAACAACTTCCTATAAGTAAACTCAGTCTGATGGATTATGAGTTGTGGGAGACTTGTTTTGAAAAAATTTTAAAGTATTTTTTTTCTTTTGCTGTAAAGCAAAATTCATAAAATCTCCTGAGAAAATTAGATCCTCATTTCCTTATGACATGTTTGTATGACTTTTCTGATGTTTAAAAATTCCTAAGTAAACACAATTGAAATGAGACATAATAAATATTAAAAAAAAATAAATCAAAGCAAACCTGCTAAAGTGAGATTTATATTGCAATATGTAAATGTGTATTTTGCTGTCTGAACTGATTTATGAATATAAGTCTTGTAATAATAGTAATGTAAATAAACATGAATATTTGCTTACAGGCAGAGAAGGGAGGTTTTCCACTCTCCAGGGCAGCAATTGGCCCCTCTTGTGTTTTGCACAATAGCAAACACATCAGTGTCCCATCATCAGTTGGAAATGTACAAACTTTTATGAAACATACATGTGTGAAATAATTAATAAATTTGATTTAGTCAGTGTTTTAAAGAGACACATTTAAAAACACAGCATCTCTATGGCCTTTTCCTTCTTCACTCTTCGATATGGTCTGACTCTCCTTTTGCTTACGTGCACATCACTCTAACCTTCAGAAGAGCTGTTCTTCAAGGACACTGATGAGCAAATTGGCTCACTCGGCTCCCATATCAGCAAGGAAATAGCAAATCTGTCTTAGACAAATTGGAGGAAATCTATGTCCCACACAGTTCTGAGAACCACTAGTTTTTCATGTTGTTTTCCAGATGAAGGCAGAGCTTGCCCTCTGTGCTGTAAGGTACTATTGCCTTTTGAACTGGAATTCCCTGTGTGTCCCTTGAGGGCCAAGTCTCCAAACACACTGAATTGTGAGGATCCTACAAAAGACAGTTAAAAGAGGCAATTCCCTGTGCTTTTTTTTTTTTTTTTTTTTTTTTGATAAAGCAGGACTGCCTACTTTTCTTAAACTCTACTGAAAGATGGAGCAATATGAATTATGGCTCTCTGTGGTAAAGGATAAATAGTATGTTCAACAACAGTAAATTAAAATGTAGTCTTAAAATATTTTGTGCACGTAAGATACATCTGTACTCTTACATTAAATGGGTTAGTGTGGTCTCCATGACTGTCCATATTTTAGCATGGTTTTGGTCTCAGTCAGCTAATGTACTCTTCCAAATGAACACAGGAATCATGCTGAGCCAAGGATGGTTGGGATGAACTCTCAGCAACCCTTACCAGCACGAACTTTAGGCACAGTCGCTCTTTTTTTTCCGTATGAACCTAAGCCAGGACATACCATTTGGCCTCTTGGCCAGAATGTGGCTTTGGTTTATTTTCTCACACTATACCTTAACAGACAAGAACTTTTTCAGAGCTCTTTGGCTAAAGTGATGCTTGGAGAAATGTTGTACTAGCATGGAATAATAAAATATTAGGCGACAGTAGTTAAATTACACTAGATAATCATAATACAAACCTTCAGTCTAACATGTAAAATGTAGTCTGTCAAATGGTGATATTCTATACCATAAAATGTGATACACATATATGACTTTCTGGGTAGGATTAGTGACATTTTGTGTATACTTTTTATATGCGAAGAGCATATTTTTATGCCAGCTATAAAGTTTCATATTTTTTTTGGCTATAAAACATGCAATATCACTTTACTAGATGGTTTTATGCATAGGTAAGGTATTAACAGACAAATGTCTTTAATATACCCACAAGTTAAAAACTCATACCTGATACAAGACAGCACTGTACAATGCAGTCCCATGTGACTCAATATTCAGAATATATTTTGCTTGATTTGTCAGATTCTCTTACTTTTTGGCAGTAATTCTTTTATAAGTAATCATAAACAAGTAAAAATCCAAAGAAATGTAGTGCTACTACACTACACTATACATCGTACGTATGTAATTGTGTGTTTATCTGTAACATTTTAAGTGAAATTTAGGTAAGCAAAGTTTCATATTTTTTGACAGGAATCTGCAGTCATTCCTTAAAACAAAAATATCTACAAAGTTACAACTGGGGCTAATTGTAGACAAGTCTCATACAGTTTTAGCACTATATCGTGATAAAAACTTGCAAGGTGCAGTTATGTGTAAATAGCAACATACTAGTTATAAAATAGTTACTATGTCATAGTAATAGCAGTAGTAAGAGTAAGCGTAAAACTAAGAGTAAGCTTAGAAATAAAAGTGTAGTAAATATTAAGAATTAAAATAGCAATAGTAAGTACAGTAATTATGTAGTAAAACATGTAGTATGCAGGCAAGATTCAACGAGCTCCATCTGAACATTCCCCCACCCATGGCTGAAGGTTTAGGCAAATAAAACTGTTTATACCTGAAGAGTTCAACTGGAAGATCTTTGGTACGCAAATTCTCCTTCCTCCTGCATTTGTTCCCAAAAACAAGTAGCAAATAATAGTGACATATGAGTTAGAGGATCTAGAGTATATTTGTTATGTGGGTATACTCACAGTTTAATGCAAAATAGAAATCACGAGTATGCTATCTCCTGTCTTATTCTTTGTATGTATCACATAAAAATATGCAGAGGTATGAAGGTAAAAAGTGTCCTGTCACATCAGAATAACCGTTTCTGTAAACTATTTCATTCAACGACACCACAACTATGAAAACTACAGCTCCATCCACAGGATTGTCCTCGCTACTCTTGACAGGTCCTGGCAAGAAGAATAAAATAGAATGAAAAAAAGGGGCTAACAGCAGCTCTTCTCCTCAGTAACTACAGTTTTGTTCTCACTATGGGAAAGTGATGTCTGTGTGTTTCCACTAGGGAATATTGTGATGATCAAGGCAAAAAAGAAATTAAAAGGAAATACATTAACAACATTTATGTGGATTTCATGTATTTCAGCACAAGATATAAACCTTTTTAATACAGCGACAACCAATTAGGTCTGAGATAATTCAGTTTAAGAAGAGAGGAAAAGTGAAATAATTGATGTCAATACTCTGAAACGTGTTTTCACTTTCCTGCTCTTTAACCAAAATTTGAGCCCAGTCTCTCAGTAGTGTACTGTCTGTGGAAAATAATGGAAGCTATTATTTCCTCATGACATATTTGTGAGGGGATTACTCATATTATTATAAGCCATTATGATACCAAGTCATGAAGCTCAGGCAAGAATCACAGGAAATCATCTTAACGCCCCATGCATAAAGCTTTTAAAAAAAATCCATTCAGAAGTCAGCACAATTCAAAGAACACTGGGTCCTTTACTAGCGTTTCTAAAACTGTGAGTAATGCCACTGGCACAGCTTCTGAAAGGAACATTTGAGATTTTCCTTATCTACTGAAATGTTCAAGTGGAAAATCAACAAGATACAGGCAGATGGTAGAAGATAATAATACTTTAGTGACTGCAAAAATTCAGCCTGTATAGTTACATGTCATTAAATTATTCAATGCTTTGTAGCTAGGCTCAATAAAGCGGTAGTTATTTATGTGAAAGGCATAAGAGGTTTTGTACGATAGTCATAAGACCAGAATTTCATTTTTGACATTTAAGGTGGCAATGAGCTAGCTCATTGATGTAAGATCTGCAAACAATGGTGCAACGATAAACCACCACAAAAAAACAAGATGTTTTCTAAATTAGTTTTAAAAGTGACAGTGTAAATGCAAATGTAACTCTAAATATGGTATAATGATCTGACAGACGTGACTAAGTCTCCTCAAAATGGCAGTCAGAGTTGCCGAGATGAAAGCTGCAAGATGCCTGCTGGTTACCTGGTAAACAGAGAACTATCAATCAAAAGCACACTGCCTTAAGTTCTTTAGCTTTTAAGAGAGCATATTCACATACACACAAAGAACAAACTCTCAAGAGAACTAGGACATGTTTCTGCTACAAGATTTTAATTGGGTAGCAATAACTGTGTTTATTCAATCATCCTTGCTGTATTTATTTTCTGTAGTTTGCACACCGAGTAATTTTCTCTTTTCATTTTGCTGCTTCTCTTGGTTCAATTACTTCTACATCTCTTTTAACCTTTTCAGCATGTTTGAATCACCTGCATGTGGTGATACCAACACATGGGTGAGAGAGGGGGCAGAAGGCTCTCATTCACATTTCCCCTCCTCTTTTCAAAAAACTCATGAGATTCAGAGAGTCAGTATTTTGTACAAACTATTGACTAGTAGGAATTTGTGTTACTCGCAATGAGTTTGTCACAAGCTTCAGCCTATTATTTGAAAGTGTAGTGATACGCAGATCCCAGTGGCTGAGCAAGAAACAAGCAGAGAACTCAATGTTAGAAATTACAATAAGATGAAAGGCAAAACTTTTTCACTGTGAGGGTGGTTAAGTATTGCATGAGTTGTCCAGAGATGATGTGAAATATTCATCCTTGGAAATATTGAAAATTGGTCTGGCTGAGGTCCAAAACAACTTGATAAAAGTCAGGCCTGCTTTGACTGAGTGTGGGTGGAGTTAGGGCTAAGAGATCACAGGTCCCTTCCAAAACCATATACATTTTTTATGCCCAGTGGAATTAGCAACGTGTTAGAAAAACTGCTTCAATTAACCACAAACCTCTAAGAAGCAATGATTTTATTTTATTTTTTTGTTGTAAAAGTTATCTTCAGGAGTCCATACTGCAAACTTTTATCATGATTCTCTTTCCAGATATAAGTATGAGCTGCATGAATATTTTTACTCCTTGCAGAATTTTGCTGTGCCAAAGAGGAAGCACTGACCAGTTGTGACGAGATAAAAATGACATAGGATCAAATGGATGGTGTTATTTGGATTATGTGACCAAGTACTGTAGCATCTGGTTTTAATTTTGTTATGCCTGGAGGAATGACAGAGGACATTTAAACAGTTTTGTCCCAACTCCAAACAAACTGCAAACACAAAAGGAGACTCCTATTAGGAACTCTATTAAAACTAGATAATCAGTAGCAATTTTATTATCTTATCCTACACTCAAGTTCCTAAAAATGCGATTTTCAAATTGTCTGCCATTTTGGGCAAAAATAAGTTTATCTACTCAAACATTTATTTTTTTATCGCTATTATTTTTCTAATACTACTTCAAACAAAGCTCATTTCACTAAGTATTTTTCAGTGAGGGCTAAATTTTGACCTCAGCTTCAGCTGCTCTGGATTATCATAGAATCATAGAATCAGTGAATTGCCAAATCATTGAATGGTTGAGGCTGGAAGGGATCTTTAAGACCATCTAGCTTCAGGACTCTGCTGTGGGCAGGGACACCTCCTACTAGACTGGATTGCTCAAAGCTCCATCCAACCTGGTCTTGAGCACTTCTAGGAAGAGGGCTTCCACATCTTCTCTGGGCAACATGTGCCAGTGTTTCACCACCCTCTCAGTGATGAATTTCTTCTATATATCTAACCTAAATCCACTCTCTTTCAGTTGGAAGCCCCTTATCCTGTCATTAAAAACTCTCTACTAAAAAGATTGTCCCCATCTTTCTTATAAACTCTCTTTAAGCGCTGGAAAGCCTCTATAAGGTCTCCCCAGAGCCTTCTCTTCTTCAGGCTGAATAGCCCCAGGTATCTGAGCTTGTCCTCATAGGAAAGGTGCTCCAACCAGCTGGTCATCTACCACCTCATGGTGTCGTGCAAGGTGAGCAAAGGATTTAGCAGATGCAACACAAAACTTTCTAGGGACCATCTTCCAGAATTTGCTACTATGAGCTCTCTGATACACAAGATACTCACTGGACCTGAAGAATTGTGTCCTATCCGTATAATAGCCAAGAAACATTTGTTTCATTTCAGCTACAGATATTCAGATTGGTTTGCAATTGTTTAGTTGTTGTTGTTTTTAATTTTTTTTTTCCCAAAGCTTTGCATAGCTATATCCAAAAGAAATTACATTTACTTCAGTGCTGGAATTTGTACAAGTCAGAAATCAAGGAGATGCTAAACATGATTTGAAAATGACATTAGTTTGAAAGTGACACTAACACCATAAAATAAATCACTGTGAAGCTTAAAATAAAACAAATGTAACTATTTCTTCTAAAAAGACATTACTATGATCTCTATTTATTAGGTAACCAAAAAGCTTTTTAAAAGTACATCATTACATTATGACAGCTAATGAAATGATTTATAGGAAATATAACCATTATTACATAATTAAGGCAGCTCTGTTTTTTTATATCTTCTAGCCTTTAGTGTATTCTCCTGCAAGTATTTAGTTCAGGCCTGCAAGTATACTTCACTCACTTTTCTGACAGCTCTGTTTCTCTCTCCACTATTATGCTTGCTTTTTTAATATTGTCCTGGGTTTAGCTGAAAACCCAGTCCTGTTTAGTGAATTTTACTTTTCAGTTTAGTGTCTTCTAAAAGGCTGCACGTTCTGAAGTCAGCGGCATGTTTTTGCAGACAGTGTGTGCTACTGGCAGTGATAACACCTGATGTTTACAGTCACTGCCTGGGACTGGGATGCAGAAAGGCTCTGGCTTATACTTATTCCTATAGTGACCAAGGCCACTGCTGGCTCTTGTGTGCCACGCTGGGGGTGCCAGGTAGTAAGAGGGTGGCACAAGGAAGTAAAAGGTGGCACCTCCGGGGTGTAATAGACAGGACAGGTGACCAACGAGAGTATTCCATCCCATATACGTCATATCTAGTATAAATTGACTGATCACGAGAGTTTAGTCCCTTTTTCGGCCTTTTCGCCCTTCTTTTCTGCAATGGCCGGTGTCCAGAGAGGACTCCATCTGACCTCCTGCTTTTGATCCGGATCCTGAGTTCCCGAATCCAGCTCCCTGTATCCAGCTCCCGCCGCCGCTGAGCCTGGGGTTTCCCCAGTGCCTCCTGCTCTGCAGCACCAGTGGTGATTTCTATTGGGGGAGGGAGTCGGGTTTGATATCGGGCTACTATCTATACTTGTATATAGTTCTTTACTTTTATCTTTTTACCACTATTCCTATTATTTTCATTAAAGCTGTTCTAGTTTTTTTTCTCCTCTAACACGTAAGTCTCTCTGCCTCATTCCCTTTTCTCTTCCCGTTTGGGGGGGGAAGAGGGGGTTAGAGAGCGTCTGTCCGTGTTAGTGGCCGGCCCAGCCCTAACCCGTGACAAATATAAAGAGGAAAGATTATAAATCCAACAATTACATTAATAGATTTTTTTATGTAATAGAGAATTTATTTATGTTGTGAATGTAACACCCAAGTCAGTTCAGAATATAGAATATTCAAATATAAGCTAAAAAAAATTGTGGTATGCTGTTTTGGTTTGGCCTGGCTGGATTTCAGCGGCGGGGGGGGGGAGCTGCAGGGTGGCTTCTGTAAGAAGCTGCTAGAAGCTCCCCAAGATTGATAGAGCCAATGCCAGTCGGCTCCAAAGAGGGACCCGCCGCTGGCTGAGGCTGAGCCTATCAGTAAGGTGATAGCAGAGGAACGCCTCTGTGAAAAACATATTTAAGAACGGGAAAAAGAACTGCACCACAACAGCTGGCACAGAGATGGAGGAGTGAGACTCTGTGCAGACACCAAGGTCAGTGAAGAAGGAGGGTGGGGGGAGGATGAGCTCCAGGCGCCGGAGCAGAGAGAGTCCCCAGGGTCTGTGGTGAAGACCATGGTGAAGCAGGTTGTCCCCCTGCAGCCCATGGGCGAGGTGCAGATGTCCACCGTGAGGATCACCGCGTAGATGTCCACCGAGGATTCCACGCCGTGTGGGTGGATGCCTGAAGGGGGCTGTAGCCCGTGGGAAGCCCGCATCAGAGCAAGTCACTGCCGGAACCTGTAGCCCGTGGAAGAGAGGAATGCCCACGCTGGAGCAGGTTGGCTGGTGGGGCTTTTGGGACGCTGCGGGTGGCTCACGCTGGAGCAGTTTCCCCTGAAGGACTGCGCCTCAGACTCACGAGGGGTGGGCTGCCCCTAGTGAGGTGTCTCCCGCTGGGCAGTTTGTGATGAATTGCCCTTCGTGGGACGACTCACGTGGAGAAGAGAGCGTGAAGCTTGTCTCCCATGAGAGGGACCCCACAGTGGCCCTGGGGAAGAGTGAAGAGTCCTCCCGCGGAATGAAGAAGCGGTGGAACCAACGTCGGATGAACTGACTGCAGCCCCCATTCCCTGTCCCCCTGCGCCGCTCGCGGGGAGGAGGTGGAGAAACCAGGATTGACGTTAAGCCCGGGAAGAAGGGAGGGATGGGGGGAAGGTGTTCTGTTTAAGATCTGTTTGCTCTTTCTTACTTCTCACTACTCCTCTCTGATTAGCTCTCTTAATAAATGTACCTAATTTCCCCAAAACTGAGTCTGTTTTGCCCGGGACAGTAAATGAAAGTGATCTCCCTGTCCTTATCTCAAACCCTGAGCCCTTGGAAATATTTTCTTCCCTGTTCAGCAGTGAAGGGGGAGTGAGAGAGAGCGGCTGTGTGGGTACCTGGCGGTCGGCCAGGGTCAACCCACGACATATGCTTATGTATGTATGTAGGTATGTGTGTATGTATCAAAATATGTTTCATATTGAAGGGCTTATCATGGTTAATATTTTAATAAGAAGCTTCCCATTTGGGGGTTTTCTTTATTTAAGTGTTTTTTTGACCCCACCTGTACATGCCTGGCAACCAGTCCATTTGCATACAGTGTCAAGAATTCCCTCACAGAGGTTATGAGTGGTATGAGAAAGAATATCAAGTATTTCTGGATGTTTAGCAGAAGACATTATTTGACATTGTTAAAGACATCTAATGGGACAAAATATTTTTATTACTTCGTATGGTGTAACACACCAAATGAAGAAATGTATGCATATGAACAGATAAAACACATCTTCAGATTGCATTAGACATTCATAAAAAAGTCTGAGAAATAATTATAAATAAATTTGACAGGAAAAAAAAAAAAGATTCAGTCAGAAATTCTAACTTTCCATATCACATTCACCAGGTCTGAGTTTCTGAGTGTTTTTTCAAGACAATGACTCTGATAGTCCACTAACTATATGGATTGTTTTAGTTGTCTCATTATATGTTCTAAAGGGTAATAAAATCACAATTAAGAGGAATGTAAACCCACACAAAATGAGCTAAGCCAAAAGACAAACAATTTTAACAGATATATAATTAAGGTAAGAGAAGTAAATACATTTACCTTTGGAATTATTTTTGTGAGATCTTCATACACAAAATGTCAGAAGCTGGTATTTGTTTATTGTATATTACCTATTTTTTTGTTTTGTTTTTTTTTTTATTTTTAATTCCACTATGCTTATTACACAAAAGTTTGATATTATTAGATATTTATAATCCTCCAGTAACATCTTCTAATCCCTGCCTTTCCCAAGATAACGACCTCACAGCTCTGCAGACTTTATTCTTTTAATCACTTCCTACATAATAACATTGTAGTACATGACTAAATACACTTTTGTACGCACGTATTCCCCAAGCACATATTATCTCTGTTATATGTTACATTCCCTTCTAACACTGACTTGTCAGTTCCTTTTTTTTTCATCCTGTTTTGTACTCACAGGACACATCAGCCCAGTGGGCACTTTTTCGCTGAAATATTTTCTTTTACCTGTTATCAAGGGAATATGCAAAATTGACCTATTTCCAAACTTTTCCTGTGGTTTAATCCTGGCAATTAGTCATGTTTTATTTAAACTTTTTCCATAGCTTCATTTACTTGTCAGTTTTACAAAGTTTTTAAATTTTTTACATTTTTCTTTTTAATTTTTTTTTACAGTTATTATTGTTAGTGGCTGTTCTTCCTTCTGCTATCTTCTCAACATATTCCATGACCCATCTGCTTTTACATTTTGCCTATTTTAGTGTTGTAGTTATGATAAATCCAAGGAAAAAAAAAAAAAACCTACCAAAAGAAACAATTTACAGAACTACAACTCCTTCAAAAAACCTCACTTGACCTTGAAGACAAAGTCTTTTACAAAAACCTCTTCTCTAAATTTTGTGTTCTTAGTGGGGGAAAAAAAAAAAAAAAAAAAAGGTTTGAGCAAGTAGCCTTTTGCCACCACGGAAATAATTTTGCACACAACAATACCCTTGACTGATTTTAATCGGGATTTTTCTGTGGCGTTCACAAGGAAATTGCTCTCTGCCGCCGACTTAATGACTCCCTCATTTCGGTTGCTAATGGGTTTTTCTCCTTGACCTTGGAGATGTCCTCAACTTTGAAGACCTTTCCATCTTTCTGCAGCTTTAGGCCACCACTTCAGCTGTGTTTTTTGGTTGGTTGTTGCAAGTGCCGGCACACTAATTTCATGTCTCTTGTGTCGTCTGCTTATTACCAATGTCTCGCCTACTTACGAATATCTTAGATCTCACTTACTAAGAGATATTAACGTGCCCTGAGCATTACCTACTGTGTCTTAGACACATCTTTACATGTCAAAAGTGAGGAGAAATGTCAAACTGCCACATATATTTACTATGCTAGTGAATAAGTAAGGAGGATCACTAAATAACATGGTTTGGTTTGATTGGGATTTTTTTTTTCAGATAGAGCTAAACATCACCACAAGATGTGCATTATCTAAGCTTATTAAAATCACAATCTTAAAATTCTGTTTGTATAGTTAGGCTGAAGGTGCTATATATCAATATTATAATCCTACAATTAAGTGAAAAAAAACACAAAAAACCTACAACAACAATAAAATAAAACCAAATCATTTCTTAAATATTCTTTGTCTTTTAACAGAACTATGAAAAAAAATGTAAAACATCTTTCAGTTTAATGTTGGAAAAAGAGTGAAAACTCCTGGGCGTTTAACAAACAGTCATGCAAAATGAAAATAAGGAACATAGTTCTGGATGCGACAGGAATGTGAGAAGCAGAAGCATAATAATAGGTCAGTGGGACTGGGAGTCATTTTCGTGGCAGAACTGCAAGAAACGGAAGAAAGCGTGTGAGTGGTTCTTAGTCATAGCAGGAAAGGATATGACGGCTGGAACATTACAGCACTGTAGGTGTGGAAACACCCATCTCTGTCCTCAGTGCCGGTGGCATTTTTATTATCAGAAGCTTGTAACTGCTCCTTGACTGTGACTGATTCCCTGCACAGCAAAATTCTGTCTGATTAACAATTATATACCACCTTTGGACAGTAGTTCAGAGCACCTGGAGAAAAACTCTGCTCACAAAAAGTGGAGGAGGAATAGGTTGGTGCAACCTGAATGAACAATTTCTAAGGATTATTTTAATAGATGACAACCCTGTCTTCAAATGGATGACAACAGCCTCCTCAGAGATATGTAGGTACCTAATTCCAATATAAGAGTCTGCAAAGCCACAGGGATGTGGGCACCTGAATACAAATCAGAAGCCAGTGTCCCCAGAGAATGATAGGCAGTGTCTCCGTTCATGTGTCTCGTATTACAAAGCATTCACAAACAGATGCAAGCAGCTCAAACGATTATTACTTGAGTTTTTCCTTAGCACATCCTAGTTACCAGAGAGCTCTTTCTTGAAAATTCAGTTGTGTCTGTTTTTCATTGTAACAGTAATAGGTAATACTATTTTTTTTTCTGATTAAAGATCTAAGAACGTGCTCAAAACAAATGAAAATCAGATAGTGAATACCACCAGCTAATAGCCAATTTATGCCATGTTGCCTGTATTAACTTGTCAAGAAAATAAACTAGAACATGTGGCTTGTATGCGCACAGCATTCAAGGTGTATCTGGTTACATGATTATTTAATATTGACTCTTTTCTAAAGCGTGATTATTTCAATATACAAGTTTGTAGGAAACAGTGCATAAAGTATAAACTTGAAATTCTCTTAACAACAGGTTGAATGTTTATAATTTTAAAGGAATCCTTTTTGTTAACATATGTGTTTAGTCAAATAAAATGTGTCTATCTTCGGAAAACTATGAGTAAACACAACCAATGTGTAATTGAAATTTAATCAGAATTCATTTTCAGAACATAACTTCACTCTTTGGAAATTATTTCATTTTATTAAGGGAGTTATTAATAGTTGCAGATTGTTTACGCTGTGTGTAAGTTGTGTCTCTGAGGGGGTTGAATGTCTTTAGAGAAATAAGACAATTAACGCAGCAAGGCATCCTAATAGTAAGTACTCTTAAATAGATCAGTGACTATACTTGTGAGAAACCAGATATAATACGAGCAGAAAGTTCTATTTTTAAAATTCAAAAAGAAAAAATGATAATAGGGACTTACTAATCGATACACTTCAACACACAGACATGCTATGATAACCTAGATTTACTTCCGATATTCATATTTGTGAGCTTCTAGTCACAAGAAGTCTATGATTTCTATGAACTCCAATAAAGCCTCATGACACTTCAGAAATTAAGATCTTCCTTGACTGCCATTAATTTTGAGATCTTAAGGTATTAGACAGAGTAAAGTCAAAGTAGTTTATTTTGGAGTAAACTACTTTACTAAGTAGTTAACAAAATTAAAATTATGGCTTTTCCTCCTCGCAGTTAACTGTTGTTATATAAATTTTCATTTGACTAATTAATTCCACAACTTAATATTAGACATCACATTCAGATGTATGTTACAAAATGTTTACACAGCTGCAAGAAAAAGTACGTGAACCTTTTGGAGTTTCATGTTGTTCTGTATTAATTTGTCATAAAATGTGATCTAACTGTGATCTAAGTCAAGAGTATTGAAAAATATAATGTGCCTAAAATAATAACACAAAACCAATTCTGATTCTCCATGCCTTTATTGAAAACACTCATTCAACATTCAAAATGCTAGAGGAAAAAGTAAGTGAAACCTTGAGTTACACCATGAAATTTCAAAAGGTTCACATACTTTTTCTTGCAGCTGTATCTCAGTTTATTTATATTCGCAGTGCTTGGAGATTTTTAAGATTGGGGGAAAACGTGTTTTTTTAAGCTTTGGTTTTACTTTTTATTGGTCTTCTCTGATCTGATTAGTAATAAATTAAGTTAATTTCCCGAAGTTGAATCTGTTTCAGCCTTGACAGTAAATTGCTGAGGGATCTCCCTGTCCTTATCTCAACCCATGAGCCTTTCATTGTATTTTCTCTCCCCTGTCTGAGGAGGGACGGAGTAACTTTGGTGGGTGCCTAGGTCCCAGCCAGAGTCAAACTACAACATGTACATCCAGGATATTATAGTGAAATCAGACTTTTGTATAATATAATGTCTTTATTTCAATAACTGCAAGTGCAGATGAAAGATAGATTGTTGAAAGTAACTTGTTTGACAACTCATATATTAACCACTATTATTATTTAAAGATGAATTGATGATCATTGTTTGGCGCAAGTGTGTGAAGAAAGTCTTACTTACTTACATTACATTTAATATCATCAAATTATAATTTTACTTGAGTACCTATTTTATCCGGAATATATTTGCACAAAGTCATAGTTTTTCTGGTGTTCAGAAGGGAACTTTGGGTTTCAAGGTTATTCATTTTTACAGTCATGAGCGTCAAACATATCCTATTTTGAAACAGATTTTCCTACACTCTTCTGTGCCTTTAAAAGCAATACACAGCTACAGATTCAAAGACTAGTTGTTACCAGTGAGAACTTTTTCCCGAAAACTCTTATTTTACATTTTCACCCAGTTTTCATATAAGTGCTCCAAAGTTTAGAAAGAGAGTATTTCTTAACTGTGATCCCTATCAAAGTGATCAGTTTCCTCTAATATAAGACCTGTAACACTTACTCTAACATAGACTGTTATCAGCAAGTAGACGTGACCTGGATATTCCTTCTATTGCAAATTCTTTAAGATTCTGCTCTGCTCAAATTACTATAAGCAAAATAGGCTGCCACACACAATTAGAGAGTAGAAAGAAATGAAACAGTTTTATCTATAATGAAAGATACCATCATCTCCAAAATTACAAAGGAAAGATGTTTACATGAAATGACACAAAGTATAAATGTTATTTGTCCTCCCTCAAGAAGTTTCTGCATTTTCTTTAATTAGAATGTCACACTTCAGAAACCAATGTTTCTCTAATTCTTTTCTGACTTCAGTCATGGCTTTAAAAAGACATTTATTATATAGTCAGCTATTACTGGTGACTACCATTATTTCCCCATTCTATAGTTCAATTGCACGCTCTCATAAAATGTTATCATGTGAGTCTTGAGCAGCACTGTAATTTCCTCAAAATTATTGGGAATTTTGCGCAAGGCCATTTACAGTGAATTGGTATCATTCTCACAAATATACCTGTATTATTGATACTGTCTTTCTCTTCTCTTGAACGTATTAGTTCCAGTCATTTATTTCCTCCACCTACCACAGCTGCTGCTAACAATGTCTCTGATCCATCGATATGTGTGATAGTATACATGGCACAGTGATTTCCTAAAGTAAGGATATGTCCTGTATTATCCCTCTAACTTCTGAAAGGGGCGGATATCTATTTTATAAAAGATAGGAAAAAGCAGAGCTTGTACAGGCCTGTAAAATGTCTCTGGCAAGGTACAGTGGTTATTAGTGAGATCATCTTCCTTGTATGTTTGAACTGAGAAATTCCAATGCCAGGATGAGGAGACAGGATGCATATGTCAGCAGTAAACAATGAAAAAGGATTTAAAGCACTCATTAATTAATATGCACATATTCTCTGCAATTTCTATAAATGACAGACTAAAATCTGCTGGAACACTGTAAAAATAATAAATAGCCTACTGCCATCTGCTGCTCATAAGTCTTAGCTGTCATTTGGTCATTTGGGTTTGATTTACTTTTGTGTCCAACATTTTTTACAGCACATTAAAAAACCCTACTCAAAACAGTTCAACATCAGAATTTTTGACATAGCATTACTTTTACCACAGCATGTCAACCAGGCTCTACAAAAAATCACAATTATATGACTAATGCTATCATTCTTGTTTCTGAGTATTTGAGAAATATGTCCTAAATTTTGATAATCATTTATTCAGTAACTAAGAAAAATCCTGGAGTAGTTCTGAGAAAAGGGATAATTTATATTGTTAAAGGTTTATTCTGGAATACATAATTTTCCAACACGTTTTTTAGGCTTGATAAATCATTTGACTTGATCTTTTCTATCTCTATGACTAAAAATTTGTCAGTTTTGTTAGTGATTTCTTTGGAAATGTATATGCAAATTATTAGAGGTAAATATTCAAAACATTGCCTATTCATTTACATGACTAAATGGAAAAATGTCCTTGGAAGAATGAAATGATTAAGTCTGTTAAATTTATGTTATAATTAATCTTGTTTATCCTAGAAAAAAAAAAAAGGTAATAAACCTTTAGGTCCACATGGTTCTTATCTGCTACATTTTTAATTAATGAATCCTTCCACAGGAGCACAGATTACTGGATTATTAAACAATTTTTGCCAATTTATCCTATTAATTATATTCTTGAATACTGTCCATAACTTATCAAATGAGCGTTATGATTTTCCTCGGTTAGTGAATAGTGAGCTGCTTTCTGAGCACATTTTCTGACAGTCTTGCTTAACTGTGCTTTATGGTAGTGTCCTTCACTGTGGTGTAAATTAGTACAGTGTCACCTTTTTGAACTGACATTATTAAGTATAGACAGTCTTTTGTTATAAGGTGATGACAAAGTAATTGCTTTAGGAGCATTTTAAGTTCTAATACTTAGGATTAGTATTTACTGTAGTAATAAAAAACCACAAACACATATTATATGTAAGAAAAAATAAGTAGAATAATCTATAAATCTTACATACTGTATGTATTTATGATTTTTGAAAGTGTTTAATATTGACCAAGTCTTCCTACTTTTGACCTCAACATCTTAATTGGAATGAGAATAGTGTTAGGTCAATGCCACATGGTTTTTGTAATCCAATAAGAGGCTTTATCTATGACAGTTTGTGAAAAATATCACTCCAGACCATGTCTTAAAATAATGTAGAAATCCTATTCCAGAAGTAAAGGTCATCTGTGTTTCTACTGCCCTAGTTTTTCACAGATATAAATGCTTTCTGGTAATGAAAGTTAGAGCTGATGGAACAGATCTTTTAAAAAAAAAATATTTTGAAGCTATGAGCACTAGAATATTTTTGAAATAAGAAGTTTACCTGCCTTGTTTTGGAACATTTGGGCAAATATAAACTTGAGGTTTTATTTCTTGAGTAGGAAATATTCGTATTCTAAAATTAATTATCTCATTAATAGGAAGAAACTAGAGATTAACAACATTATTTTAGCACTAATATAAATGTATTTTGTTAAAAAACAGAAAACAACACACATTATGGTCTCATAACACCTCCTTGTCCCCAATTTCTCTCAAAGAATTCCTAAGATTAGGTTTTTTAATATAAATTATGTAGCCACATCTATATTGTCTATAAACCTGCTCGCTACCCAGAGACTCTTCCTCTAAAAATGAATCAGAATAGAGGACGAATAGGACTTTATTTTTTGGAATCAACATCAAATACTCCCAAACCTAGTGCTTCCCAGTGATAACAGAGGATAAATGCAATAATTCTGGATAAGTATTTTGGGCATCAATCCTTCTTGAACTACCTCCCCATACTCCAAAGCCCGTAATTACTGTGCCATTTGGAAACACAAAAAGATTCCTAGTTACATAATTTTGTAAATATTTATTATTTATGGTCCATAGTCTAGTATTAATAGAGCTCTCATCTGAAATATGAAAAAATTTGCAGTGTTGGTAATTTAATGGGATAAAAAATTTCATTTCTGAGAATGAAAGAAAAAGATACAAACATGATATGAACAGATCTCAGTCACTCCATTTGCATGACAATGCGTTCAGTGGCATTGATCACATAGCTTGGAATGAAGCTAAGCTAAAACACAACAAGGACTAGACATATGTATAATATTTTGTATTTTATGTTGAAGGCTGCTAAGTCTAGCCGCATTGCATGTGCATCTGTGAATGAAGCAGCAATATGCCTTGACCAGATCTTCAAGAGGTGCATCACAATCCAACATAACTTCCTTCCTGTCCTTGGGTGCAAGATCACTAAGGAATTGCACATAATTTTCAGTCTTTAGTATGTTGAAGATTAAGGACACGAAAATTTCCCAGAAGACAACGATATATGCAAATTTAACCAATAAGGGTTTAAAAAAATCACATAATATTGAGTTAATTAATTTTCTTCTCATTTTACCGAAAGATATGGCAAACAAACATTTCACAAAGAGAGCTATTTTAAATTCATAACTTGATAAGTTTGCTACCATTGGAGGAGGAATTAAAGCAGGCAAAGGCTGATAGTCTCTGTGAAAAACAGCCAAAAGGAGTTACCATGATTTTACTGGAAGAAAATTCTACTATGTAAACATTTTCACACTCAAAATGCAAAAAGTCTCTAGCAAAACCTGCAGACATACTCTACAATTTTAATTAACAATATCATACCATGGGTAACCTAGGAAAAAAACCCACAACTATATCAGTTTTAAATTTACATCAGATATTTGGAAATTCCTGAATGCTGGACTTGCACTGAAGTCATTGAAAGTCCTTCATAAACTGCTGTTTTCAAGTAAGGCTAAACCAATTTTTCTACTTCTTCAGATATCAGTAGCTAAATTCTGTGAGATTATGAAGACTGTAACCCAGGGAGAACAGGAAGTCTGGACTGATGTTTTACAATACATATTTTAACAACAGTGTCATAAATCACAGTTTAAAAAAAAAAAAATCCTTAAATAAAATCAGCAAAGTAGGTCTAGAAAACATTTTAACTGGAGATAAATTTTACAATCACTTTTATCCACATAGAGAGAGTTTAACCATGTGTTTAAATATCTAAGACACCATTTTTCATTAGTGTACAGGTAGGTAATAACTACTTAAACTGGTGTCAAGAAACTTCAGAAAATCTTACTGAAGAAAAATTTACAAAGGCTTTAAATAAACTCACACAGAAGTCAGAAGTTATATCTTTTTTCTTTATTTTTTTTCTCCCTGAAACCAAGATGGCTATAACGCAAATGAAGCTTGCAACAAAAAAAAAGTTTCAGAAATTAAGTGCTCTATTTTATTTTGCACTACCATTTTCTCTCATTTCAAGGTTGGGATTTTAATCTAAATTTCTTATTCTTGGTGCCAGCTTTCTGTTCATTCTATTGATTTATGTTAGTCCTCTTGTCATCAAAATCAATAACTTGCAACTGGATTTTGCACGGCTATTGAAGTCTGTGGGAAACCCATTATATGTTGAAATGTGGGAAATACTGCATGATTTTGAAAGCTGAAATTGCAGAAAGAATGAAACCTATAAATGAAAAGCAATTTAATTGGGGTCAAACAACAAGAATACATACTACAAACATAGAAGCCAAAAAAGAGTAAAAGAATAGAGAAGTTTGTTCTTCACTCACCTGTTCATAACTAGTAAACGATCTAGAAAAAAAACCTTGAATACTGTGCTCAGCTCTGTCTGAGGACTGAGAGAAAAGAATACAAAACTCAAAAGGGTGCAAAAAAAGCTACTAGGAAGCCCAGGGGAATTAGATCACATGGTACAGGAGAATACTGAGAAAATAAAAGATTTTCTTGTCCATAATTTGAAAATAGATATAAAATCAGACAGAAATCCTCTCTACAAGTACTTCAGAGGACAAAGGGTAAGAGAAATGCAAAATGAACTTCGAATTTATATTTACATTTACATAAGGACTAAGGAGAATACATTGATGATGGCATTTAAGCTTTGAATTAGCTAAATGTTTCTCAAAAAAACAGAGATCTTCAAGAAATGTTGGTGGAAAATTCTCCTATATTCAAGAACAAATACCTTTGTGACAGATTATACAGCTTGGCAAGTGATTGAACCTCACGCTTCAAGAGATTTTTCAAACCCTATGTTTTTGCTGTGTGTGTTTGACAGTCTATAATACCAAAGTATTTTAGTTTTTATGCACTAGTCTGCTAACAAACCCTTTGTCGCTCTCTGAACTGTCAAGCCTAAGACATATATGAGATACACAGAGTCCAGACACTGACAGCCAGAGCGTGCTCCACCAGAACTAGTGGTCAATTCATTCTACAATCCGACATTAGTGAATTTCTTTCTCAGATACAAGGCAATGCTAATTTATTTTAAAGTGTCTAGTTGAGAGAAGTGCATTGTAAATAATTTTGACAGCTACTGTAACTGCCATAGCTACTCAGCACTTCTTCTTCTGGACAGACATTAAATAACGTAGGCAGAGACCAAATATTAAAGTTGAATAAGTGTCCAAGCAGAGGGAGTGAATCTTTGTTAAAAACTCTTAGTGATCAAAATTAAACTAGCAGATTAGGTAATTTAATTAATCATCAATTCAACATGAACACAATGAAGACCTTTGTTGGAGCCATCTAGAGTACCTAAATTTTCAACATGCATAATAAATTGAAACTAATGTGATGCAGCAGCGCTGGAGTGTTGGAATTAGTGAGTGTGTGTAATGGCTTGTCTTGCAGGAATACTCCTTTCTATTGTCTGTGAAGCAGACAATGGCATGTGACTTTGAAATCCTGAAGTAGTAACATCTAGCAATATTTTGAAATCTATTTTTTCCTAGAGTCTTGTCACAATGCTTAGAAAAAAGCTAATGAACAAGCAAGAAGCACGAGTACCTTGCTTGTATCTTTGCGCTACTTTTCATCTCTGTGTTGCTAATTAATGGTTATTGTACCCTGAAGCTGGATGGATCAATTTGTACAGAATTTTTTCATCACTTGAAAACTTTGAGGTGTCCTTTTGAAAACTATTTGATTGTCCAAGACTCTAATCTTTATATTGACGACCCATCTGCTTAGGGAATTTGCAGTTGTCTCACAACACCGAAATGTTGAGCTTTTTTCCCACCTCATTAACTTTTCTGCTCACAGGCGCAGCCCATTGAAGATCAGTACCAACATATTAGGCTTCACCTCTCTTTGCCATCTTCACTTTCTGTTTATTTTTTTCTCTTAGAAATGAAATATCAGTGATTATTTTTTTCCCAGTCTATATAAAAATATGTTTTCCCCAGCACATTTTAAATGCCTGTTGGTCCAGTAGGTACTGCCCTCTGCTACACACATCTGCTTCTCACTGCTTATTCTCAAATGCTGAATTACAATTCATGTCTCTCTCAAATTGTCATGATTTAATATCGCTAATGTATATTAACAATTTTGTTTCATTATTCTAACATTATTCTCATTTTTATGTATATACTTCCATTATTTTGGGAACTTGGGAGCTGATGCTGAATCACCTGATTTCAGTGGAGATCCTTTAAGTCTTAGGAAATACATTTATGCCGAGATTAATTCCAACTGGGTCATATAGTTAATCTTTGAAATAAGATTATTTAAAAACAAAATTCTATCTCCATTCTTCTCTTGTCTTCCTAGAGGAAAAGATGTATAGCTCATAAAATGGTGTGATACCCTTGGGAATACACTTCTATTAGAGTTCTCAAACTGAAGTTGTTTAGATAGTGTCATGAATTTATCAACTGATTATACTGACTTCATGTTTGCCCTTAAGCTGAAATTCTGCAATTGTCTGCAATGAGAGTATCTTGGTTCACCCTACACTTGGCTCCAGTGAGGCAGCCAGTTCCCCCAACAGGGAATCTCAGGCATGAAAACAGGCTTGCACTGGAGCAAGGACTCAAGGGAGAGGTCCAATCTACCCTGAGAGCTTGGGAAGAGTTGTCAGACAGCAGTATATACAGAGATATATATATACTTTTTTTTTTTTCTTTGCGGAAAACTGTTGCACCTTGCCTTAATTACCAAAGCATGAGATTAAATGGGGATTTTTCCACAACATGGGTTCTGATAAAACGCAGCATCAGGCAGTTTTGAGAAATTAACAGTACACATTTTTTCATCATTAGATCTTTGCTTTAAATTGCAGTAATTATGTATATAATGTCTGACATAACATACAAATTCTTCTTGTATTTACTTGAAAAAAAAACTATACCCCCCACCTCAAAAAAAAAAAAAAATTAGAATTTGTTCTCAAGTGCTCAATACTACTCCATTTACCATTTCTGGCATTTAAAACTGTAACTTTATCCATCACTGATAAGAACAAGAATCTGTATGGAGACTGATCAAAACTTTCGTATCTTAGCCACATGACACAAAATAAATTGTCATCACAAAATACCAGAAAGGCTGTTCTGGGTAATGTAGAGTGGGAAAGGAGCTAAAGAGGTAACCAATATCCATCAATTATATTAATTTTAATTTATTTTTTCTTGTTTCATCAATACTTCTGCCTTAGGTGGATTTCCAAAGACATATCAAACTTTCTAAAAGAACTGAGTGTGACTTGGACAATATTTGAACTGGTGTCATGGGTTAATCATAGAATCGTAGAATCATAGAATGACAGAATCTGGAATGATAGAATGATAGAGTCCTAGAATCATAGAATCACAGAATGGTCCAGGTTGGAAGGGACCTTAAAGATCATCCAATCCAACCTCCCTGCCGTGGGCAGGAATGCCTCTTGCCTAGACCAGGTTTCTCCTGGCCTCATCCAGTCTGACCTTGAACACCTCCATTTTCAGGTCTATTCCTTCTTCCACTGAAGCACAGAATGGTGATGCTCACCCACCACACAGTGTGGAGGAGTGTATCCAGATCCTGCCATTGGTCACAAACGTAAGTAAAAGTCCCTGCAGTTAAAATCAGAAAAAGGTAACAAATCCACTTCACACAAACACCATGAGATAAATTCTCTTTGTCACTCACAAGGAGAAGCAAGAGGAAGGTTTATGATATGAATTAACTTGGCCTCAACGGTGTTCTCAGTAGAATGTAACTACAGTAAAGATTCACAGCATCCAGCACAGGAAGCTCATCTTGTTCAGCTCTTCCTAAAGATACACTGATGAGACATGAGCTCCTACAAAAGATGAGTTTGAATATTCTGCTCTAGACAATGCTCTAAAGCGTCTCCATCCACTCTCTGGCTATCACACTGGATATCAGCCGCCTTGTGTGTTACTCTTTTCTGATGGCAGATGACAACACAATCAGTAAGACTGCTTGCTATGACTGAGCAAGATGAAACATTTGGCACAACAACATTTCAAGCAGACAGTTGCATATTAATGAAACCATTCTTCATTACTACCTACCTGTATCAGAATTAGGTCTTTGCACAGTGGGAAATAGCTTTAGACAAATGAAGAATTAAAAGCGGCTCCAGTTTCTCTTCATGGTCTTCCATTCTGGTATTATCACAACTCCAGCAACCATCTCACTTTTAACACCACTTTTATGCAGTCCTTGTGCTCTGCTTTCTCCACTGGTATTTAAGAAAAGGGAGTTACATCCTTATCCTTTTCTTCACTGTTGGGGAAAATATTTCATTTGATATTTCCTTTTTTGTCCTTTCTTTTTAACAAAATCAAAGCAAACACTTCCAGAAAAGCTCCTAGCAGACCATCACTGTAGTCCTTGCCCTTTCTGAATGTGGGGTCTTTTTGTTGGAGGGAGAGAGGAGGGGTTTAGGAAATATGAAGAACAGGCTGACCATCATTGAGAAGGACCATGGCATTATCCTTTCGTTTGGGATTCCAAGAGAGAAGGGTAGCAACAGTGGCAGTTGACATAGTGACACTCTGGAGCACTGTGTGTGCCCAGAGCACGTGTTTCAAGCAGGCTCTGGCTGCATGCAGGTGTACAGGTCGGAATAAGTAATGCCTTGGTTGTGCTTTAACAAGGGAAAGAGAGAGGAATCCTGTTGGGAATGAAGACTGAAAGTGTCTCTGCTGTTCCTGCTGACCTCCTTTTATTATTTTCTTTCAGGATCACCATGACCCCGATTGTGCGTGGAGTTCATAATAATGCTTCAGGTTCACCACATGTTCCTGGAGGGAAACAGAAATTCCTGCTGGTTTCAGAGGACGATGAGTGAATGCAGTTGTACTTTCATAGTTTTGCTGCCTTTTTTTCAGCCTTTGCCTTTCCAACATTCAAAAAGACCCATATATTTTGATACACATGGGGAAGACATGTTTACTTAAATCCTTATTTTAAGCAGTTACTGAGTGAGTAAATAGCTAGTGGGTAAGCAAAAATAATTCTATCTTCTCATTTTAGAGAATTTTCTTGCTCCTTTATCATATACAGAACACTATTTCAATTATTAATGCATTCTATTAATCATTAAAACCAAGAAGTAAACCAAACGGATGCAATCTCACTAAATAGCATCTCATATTGCTACTTCTGTAAATAGCGTGCTAGGCTAGATGGACCACTGAGCTCCCCAAGAGGGAGATTTCGTACATTCTTAACTCCTAGGGATTTTTATTGACTCCAAGGGAGAACTAGTATGAGTTATAATCAAAAACCTACATAAAGGATTTTTTTACTGATGTGTTAAAAGATGTATGAATTCAACAAAAATTAGAGACTGCAATATATATATATTCTTCTACAAGGTACTGATATGCTAATCAAATATCTTTTTTTTTTTTATATGAAGTATCCCTAGTACAACAGAAGACATTAAAAATATTTATCCTGAAAATAAAAAATAAGTTTACCTGAAACTCCAAAATTCAATACGACTGAAATATCTAGAGAAGAATTTTTTCCAAAACACAAGTACTGGCTCATATGGCAAGATTGACAGGGACTCAGGTGATTTCTGAGTATGTTCACACACAGTTTAACACCTTATGAAGTGCAGTTGCCACAGGGTAGTCACCACTAACCAGTTACTCCAGCAAACATCATCCGCTGAGCTGGGCAGTCTCATATTGAGATATTTGACTTGGAACTTTTTTTGTCGTGTTCCTCTGAATCAATTTTGGCAGAATTGGGCTATTAACACAGTGCTCATATTTATGAAATATAATGTGTATTACTTTAATAACTATAATGAACAGTCTACTAAACCTAAATGAATAACTGCCTTTGGTTCAACTTAACGGTCATTTTGCTTTATCACAGTTTGGAGAGGATCCTACTTGGTGTTGTTGATTGTGACCATCAACAAGAGTCAAACATCAGGAACATTTGGAAATCTTTGTGTACAAACTGTGTGACCATCTGCTTGCTTAACTGATACGAGAAGACACTAATTATATGAGAAAAGAGCCAGTTTGCTGTCTGAGAAATCAAGAAAATGTGTGCACATCACAGATATACAAATGCAAGTTATATTTTGGAAAAGCATTGTAAGTAGCATGTGTTTGAAGTGCTAGGTATACCCCAGTCGTACTGCAAATATAAGGGGTCATTCACCAGTCTCGCTTCTTACATTGTGTTCTCAGCTTTAATTTTTTTTTCAGCTACTCTTTTCTCTTTATAAGGTTCTTTTCCTCCCTTCTCTGGTCTGTTTTCTCACCACACAAGCCAGCAGAACAAATAATAGCTTTGATTTTCTCGATGCTTTGGTGCTTGACTTTTTTACTGTAAATCCTCACCAAACCGTAGAAACAATCACTCATTGCTCCATCTACCTTAGAGGACAATTTTATACTCAAATCACAACAGAGGAAGAAGGTATCTCAGATCCTTCTGAGCTGGATATGTTTATGTGTGTTTAATAATCTTCAACAAATATTTCTTCTTCAGAATTCGCTGCCTCCTCTTAAACTTACAAAGTGGTGGTATTTATACATGCTTGTAGATTATTAGATTTTCTGATTCAAAAGCCATAAGAAATTTTTCCTGATGAGAAGATAACTCACAAAGATGTGATGCTGCATATAAAATTTAAGATACGGATTTTTTCAGATTGCCAAACTCACCAATGCTTGTTTACTATGTTGTAGTGTAACTATGCCAGAAACACCAACAGCCTCCCTTCCTGCTCAGACAGCAGATACAAGCACCTGACAAAGTATTGGCAAGATTCTGAGACTTCAAGTTTTATTATTTGAATAATGTTGGAGATATATTATTCCCTTCTAAAGAATGTCAGATTTCTAAAACAATTACTGCTGTATTAGGCAGTATCTGTGTTTTGTTTTTATGATTTCCAGACTTGATTATCTGCACACTAGATGACAGATTACCTCACAAGAGTAGTATAATTTTCAAAAGCAGAACTGTTTATAGTGACTTTTGGGAATTATTTCTAACAATCAAGTCATATAAATGGATACATTTTCAACCATTTTAAACACTTAATGCATTTGGGATACAGGATCCTGCCTCTTCTAGGAGGACCATACACCAGCCATGGACAGTACTGGACACAGAGTGACATCTAGAAATCCTTATTCCTGTAGAAAACAAGGTGAGACTTCCGACTTTATATGAGTATGTGTGTATCTATACACACAGTTTTAACAGAGTTAACCCTCAGTGAAAACAGAACCAAGAAACTGTGTCTGGGCCAGAGTTACAGGCTCTATAGGGAAAAGTGGCCATCTTGATTATTTTGCAAATTATGATGCATAAATTCTCTCCTGTAATTCAGTGTAGAAATGCACTCAGTAGTGAGGATTGATAGCGTATCAAGAGTAGGCTACTTGTGAAAAGTTTTCATGAATCATGCAACAGCTATCATGCTACATATGTGCCCATGATCTCTTCTGTAATGGTACTGATGAGGAAAATGCCAATGAGAGCTGATATCTGTTGACTGCTGTGAGCAACCATGAGCAAGATGTGAGAAATCAGAGAGTTTCCAAAACCTGGTTCATCCAACTGTGCCCTGGCTGATGAAGTGCGGTCCTGATGTGAAAGCACCTGGCAGAAGGAGGTTTAATTGCACACTTAACTGCAATTAGTTGTGGGGTGGTTGTAAAACATGCATTTGGGCTACTACAGGTGACCTGAGGCTGCTTACACAACTGACTGAACATGAAAGGGTGGAATTGCCATGTGTTGCAGGGGAGTCCTTTGCACCGAATAACATTTGCAAGGAAGAGGCGGTGAGCATTTCCCAGGGGTGGCTTGATGCCAGCATTCATTTACATGGAAGGAGAAGGCAGCCAGAAAATGCACCTGTGACAACAGGGTCTAACTCCAAGAAATCAGAAGAAATAGCGGGTTGCCGTATGTGCCCACACACTTGTTTTGCAGAGTGAATTATCATAACAATGTAAAATGTTCGCGAGAGAGGAGCTGTCATAATGGGTAATGCAACTTCAGCAATATGTTTTTGACTTGACAGACTGCTTTGGGTTTTTTTGGTTGGTTGTTTTGGGGGTTTTTCCCTCTTTCTTTCATTTTTCTCTTTTTGCTAAAAAAATATATATTAATAGGTTTGAAGTAGTCAAATGTATGTAAGAATCTATTAAAGGCAGAATTTTTTTTTTTGATCAATACTATCTAAGGATTTCTGACATATAAAAAACAACAGCACAGGCATTTACATACACATAGGAAGTAAACAATCACAGAAATAAAAAAAAAACCCACTTAATTTCAATAATGATCCTATTTCATCCTGAAAAAAAATAAATAAAAGTATAAAATAAACAGTATTGGAAGCGCAGAAAAAGCTTTCAACTGGCTAAACAACCAAGGGCAGCAACATATTGGGAGGAGGAAATGCCATTTGTAAAACTGGTGTATTAGTACTACCAGTGGTCCACTCTGGCATTCAGTCGGGAGATGTGGAGACACACCACTCATAACGCTGCTGCCTCCTTTGAGAACTCACGCAGAATTAGTCTCAAGGAGAAAAGGCAACGCAGAAAGAACCGTGCCTCGCCAATACTGCCTAAGGACACTTTCCGCTGTGCCTTTTGCAACCGGACTCACCTATCCCGCATGGGCCTTTTTAGCCATCAGTGCCCTTGTAGCAAGTGTGGGTAGAGCCCTTCCCATATCTTCTTTTGTGAAGCCTAGCCGTGATGATAATTTAGACTAAGTACGAATCCTACAAGAGTTCTCTCCTTTCGTTTGTCACACTCAATGCATGTCATTCTACATGCACTTTTCCCCCCTTTTTTCTGCACTTTTCATACCTGAAGGAGTGCCTGTGTTTTACGTTTCGTGAAATATTGAGCTGACCTTGTCTACAAAGTCCACAGGTCAGAGGAGAGGCTGCAAATGCAGGTTTTGTCACGTAGCTGCTCCATCACCTTCACTTGCTGAGTTTGCTGTTTACTCTCCAGCTTTCTGTCATGCTTCCTCAAGGCAACAAGGTGCTGATAATAACTCACCTTTTTCATCCACCTGATGTTCTTCAGAAACTTATTTGTTTTGCTGGGAAACTCCCTCTAATATTGCAGCAGCTGTTTTCTGTCTGATTTTCTTTTGTCCTGATGATTCCCACATCTCTTGCTGGCAGCTGACAGGGCTTCCCTCTGGGCAAGAGGTCCCTGAAAGCAGAGACAGTATATATTTTTCTGTCTGTCAAGATAAAATTCTTATATACCTGAAACATCTTACCTCTTTCCTGAAGCACCCTCAGAGAATGTTTCCTGTGTAGATTTAGTGCAAGAAAATATATCTGGGGGGATGAAAAGAGAAAAAGTTACCTCTTTACCCACATTTGCATATACATTGGTATCATCATACCTTTAGCAAGAATCTTTGCTTTGTGGATTTCCAAGGACATGTCAAAATAAGCTGTTTCCTCCATTATGAGGAAGCTGTATGGGTTGCACAGAGTCTTCAGAAAAATATTTTGAATGCACATTGTGGTACCTGCACACTGGAAATAAATAAAGTACGAGGATTTGACCATCAGTCCTTCCACAGCTATGCCCTAAGCCATGATCCTCGTTTTTCTTGCTGTGAAAACATGGTAAGAGAAGGAAAGAGCACACATTTCCTTTCCCCTTCCCTGCACAGCATCACAAAATAACCCTACAGGTCTCACTTTTTAAAAAGAGCTTTTTTCATCCTGAGTAGAAAAAATAATCTTGCATCTTATTTCATGCTTTTAAGACCTTTTACAAGTCATTGGTTTGGCCCAAAAATCCACCCAGAGGCCTGATAACGAACACTGGGAGTCATAGCTTGCAAATAAGCAATTTGACCATTTGGCCATAAAAGTAGTTATATCCAAGCAGTCAAAGAAAACAAACTTACTCTTGAATAAAGTCCCACTTATAAAAGCTTTGCTCTTGAAACAAATACTCAGTTTTATCCTAAAGATAATGAAGGACTTTGTTGGAGCTCTCAGTAACAGGTTTTATCTTGTAAAAGAGGTGCAGCTGCATTCCCAGTCTTGCGATCACCATTTCATATTGCTTAGAGTAGATTGCTGCCAGCCTTTTTTCACTAGCTTTTCTGAATTACACTTTACTACATTTTCTCCAATGGTGACATCAAGTGCCACAGGACTACTAGAGGGTGGACATCAATTTCTGGCATGCCAGCAGGATCACATAAACTGTTTTCTTGTTGCTGAGGAGACAGCCTAGAAGGAAGAAATCCTTAGCCCAAAGCTGCATCCCTGTCTGTGTGTGCCTGGGCAGTATTTAAATACCCTCGGACTCAATTTTGTTACAGAGAGAAAGGAAGGTTTCAAGACAGGAAATCTGATTTATCTGCTCTTTCTAAACGAGGACTGTTGTGCTAAGAATTGTTACAGAATGGTTTAAAAACATAAAGGAGTTCATTAAATATATCTTTTAGAGGTGTTTTCTTTGGTTATTTTCTATATCAAAAAATTAGCAATCATTCTTGATTAAAGAGACTTTTACTCCTCACTGGAAACATTCTGATCTGAATATCTGAATCATGCAGCATTTAACACATTTATACTAACAGTTCATTTCTCCTCTTTATCTTCTGGAATTTATTCCAGGTCCACAAGTAGAATGAATATTTTTCCCCCCCAGACTGTTTACTGAACTTTAACATGAACAACCATAAATTCTGTAGCTGTGAATGAATGCATTTTGGTTTTCTGCCCTCAATTCCGTACTATTTTTGACAAGTAATTCATTATTTGATCTTCAGCTGAGCCCTCAAATCTATTACTCTGGTGGAATACCTGTCTTATCTTAAAGAATGGGAAAAAAAATCGCAAATAACTTTCAGATGTCCTACTATTTATACATTATTTGCAGATACAGAAGTAATACAGATCCTGTTTTCAGATACAAAAAAAAAAAAAAGAATTTTCAATTCTAGTTTGACAGGCAGTTAAGAAAATGTACAGTCTGACTTGCCTTACGCAGCAAAGACAAATTTATACTTTAGTTTACATATGTACAAACAAAACAATTTTTCCACATAGACTCACATAATAGAACCAATAGAATCACAAAATACCATGTTGGAAGGGACGTCATGGACCATATGTTTCAACATTTCTCGGCAAAAATGCATTCTAGACAAGACAGCTGAGCACCCTGCCCTGCTAGATCTTTACAGTGTCCCTTGTTGGGGACTTCACCACTTCCCTGGGAACATTTTTATTCCAGTGGATGATCTTGTTGTGAAAAATCTTCCTTTTGTATTCACTTGGGATCTTCCCAGGAGCAACTTGTGTCAGCTAGCTCTCATCTTTTCCACTTGACTGCTTGTAAAAAGAATCTCCATCTTCTTCGTAGCCACCCTTTAGATACTGGATCACAGTGATAGAGTCTTCCCTGTGCATTCTTCTCTCAAGGTTGAATAAACCCAGGTCTCTTGGCCTTTCCTCATGTGACAGGTCTTCCAGTCCTTGGATCATCTTTGTGGGATGCTTTGTTTATTTTTAGAGTTGGATAATGTCTTTATCTCTGCTGGTGATGTCCTTGTGTATGCAGCCCAGCATCCCATTGGCTTTCTTTGCTGCAGCAGCAGCACACTGTTCCCTCATATTAAGCTGGTTGACCATGCAGACATCCAGCTCTCTTTTCACAGAGCTTCTCCCAAGCCAGGTAGATCCTTTCCTGTTCTGCACTCCCAGATTATGTTATCCCTGGTGCAAAACCTTACACTCCTCCTTGCTGAACTTCACAGGGTTCTTGTTAGATCACTCCTCCAGCCTATCCAGGTCTTCCTACCCTTCTTGGGTAGCTCTTCTTTCCAAAATATTCATTCTGAATTCATACTAATTCTGGAGATTGCCCTGTTTAAAGTAATGTGAATAGTACATTTTGGAACAAACTGATTTTACAAATGTACTGTAAAAGAAGCAAAGGCCATCCCAGGGAAGACATTTTATAAAGACATGGGAAGGATTAAGATCTGGTATAAATGAGTAACCGCATACTCTTCTATATTCGGATGACAACTTTTCTAAATCTCTCTTTTATATTTGACTTGAAAGTCAACTCTGCTTTTCCATGTACCTTTTTATGCTTCTAAAACTATACTCTATTGCATATTCCAGTTGTATTTTTTGGAATGAGATTGAACATGACTTGTCCAACTATGCAAAAAAGAACCCTGTATATTTAAGGACCTCAAAAGCCTACTGGGTTGTTCTTTAATGAAAACTCTTGTTCGAGGGGAAGAAGTCAAAAAAAAACACCAACATTTGGAACATATATTCATCAATGGCCTAGACAAGAGGGCAGAATGCATCCTCAGCCAGTTTGCTGATGATGAAAAACTGTGAAGTGTGACTCACACAGCAGAGGGCTGTGCTTCCATCCTACGTGACCTGGACAGGCTGGAGTGCTGGGCAAGAGGAACCTACTGAGGTTCAAGAAGGGCGAATGTAGGGTCCTGCCCCTGGAAAGGAATGACACCATGCACCAATACAGGTTAGGGGTAGACATGCTGGAAAGCAGCCCCGAGAAGAAGGATCTTGGAGTCCTGGTAGGCAATAAGTTAATCATGAGCCAGAAATGTGACTGGGGGATTTCAGCATCTCTCTTACCAGGAAAGGTTGAGAGAGCTGGGTCTGTTTATTCTGGAGAAGAGGCTATTATAAACATCTCAATATGTCTAAAGGGTAGATGCAAGGAGGATGGAGCTGAATTCTTTTCAGCAGTGCTCAATGACAGAGCAAGGGGCAATGTGCACAAGCTGGAACACAGGAAGCTTCATTTAAATACAGGAAGAACTTCTTTACTGTGAGAGTGACAGAGCACTGGAACAGGCTGCCCAGAGAGGTTGTGGATTCTGTGTCTTTGGAGACTATCAAAACCTGCCTGGATGTAATCTGTGATGTGCTCTAGGCAATCCTGCTTTAGCAGTGGCGTTGGACTAGATGACCTCTAGAGGTCCTTTCCACCTCCAACAATTCTGTGATTCTGTGATATCTTGCCTGGATTTACAACTGGGAATTCAAGCATCGAAGATGCCAGACTCGTCCCCATACCTGCAAAGTAGTCATCACAGAGCATCTCCACAAGTCACCAGAGAGACCCTTGAGTACACAACCAAAGATATGTTCTCTCCCACTGAAGGAAGGAATGTCTCACTATTGAAAGTTACACACAGACTAACTTTCTGCAAAATATCGGTCATCAGATCCATGATATGTCATTCTTATCCACTCCTGAAAAGACTCAGTCTGAGGCTATTTTGCTGTGCAACAGATTCCCATCCTCATCTGAAGCCAGCCTTCTTCAACAAGCAGTGCATCAGCCTCGTTTCAGTAGGTCAGTTTACAGCTACTGATCAGGACTACATGTGATTCCTGTATTCTAATCCAAAATGCACTGAAGACTAAAAAATTTCCAACTGTTCTGCAGCAGCCTAAATTCTTAAGATGAAGAGATTTAAAACACAGTTTCTTTTACTCCTTCTCTTGTAAAGGCAACACTGACTTTGGATTAGCCCTGTCTTTTGCCTGCTGCTGCCATTGAAGACATCCTGAAAATGCCTGTTGGTGAGGACTTTCCAAGAACAAAGCAAAGCGGGCACGTAACTCAGAAATGCAACCATCTGGGACAGTTCTGCAAAAGTAGGACACTTTCAAGTTAATTCAGAGGCTTTCAGAGTTTAGCAGACTACACTCATGAACTTTCTATAGCACATTACATGTTCAGACTCAGGTAACACCAGCTTGGTTGTAAGTGCTGCTGGTCTACTTAAAAATAAGCAGCTCCAAACCTGCTGAACTAAAAAAAAACATTGAGAAACAGTGGTACAGTATACTTAAAGACCATTTGTGCAAGTGATTATTCTGCAGAATTCTTCCAGAATAATTTTCTGGAATATATCTACAGAATAATTTTCATGCATAAATTACAAAAACGGCCAAAAAAAGATTTTATTAACAGACTTCAACAGGACAAAGAAAAACATATGTAATACAAAGTTGAACCATTTCACCTATCACTAGCCATTCCATATTAAGATATATTAACATCTTTTTTTTTCTCCTCCAGGAAAGTAAACCATTTTTTTAAAGAATTGGGGTTAGCACCTGAGTGTTACCACTCAGGACCACCTCAGTTTACCAGGGAATTTAATCATTGTCAGTGCAAACCACAGAGTTAATTCTTTCTGCCACATATAATGAAGAGTCCTTGCACTTTGTAACTGTTCAATAAAGCCACAACCGGACCAAAATCCTGATTTGTATCCATATATTTAGTTTTCCTGTTTGTCCACACCATAACTCTGTTCAAAACACCAGCTTCAGCAAAAAAAGTATTTTTTAAAACAGGTTGATTTTGATGAAGCAGGTCAGAAAACAACTTACAATCTCAAAATAGCAGGAGCTGTTACTGGCAGAAGGACATTCTTTTTGGATCAATATTCTTCCTGTCTTTAAAATTGTAGAAAGGAATTATTAATAATGACAGGGTAATAACTGTGCAGACAATTTAAAGAGAGATATATTTATCTTAGATACAAGGAAAAGACACTAAGTACTTGGAAATATTAAAAAAAATAAAACGGTGGCCAGATGTGTGACAAAAAACATTGCTGTAAAATACATACAGTATTTATAATATACCCGTGGGCAAAAATTTCTATTCAAAGAAGTTCTGACTTTTATAAAATACGTGCTGCTAATTATCCTAAATCTCTGACAAATATTGAGATCTAATGTTTCACCAAAATAAACAGAATTGCACTTAAATAATCATTCTGGCTGTAAAGAATACCATAACCTCCTGGTTAAAATATATCATTAAAGTGGTTTGGTTTTTTTTTTCCAAATATTCTAACCATTGTAATGGTAGCCTCGAATATGACCTTTAGTTTTTCCATTTTTAGGTATGTAGTTCTGTACATACTTAGCTCAAAATCAAAGAACCATGTATTCAGATAAAAAAGCGCAAACTTCTAAATGGAGAGTCAGTGATGAAACTGCTATATTCTGTGCCAAAACCCACTTAAACAAATGAACACTCTGAATCCCAATTCTGAACATTTAATGAACCTGTTTGTTACCATGCAAGTGAGTTAATTGGTGACATCAAGACTGGAGACAGCCTGGGCTGCAGTGATCACAGCTGGTGAAGTTTATAGTCCTGAGGGATATGGGTCAGGTAAAGGGTAAAATCAGGACCCTGAATTTTAAGAAAGCAAACTTCCAGCTCTTCAAGGAATTAGTCAAAAGGATCCCCTGGGAAACAATCCTCAGGGACAAGGGAGAAGAAAAGAGCTGGCAGATCTTTAAGGGTTCTTTCTATAGAGCACAAGAACTCTCAATCCCCAAGTATAAGAAATCAAGCAAAGAAGAGAACAGGAAAGCATTACTGAGTCAAGACATGCTGGTCAAATTAAAGGCAAGAAGAAATTGCACAGGCAGGGAAAGCAGGGACGGGTATCCTGGGAAGAGTGTAGGGACACTGCTCAGTATTGTAGGGATGGGGCCACGAAAGTCAAGGTGCCGCTGGAGCTGAACTTGGCAAGGGATGCAAGAATAATAAGAAGGACTTCTACAGGTATGTCAACCAGAAAACGCAGGTCAAAACCAGCATACCATTGCTGATGAGCAAGACTGGCAAATTGGTAACAACAGATGAGAAGAAGGCTGAGGTACTCAATGACTTTTTTTTTGCCTCAGTCTTCACCGGCAGACTCTCTTCCTACACCTCTCAAATGGATGGACTACGAGATGGGCACTGGGGGAGCAAAGTCACCTGAGAAAATCACCTGAGGAACCTGAACATACATGTTTGTTGCACTTGACAAAATGTATCCCAGAGTCCTGCGTGCAACTCTCCATGATATTAAAAAAGTCTTGCTGACTAGTGAAGTCCCTGGTAACTGGTAAAGGGGAAGCATTGTAGGGTAGAAAGGAAGACCCCAGGAACTAGTGACCTCTCACCCTCACATTTGTGCATGAGAAGATCACAGAACAGATGCTCCTAGAAACTATGCAGAGGCACATGGAGGACAGGGAGGTGATTTAAGACAGCCAGTATGTCTTCGCCAGAGGTAAGTCCTGCCTGACCAACCTAGTGACCTTCTGTGATGGAGTGACTACATCTGTGGACAAGAGAAGAGTTATGAATGTTGTCTTTCAGGAATTCCATACCGCCTTTGTCAAAGTTCCACACAAATATCTTTGTCTCTAAATTGGAGACATACATATTTGACAGGTAGACTGTTTGGTGGATGAGGAATTTGTTGGATAGAAGCACCCAAAGGATGTGGTCAATGGCTCGACGTCCAGAATTGTATCCTGGGCTGCATCAAAAGAAGTGTGGTCAGTAGGACAAGGGAAGTCATTCTCCCCTTCTACTCTGCGCTGGTGAGACCCCACCTGCAGAGCTGTGTCCAGCTGTGTAGTCCTCAACATAGGAAAGACATGGAGGATCATGAAGCGGGACCATCAAGAGACTGGAACACCTGTCTTATGAAGACAGTCTGAGACCGTTGAAGTTCTTCAGCCTGCAGAAGAGAAGATTCCAGGGAGACATTTTAGCAGCATTTCAATATTAAAGGGGGCCTACAGGAAAGATGGGGACAATCTTTTTAGCAGGGTCTGTTGTGGCAGGACAAGGGGCAATGGTTTTAAACCAAAAGAGGGTAGATTTGAACTAAATACAAGTAACAAATTTTTTATAATGAGGATGTTGATACGCTGGAACAGGTTGTCCAGAGAGGTGAGTGATACCCCATCCCTGGAAACATCCGAAGTCAGGCTGGGCGGTGCATTGAACAACAGAAAAAAAAAGTATCTCTTTGTCTTTCTTATAAACTTTTGTGCCAAAGTCACATTAAGGTCTTCCCAGAGCCTTCTCCTCTCCAGGCTGAACGACTCTGACTTTCTCAGCCTTTCCTCATAGGAGAGGTATTCCCACCCTCTAACCAACCTTATGGGACTCCTCTGAACTCACTCTAACAGGACTATGTCTGTTCTGTGCTGGGGACCCCAGAGTTGGACACATCACTTCAGATGGGGTCACACCAGAGAGGAGTAGAGGGGCAGAATCGTCTCCCTTCACCTACTGGTGATACTTCTCTTGGTGCAACCCAGGATATTGTTGGCTTCCTGGGTTAAGAGCATAAATTGCTGGCTCTTGTCCAATTTTCATCCACCAACACCTTCAGTCCTTCTCCACAGGGATTCGCTCAATTCACTCATCTCCCAGCCTGTATTTGTGCTTGCATTTGCCCTGACCCAAGTGTAGGACTTTGCACTGGCCTTGCCGAACCTCATCAGGCTCACACCAGCCTACCTCTCTAGCTTCTCTAGCCTGCCATATGGTACAGGACAACCCTTCAGTCTGTTTGGGTCAACTGTCCAAGCTGTGTCCTCTCCCAGCTTCCTCTGCTGGTGAAACAGCAAGAGATAAAACATCCTGATGTTATCTACACTGGTTCGGTCACAAATCAAAACCGTAGCACCACAGGTGCTACTCTGAAGAAAATTGTCTTTATCTTGAAGAAAATTATTTTTATCACAGCCAAAAGCAGTACAGCCATGAAATTCATTCCTTCAAATTCAAATTTTCTGTCCCATTCTCAAAAGAAAGAATTACCTTTGACCTTTTCTCAAACCAAATTCTTATGTTAAACAATACAGCTTGCACTTTAATATCTGAAATAGAAAAAAACCCCAACTATTTAAATGATCTTCCTCGTAGAAAAATATTTATAAGATTGACACCAAACCCAAGGATATAAGATTAAAATTTAAGCACATTATTTTTAGTAGTGTCATCAACACATGGAATCAGGAATCATAAATTCTTCATTTTCATTGGTTTTCTCATTTGGGTAGTTGAAATGGTTGGGTTTTTTGCTCTCTTATTCATTTAATACACTAAATCAAAAGTAAATGTGGGAGTTTTGTTTCTTTTTGTTTTTCTCTAGAGACAATAAAATAACAAACTCAGAAAACAGTTACAGACATAGTACACACCTTACGCTATACTGTCAGTGGTTACTTTGTGCTTTTGAAATACAAAGGATACAAAATCATATACTCTAACACAAATGTATTTGACCCCCAAACTTGCAGAATATTCTGTGCTCAGTAGAATACAGTAACGTCTGAAAACAAGACTGCATTTTGTTAGACAGTTGAGACTAACAAATACTGTAGAATTCCTACAGCTTCGGAGTCTATTATCAGCTTATAAACAAAGAAAGCCTCAGGTTGTTTAAATAAATGGGCTATTTAAGAACATTCAGATCAGTGAAGTGAATTTATTGAGTGCAAATCATAGTATAGTACTTTTTTAGAGAGACCTTTCAGTGAACTATACCGCTGTTTTCTTGGAAAGCTGTATAATAGCATGGATCTAATTAAAAAGAATTTTATTTCAGGTTATTTCTTTTAGAACAGATAAATTGTTACTATTTAGTATCTATGGATTTTCCTATAGAAAGCCCCAGATCCTAAACAAAAGAAAACTAAAATAAGATTTTGACAAACTTTAGGCACCTGTCTCTAAAACTGCGCTCCAAACCCATTATTTCAGCTGTTATGTCATACAGATTCACTTAGGGAAATCTAGATATGATGTGAAAATGTCTGGATAACGTTTAGCCTGACATATTTGTGTGCTGGATTTTGTTTTAGCAGATGCAGAAGTTCCTGTCCTGGACACAACTTGCTTATTCCTAAGCCTTTTGAAATATTCTATTAGTTGTGCAGAGCAATGCAGAAGAGACACTGTTCAAAACGTAACTTAAATGTATCAGATAGGTACTGATGGTACTGGGATTCTTGAAGAAGCGTTCCTTCCTGAAACATATGATAATGAGATTAGGGCAATATTCATATGATGCCCCAGTCTTACTCTGAAAATAGTTGTTTATTTTTCTCCTCAAAATCTGGATGTTCAAATTCACATTTCCACCACCTGGAGGAGTAGCTAACGCATGTAGTTTTGGCCAGCTGGACCACCTCCAGCCTTGGTGAAGTCTGCCCACTCCAGAAAGAAATGGAGATCCAGTGGATACCCTCAGGATGGGTAAGTGAGAGATTAGCGTTGCAGATATGTGCTTTGAAAATTCATCCTGAAAAAGGCAATCAGACAAATTTCATACTCGAAGAATGGTAGGACTAAAGACTTTATGGCAAAAAATACCTCAAAAATGAGAATATTCACTTCAATTAAGCCATTTGAAATTAATTATGCCCTTTCCACAGCAACCATGCCTTGAAGTGACTGTTTAAATTCATTCATTCTCAGGATGGACACTAAGGTCACTTTCATGCATGAGCATAACTTGATTTTCTAACCTGCCTTTAATTCCAGTTTTAAACACTCCATGATATCTTAGGCAGTCTCCTGACTAATATTTGTAAAATTAAATCTGGTTCTTGAGGAGTGTCAGATGACAACTATATTGTAAATAAATTAAAATAAAGTAAAAAGCATATGAATAAAATTGTTTTATTTCAAATTTTTAAAGGAAAAGAAACTCTCTATAGTAAGAAAAAAAATCTAAAAATCATAATTTTGAGGTGGAATATCTAAAATAACTGTCACTGTCCAAAACAAAGACTATTTCTCAGGCTGTTCAGAATGTGAGTTAGAAAGTTGAGTGAAGATAGCTGAAATGCCTGGAAAATACTGCACAGACCTCAGACAAATATTGAAGCAGAGTGTTGGATTAAAAAAAAGCACAAAAAAAAAAAAAACTAAAAAAGGAGCTGTGAACAACAAAAATTGTTATTTTTCTACAGTACTAAACAAAGTTTGCTTGATTCTCATATGGTGTTACAAAAGAACAAATTTGTGAATAAAAGCAGCACAAAGTCTCCAGAAAGAATTTATCCCATTCTTTTATATTTCTTTTTTCAAAGAAAGGCTACTGTACAGCTCAGATGAATAGTTAAATCTCAAGACACAGTATTGTTTCAATGTCTCAGTTAATTTAGCTGAGAAAGGATTTAACATGAATATGATCAATTCATTTTTAATAGATCACATCCCTTGAAAAGCTTTTTCTCCTTTTTTTTTTTTTTCCAAATCACTGCACACATCTATGTAACTGTAAATCTAGACAGTAGTTGTATAAACCAAAGGTTCTTTGTGATTTTCAGAGATTTGTTTTTTAAGTCTAAGGTTATTATATAGAACAAGAGTATGTAAGGTCATGTGATATAATTAAGTTGTTGAAAAATACTAGTTACAAATGTTTTATAGCACTGTCATGGTTTTGATTTTGTCTTTTGTTTCAAGCTTGCAAGTAATGCCAGAGAGAACTTACCTACTACTCTGAGTTATTTCATAAGCAAGTCAGCTTTTTTAGAAAATATCTGAACAAATTTCTTTCACAGTACTCTATTAAAAGCAGAGACAATCAGGCAAGTGAACTATTTCAGTAATTAAATGCCTGTGAAGGAAAGGTCTTCATAAATTGAATATGCTGTAGATTTTTTGGTTTAGATGATTTCAAATAACGAACAGAACAAACTGAAGTCATCTAGAGCCTTTAAAGTACATATGTGAATCTTCTCATATATAACTCATGTTTTAGCTTTTATAACAAAGGAGAATATCAAGCCCATTTAATAGGTTATAGAAATTTTACACTTTTGTATTTTCAGCAGAAACTATTTTATTCTTGATTCTCCTTATTCTTATATTTTCTGTTATGGATTTAAGAAAGGAGAAACCATTACTAACATGGGATAGCCAAAGACAGCTGAAATTAGCTGGATTTCGGAACACACAATTTACAAATGTGACTTTAATAGTTGTATTTAGACCTCTTGAATTTTGTTTTACCAACTTAATTTGTGAATCACTTCTAGAAACATACGTTCCACTACGAGAAATCATTATACTTTGAAAGATAAGTAATGGGTACTGAAACCAAATATTTGGAGAATGGTATGCTTTGTTCATTGCTTCTGCAAATATTTTTGCTTGATAAATAAATATCCTCTGTGTTAACATTCTCTTTCTCTAAGCAAATTTAACTAACCTGGACAGAGCTAATAATTTGGATATTCCAATATGCAATCCAGCTCAATCAAAGCCTAAGTTATTGTACAGTGAAGCCACATACTGAGTGTGAAATGAGAAAGGTTGAAGGGTTTATAATTCTAGGCATTAACAATCCAATTTCCCAAGTGGCAAAATCCCCTAAGATAAATTCTTCTAAGAAAGAATTTTCAAATTTAAATGAAAAAAAAAAAAGTCATATAAAACCTTTCTATTTCAATGAAAATAGAAACAAATTAGGACGCAGAGGACATCAGAGAAAAGCAGTCTTACAAACAAAAAAAAAAAAGCACTTTAGGATTTGCAATTTTTCTTGCTGCAACCCTCTTGATAGATCTAGACATCCCCATTTAAATATGCTTATTTTTCTTTATTGCTCACCTGATTATTTTCAGGAATCTGTAGCTGTTTGGGTTAGCAACACGGACGGTGGAGAGTATTTGGCTTTCATTACTGCCGGCAGTTATCTCAGATTCAAGTTTGCAGTGCAAATAGAGAGGACTACAAATTCATTTTTATAAATTTTCTGAATGAGGTACTTAATATTCTTTATTAGTGAATTTCTCAGCAATAACATTTTTAAATAATTACAAACAGGATGTGACAGACAAAGATCTACAAAAGGTATTTTATATAAAAAATAGAAGATTGCGGACATTTTTCAACATCTATGGGCTTTTACTTACAATACATGAAAATGAAGACACATATAATGAATTTTTCCCACAGTTTAATCTGTGGAATGTGCTTTAAACTGATTGACTAACTTGAATATATTTTCTGTAGATAATTAGTTTATCTCATGTGAATCAAGCTAGAAGGAAGGAGGGAAGCGTTGCACTGATACAACCCAAATCACCTCAAGTTAATAGCAAGGATAATAAATAAACAGTAATTTCACATTATTATAGCCATCATTGAGGAACATTGAAGGAATAAATGCACTGAACAACTGACCCAAAGATGAAGAAAAAAAAAAGGTGATTTTTGAAAACTCATAGTGTAATCAAAGATACCATAAAATATTTCATCCTGCAAAGTCTCTAGCAGAGCAATTAATTTTAAAATGATTGTATTAAACTCTGAGCAGTTTCCCAACAATTTGTGTGCAATTCGAACAGGAAAAAGTCTGCAGAGTATATTGATATGCTTCTTTACTCTCAAGATGTGATGTACTTTCAATATCACCGAGAGTTTCAGTTAAATTTGCTGGAAAAGTATGTCTCAGTTCACAAGACATCTTTATTAAGTAGCAGCCTATTGACCAAAAGGAGGTATAACCCAAGCCTAGAGGTACTCTCTACCTTTCCTCTACTGATCTTAAATATTGTCTTCAAGAGACTGTTTGGGCTGGGACCAAGATATGCTATAACAAGCATCAACAAATAACTTCTTACAGTGCCAGCAGCAGATTCTGCAGAAAGGCGTATGTGTACATATGTGATCTCAGAATATTAGTGCTACACATTAATACTGAAATAATTTATATGCTTCCCCAATACAAATATGTATAAATATGTACAAGTAAGATATAAGCAGACTCACTCTGTCACTGTTACGTGATTGCCCACGTGATTGCTCTTATCACTGTCCCTGACATGATGTTGTGTCATGCCAGCCAGCACTGCCCCAACACCAGGCGTGGTTTTGTAGGCATCTCCTGACAGAGACCAGAGGACAAGATTTCAGGATAGACTGAAACATACGACAGAGAGAAAATCTAAATAAAGCTTTTTTGTCTCCAACCTCTCTAATAAAAATCTCCATATCCAGTAGACAAAATTGTTCTTCCAGACAGTCAATATAGCTTTCCTTTTAAAGACCAACTAGTTATGCAATAGTGACAAGGATATATTATATAAAGTAACATGCAGTTCCAGAACTTGTATCTTTGTGGGATCAATACGGAAACTGGGGTGTTCAAAGTATGCAATGGGCTTGAGAGTAGCAAAACCAAGTCCAGAAGAATTGCAAAACAGGGAAACAAAGTGAGTCAGTAGCCTTAGTTGTCATAGACAGGTAGTATAAAACCAAGAGCTTTAAATTGGAAGTGAATTCATTGCCTGGACAGTGAATTAGTTGAGGTGGGAAAGTAAAGAGCTCATAACCAGCTTATGGCCACTATCGATATTGTGGAATAGCTTTTGTTTCATCTCTGACTTCTTTCCTCCTTGATAAGCAGATTTCCTACTCCGAGATAATATTTCTCAAATGTAGCCTCAGTTCCCTAGCCTCAGTCTCGGAGCAGAGTTTATTTTCCTCTAACAAAGTATATCCGGAATAAAAGTTTGGCTCCTGCAAGCCTGTCCTACAGGAATAAAATCTGAAATTCATGTGAGTCGTTCCTTAAAATTGGGTTAGAGAACTGACAGCATGCTTCAATAAGCTTTGATAAAATCACAGGGAAAAGTAAACACAATAAATGATTTTTCGACAACAGAAAGCAGCAATCTTTTTGGCAATTTCACTAAAAAAATACATTGAGGGAAGTTAGTTTAGAATGTTTTTTCCCACCTTACAATTTTTTTTTCTTTTTTTTTTCTGGAAGCAGTTTAGTGATTTCAGAGGGTACATTTTTTTCCATGAAAGAGAGCTATGTTCTGACCAAACTCAAGTTTAAAGACAGGCCAAGTGTATATATTTTAGATGGAACCACTTATAATGTGTCTGTGATGCTGCTACACGTTTATTGCAGTTCAGTCTTTAATTAAAGCTTATTAAAAGAATATAGACAAATATGAAAAATATGCCAATTGATAAAGAATTTTATTGATTTGCGTTGTTTTTGCTCTATCTATTATCATTTTTACAAATAAAAAAAAAGATCAAGATAAATTAACTTTTCAATAGCTAAATTCCATTGTAATTACACAGAAAACTATTGCTTTCTAATGTGCTTTCTGGTATTCTTGATATTAGATGTTATCTTTTTTTTAAAAAAAAAAAAACACTTAAATCAGAGCTAACTGAAGAAAAACACAAGGGTAAGTCTGCAAAAAAATAATAATTAATTTGACACATTTTCCCATTTTTCTGAATAATTTTATTGTTATTGAGATGTAGCTAACAGTTTGACCAAAATATCTGATTGGAGAAACTGTTGGGGATAACTATTAGATATAGCTACATTTCTGATATACTATGGGGACATTTATTCTGTGATGTTTCTGTGGTCTTTCAGACTTTTAGAAGATAACTAAGTTGACCTGAAGCTTGTAATTTCATTTTATGTTTTTAGGAAATAATGTGTCGTCAGCACAGCAAATGTGATGCCTGGTAGGAGAGAAAAGTGATCTTTTCTTTAAAAGGAATTTTCATTCAGTTCCACTCGTTTCATGCATTTTCTCTCCAACTTCCACGTCAGCACACCCACAGGCACCATGACACATGTGTGCCCAGATGTTAAAACATCCTTTCAGCTCCTGGGCTCCTCTTAGGTGTGCAGTCACATTTGGATATATCTTATGCACCCTGACAGAACTAAGAGCCATCTGTCTATCCATCTATCATTTCCTTTCTCTCCTAGCCTTGGTCTTTTGGGAAATGGTATATAAAGATTATCTGTTAGTATCTCAATGGTCTCTTGCTCGTCTCTCACATGCAATATCATGATTATCAATTTGCGGTATTTAGACCTTTGGGAGTCCTCCTGATTACTTCAGAAGTAATTACTTCAGAAAAAGATAAAATAGATGCTATGAATCTGTAAGGGTACGTTCGTATGACAGCCTACAGCTTAGCATTAAAAAAATATTTAAAAAATTAAAGGTCCGGAAACTGACAGAGATTTAAAACCACTGTCTCAAAGCAGTTAAAATGGCCTAAAAAGCGTACCAACTTTTGAATGGTTTTCCTCATTTCCATTTGTATAGCCTGTCATCATTGATTTAAGTCTTTGTAGTTGCTCCTTTAAAGGATATTACATCTGTAAAAATGTGGAAGTGCAGAGTATGTTTGAAGTCACAACACATACTGTGATTTAAATTCTCACCTTAAACTTATTGATAATTTTGTTGTGTAGTTACGTCAGTTACAAAGAACTGAGCCTGCAATCCAAACTCTGCTTGGCTTGCACATCCTCCTTGTCTTCAAATAATGCCACTCGTGAGCAAGCTCCTTATCTGGTGAAATGGGTGTAGAATAATCAATTCAGCATGGTTTGTGGAACCTCAGTTAAGTGTGAGGTAGTGATAAAATGAAGCAGAAAAAGCAGACTTTTCCATCGTGCCACTCTGAGAAGTTATTCTTCAAAAAACAAACATGAGACCTTATAAGGGTTACATGATACAACAAGCATGCTGTGCTAAAGCTGAAAATGGAAAACCTACACAAAACTGAGAGGAAGGAAAAACAGGAGAAAGGAACAAATTAGGTGTTTCCTTGTTAGGTGTTTTGGTTCCTTGGCAGAATCTTTGAATATTTTTCATCATATTCCTGGGAACCTACAGACAGAAAGCTGAACATGTATCACACCGCTCAGCTCCTTTGACTGTGCTGACCACAGTGGTCTCCAACAAATCATTGAGATGATAGGATATCCAGCTCAGGGTGGTTGAAAAGTCTTTCATTAAGACTTAAAACTGTGAATCCATCAATCAAAATGTGTATGCATATACATTACTGTCCCAGACTAATTTTATTGCCTACAAAACTGTGTATGTGCACCCGAAACTCGGACCCTGTAGATGCATTATCAACAGGACTCATATGCAATTCCTTGCTTGTGACTGCAAGTTCCTGGAAGAGAAATCACTTTATTGTAAAAAAAACTAAACAGTCTCTCTGCATTTCAAAAGCAAGTAGTAAGAAGATCACTAAAGTGAGTCTGTGGATATCCCTTGGAGTACGACTATCAATTGATGAGCGTAACGCAGAGTCAGATAAGATATCGTTAGAAGAAGTGGCAGCCAGGTGATGATGATATGGAGTAACAGTTTAAATCAGTTTCATCCTCTGTCAAAACTTGCAGCTGTTTGAGACTTCAGTAAGCAAATTCTACGCATCTTCAATGTTCATATGTACTTTACATGATATTTCACTGTATAAAAATAATCAGTATATAAAAATCTTCCCATTGATATTTCAGTTACATTGTGTCTATATTATGTCTTTACTTTTTCAAAACAGCAAGTTTTGTTTCAGAAAGTCTATTATACCTTTCACTGGTCTGATAAAAGAGTGAATATATAAATTTTCCTGTGTTCCTCCAACACTTTTCACATTCTATCTCTTTTTTTATATAATTTTTTTTCCTTTAAATAAGATTTTCTTTCTCTGCTTCAGACTCTGTATCACACAGCGTGCTCTTTTCACTTTAATTCTTTTGGTCTATAAGCAGTTTTGTGCAATCATAATAAAAAAGAAATGACAGTCTGGGGAAAACAAATGATCATTTTATATCCCAGAGCCTTTACTGCTACATCTCACTGCCCCAAAAATTAACTGAGGAGAAGAGATTGCACAGATGAAATTATGTATCTGAAGAGACTAGATAATTCTAAAATTTTTTTGACATTTTATTATAAGATATTTCTTCTGGTTGACTTAGGTTGGATGATTAAAAGTCAGTGCAGAATTTTATTGTACTCATTTTTAAATTATACAGCAGGTGGTGGGGATGGAAAGGAACAAGGAGAAAAATACTCTGTATGAAATGTAGTGTGAAGTTTTGAATGCTTATAAAATTAACTGGCATAATTTCATGCAAAAGTATGGAAGCAAAATTATTATTTCTTCAGTACATTGATGCACACTTTAGAAAAAGTATGAGTGTAGATCTGAGTTTTTATTTTTCTACCTTATGCAATTCTACCTGTATTCATGAGTTGTTTAGACGTATCTAAAAAGTGGTTGCCATTGTGCCTTGAATAGAACACTGAGAAAAACTTCAGCAGCCAGGTATGTTTGACAAACAGCTCAGCCTTGAAAAAGAAACTGCTTACGATCAGTTCCAATCATTAACTCTGACATTTTCTAATGTGATCTCTTTTAGGGATGAGACCCACAGGCATCAAAGTGGCACCTGAAACTCTGCAAACGTAGTCCTGTCTTGAAAGTGGAGGCAGAAAGAAACCTTAAGCAGCGTCAAATACCACTTGTCTCAGCTTTCTGTGAACGTGAGAGAAGTTTGTCTTTGCTGCAGGCGTTAGTAACACAAGAAAGCCATTATCCCCGCAGTGTATTAAAAAGACGTATAAAGGATGGTATAGCTAAGACTTTCTGGCTCGGTGGACTCTCAGAACCCACTGGACTGTGCCATGTCAGATGACCACCACTACTAATTGTCAGAGCTGAGATTGTCATGTGCACCAGACGGCCAAAAACACTTTTCAACGCTCTGGTTTTGCACAATATTTATATTTTTTTTGCATTATTATTTAGTTGACAGAAAACACACCTTGTTTAGACCACATCATGCTTATGCATTTTCCTCAGCTGCAATATGTTCATTTTATATAAATGATGATTGCTAGATAAACATGTACTTTTGATAGAAAAATTACATCATTTGAAAATAGCCTGAAACAATTACAATTCACTTTCCCTGTACAGCATGATTTCAATGGTATCAGCATAGCTTGCAGGGGTAAATTAACAGCTAATTATCTTTATCCTGAAACTTTTCTGGACAATGTTCAGGATCCATCAAAGATCCTAATGGTATTCCTGATGTACTATTCATTACTATCCCTTATACTTATTTTATGACTTTTTCCTTCTATTTATAGGTTGTTCCAATTATCTTAAGCTGGTAAAGAAATACAGAAGACTAGATTAACAAGACAAAAGTTAAAAGTAACTGAAAATCTATTCTAATGAAAAAAGAAAATCAGAAAAAAAGTAAATCTCTCCTTGGAAATGCTACATGGCAATGCAAAAAGCATCCTTTGTTTCAAAAAAAATAGACTGAAGTGATGTTGCTATGCTAATTTATCCAATTAAAAATGGTAAAATATGCATTCACAGGGCTTCGGGTTAGCAGCTAGGGGTTGTATTTCACAGTCAGAAATTTGACAGTCTGATTTCAAGGTTATTTTATAAAGTTTTTCTACATAAATACCTATCACCTAAAATGAATTTACTTTCCAGACTGTTTCACTTCGCTAAACTGAGGAAAAAAAAAAAGTCTTTATTAGTTTTCTACTAACATAATTGTACTAATTTACCACAAAAGCAAGACTAATATAAAATGAAAGTAAATGGCACTGCTGCACAGTGACTTACATTCTTATTTCTAGTATATTGACAAATGTTTAGTTTTGAGAAAATAGTTTCTTACTGCTGCAGGAGGAAGCTCTACGAACAGTGAACCTTCTTCTGTCTTTTTATTCTCTCCTAAAGCTTTTGTTCTTTGGACAACTTAATTCATACTTTTTTAGAAATGAAAACAAAACCCACATGGATGAATAAGGTAAACTCCCAATAGCCACCTCTACTAAATAAATGCAGAATGGAAAGTTGCTTAATATAAATGCTCGGATGTTGGATTTTGAAGGCTTCTGAAACAAAATAAATTGGACTCAGTAGGAAATTTGCAACTGAATAGGGACTTCTAACGCTTCTGGTTTACATCGTCTGGTTAATGAACAGTTTCTGAATCATTTCTTACTTCTGAAAATTAAGTCACTGCAGTTCAGAAAAGACGTATCAATGAAAGACTGTAAGCTGCTTATGGCAATTTCTGTCCCATTTTACAAGTAAACAAAAATTCCCACTCCACTAGGGACAGAAAGCAAAGTCTGAGTGTTTAGATATTTCTATTTTGGATCCTATTACATTTTAAATACCTAAAATTCAATGTTTATGTTCTTTGAGCTGCTCTCTAAATCATTTAATAAGTGTAAAGAGACAATACAAACTAACTTACATAATGACATCTAACAAACTGAATTTCCACAGCTGACTGAAGCAGTTACAAAAATCCATTTACATGTAGAAAAAAAGATTAAATAGAGCTTAGAGATACATGTAAATAATGAATCAGTTGGGATTTACTAATCAGACCAGAAAGCACATGAGCTGAACATTCATTTGATTGAATGTCCAAACTACTTTGCAGCATTTACTGTTTGGTTTTTTTTTGTTTTTCTTTTTGACTAGATTTATCACTACTAATCCAAACCAACAACATACAAACAGTTTCTTCCAAATGTGTTTATTTTTTAAAATTTGTTGTTGTTGTTGCTGTTGGCAAAATAGAATTATCCTGGATTTCTGGAACAGCTGATGTCTTTCTACCGCTGAACATCTGCAGTCCAGTTGATGCCCATGCAGTGGTCTCAGCTTGGCTGCACTATGCCTGGAGCTCCTGAGTACACTCCCTCTGTGGAAGCATTGTGGTCCATGAGCTCTCTCTTACAGGTGCTTGGGGCTGCCATGAGCCTGCACCTTGCAGCTGAAGTGTCCAGAGGCATCTGCTAGACTGAGTGCATCTGCTAGGCAACACAGTTCTGAGCCAGTATAATAAAAGTTCAATCTTTCCCTTGAAAGCCAAATTTACTGTGTGTTTCCAAAGTATCATGGAATCACAGAATGTCAGGGGTTGGAAGGGACCTCGAAAGATCATCTAGTCCAACACCCCCTGCCAGGGCAGGATCACCCAGAGTAGGTCACACAGGAACACGTCCAGATGGATTTTGAATGTCTCCAGAGAAGGAGACTCCACAACCTCCCTTGGTAGCCTGTGCCAGGGCTCTGTCACCCTCACAGTGAAAATGTTTTTTCTAATGTTTTTGTGGAACTTCCTATGTTCCAGCTTGCATCCGTTGCCCCTTGTCATATCATTGGACATCACTGGAAAGAGCCTGGCTCCGTCCTCCTGACACTCCCAATTGATATATTTATAAACATTAATGAGATCACCCCTCAGCCTCCTCTTCTCCAAGCTCAAGAGACCCAGGTCCTTCAGCCTTTCCTCATAAGGGAGATGTTCCACTCCTTTCATCATCTTTGTGGTTCTGCGCTGGACTCTCACAAGTAGCTGCACAAAAATGATCAAACCAGTCTGTCTAAGGCAAAAATGTGGGATTAGGCCTTTGTGCACTCAAGTCTGAGAACCAGCTGGGCAAACACCTAGAAACCAGCATCACCAATCTCTTGGGATTTCAGATAACAAATCAGACAACTACAATTAGGAATTATTTTTCAACACCTGGGGTTTTTTGAGCCACTTCAGAGAAATGCCAAGACAGAGATGCTCAAGATGCTCATCATATTTTATAAAGAGGCTTAAATAGTACATTTAAATATTACTTAAGATGTTTAAATATCTGCACATGTCAGCTGAACAAAATCACACAGAAGATTTCTGTACTCTGTTCAGATGCTTAACTCAAAACTGATTCTTCAGTCACTGCTTCCCACCAAAAACTAGCATGAATGAAGTCTAGATATCATTAAAGTGTACTGAAAACTTTATGAATGTCAGCTGTGCAAAAGATGTCTAACAAATAACCAAATATCATAATTAGCCCTTTCCTATATATTGATGAAACTATGAAGGATGATGACAAAGTATGTTACAGTTTTCTCCTTTGAGTCATTGTTTTACTCTATTTGACTTTAAGAATATGTCCATGAGAGCGGAGACATGATACTGAAAAGTTAAATGCAAGTTCTACGTAGTAAGTACAATCCTTTGTTCCCAATCCTTACACTATCAAAGACCGATTGTATAAAAACCTATGGAAACATGCAGTGAATGGGTTAAAATTATTCATTTGGAAGAGAATTTTTCTCCCTACTTGTTCATAAAAGAGCACCTGTTTTAAAAAAAAGTGAGTGTAATTTTGACAGAAGCCACTAAATTGTTTATTCTGTGATTTTGTAAATGTATTTCAAAAGTATTTCTTTTGCCCTGGATTATTTTTAATGAGTTCCAATTACACATGAGTGAGTTTGCATATAGAAAAGATTAAACAAAGCTTAGATAATGAGACATTTGCAAACAGTTCATAAATAAATAAATAAATAAATAAATATATGTTTGTATTCATAGATGTTACTTATAAATGCAATTAGACAGATCTGTCACTTATTAAAGAATGCATTCTGGTTATATCAACTTCTTTTCCTCTTCCGTTTTGCTGTCTTTGCATTTATTGACTGAAACCTATACAATATTCCTTTCATGTCTCTCTTTTTTTTTTTTTTGCTGGATGACCTGCCACAGACCAAGGAAAATATGTAACAGTTTAGCTGAAAAGTGGAAGAAATTTGGCGCTGCTTACACACAGTATAATTTAAGTATGAACTGAATGTTACTTAAAATTATATTTTGTGCAAAGGTAAGGACTTTACCAATTGCAAACCAAATAATAGTTTAAATCACTTAGAGAAGGTCATTTTAACATTAGAAAACAACCTCCTCAACAGCAAATAGTCACAATAAAATGTAAAGCTCTATGTCATCCATAAGTGAAAAGCCGAAATCCTTTGCATTTCTTCTAACTCAAAGGAAAGTAATTTGCAGAAAACAAATACCTGATAATGGCAGATGGTTTAACTATTTCCTTAACTCGTGGTCATTTCACTGAGGAAATTTAGTAAATGTCAATTTAACATATCTAAAATACTGAACCTTGGACACCTTTAATATTTATGCCAGGGAAAATCTGAAACCGTACAGGTGCCTCTCCATGCTGCAATCATAATGTATGTTAGCTACATCCACACAATAAATGTCTTTGCTTGTCTTAGATTGTAATGACACAGTCCAGAATTGCCAGACTGGTTTGTTCAAACGAAACACAAGATTGTTGGGAACTGCAAGAAGATCTAGAGAAAATGCTTGTTGTGAGAAAACAATTGCAGGTACATTACAAAGCAAATTACATCCTTGAGTTAGGACAGTCATGTCATGGTTTGTTAAGGGAGAGCCACAACTGGTTGCTGTGTTGTCAGATCGGGTGACGAGTCTTTACATTGATAACCTCACTCCCAGGAAGCAAATGGAAAAAAAAAGTGGGGAAATATTGCAAGTCATCCTTTATCTCTTAATCATAATTTAAACAGACGAGCAGTACTTTTCTATATGTGCACAACTAAATCATACAAATTAAACCTCCAGAAAAGATGTGGGATTAACATATGTTAACTGAATTTCACATTTTATCCCAAATTGTGGCGATTAGTCAAAATAAAAAGTTGCAGAAACCACAAATTTTTGCTTTGAGGAAATGCTGAGAGAGGTCTAATTTTGTTTGCATTAATTTCAGGTAAAATTCAGTTTCCAGTTATTTATGTTTTATTTTCACAGCAGGTGAAAAATGTATTTTTATATGCAACAGGGGAATTTTATTTTTCATGTTACAAAAATTTTATTGTATTACCAACTTTTCAAATATTTTCTTTATGTATTTGTATTTTTGCCATGTTCTGAAACTTATATTAAATTACAATATCAAATGTGCTTCTCTATTTGCTAAAAGATTATAATTTATTGTTTAGAACATATAGTGTTGGGATAGCTCTGACGTATGCATAGAAATCTATTAGATTCATGTATTTAAAATTAATGTTACAGATAAGGTTGTAAATTCATGTTAATGGTGTCAGAATTTATCAACCATGAGTACGACAAATAGCTAAGAAAATTAGTCAGCATTTGAAAGCTTTGCTTGCCTGAGTTTTTATGAGTTTTTACATATATTTCTGTGTTACACTCACTGGTTCCTTTGGAAAAAAATAACTCTCATATAACCTTCTGGCACTTCAGAAACAGAAGGACTTTCATTACTGCCTAGTTTTGTCCTTCTGAGTCATTTTTTTTCTACTTTGATAGGGACTAGAATGGACTACCTAAATATTTATGACTACGTGATCAGGTCTTCTGCTAGCACTCCATTTAACTTCAGTACTTAATCAGGATGAACATATTTAAAACATCAAGTCTGAATCTTGGCCTTCCTGTAGTCAGAAGATATTTTTCCACAGGTTTAAGCAAGTTCATGACTTCACCCTCTGAAGCTAGCTTCTCTGGAAAATGTTCTTGTGGTTTTTGCTAGCAGTTTGTTACTGACTACTTCAGATACAACAGGGAATGCAAGGACAGTGTACAAAATCCTCAAAAGTAATGCCAGGATGACTTTTGTATTGATTTCCGGGTAGTCCTTTATGCCTTTTTATAACTTTCTGAGTCTGATTTCTTTTTTAATTTAATTTTTCTTCAGATTACATGAGTATCATTCACAATAAATTGAAAATAATCACTTTCCTCTTATTTTACTACACTAATTCTATTATTTAATTTTTCCTTAAATTTTCATACTAGGAATGACTTTCCCTTACCTCTTTAATTTTATTGCTGTAATCTCATCTGCTTACAGTCATGGGTTTTTTTCATAAATTTAGAAGAGATAAGCAAATGAGTCTTCCAAGGAAAGTGGTGGATTCCCCAACCTTAGACAGGTTTAAGGCTCAACTTGACACGTTACTGAGCTCATTAAAACTATAACTCATTTAAACTATACCTCTTTACCTTAAAGGGTTGGACAGGATGATCCTTGAGGTTCCTTCAAAACCGGTAATCTATGATTTTCTGACTTTACATTTTTTTCTAAATTCATTACAAAATACAGCTCTTATGCATATTGACAAACATCTTTTGTTTTTATTAGCATTTTGAAAATGCAGCCGTGAAATACAGAACATGCCAATAGAGATAAGAAAAAAGATTGAAACCTCATTTATGCAAATTGTTAAATTTCAGTTTAGTTTATATTTTATTTCAGATCTTCAGTCTAGACCACAACGAAGTTTTTTAATCCTGGACTAGATCTTGAACTAGAGAGGTTTGATTTACTGTTTCCATTTGGGGTGTATGAATGAGATTTGATGGATATAAGACTAAAAGCAACATCTGGAAGTTAAATGATTTAACAAATTCATCATTAACAGAGACAATAAATTCACAGTCTGCTTTGAATTACTTTTCTTTAAAATAGACAAGCTTTTTTGTCCTCTATTTTTCCCTAAATAGAGTTTCACATGTGTATAGAATTATTTTCAAATAGACTGCATAGCCAACCATTACATTCCAATGGGTATTGCTACCTTTGCTTTGAAATACTGGTGTCTTCATTTAAGCTCTTCATGAAAAATTCACATCTCTTGACTGATGACTCTCAACATGTCTACATCAGAGTAGTTCTGATTTTATAAAACTGATATCAAGGGGCAAAAGTACAGGCAGAAAAATCACAATGTGTTCAAAAGAGGTGACATATAACATGTAAAAAAACGTAGGCATCAGTGTAGAAAACAGTAATTTGTAATTCCTTTGCAAATGGAAACAACACTAATGTAGCTGGTTGACCTACTGAACAGTGTAATTGACAGGATTGTTGGCCAGCTTCATATAATATGATTTTGGTTTTCACTTATCCTAATTTTAAAAGAAAAAATCAACAGTTCAATTTTAACTTAGCCATTTACACATAGAGGCATTTTGAAAAGCAGACACGTCAGGTTACAAAGCTCTCCACTGTCAACCAGCACAGATTCCATACTAGTTAAACAAGCTGTTATAGATACTCGCAGATATACATAAGTGACTTCAAGCAAAGAGTAAACACATTTTTCTTCCATAACGGTTTTATGTAGCAGCATTTGACTTGTTTTGCTTGGTTTGGCCCAAAGGAAGAAAGAATAGGAAAGGAAGGTTATAAAAGATTATTAACATTCTGTGTCACTGCACAAAGTATGGAGATACGGTATGTTGGAAAGGTCCAAGAAAATAAGAATAAAAAGCTATGCCCATTATTAGCCTGCCCAGGATAGAGCACGAATAGTACAGAACATTCTCCGAACAGCATATCTGCCTCTTGTAGTTCCTAGCAAGACCCCAGTCAGTGGCACGGAGAAGGAGCTTAGGAATTTAAGAAATGTTTTTGGTCCCAGTAGCCAATTAACAAAGACCAAAATCTATTTTATGTGAGAGATAGCCCCCATCCTATGTATTAAGCATAGGTTTCTGTCTGCTCATAACTGAAGTAAGGGATCATCAATTAAGCAAAAGAGCTGAAAGGTTAATGATGTTCACAGACCTTCAGATTGTTTGGTTAGTAACTAAGAACTGATACAGCATTGCTCAAATGACAAACACCATATGGTCCACCATGAAAGTAGTATCCTTTCTGAACAGACAACCAAGAGGAATACGTTTTTTTTATTTGTGCTAAATTTTCAAGGGTAAAAGTATCTTGAAGCCTCATTAAAATAAAGCCCTGAAAATAAGAAACATATCAGATTTAACATGAAATAAAATTTTAATATTATTTACATTAGCACAACTTTCATTTACAATATTTATGGCACTTCATGTTCAAAATTTTCCTGGGAAATATTAACTTCTTCTTCCTAGAGCTTTTCATAAATAACTTAGCATAGTACTTTAAAATTCAGAAAAGACAGTTATTAACTTGTTTTTTCAATGAAGTAGTAAACTGAGATAAAGACTGAATAGGTGTAAAAGCTACACATTGTGTTATTTCTCAGTACCAAGTATTGTAATTGTAAGTCTGTCAGTCAATTCAAAGAGCTCACCAAAGAGCAATGTATGACTATTCCTGTTCTTCGATTTTAAACTACTGCACAGAGGACTACTATGCCCAGGAGCTCAGAGATGGTCTCAGGTCCTCGGGACAGATACTTCTACAAAACTCTTGATTGACTGAATGCTGAGAGTTGGGTGAGAGTATATTTTTTGAAGTAAGGTAGGGATGCAAAGAATCATAAATTCATAGAATGGTGCTGTGAAGGAAGCACTTTCTGAAAATTATTTACTCAGTGATTCAGCTAATAAAGTATTTTTATGGATTATTTCATTATACATATTATTAGGATTTTTTTTTTTCTTTTAACACTGCAGTATATAATTAGTGGTATGTGGTAAAAGTTGATTAAAAAATATATGCAGTTCTTACAGGTCTCGCTTTTTACCATTACAAAAACTTCTAAAAGTATCTTAACTAAGAAAAAAACCCTACATACTTTTGTAAATACATAAAGAAGTGTGTGTGCACACCCAAACAGGTACACAGAGAGTACACCAATTTATATAATGAAGATAGTTGCAAACAGAGTAGGAATTTTAATCCATAATATAGCTTTCCTTTTATCAGAAGAATCTTGTTTAAAATTTAAGTACAAGATCAAATGCTAAAATAAGTTTATGGGTTGTTCTGTTACTTTTTCTCATTTACAAATTAATATTCAGAAATTTGTTCTCTCTTTTCAGTCTTCTTTTTTATCTCCTACATAAATGGTGTGGCAGAAAAGAGAACAAACATTACACTTATCAATTCATCTACTCCTAAAATGTCACAAGGAATAGGTAAATCACAAAATTTTATGGAGAAAAAAATCCCCTTCATTTGGGAAAACTCTGTTTAGTATTTTAATAGCAGGGTTTTTTTATTTTTACCATATATATTCACCAGTTGCATATATTGTTCCCCTAATATGTTATGATGTATTTTGTAGGAAGAGTAACAGAAGAACAGTAACATGATGGAGAATTTTTCTAATGACTTCCTCTGTTTATTACAAAAAGCACATTGAAGAACATTCTTGTGGATCAAATGTTCTCTGGCTGCATTTTAAAAAATAGTATAATTAGTCACCTTTGGTAATATAGGTAAACATTATAATTTTCTCTTTTATATGTTTCTAATGCCTGAAATGTGTTTTAAAATATATGTCACTAAACAGCACTCAAGGTTTTGCTGTACAGACTGTCCCTTTCAAAAGAGAAGTTCAAACCACCTGAGTCTTGGTAAGAAACTATTACTGCTATGTATTATGAATAGTTTGGCACTTACTGCCTACAAGACTCTGCTGTGTGTTTGACTACTTAGAGTGTTTTGGTGATAAAAATGAAGTTTCTCAAGTCTGGCTAAGCTATCAAGCATAAAAGACCACCCTTCTTTTTTTTTTCTTTTTTTTTTCCTTTTTCTTTTTCTTTTTCTTTTTCTTTTTCTTTTTCTTTTTCTTTTTCTTTTTCTTTTTCTTTTTCTTTTTCTTTTTCTTTTTCTTTTTCTTTTTCTTTTTCTCTTTCTTTTTTCTTTTTTCTTTTTCTTTTTTTTTTTCTATTTTCAAAACAGATTTCTCTTTGACTTCCTATTTCATAGGATATTAACAACAAATGAAATATCTAACAGAAATCATGTTTTGACTAGCTCTTCCAACAGAATGATCAGGGGGAAAACCTACAGAAACACCTAAGTGCAAGGTTCATTATTAAAAGTGTTTGAACTAAAGCTTTCTCGTATTTGTGTGATCTTCAGTTTTGTTACTTTCTTCTACTTTTCCATGGCTCTGTTTACAAGATCAGACCCGACAATTGCTTTGATTGATTCCAGATTATCATGTTCAAAATTAAACTTAAACTGGTGAGGGCTAGTAAACTTGAAAACAAGTAAGAAATATACTGGCAACTTGGACATCTACTGCAACATCCCTGGGCAGCAACACCACTGACTAGCTGTCAAGACTGTCCAAACCATGACTGTCCTGAAGAGAAGAGCTGTAGTACCAGTGAACTGCCAGAGAAATACCATTTGCAACACACTGCTGGTCATCTCAGAGCTCCATCACAGCCTTTCCAAGCAGTTATGAGCAGTCCTGCTTGGAACAAAAAGGAAGTGGAGAAAATGTGCTTGACAAACACTGACCTGGTCGTTCCTTTATCCTTAGCTGTTGTGCAAACAGACGTTGTCATTCTCCCTTTCTCTGTCGCACAGCAGAAAGCAATCTTGCTGGTACCTCTCCCATGCACTGCTGCATCTCGGTCAAATAATAGCTGGAGGTCAGTCAGCCAAGAAGAAATATCCCGTTGATCAGCATGAAAATATCCACTGGAAGCTGGCAGTTTGGTTGTGGGACATAACAACTGCAAACAGCTATGCCATGCACCCAACAAGTGGGCAGTAGAAAAGGAGATTCTCTATAAGATGGACCCAAATCAAAGCTAGAGAGTCATTGAGCACCAGTCTGTACTGTCAAGCACTAAATCTGCAGACGTTTAAGTTACATGGCTGGGCTCATGCTTCAGGTCATTTTTCCACAGGTCATAGCTAGTCAGCTATTTAGCAGTACCTGAGACCCCACAGCAAACATGAACCATAACTAGCGTGAAATAGCACTAATGGTAGGTAGAGAAAGCCCAAGTTATCATTCTTCAGCTGGATGTCAAGCATAAATTTAGGTTATGGTTTCAGATGATTTTCAAACTTTGTTTGCTATCAACTGATGGTTGGTTAATGAGGGGCAAGTTTTTGACACTGTCTCCCATAACATCTTCATACAGAAGCTGATGAAGTCTGGGTTGGGCGAGAAGATAACAAGGTGTTTTAGTCCAGAGAGTGATGATCAATGATACCAAGTCTAGCTAGAGGCCAGTAAATAGCAGTGCTTCCCTGGGGTCAGTACTGTTTAACATCTTCATTTTCATTTATGATCTGGATTATGTGGCAGTGTGCAGGAAATCTGCAGATGACACAAAGTCAGAGGCTTGTGCTGCCATCCAGAAGGACCTCAACAGACTAAAAAAATGGGCCAACAGGAATGTCATGAAGTTCAACAAGAAAAGTAACAAAGTTCTGCCCCTGGGGAGGAACACTTCCATGTTAGGGGCCACCCAGTTGGAAAGAAGATCTCAGAGAAAGACCAAGGGGTCCTGGTGTACACCAAGACGAATGTGAGTCAGCAATGTACCATTGTGGCAAAGAAGGCCAACAGCATACTGGGCTGTGTTAAGAGGAACTTTGCCAGCAGCTCGGGGGAAAGGATCCTTCCTCTTCATTTAGAACTTGTGAGACCACACATAGTGTACTCTGTCCAGTTATGGGCCTTTCAGTGTGAAAGAAACATGGACATATTTAAGGGAATTCAGTGAGGGGCTACTAAGATGATGAAGGGACTGAAGCACTTTTCCTATGAGGAAAGGTTGAGAAAGCTGGGATTGTTTAGCCTGGAGAAGAGAAGACTCAGGAGAAAACCCAACAATATAAGTACTTGAAGGCTCTTTTCAGTAGTACCTGGTGATAGGAACAGAGACAATGGGCACAAACTGAAACCAAGAGGTTCCACCTAAACATCAAGAAACACTTGTTTATTGTTAAATTTCCAGTCTTTTTTTCATCTCTGTCTTTCTTTAGTTGGCATTAACTGCTCCCAGTTACTTAAAACTTCTTAGTTCTAGGGGCTAGAATAATGTCAGGAGATATAATGAATTGGGGATCCCATCATGCTTTCAAAAAATAAGAAAAATATTTGCAAAATTGTGAAGAGACAGACTCTACAATGAGACAGGACATTGAAAAATGGCTAACGTTATTTTCTTGATGCTTTGTTTTAGCTATAACATATGGTAATTATGACCCATATTGGCATAAGAATGAAGACTGTGAAGTGCAACCAGAAATCTTTGTTCATTACTATAGAGGTCATCACTCTGGGAACCTGAAAATATGTATGAACATATGCAGAATTTAGTCAGCTTAGATGTGTCTAGTAAAGCAAAGGAAAAATACAGAAATTATTCACATTTTAATTAAAAATATTAAAGATCACCTTTAAATGGAAAAAGTACTTTTTGGAATGGGGTCAGTCCTGGCTCAATCTTTATTATTCTCTTCCAAATTAATGTCAGACACCAATAATACAAACACATCAGAGTTGGTTATCTGGATGTCTTTTACAGTTGTCTGAAACAGGTACAATTTATCTGACCCTTTTTAAACACGGGTTTTTTTTTAAAAATCAGATTATATATATGTTATCATAGAATCATAGAATCATAGAAACATAGAATGGTCTAGGCTGGAAGGGACCTTAGAGGTCATTTAATCCAACCTCCCTGTCATGGGCAGAGACACCTCTCAACTAGATCAGGTAACACACAGGGACCCAACGGGGGTCGAACCCGTGACCTTGGTGTTATCAGCATCATGCTCTAACTGAGTGAGATAACCCACTCCCCAAATACGTATGTTAATAGAGTTATGAAAGCATTAACTGATAAATCCTGCCTTGCCATCACTGTTTTCTTTTAGCCTTTTTTCACAGTTTTCCATTTAAGCTCTAAGCTTTCTGTGGTCAATTCTAAATTTGTGCGGCTATTAATGTGATGGGGCCTTGAATCAATGGAGGTACAACTACAAGAGAGTCTTTAAATGACCACGGAAGGCCTTCTCCCACTTTTGAAACATCAGCATTTTTAATGTGTTTGGAAATGCTTCACCCCTCTCTGAGTTAGGCTAACTTTATATGTTTAAACCCATAAGCATCTTTGCATCTTGGACTTTTGTGTGAAAGAGGAGACCCACTTGATTTCATATACTGTTTTCTCACACAAGCTGCTGGCATCTTTCTTATTTTTATCACTGGAACTAATCAGCATTAACCTGGACATTTGGGCAACTGTTGCAAAAGTATTTGAATTCTTCAGATCCCTCTTTTCTAAAACCTACCAGTTGTTTGGTTTTCAATTTCACCACAGGATCAGACTCTTTTTTTTTCCTTAAGTGACATAACCTCATTTTCTTAATTCGGAAAATACAACCAGAAAAACTCTAGCTTTACTCTTACCTGGTAAAATTGCCTAAACAACAGCTTCCTACACGTAGCTCAGGCATAGGGCTTTGTATCATGAGACACTTCAGAATGGGAGGGAAATATCACATTGAACACAATTTGGAAAAGTAGAGAAACACTTCTAATTTGCAATTTTAGATTCCATGTTTGCTTTTTTTACTTACTTTCTTCTCTCACAAGGTCTGATTCAATAAAAACTATTTTGACTTCAGAGCAACTTCCCATTTCACCTAAAGAAAGGGAAGAACTCCTCAGGCTTACTTAGGCTGCAGTGGCCTGTAAGGAAGACACAGTTTTTATTAGATTCAGGTAAAATCAAGGATGCAAAATTTTTTCTGTTTCCAAAGGGGAATATTTACAACAATTATATTTTTCAGCTGTGTAAGAACATCGGGTTTGTACACTATGGGAACTTGAGAATTAGCTTTTTGGCCTTACAATATGTTTTAGCCTTTTCTCACTAATTAGGACTTTTGTTACAGTTGAGAAATGTGACCTAAATACAGTTCTTCAAGTTTGCAGTTGTGCAACTGTCCTGCCATTTGCATTGTACAACATATTGGAAAGATCATCTTGCCTTTCAGCTGAATATCCCATCCTCAGAACTCAGAGTTATTTGTATTTTTCATGTTTTGCAGAATTCTTAATTGCACTTATACGGTACCAAATGTAGTACTCTTGTGGGATTTTTTTTCCCAATTCTTTCTCTTGTCTTGTTCCTGAAAAGATTTAACATCTGTGTCCTTGAAACGACTATACATTGGAAATAAACTGAGCCTAAATTCTGACCTCAGGTGAACATGTCATTTCTGCTGATAGAATTGAAAAATGTGACTCACATGGTCCTCATACCTTTGCAGCTCTGAAGAGAAAGGCTCAGGAAAAGCAGTTGCTAGCCTCTTTGCATGAGGCTGTGCTCTCTGCAGAAGTGGTTCTGCCAGGCACTTGTCAAGATGAAAATAATGAAAAATTAATCCTTTGGCCATTAGTGGCAAAAGGAAAAAAAAAAAAAAAAACAAACAACGAACAACTCCTAAACAGATGCTTGCTAGAGTTGTAAAAAATTGTACTTGTATTTTGACAGAAGGAAAGACCATAGGCACTTGAAAATACGAGGCAGCGTCCTTGAAAATATGAGGCCATGTCAGCTCAGTTTAGGATAAGGTGTGTTTTTCTCTGAGTATAGTTCTTTGCCCTTAGCATGGATGTTCTGTGCCAGGGAGGAATTTTTCAAGCATGATAGATAATCTAAAAAAAATAAACAGATGCTTGCTTAAAAAAATAGATGATGGAGTGTGGCATTATGATGGCATGATCCATTCTGATTGCCATTTTCAATATAAATACAGAATGAAATATGATCCGTAAAGAAAGAAAAGGTCATAAGGAGATTTGAAATCTCATGGATGGCATCTGGAAAGACAGATAAAAGGATTAAATAGAATGATTCATAATAAGAGAGTTATGAGAAGAAAGGCAGGTGTAAGGAGTAAAGTGTAAGCACTGGTGACACAGGTGACAGCATCGAGAAACACCAGACACCACGGTCAAGCACTGTTTGGTGAATATACAGTTCAGTCAACTTCCAAACAGTTCTGATTTTGCAGAGACCACTAAGATGGATACCAAAACCACAGTTCTACCCCACTGAAAAAAATGTCTGCAGAACCTAGGATGAGATCATCAAGGTCATTGCCATCATCACCCCTCTAATAAGACAAAAAAACCTATCCTTTGATATTTGCTCCTTACAACTTCTAAAATTCTACAGACAGGTCTATTCTTTTTTTTACGTGTAGAATCTCTAGAAGAAGGAACCATAAATGTAAACAGAATGCAAATTAACCTCAACACTAATGAGTAATTCCTTAGCCCATTGATAAAAGCTAACCAAAATGTACTTTTAAATTGCCTTAATTTCAAGACCTGCTGTTGAGTCTTTATATTACTAAAGTTGCACATCTGCCATGAATCACTTCAAAAAGTTTTAAAAGCTAAATTAATTAGAATCTACAACATTAATTAAAATTTACATCAGGCATTGATAAATTCTCCTTCAATAAAATGGTAAATGAAAATGCTCAGTAAAAGCAGAAAATTCAGATTGGTTCATAGTAACAGCTGTAACAACACTGTCTACTAGCGATGATTAGTCTGAGATAGAAAGAAGTCAATTGTGTTGTTGCAAAACAATACAGTTCTAGAACCACCAATAGAAGGCCAAAAGAAAAATTGTCAGACAACTTTTTTTCTTGATTTCCTTTTTGTAACAGTTCTAGGCCTATCTATGTTTGGCGAGGGTCACATATTTTAATTACTCCATTCACTGTTTAAGTATCAGAGAGTACAAAATGGAAGTACAAATATTATCCATTTGGCTGCTTTTAATGGAAAAGCAGAAAATATTAAAAAGGTACCTGGTTCAAACTTTGAACTTTGCATTAGGAAGTCCTTAGAATATATAGTGATTTTTTTATAGCCATAAGCAAAGAAGTTATTAGAACATTAATTTTAATTTAATTTTTTTTTGTGAAAGAATGAGAATGTTGCATTCAAAGACTGTTTGATCTCCTGCTTTGATCTCATTTTTTGAGTGCTCTCCTTGAAAATTAACACATAGAGCTATTTAGAGTGCGACTTGACACTTGGGTCTTCCTCTCGTGCAATTACGGACATTTTAATTAGAAATTTTGAAGCAGGCTACTCTATTTGCCAAATACCTATGTAATATATACACTGCAGCAGAACAACCCCAGCTAGGAGTGTTGCACGAAATTTGACACACTGGAGATCTTCCAAAGTAGTCATATCTCAACCTTTAAGTGAACAGTCTTTGACAGCAGATAATTATTACAGTAGGCACTATTCAAGATACCTAAAATTGCACATTAGTCTCAGTAGGATCAAGGATTTAATTTGCTTCTTTTTGAGGAATGTCTACTCAGGGTAGAAGCAGAAGGCAGTTGTAGTGCAGTAAGCAAAGTGTGCAATACTGGAATGCAAGTGCAAACTGCACCTAAGCACAGGTTATACAGGCTTGTTTGTACTAAAACACAAGAGATTGTTTTCATTTTTTTTCTGTGACGATATGGAAAATGGACCAACTCTTATCTTACATTTACTTTAATAAAATGTCATACAGATAAAGTATAGAGGGAAAAGTATTGAGATTTATTTAATAACATTTCCACTCAGCAGTATCTCTCATAAAGCATACTTTGCAGCGTGGCTAAGGAAATTTCAGGGTAGATGTCTGCACACAATAGATTGCAAATGATGATAATAAAAGATTCAGTCTGCTCTGAAGGTAGGGGGTAACACACTGACATCTGCTCTTAACATCTCTTTTCCCTGTTAACAGCAAAGTGCAAAGAAATCAAAGGCTGAAAAAGTATCTGTTGTGTTTTAGTGCAAATGACAAATACTATAAGGAAACAGTAAGTCCTAATTTAGTATTAGTTTGGGATATCTTCCGTTTGTGGTTATAAATGAATATAGTTTATAAGTTAAAACAGATTGCAACAATCTTTACAGTAAGAACTGGGCAGATGCTGAGCATTCGCCTGTAATAGGAAAAAATTTCTAAGAAATGTGTTGTCTTAGATTAATGACTCATCTTTATATATTTATTTTCTGGTTAAGTAAGAAAAGTATGACAGTTTCTTAACTTTGGCTGTTTGTTCTTACTTTATCAACATTTTCCTCCAAAATAAGATGACTTTTTTTCAGATATGTTTCCATAAATGTTTCATAAACTCCATGGTTTTAATACAGAGTTTTAAAGAAGCAATAACAAGGTAAATAAGGAAAAGATTTTTCTTCAGTAATAGCATGAGGGCATAACAAAGAGGAAAGTTGCACTTGAAAATTATGAATAAAATTAACCATGGTTCTATATTAGAAAGCCTATTTACTGTGCAAAAAAAAGTTATGAAAAGGTTCATCTGAACTGTTAATATTACACCGCGCTTTGATGTAGAATTTGCTCTTCACTTTTGTAATTGAGTGTCATAGCATAACATCAAGGCAACAAAAAAGAAAAAAAAAAAAAGAAGTCACCCACTACATACAGAAAGACAGAGTTTAAATAAATAGTATTATATTTTTCAAGGTAATTAATAGTATTTTTTATAATCAATGCATAATTTTCATGATGTAACAAATATGCAGTTGCTATGCACTGCAAGCTTGCTTTTCTTTAAATAAGCTACCTTGTTTCTTCAATAAGGAGGCAGAAACCTGAAGAGGAATGAAACAGTCACAAGAGTTTTACATGAGCTATTATTAACAGTTATATAAATTTTGTCATGAAGTGATGTTATTCCACAAAAGATAAATGCTACAAGAAATCCTACTGTCATTTAAGAGAGCTTATAGGTAACTACTACAGAAAGAAAAAAAAAAAAACAAACACTTAAAACCCAAGAGTACATGACACACCAGGAAAAACAATGTTTTGGGGGTTTTATCTCTTCATAGGTATTTTTAACAGTAAGGCTTCGGAAAGATGAAGCTATCAAAATTAATCCCAGTTTGAGAAGAACGAATTGGGGGCGAAGTACTTCTCTCCAGTTAATTTTACACCTCCAGACTGAATACTAAATATTTTAAGTGGAAATTAACAAATTTTGCCACGTTTCCAAACCTTTCTTTTTCTTAGAGTCAGCATGGCACTTCAGTGTACCATACCTTCTGCTTCACTGACCCTCTGTGCCCTGTGCTTCAGGTCCTGCTTGAGGCGTGGTTTAAATTTTTGATGAAGAGGAGTTAGTGTCTGGATTTCAACAGCACTGACTTTGGGGTTAACATCATAGGTAATAATAAAGGGTGTCTGAAAACAAGTGCCTGTATTACACTCTGAAACTAGTTATCTTTATCTTGCTGAAAATATTTGAATGACTCAGAAACAATAAGCATTTTAGGAATCTGTATCATAAGTGGAAAGAAAACTCTCTGTATTTTTTTGTAGGTCTTGATTGCCTTACAGGACTTGATTATAGTATGAATTAGGTGAGAATCATGTTATTTTAAAGAGCTTTATTTTGCTTTAGCTTGACCACAGGTAATTGGGTGAGATAGAAGCCATTAAAGAAGAGAGAAAAGTTAATGTTATTGTACATCAGATATGACTTTGATGGTGAAGAAGAGGAAATCATGCCATCTGACGACTAGGAGAGAAATGTTTCCTTACAATGAAGCAGAACAGGAGAGAAATTACTTAAAGGGTACAAGAGAAAAAGGTGGAGAAAAGAAGATTAAACAGAAGGAAAGTAGGCAGAAGAAGGCTGACAAGTCAGAAAGACACGGTTGACGTACACAGAATTTTGGAAACAGGACTGCGGCTGCCATATACTTCGGACAGGACTTAGGAATTTTTCCACTTGTAACAGGCAGAATCTGAAGGAGGCTTGGTGTTATCCCTTCATAGAATAAAGGTACAAGTAAAGAAAAGAGATACAGGAAGAGAACACTCACATGAAGACTTCGTTCTGATCCCACAGTCACCAAGGAATCGTGCTGCAAATGTAGTTTTGGTTGCTTTGCAACTTATTTCCATTGGGCTTGCTGTATATTTCAACCATGTGAAAAGGCCGTCTTTTCCATATTGGTTTCTTATGACAATTTGGAGAAGCCTGGAAACTGTTTTTGTGTTTGCTAATCTGGCCTTTAATGATGGTGCTAATACACAAAATAACACATAATAGGGACATGTAAAAATTAGAAAAAATACTCAAATTATTTAAAAACACAAAGTAAATAATTTCTTAAATTCTCCATGCAATTGTAGTGAAAAGAGTTTAATTAAGCTAAGTGTTGCTGACATTAAAAAACAAGTCCATATCAAGACAGTTATCACAGGAAGTACAATTAAAATTGCTACAAAACAACAATTTATAGAGGAATAAACATATTTTGCCAAATTTAGCTTCACTTCACCCAAAAGATCTACCTATGTCTTCACTGATTGATGATCAAGGTTTTCTACAACAAAGGGCACTAAATAATATATTAGACTATGCATTAAAAACTCCTAAGCTTGTATTTGTATGTAGGATTTAACAGTGTTACTAATTTTGGATAGGGCAAAGTGTTTATACTAAGAACAAACTTATGCACAGAAATATGTGTGCAGTGACTCTACAAAATAAATGCTTTGCGTTGAAATTTCTCAGTCTTTCCTAAGGCTAAATTATCTGTTTGAATGCTTTCATCTTCAGCAGAGTGTGGAAGTCTTCCCTTCTTTATTGTATTTTTCTCACCAAGGACAATGTTGTAAAATCTCACAGCAAAGATATTGGCTTCACAGAAGCTTCAAGACAGTCAGCTGCTTTGATCCCATCATTTCTGCATACAACAGAAAAAAAAGTTCTCCCTTTTTCTGCTGTCTTCTGCTGACCAGCACTAAGAAAAAGAAGCATTTTCTCCCATACCCAAGTGTAAGAATTCCAAGAGCTCTGAGCTTGGCTCACAGACAAAAAGGACTCCTACTGCTTAAACAGGACTTGGTACAGGCAAGTAGATGCTTCTGAAGATATCCCCACTTGATTTTTCTGAATTGTTGCATAGGATTTGCCTGGCTGGACTTCAGTGGCAGGGGGGACTGTAGGGGTGGCTTCTGCAAGAAGCTGCTAGAAGTTTCCCCTAAGTCTGATAAAGCCAATGCCAGTCGGCTCCAAGGAGGGACCCACCGCTGGCCAAGGCTGAGCCTAGCAGTAAAATGATAGGAGAGGAACGCCTCTGTGAAAATATATTTAAGAAACAGTGAAAAAGAATTGTGCCACACAACAACTTGCGCAGAGACCGAAGAGTGAGAATATGTGAAGACACCAATGCCAGTGAAGGAGGGCAGGAGAGGGGAGGATGTGCTCCAGGCACCGGAGCAGAGAATCCCCCAGGCCGTGGTGAAGACCATGGTGAAGCAGGCTGTCCACCTGCAACTTAGGGGTGTGACAGGGTATAGATGTCCACCTGTGGCCTATGGAGGACTCCACGTTAGAGCAGGTAGATGCCCAAAGGAGTCTGTGACCCCATGGGAAGCCCATGCTGTAGTAGGCTCCTGCCATAGTCTGTAGCCCATGGAGAGCATGGGTGCATTAAGAAAAGTATGCACCGCAGGTCTAGGGAGGTTCTCTTCCCCCTCTGCACTGGTGAGACCACATGTGGAATACTGTGTCCAGTTTTGGGCTCCCCAGTTCAAGAGCGACAAGGACCTACTGGAGAGAGTCCAATGGAGAGCTACGAGGATGATTAAGGGTCCTGAACATCTCTCCTGTGAAGAGAGATGGAGATAACTGGGGCTGTTGAGCCTTGAAAGGAGATGGCTGAGAGGGGATCTTATTAACGTATACAAATATCTGAGGAGTGGGTGTCAAGAGGAAGGAGAGAATCTCTTCTCAGTGGTGCCCAGCAAGAAATAATGGGTTTAAGTTAGAACATAGGAGGTTCCACCTCAACATGAGGAAAAACTTTTTCACTGTGAGGGTGACAGAGCCCTGGCACAGGTTGCCCAGAGAGGTTGTGGAGTCTCCTTCTCTGGAGACTTTCAAAACCTGCCTGGACACGTGAAGAGGGTCCCTTCAGAGAGCCGGTCAAGACAACGACAAATCCCACCGATATGGCTACAAGTCATCCTCCCTTTATTGCTCTGGACAGCTCAATATATCCAGTTAAGCAGTGTCGCCGTGCCTGCCCCTTAACAGAGTTGGTCGGTTACAGGTTTACACGTGCCAGCGTTTCAGTGGGTAGTGCCATTCAACTATGCATGCGGCTCCCGCCACCCCTTCTCCCCCTGGCAAGGCTCTTCACAAAACAGATAAAACCTACTCCTCCCCGTGCCCCAAGGCAGTTCCAATGACAGAGCCTTTGTTTAGGCCTAAGCTGGGTTGCCCAAACCTTTAAAGGGATATCGCGCCCCTACTCCACAAGAAATTCCCCTACAGATGCATTCCTGTGTGGCTGCCCTGGGTAATCCTGCTCTGGCAGGTGATTGGACTAGATGATCTCTAGAGGTCCCTTCCAACCCCTGACATTCTGTGATTCTATGTTTCTGTGAGAGAGAGAAGCCCACGCTGGAGCAGGTTGGCTGGCAGGACTTTTGTGACACTGCGGGGGACTCACGCTGGGGCAGTTTCCCCTGAAGGACTGCACCCCACGGAGAGACTTATGCTGGGGCAGTTCATGAAGAACTGTCTCTCCTGAGAGGACTCACATTGGAGAAATTGTATGAAGATCGTCTCCCAAGGGAAGAGTGAGGAGTCCTCACCCCAGAGGAAGAAGCAGCGGTGGAGACAACATCAGATGAACTGACAGCAACCCCCATTCCCTGTCCTCCTCAGGGACTGCTCAGAAGGAGGAGGTGGATAAATTGGGATTGATGTTAAGCCTGGGAAGAAGGGAGGGGTGTGGGGAAGGTGTTATTTTTTTTTAAGATTTGTTTTATTTCTCATTCCTCTTCTCTGATTTGTTCTTTAACATATTTAACTAATTTCCCCAAAGTCAAGTGTTTTGCCCAGGACGGTAAATGCAGGTGATCTCTCTGTCCTTATCTCAAACCACGGGCCCTTCATTATATTTTCTCCCCCTGTCTAGCACAGAAGAGCCAGTGACAGAGTGGCTGTGTGGGCACCTGGCCGCTGGTCAGGATCAAATCACTACGATTGTTTAAAACCACTTTACAGATAACTGTAAGCCAGTGTAGTGTAACCTCTACAGGGAAGTATTTATAATACAAGTGTGGAGATTTTATTCTCATTTTTATTTTGACATGATTTATCATCAGGAAAGATTTTTTTCTTCCCTTCAGCTTCCACAGAGTTGATAGAATTTTTTTCTCTGTTGCCATGCTGTATGAAAGACAATAGGAATAGTGACAAAAAACAAAGTTTCTGCTGTTATTTAACAGATAATTCTATTGTAAGAAACTGCATGTAAAACAATAAATCTCCTCTGTAGTGCCACTGAACAGCTAATCTGTGAAGCTCTGACATATCTGTAATTCTAGTATAGCATCAACGCTGTAATATTATATTTAGTTCCAACTAACATAATCACATATGTTCAGTATGGTTCAGAATGGACAAAGACAATGACTACTGTGGGAAGAAGCTAACAAGGGAGCAGCCACTCCTCATCTAGAGTCACCAACTCCATATTTTTTGCATTGATAGTTTTTTAAACATCTTGTTGGAGGTAGATCAAAGAAAAATAATATTTTTTTGGTCTTGTCTGATTTTTTTTCAACTACTTCCCCAGACAGTTACAGATCATACATTTCAAAATTCTTTCAAAATAAAATGATAGAGTAATGCCTTCACACTGTGTTTGCAGGATGCAAGTTACTGATGTTAAAATTAGAAAACTGATAACTTTATTGGAAAGCTAGGTTTGTACACTTGTTTTATATTGATTTCATACATACTGCTAATTATCTGTGCTGTCAATAAAATAATGCATCAGTTGTCAGTCAATGGACAAAGACATAATATCCATTGAACTTTTTTTTTTCCTATCAGAATGAATACATTGATTTTGTTAATCCAAAATCTTCCTTCTTAGCTCTAAAAACAGTGTCTAGGTATGTTTCTTTAAAAACTAAGTAAACACATCTGAATGCATTTGTCAGCCATCAATTTTCTCCACTGTAATTTCCTACTTACTCTATACTGCAAGTCATTAAAAAAAAATTTGTTTTAAATGCCTTCATATATGGGAATTGCATGCAGGAATAATTTCTGTTGAGGTGGAAATATTAACATAGTGTTACTGGCTTTCGGGCTTCTATTGCGAGTATAGTACCACTAATGACCTACTACATCTGTCCCACTCAGAGACGAATTTTACAAGAAATTTAAAATCTGTAGATGGGCACAAAGAGCTCTTTGGAGTACAGAGATGGTGAGAAATAAGCTTCTCAGTTACTCTCATGTTTTCCCCTTTAACTGACGTATATCTGCATTAGCATCTGTTTCTTTTCCTGAGTGTTAGTAATCTGTCCAGGGGGAATTAAAGGCTGAAAGAAAATGCTAAAAGGTAGGCTGCTGACAATAATTGGAAACAGACTATTTTATTGCTGTATGAACATAAATCCATCACTTAGAAAGCAGTACCTGGGGATTACAAGTGCTACCAATATTTGTCAAAATTCGTTTTCTCTTTTCACCTGTAGCTTTATTCTGTCTCTGTCCAAATTAATGATCCTGTCGGTCCAAGTATTTTTCTGTGATGAAATGGTGCTTGGCAGCGTGGGACTTCTGGGGAAATGCTTGGTAGTGCTTTGATCAAGTTTGCTCCCAGATAGGCTATTACTACAACTGGGAAGAGAGGACCCGTTTCCTTCCACCCACATTTTTATGACAGAAGACAGAACAGTTGTTACACAGAGTTAATAATATACCTCCTGAAGACCCCTAAAAAAAGACAGAGTCATTTAACGGGCAAGACCATCAAGTTTTCTCAAATCTCTCTCTATTTCACCATCACTTTTTTCATTGCTTGTGAATTAAAAAAAAAAAAAACACCACACACAAAAAAAAAACAAACCTCAAAGAGAGAGAATAAACTGTGTGGAGCCTTTCTATTGGAAAGTTGCATATCTGTCAGAAAAGGGAAATAGAAGCCAGAAGAACAGCTCTGGTCACTGACACCATTTATCAAATCTTCCTTGAATCCGGCTAAGGCTCCAGTGACTTGACTGCGGTTGAGCATCATTGGCTAGGCGTAATGAAAGGTGGACATACAAGACTGGGAACGCAAAACATCTTTATCATTGTTTTAATTACATATGACTTCAAGATTTTATTGTAGCTAATTTTGCGTTTTGAGTGATTATTTTAGAAGACTTATAGTGTGGTAATAAATGTTGATAAACATGATAAGTAGAACAGTAAAACACTTTCAGTGATACATGTTTCTCAGTGATTAAATGGTGAAATAACAACAATAAAAGATGTTTCTGCACCCTTGGAGTTTTAATAACTACAGGTGGATTCATCAAAGTGGAATTATGAACGTTCATACAAAAGTTTTGGGTTTGTGTTGAAATGAAATGTGTCATTTAATATAGCTAAATTGCTACCTGAGGCTGCAAAAATTCAGACATACCATTTTCATTTTGAAAAGTGGATATTTAAATAGACATATTTAAAAGAAATATACTGTCAGTTTAGTCTAACCTCTAAAGTTACAGTGTAGATTCTTTTATCTAAACTGTGGCACCTTCCATAACCAATGGAGAAAAAATAGCACATTTGTTTGATCAATCTCTAAGCTCTAGAAAGAAAAAAAAATCAATTGTTTTACTTATAGAATCGGCTAGGCTCAAATGTCTTGAATACGGACTTCTACAGCTGGTCAAACTGATCCTGCTCTAAGGATATTTCTATACCAATAATAATGCAGGTAGAGGGAACAACTTTGGCATTATGTCACTTCTCATCCACCTTTCATCAGGCAGTGCCTCTCCATCTTAAGCCAGAAACCAGACCCAGACCATTTTTATTTAGCAGCAAATAGTCTACAAAAAAACAGAGTGTTGAGTGGTCATCTTACTTGTTTAATTTAAAAAATAGATATCTAAAGCAACCAACATACATATCTAAAGCAACTAAATTTCAGGAAAACTGAGTTAAGAAAGAATAGAGCTACTGACATTCTGGTTAAACACATATTTTCTCTGGTTGCTTGCCCCAAGAGTTTGAATTGGGTCAACTACATTACTACTAGCAGCACAAAAAATAGAAAACCTTGAGGAGTGAGAAAAAGAACCAGCTGTATTATAAGTGCTGCAAAAGGACAAGGCATTTTACAATTTTGTCATAACCCTTGAAAACAGAGGGTGGTAATAAACGACTGCTCAATACAAGATGTCATTTTCAAGGAGACAAGAGAGAAGGTTTACATGGCTATGAAGCGTAAAAACAAACCAAAAAGTCCATTTTCTTCAAATTGTCAGCAGCCACCTCTGTTATTTTGTCACTAATGAATTGCTGACCTTCTGCCAAGGCAACTTGCCATGGTTACAGCAAGAATTGTAAGAAAAATATCCTAGGTTTATTGAAAATTTGAATGTAGGCACACAAAACTATGCTTGCACTGTAAAATGCTTAATTTCATGAGAAGAAGAGTAATCTGACTGGATACACAATTATAGGAACCAGAAAGGAGGAATGAAATTAAGCATTTTGGCAGTACTAGCTGATAAGGATTCTGGAAGTAAGTTCAGTAGGGATTTACAGCCTTCTGTTAATGTTACAATTTCTCATCAAGCATGCAGTGCATAGCTTTAGGAGTCAGTAGTCTTCCAGGTTAATCTCCTCCATTAAGCACATCTGCTTTTATTGTAACAGATTCTTTAAAAACAAAATAAAACAGAACAATAAAAAACCCACAACCAGACCCCCAACAACCAGGGAACAATACCTACAAAACCAGGAAACCTCACACAGGCTGAAATTCAAGAAAAGAATGAGCTTGTAATGCACAGATTAAAAATAGCAAATTCCAATACAATGGGCAAGCTTCAGGGCTGGTATAAGCAGAAACATCTGTCTGAAGATGGACATCCCCCAAGTAATGAATTTTTAATACTTATGTGTATATTTAGCAATCACATATATACATTAAAATCTCACTTGGTTTTAAGTATTTATTTTTTAAAAGCCAATTTCATTATGACATTTCAAACCCTGACGCTGCAAGATCTCGTTGTTTTCTCTCAAGCTCTTGGTACCTGTTTTCTTCAGAAATGAATGTTCAGTAAAGGAAATGAAATTGCCAACCATATTAAATTACACTAAGCAAGAAGGAAAAGATTTTTCTAGTGAAAGCTTTTCTGTTACAAGACATACATAGTTTTCAAGGAACATTTGTAACCCTGGGAGATAACTACTATTTCTGTATTAACTTTGTAATCAACTGCCATTTCTGGAGCTTAAAAATTACGACTTTTAGTAAGCTCTTTTGAGCCAGGATTAAAAGAAGGAAAGATGAAATATAGATATAAATAATTTAAGTAGCTAACTCAGCTCAGGTCTCTGGAAACTTCTTCTTAGACTATGATGTTCAGAGCTTTATGAGAAGTATTAGCAGAGACAGTGCATACTAGTGTTTGGATTGATCAGGGCAAAGTACACCGTAAATGTAAGAAAATGTAGTTCTATTAACAATCCACTAGTGGACACAGTACTTAATAGTTTTATAGTTAATTAGTTTAATATTATGAAACTAACAATTTAGGAGTGACTAAGTGAATCAAATATAATAACAATTATATTGACATACCATCTATTACGTATTGTAAATATCATAGAATGCCGATAACTCATCTGTTGGGAGAGAAAATGATGAGCCTAACTGCAAGAAGAAACTGCTGAACTTCCCGCACAGCTTCTTCAAATTGCTTGCTTAGTCAATTTTTTTATCATGATACAACTATATAGGAAATAATTCACAGGGTTCTGCAACAGCACTACCACCGTTGTTAACTAATAATTAACAGGATTCTAACAGCCAAGATGAATTTTAAATCATAGCTTGGATTATGAAACTGTCTGGCATTTGTGTGCCCGATCGTACCAGAGCTGGAGCCAATCAAAGAAACTTCAGGAGAACTTTGTCCCATCAGAATACATCCTTCTACAAACTTAAAGTATACTTTGTGATCTTAAGTGTTTTCACAAGAATTTTAATTTATACTACATTTAGGAAACTAAATTGAGACAATATGAAAACAGTTCCAGTTTAATATTTTAATATTGACCTTCTTTATGAGACTCCTTTTTTGAAATAAGCTTTCACTTGGATATTTTTAACCACACGTATATCAAAAAGGAAACTTGAAACAGAAATAAAATGGCTTGAGCCAAAGACTTTGGAAAAAATCTTATTCCTTGGGGAAAATTAATAGAGCTTTTGTAGTACAAATGATTTTACACCAGAAGAAAGTATTGGTATGGATAAATTCTTCCATGGGTGCAATTTCTGTCCCCCACAGAAATCTCCTTTGAAGCTTTTTTAAACTGGAGCATTCTTTGTAAAATGTTTTTCGTCCCATTGCACACACTTTTCTCTTATTTTTCTGCCTAAGACTTTCAAAGCATATACCCATGGACCTAGCATTCATGTTTTCTTGAGAGAAGACTGGCAAGCACAGTCTCTTGTTCTTAGCTGTAATCTTCACCCCCAAACCCCTGTTTTGATAAACATAAGGGCTAACCCTGCACAGACAACCCCATTCTGGTCCATCCCTAAAGTCATCACAAGGGAAAGGTTAAAGCTCTGAGAATATGGTTGTGTAAAACTCACCTGCTATCACTGCTGTGATTATTAGGCTTCTCTGGAGACCATCTGTTCTCTTTTAATAAATGTAGTGCAGTATTAGTAAGTGACTAAAGCTGGTAATTTTTTATTTTAGTGCTACATTCAATTAGCTCTGCATTATAATAGGACTCTTATGGCTGTATCTATGACACACAAATTAATTTTAAATTAATTTATTGTTATTAGTGCCTTTACATTGTGTAACAAGGAGTTAAGAATGACATGACACTCAGGAAAAAAAAATAATTTCCATTAAAAGTTAAGTACAGTTACTGCACTTTGTTTTAAAGCTTTTTTTTCTTTGTTGTAACTTCTAGTTAGTAAATCCACATCACTCAGACAGATGAACATCTGAAGCAGAACAAGAGCTTTACCATCCACAAATCCTTAACAATGGCTTGATCTGTATTGTTTTTTACTCTTTCTTGTCTTTCAAGTGTTGTTTTAACTTATCTTCTCAATGGGTTTTGGGCATCCTCCTTCAACATCCATCCCGTTTAAATTTATGAAGTGCAGAGACAAGCTTGGTCAATAAAATCCTGTTATCCTGACATGTCAGGCTGGCAAACATTGCTGCATTACGAAACAACTCTAGAGCAGCTGCTGCACAGAAAAGCATTAGGATAGAGATTTCAGATTTTCAGTTATAATTATCACCTCTGCTGTGTGTAATTCCTTAAATGCTGTGTTTCAGAAGTAATTAACATGTGATTATTTTTCTTTTTTCATCCTCAGCATATATTTATCCTAAATTTTATTTTGTAGTTGGGATGTTCCTAAGGGGTAGAGGTTTGTATATGTAAGTACAGAATCGCTATGAATCAATTAAGGAACTTCTTCTTCATGATATCTGTCTGATTGTCTGTCTGAATCATCAAATACTGCAGGGATTGTCTATAGTTTCACTGGGAGAACAGGCGTGTACTTTGAATAAGAAAACTGTGTCACTTGTGTAAAAATATAATTGTTCTTTTCCAGGTGTAACATCACTCACAATCCAGAGTTAAATCTCTATTGTTCAGAAGATAAGGAGCTAATACTGTTTGGTTTTGTTTTGTTTTGTTTTTTTCCCATATCCTTTTCTGCGTAGCCCTCACAGTAAAAACTAACAAAACTCCCCTGTCTTTCAAAACTGTGTTCCAAGTTCTCCAATGCTGGCAATTTAGATTATGCAAAGTTTTATAACTTAAGAATGGGAAGAGAGTAGTCTTAGTCAGCTAAAGAATGTTGGTGTTAATGTTGTATATGTGTAATTTAAATAACCTTGTTTTTAAATACTTACATGACAAAAATCAACCTTTGGTTTTCAAATTCAAAAGGTTTCTTTTAACAACACTGAAATGTCCTCAATTTTTAAATAGCAAATCATTCAAAAAATTCTTTGTTGGTGTCTTTTAGTTTAGTCAAAATCTAATGTGAAAAGATTTTGAAATAAACTATTAACTCACGTATTTAAGTATAGTCATATTCAAATTAACTGAATAGAGGGCTGCATGTATTGGAGAGAGAAGGTAGATAAGGACTTTTTCATTTCATCTCAATTTCTAGAAAGATCACTTCCAAAGAAATGAGTATTTTGGGTGGTACACTGGCTGTGATTCAAAAGTCAAAGTTAGAGTAAATTATCCAAGCTATTTTGTTCTGACCTGCTCTTTCATATATGTAGACTAATAGCCAGATTTGTCAACTGATGTTTCAGAACAGAAATCTCAAGAAATAACTTGGATATCGAAAATGATAATAAGCGAATCCTTCAGTTTGGGACCTCATGAAATATTCTAGCAGTGGACTAAGAATTTTTTTTTCTCAATTTTCTTGTAGTTTACCTTTCAAAATAAACCTGTAAACATCTCTGTGCTAAATTGGTACTGCATGAATTACTGAACAAACACAATATAATTCTCAGTGTTATAAACTCTTTTACAGATCTGTAATTAATTGGTCTGTAGACATTAAAAGGCTAAAATGATCAACAATACTTCCAAGCCAAAATATCATCCTTGTTTCAGCTTGCAATAATTTGCTTCTTAAAAAAAAAAAAAAAATTATTGACTTTTCTTTATTGCCTTATGCAAATACACAGCTCTTCCTAAAGGGAGTTTAAGTACTCCGGAGCTACATGTTGATGGGTTTCTTGGTTCTAGACTCACATAGCCTTTTTACCTCTGTGTGGTCTTATTTCCAGTCCTGAAAAGCAATCATATTACACTGGTTATTTCTGACGGATGGAGAAAACCACTAGGTTTTCCAGGCAGTAAAACTGATACATACAGTTAAAATATTCCCCAACGGCCACAGTCGTATTGTAATGCTATCACTTCAGACAGTTCTTCTTCTAAGAGTCAGAACCTGGAAGGTGTCGAATGTCTCAAAACACACTCACTGTCAAAGACTGACTCTGAAAATCTAACCCGTATTTTCAATAGTGAAAGGAGTAAGCATTGCTTTCCAAATGAGTTACTTAACACATTTCAAGAGCACAATATGGCTTCAGAGCCTGCAGTTAAATAAAACAAAACATTACTAAAAAGCACTTAGTAAGGCTAAACAAATCAAACAAAGAACACCCTTGTGCCCCAAAAAAAACAAAAAACAAACCACTCCTTTTTATATTCTTTGTTGTTTTGTGTTCTTCCTTAAATAAGAAAGATCTGGGTATTTCGGATTGTTTCCTTTTGTAAGTGTGGCACAACACATTGTGTTTTGGAATATGGTTAGAACATATTCTTACATGTTTTTTAGTCTGGTATTGTGAGTTAGAAAAATCACGACAGTATAGTTTGTGGGCTTTTTTTTTCCCTATAAACTCTTCTGCACATCTAGTTGGAGATGAGATTATATTATGCCTCAGATCTCTCTTTTCATGATCTAGAATACCTCAATAGCAATGTAGTAGATGAACTGAGAAATACATCTGAAAAAAATGACCCTAATCTGCAGAGGTTTGTTTGAGTTTATTTTCTTTTTTCTTTATTTTGTGAGTGGATAGGATAGCAATAAAATAAACCAACCAATTTTCTTCTGTAGTGTTGGGTAGTATCAATGAAACTTCACACTTCTGTAACTGTTCCTTTAAACAATCCTTAAACAATTTTCTGCTTAACCTCCAATACTGAACAGTAAACTCACTGGTTTCCCATTCTAAAAATTAATATACTGTAATCAGACAGTGTTACATATTTGCCCCTCTTTCTTCAAGACAGAGATGGAGAATTCTTTGCACTGCAATTTCTAAAATGCTCGGGGAGCAAGAGCACTGAACAGCAAAATATATCACTTTTATACTGCCTACTGCTATTTTCACACATAATGTCTTTCAATATCCACTTATCTTCAACAAGACCTTCAGTGGAGAGGGCCTCTTAATTCTGTTTTTAGTATCCAGTATGTACATTAGTTTATTCTGCAAGAGAAACTATTAACTGTAATTACTTTGTTTTGTCTTCCCCTACAATAATAATCTACACACTGAAGCAGTAGTTAGGGTCTGGCCATAAAAAAAAAGGGTCTCCAAGGGAAGTTTTCTGTTGGACTCTTTAAGTGGACTACAGACAAAAAACCTAAAAACAATTCTAATTCACAAGGTCACTATTAAAAACAAAATTATCAAGATGGATGGTTTAAAGCTAGAAGTCAAGTATATCTGATTGACTCTCTGACCTTTTTATTTTTTACGACCTGCTTCAAATGTTAAGTAAAGGTTCAAATTCCAAGACAAGACCAGACAAGACACAAGCTTTCCTTTAAAATCATCATAGGGAATGTTTGTTATTTCTGTTCTAAGCTGTCAAAACCATGTACTATCTCATTCACTGATTTTAAGGAATTTCCCTGCATCTTTCCATTGCTGTGGATTGCTGTACCTTACACCACCCTTCCTAATTTCTCCCTTAAAGTGGGAAAAATAGTAATATTTTGGAGAAGATATGTCAGTAACATTAAAAAGCCATTTAGCATACGGTAAAGAACTATTGATATGGTACACTTTTCTGAATAGCTGTTTTCAGTATTATCTAAATAGCATCTTTATATCTGTCAAATGAATCACATCTGAAATTATGTTACATTAAAGATAATAAATGGAAAACACAGATGTTGCCAAAGACGCAAGTTTCTTTATAACGCATTGAAAAAAAAATATATTAGTACAAATTAAAAAAAAAAAAAAGAACACAACACCTACTGGACGATATATATGAATCATTTTTCCAAAACAGGGTGACCTGGATATCTAACTCCTTTTGCACATCTAAGACTTAATGCTTTTAAACTTGTTATTTTAAGTTTTAGCATGCCATTACAACCTTTTAGTCTTAAAACTGATTTCAAATTCTGAATATAGAGCTCCAGCTAGCAACTGTTGTCTCTACAGCTCAAGTGTCAGAGCTTTTACTTCCTGCTCTGGTTGTCTCTGTTTTAAATGGTGTCAAAAAAAAAAAAATATTAGCAAACATTGCGTAACTTTTTTACTTTTAACTTTGACATTAATTCCTTTCGACACACATTAATATGGAAGAATTTCAGTCTTCATTTTTATTTAAAAAAAAAGAGTTGGAGGTGGCACAGGAGCAACATTTCCCATTTCATTACTTTTAACATGTTTCACAACATATGAGTCATTTCTTGATAGACTAATTAACTGGTTCCATATTGGAAAGAGAAGTCCATTCTAGCTCTGAGAATATTTTACTGCCTTCACCTTATGTTCTTCATAAACAATACACATTTATAAAGGTTGAATACTCCTAAGCAATCCACTTGATTAAACATGATAGCATTCTTTGTTTTACATATAAATTATGATTATTGCTTTATCTGATTTTGCATTTTCCATTCAGTTAGAGATTTGTGTTCCGCTTTCAACACAAGGCTGTAACAAACATGCTCTGGTTATTTACAGGCCTTCACCTGATGCAAACTGAATAACTGTTCAACTCCATAATTACTGAGTGTTTTGCACAAGTCAATTTGTATTTCATTTGCATTTTTGTAGTAATGGATTTAGAATCCTGAAACATGATGGGCTTGCATGTTTTATTGGCAATTATTATTATAATTTATAAGCTACATAAATTACTAATAGCTTGGGTCACCTTATGGGCATAATGAGTTTCAACATGTGCATCTAGTTTTGACTTAAGTTCTCACATGGAATTGCGGTTGCATGCATTTCATAACAGTGTTTTTTTTTTTTCAATCAGCTACATATTTTGAACAATTTCCTATTCTTTATTTGCCTTTTAAAGAAAATTTGGAAATTATTTCAAGACTTCTCAGGACTTGGATTTTCATATGTCTTGAGGTGATTTTATCTTTTGAAAGACAACTGTATTGATAAAAATATATGATTTTACATTCAATTGTATCATTATACACAATGACAATATGGTTATATATTTGTTGTGTCAGATATAATGTCAAAAACATATGCCAGTATCATTTCTCTTCCCTGCCAAAAATAAAATAAGGTGCTGGAAAATTATGAAATATCAGAACTAACATCCAAATTTATTCGAACCAAGTTAAGAGCTGTTTATAAAAGACAATAATGACAGATTCATGTACTAGGATAATCTTAAATTGTTAGTGTAGCTGTGTAAATCTCCTTAAAAAATAGTTATTTTGTAAATGAAAACATTCATCTCTCACAACAGAGAGAGATGAAAAAATATCATTCATAGGAGTTGTTCGTTTTAGGAGACGACTAGACCTCAGTAAATCTTTAGGGCTTGTAATAATTCAAAAATCTAAGAAACACATTTTTTAGACTTCACAGTATATACCAAAATGAGTTGTGTACAAACTTTCATCCAAATACTTTCAAGTTTTTTGGCTGGAAATACCAATTTATTATTATAACTACATTTTTTTTTTACATGTTAATTAAAATACAAACATACAAAATTGACCCCTAAAAATATTCAAACAATGCCTCAAATTCATATGAGTATTTCATAAAATATTAGAGCAGCTCTGTCTATTGATCTCTTTCTATAATTGCTAATAAAATGACCATAAATATAGTTTGTAAAAGCAACAAAAACTGTATGCAAGAAATTAATCTTGGTATGTTGAGCAACACTATACATTATTATTTTATTTTCAGTTTTAACTGGATTCCATCAAAGCAGTGACTTGGGAACTCTTTTTTTGTGTTTACTCTGCTTGGTTATTCTGCCAACTGAAGGGATGTTAGAAAAGTTGAATGTAAGCTCAGTTTTGAACAGGTAAGTAATTTCTCACGATAACAATATCTAACATCCAAATCTTGCCCAGTTCACAGACTTATATGGTTAGATCCTGAGTGACGTGAATATAAATAGCATTTGCCTCTGTTTTTATTATGTGACAATTAAATGTAAACGTGCCTTTTATGTTTTACCTTTATGAAGGAACACTGCCCACTCTCTGGTTACAGTTTTAGGAGTTCGGTAGTAAGACACTGTGTGGTTTAGACCTGCCAGGATACAACCAAAGTTAAGGTGCTGAATTTTTTTTATGAAGAGAATAATATTGAATGCCCAAAAACTAGCTTCTCTCTTTGTTACGTCTACGTCCATAAGATGTTCATAATTTATTCACCAGAGCATTTGTATCTAAATCAGCAAACATGAAAGCTGGATATATTATTCTATTTGTTTATGTTCTGGGCCAATGGGCTCACCATTACTTTGTAAGATTGGGTTCTTATTATTTCTCTGCCCTGACAAATCTCACATCTGTGATGTTAATTTGATTACTTGGCGGTAGAAGTGTTGTCCTGTAACAAAAGGACAAATATTTTTTGCTGTATGTTAGTGTTCATTCCCATCTGTGAATAGTCATGATTTTACATAGTTAGGATTTGAATAGTAAGACATAAACTTGTTCAAGCTTAGCCAACTGCTATTTTTAGCTTTCCTCCACTCTGTATTTCAACTAGGTGTATGTGACTGGAATGTTATTATCACAGAATGATTTCTATCACAAATAGCAAGTATGATTTAGGAATGAAGACTCCACTATTATATTATCAGTGATGGAATCTACGGTCATATAAATTTCATCACAACAGCAACAGCAAGTATAACGAGAATATGGCCATCCTAACTATTATGCCATTAACTATTATGTCATTAAAATTAAAAACAGTAGGGTGGTTTGTGAAGAGGTGTTTTCTTTCATGGAGATAACTTGAATATAATACAATCTTCACAGCTAATGGAATAAATCCAAACCCACACCAGATAAATCATTTTTCTAACTAAACAATCAAATTATCTTAAAACTCTCTCTTGGTAGTTGTACCATGGAAAAATATTACATAGATATTAATAAAATCTACTTGGTCACCTAAGTCAGAACTTCGACTTTTGGTGAGGCAGTCCCAGAGAACTGAGACCACTTGGGCAGTGGTTCAGTGCTTGCAGCTACTTAACAAATCAGTATCTTCACTGCAATCTAGACACATTACACTTCAGCATTCTGGGCCTCTGTCTAAGCAGCTAGGAGGACAGCAATTCTTCAGTACTGAAAACAGAAAACACAGCAGATATAGGATAATAGAGTCATTCAGGCTGGAAAAGACCTCTAAGACCATCTAGTCCAACCATCAACCCAACACTACCATAACCACTAAACCACATCCCAACATGTCAAATCTACAAGTTTTCTGAACACCTCCAAGGATGGTGACTCCACCACTTCCCTGGGGAACCTGTTCCAAGGCTTCACCACTCTTTCAGTGAAGATTTTTTTCCTAATATCCAATCTTAATCTCCCCTTGTGCAACTTGAGACCATTTCTTCTTGTCCTATCTCTTGTTCCTTGAGAGAAGAGACCAGCACCCGCCTCACTACAATCTCCTTTCATCTAGTTGTAGAGAGCAATGAGGTCTCCCTTCAGCCTTCTTTTCTCCAGGTAAAACAAACTTAATTCCCTCAGTTGCTCCTCGTGAATTGCTCCTCATAAGACTTGTTCTCCAGACCCTTCACCAGCTTTGTTGCTCTTCTCTGGACCTGTTCCAGCACCTCAATGTACCTCTTGTCATGAGGGGCTCAAAACTAAATTTGTGGCGCAGTCTTACCAATGTCAAATACAGGGGAACAATAATTTCTCTACTCCTGCTGGCCACATTACTCTTGATCGAGGCCAGGATGTTGTTGGCCTTCTTGGCCACTTGGGCACACTGCTGACTCATATTCAGCCAGCCCTCTATTAACACCCCCAGGTTCCTCCCTGCCTGGCAGCTCTCCAGCCACTCCTCTCCAAGCCTGTAGCGCTGCTGGGGATTGTTGTGGCTGAAGTGCACGACCTAGCATTTGACCTTATTGAATTTCATGGAGTTGGCCTTGGCCCAGTGATCCAGCATATGCAGATCCCTCTGGAGAGCCTCTCTACCCTTCAGCAGATCAACACTTCCACCCAGCTTGGTGTCATCTGCAAACTTACTGAGGATGCACTCCGTCCCCTGGTGCAAATCATTGATGAAGATGTTAAACAGGAGTGGCTCCAGTACTGAGCCCTGGGGGACACCACTCGTGACCAGTCACTAACCTGATTTACCTCCATTGACCACAACTCTTTGGGCTCGGCCATCCAACCAGTTTTTCACCCAGCGAAGTGTATGTCCGTCCAAGCCAAGACCAGTTAATTTCTCTAGGAGAATGCTGTGGGCAACTGTGTCGAATGCCTTACTAAAGTCAAGAGAAATGACATCCACAGCCTTACCTTCATCCAGCAAGTGGGTCACCCAGTCACAGAAGGAGAACAGGTTTGTTAAACAGGATCTGCCCTTCACAAACCCATGCTGACTGGGTCCAATCACCTGGTTGTCCTACATGGGCTGCATAATTCAAACCACTCCTCTGCTAGACTGTAGCACTGCCTGGGGTTGTTGTGACCCAAGTGCAGGACCTGACACTTGACCTTTTTAACCTTGACCCATAGATCCAGCCTGTGACAATTTAGAAACATCATGAGGGTGAGATTGTTACCAGTCCTTTATATCATAGACTTGCAGTTGGTGCAGCCCCACAGAAGTGGCAGACAACTTCAACACTCTTCTCAGTTCAATGAAATTCATGCTTAGCACATTCTCTATGTATTTCTAATCAGTCAACAACATCTTCTTTCCCACTTGTTACAGCAAAGACACCTCAAGGCCAAACAGCCAAACGGTATGGAGAAAAGAGAAGACCAAGTAAAACTAAGCTGCGCTCCAGCCCGGCAACCGAAGTAGAAAAGACGAGAGTTTTTTGGTCCTGGTCCTTGTTCCTAGTTACAAATTCTCTTTAAATGATAGTAATTTCCTCTCAATCTCAAAATGCCTGTGTAGCCTCAATGTGAACAACTGTCTTGGTACAGGCAGTAATCCTCTCCTTTAAGACTGAGGTGTAAATATATAATTATAGAATCACAGAATAGTTCGGGTTGGAAGGGACCTTAAAGATCATATGGTTCCAATCTCCCTGCCATGGGAAGGGACACCTTCCACCAGACCAGATTGCTCAAAACCTCATCCAGCCTGTCTTTGGATACTTCCAGGAAGGGGATGTCTAGCAGCTTCTCTGGGCAACCTGTTTCAAGACATATGTTCCAAATATATGCACATGTTCACAGCACACATATATGCAACTTTAGAAGGAGATTTTTTCAGGGAAGTAAAGAAAATCCAGGAAACTAGAAACCAGTCAGTCTCACCTCCATGCCAGGGAACATCATGGAGCAGATCCTCCTGGTAATAGTACTAAGACACATGAAAAATAACAAGCTGATCAGTGACAGCCAACATGGCTTCATTAAGGGCGAATCGTGCCTGGCTAATTTGGTGGCCTTCTATGACAAAGCTGCAGCACTGGTTGACAGGGGAAAAGTGACTGGTGTCATTTACCTGGACTTGTGCAAGGCATTTGACACTGTCCCACATGACACCCTTGTCTCTGAGATGGAGAGGCATGGACTTGATGGGTGGACCTCTCGATGGATAAAGCACTGGCTAGAGGTTCGCACTCAGTGAGTTGCGGTCAACAGCTCGATGCCCACGTGGAGCCCAGTGACAAGTGGTGTTCCTCAAGGGTCTGCTCTGGGTCCAGTGCTGTTCAATTTCTTTGTCAGCAACATGGACAATGGCATTGAGTGCACCCTCAGCAACTTTGCCAATGACACCAAGCTGTGTGGTGCCATGGACTCACTTGAGGGAAGGGATGCCATCCAGAAGGACCTGAACAGACTGGAGAAATGGGCCAGTGCAAACTGCATGAGCTTCAACAAGTCAAAGTGCAAGGTCCTGCACCTGGGTCAGGCCAATAGCAAGCACAGATATAAACTGGCTAGAGAGTGGGTTGAGAGTAGCTCTGAAGAGAAGGACTTGGGATTGTTGATAGATGAGAAGCTCAACATGAGCTGGCAGTGCGCTCATGCAGCCCAGAAGGCCAACCGTGTCCTGGGATGCATAAAGAGGAGTGTGGCCAGCAGGTCAAGAGAGGTGATTCTCCTACTTTACTCTGCTCTTGTGAGACCCCACCTCGAATACTGCGTCCAGTTCTGCTGTCCCCACCAAAACAGGGTTTTAGATCTATTGGAGCGTGTTCAGAGGAAGGCCACAAAGATAACATAGGGGCTGGAGCACCTCTGCTATGAGGACAGGCTGAGGGAGCTGAGATTGTTCGGCCTGGAGAAGAGAAGACTCTGGAGGGACCTTATAACTGCCTTCCAATACCTGACGGGAACCTACAGGAAGGCCGGAGAGAAACTGTTCACAAGGGCATCCAGCGATAGGACAAGACGAAATGAATTTAAATTGAAGGAGAATAGATTTAAATTGGATTCTAGGAAGAAATTCTTCAGTCTTACGGTGGCAACAGTCTGGAATAGACCGCGCAAAGAGGTTGTGGATGTCCCTTCCCTGGAGATGTTCAAGGCCAGGTTAAATGAGGCCTTGAGCAACCTGGTCTCCTTAAGGGTATCCCTGGCCATGACAGGGAGGTTGGATTAGATGATCTCTAAGGCGTCTTCCAACCTAAAATATTCTATGAAGGTACGATTCTATGATTTTTGAATGTTAAGTGCATTATTACTATTTTAGTGCCAGCAACAAAAGCGTGAAACAAATTTCTAAGTCTGGATGCAATAACTTTAATACCTGTCACAAAAAACTAACTTAAAAAGTTCTTTCATGTACCAACAGTTGCAGCAGTGACTGTTTAAATAGCAAAAATTGTTTACTAACATGCATCTGCAATTTTCGTGAAAGATCATCTGTTGCTTCTTCTGTCATAAGAGGAAAAACGTGTAAGTCTCCTTTATTCTTTTCCTTTTTGTCTTCGCCTTGCATCAGAAAAAAATAATTCTATAACAGAATTTAACTCCCTCTCATTTCAGCATTCCTTTGGTATCCACAGCAGAGATTTTGCATACACAGCTCAGTAATTTTCAGCTTTTGGGAATATGAAAATGAGACAGGTCTGTATGCTCTTGCTGATTTATACAGGCAAACACTATATATTTCCTCAACAGAGATTAAAGAGTGTGCAAGCCTCCTAGATGGGTAAGTTCAAAAGAAAAGTAAGCTTAACATGTCTTCTTTACCTGATAGACTACTATATTCACTCAGGCTAAATGGTTTAAATACGCTGATTTGTCAGAAGCTTTAAATTTGAAAGGAAACTATGTTCAGACATATTATGGAAAATAAAACCAGGTTTTATATACAGTATTTTCCAACGTGTTAGGCAGTTGTGAACTTAGAATTCATCTTTGGTGCTATATAACTAATTAGCAACCAGTAGGAGGGATGCTTTTGCAAATCAGGAAGTTCTTGTGTCATTTCTCAAGCAAATATGCAAGTAAAGCTTATAAATCTTGTAGATCTATTTAGACAAAACTAAAGTGTGCATAAAGTTTATGGGAGGTTTGTGTGGTTTGTCTGTTGTTTTTTTCAGGAGTCCTTGAGGTACATGTCATAAACAAATGCTTTAAAAGCTCACTTGATTTATTTTGTTGTTATTAAATATGATGTTACACGAGTCATCTAGGCAGCAGTGAAATGAGTATGCAAGATGTCTGCAGGTTTTCACAAGACATCTAAGGGTCTGGCACTACCTTTCTTAGTTTATGAATTATCAGGATTTTCAGCATTCAGATATGGTCATGTTGAAATTTCTTTACAGAATTAATCATAACTCCCGTCTCCAAAATGCAACCCTTATGATTGCATTTCACTGCAGAGATTTTTGTCAGCATTTGAGAATTGACTAACGCTTTCCCCAGATCATGGGACAGTTGTACAACTTCTTTACCACAGTCATTACATCACAGATCCTTTACCATGGTCATTACATCACAGTCCTGTAACATCTATATGCTATGGTAGCAGAGAATCATGTGGATGGTCCCTGAACCTTCCTGAAACAGAACCGCCACCATCATTCTCTGTGTCACAGGTGTGCCTGTCTGTAGCCCTGCCTCTGGCCCTACCTCCCAGTTGGACTCTGGACCCAGACTGTAGCTACGACTCCAATCCTGCTTCTACTCCTGTCTCCTTTTGCTCCTGACCAGACTTCCTGCATGGACTTAGGACCTGGTTCGCCACCTTGCCTCATCTGGGTCTGTTGATGGACCTTATCACTTGCACTTGGCTCTGCCTGTAGCGTTCAAACCTTTCAGGACTGTGCCCTGTGGGTGAAGTTTGCAGCCTGCACCAGGAGCAGACAGCTCTTGCAGGTCCCTAGCCAAAAGCAACAGGGTGACCTTCTGCAAAACTACACGTCACTGTTTGAAAGCCATTGTGCTTTATTATTAAACAAAGTAACCTAAACCATGGGACAGTAGTTTCCATGTAGTTCAGGATACTGTTAGGTTAACATCATAGTTACTGACCATTAGAATCATAGAATCACAGATACATAGAACCATAGAAATATAGAATCATAGAGTCATAGAATCGCAGAATCATAGAATGTGTTGCACTGAAAGGGACATTTAAAGGTCACCTAGTCCAACCACCCTGCAGTGAGAAGGGACTAGATCGGTTTGCTCAGAGCCCCATCAAGCCTGACCTTGAATATCTCCGGTGATGGGGCCTCCAAAACCTCTCTGGGCAACCTGTGCCGGTGCTTCACAACCCTCACTGTAAACACTTCTTCCTTATATCCAGTTTAAAACTAACCTATTTTAGTTTGAAATCATTACTCCTTGTCTTGTCACAACAGGTATTGATAAGAAGATTGTCCCCATCTTTCTTATCAGTTCCCTTTAAGTACTGAAAGCCTGCAATAAGGTCTCTCCAGAGCCTTCTCTTCTCCAGGCTGAACAACCCCAATGCTCTCAGTCTGTCATCGTAGTAGAGGTGCTTCAGCCCTCTGATCATCTTCATAGTCCTCTTCTGGACCTGATTCAACAGGTCCATGTCTTTCTTGTATAGAGGGCTCCACACCCGGACACAGTATTTCAGGTGAGGTCTCACCAGAGCAGAGCACAGGGGCAGAATCACCTCTCTCGACCTGCTGGCCACTCTGCTTTTGATGCAGCTCAGGATGCTATTGACCCTCTGGGCTGTGAGCTTGCTTTGTTGGATTTTCATCCACTAGGATCCTCGAGTTCTTTTCCTCAAGGCTGATCTCCAGCATATCGTGCCCCAGTCTGCATTAATAATGCCGATTGCCCCAACCCAGGTGCAGGACCTTGCATTTGGGCTTCATATCAGGAGCACAAATCCTTCCAAATATCCATTTCTGGCTGGCCAGCTTGACGCCTGAAAGATCTGATTGATATCAGCACCTTCAGGACACCATTCATTAGTTTCTCTGACATCTGCAATAGATGGTCGACTTCACTCTGCACAAATGTGACCAGAAAGGAAGTCTACAAGTTAGCTCTGGGATAGTCATCATCTCCAGAGTTAACACACAAGTGCTCGTAGATGAAGCTCACCACCAAGGCACACTAACTCAGCTTATGGGAGGATGAGTAGAAAGTGTCTGACCAGGTGTAAATTCAAATCACAGCTGTAAGTAAACTATCTTGCCCAGATGGACAGGCCATATATGGCAATATTAAAGCAGGCCATATGCTCTCCTTTGAATGTATTTTAAAGAAACATAAAAAAAAAAGGGATTATGGGCCAGGTGAGATCAAGAAGAAACAAATGGGATTTTAGAAATGCATAATCTGTTATGCTTATGAAATAATTTTCAACTGCACATTTTCAAAATATTAGACAGAATCAGAAACACAGAATCTCTTTGGCTGGATGACTCCTTCATAGCTTTCTATTGATGATTTTAAACTGTTGTGAAAACAGTAACCAGACATAAAATTCTGTAATAACCAATAGATTGAATAACATAAAACTAGTTGACTCTTGCAATTTCAGTTTGTTTTACCCAAACTCAAAGGTTTTTAGTACTCTATATAAATGACTCAGCCAATTTTCTACTGCCTTTATTAATATATTGGTCAATATAACGAGAGGAGAACAAGCTGAGTATGTCAATGGAGACTCCCTTTCGATAACTGCAATCACCCAATAAAATTTAGAGAAAACTTTAAATTGCCGTAGGTTGGCTCTAGGAATTAATGTTTTCCCAGTGTCTTGTGCATCGGAACTTCACCTACTGTCACCCATAGCTCCTTCGTCCCATCTAAATTCTGGCTGAAACTACCACATCTGAGAGACACAAAACCAGGCTTGTCTAGTCAAAAGGATGGTTTAGGATTGTTGAAAGTTCTTCACAGTCCTTCACCGTCCTCTTGTTTTCTTTTAAAAAATTCAAGTCTTGGGTCATTCCTTGGATGAATAGGTGATAGTAGTTGATATTCACGCTTAGAAACATATGACTTGAACTGTTTAGAACTCCATTTTATACCCTGTCAGAACAAAGCAATCCAAAACCAACAGGTTTATCTAGGAGGCCAGAAAACACCTTCTGGAGGGTACACTGTGTGTCTGTACTGTAAGACTAAATTTTTGTCAGAAGAAAATTGTTGAAAAAAAATATTGGTACGTGAAATTGTGTAAGACATGGTTCTAATTAATGAAGACTTTTCTGTGGAACTTCTACTTGGCTGGAAACAGATGCTTTTTTAATGGAAATTAAGTGCAAGGATAATGATTCAACTCTGAAAAATAAAGTGTGGGTTTCACCAGAAAGACAGCAGGATATGTAATGAAAGACTGTTCTGAAAAATAACCTACTATAACCCTGTTCTCAGTAAGAACCAATAATTTCATATTCAATTTATACATGTTACAGAATTCTTTCATGCACAAAGCACAAGACTTCTTGAGTCTGGTCTGTTATTAGGGACTTATTCATTATCAGGTAATTCAGTGTGCTATAGAACTAAATTATCTGTTTGTGCAGAAGCCTAAGCACAGAAATCAGGGCGTTTTATCTTGTTCTTTTCCACAGTTTTAGAAAGGGAAAAGTTTGCACCTGTCCTACATTTGGTACTGATTGCATACTTTTTTGTATATAGTGCCTGCAGATAAATCTCAATATTCAGTGGAATCTGGGAAGAAACATACAATAAAACAAAATAACTTTTAAAAAACCATTATAAGAACCCCAATTTCATTAAGGAAAGAAAATAAGAAGTATATATTAGGGAAAGCAAAGTGTCAGGATATGGTACTCTATTAAAAACTCTCTAGATGATTCTAAGAATTTTGAGTCAACACCTGTAAGATGCAAAATACAAATCCATATAATCCACATATCAGCACATAACAGTAACATTATTGTAAAAAGGAAGTAAACAAGACTGGGGAGATAGTTTAAAATTACAAAGCAGCAACCTGAATATAAGAATGGCCTATGTAGTGCTTTGCTTTCCTCTATGCACAGCAGAAAATCTGAAATAATGGAATTAGATATATGGTATCGAATGTAAAAACTTAAACATGACTTACTTGGAAAAATAATTTACAACGCAATTACAAAACCCACAAATCTATGTACCATGAAAAATAAATAAAAGAACAGAAACATTAAAATGAGCCTTAGAGCCCAATTAAGTTTTGCTTAGTTAAAGTTTATGAAATAGACTTTCAGGTTTTCTTGAGTAAATTACAGAGAATTGCTTTTAAGCCACTGAAATTGTTTAAGAGTTGGTGAATAGACTGAAATTCACACATGGGATCACATTTATATTCAAAGCCCTAACATTTAAGCACCCAGGTGCCTCATATTCCTGCATTGAAAGGTTACTCTGTTCCTCTCCTTTGATTTGGGCTCAAATGTATTTGTTACAACCACTACTGCTTCCTTACAACCACTGTTGCTTCCAAACATATTTGATGATTTACACAGTCCTACACAATTTCTGCCACATGGTAGAAGGTGAGGATATGAAGACTTTTTCTAAGTGGAAGTTTTCCAAGGGATTGTATGTTACAGCAGAAAAGATAAAAGAGGTATTGCACATAAGAGAATGCAATGAGAACTTTGATGCAAAAAGTCTCCTTTGTACAGAAAAATGCCTGGCTTTCAAAAGTTTTAACAGATACTGGGTGAAGATCTAAATCTGCTCCTTTGTACAGAAGAAACGTAGATAGGAAAATTTTCCAGAAGACCATCCTGGAAACACACAGTTTTAAGCTGCATATGGTAAAAGAAACTAAGCTATAGGTCTTAATTTGTGGAGAGGATATCCTTGGTAAAAGGTCAGCAATAGTGCAAAATATCTCTGCATGGCCATCAAAGGCAGGAAGTCCCCAACTGAGGACACTTGCTAGCTATGAGGTTGTCCTCTAAGGTCTTCCAAGCCAACTTGTGCATTTGGGGAAGGAGGGAAAAGATGTATTTTTCTTGCACACCCATGAATGGCAGGGACATGTGCTCCTAAAAGGAGCAGATTACCAGCTCCAGGAGCTCTAGACAGCATGACACATCCTACATGGGCCCTCGTGACTGTGAAAGCTACCACAGCACCATCTCCAGCTGCTAGTGGTGCAGCCAGTACAAATGCAGGTTAAAACAACATTCATCGCAAAGTTGCACTTTCTTTTTAAAGAGAGGATACCAGATTCTATCTAGATACCCGGAGATCAGTCAGCAGTGGGACCTTGTCTACATTGATCCTCACCTCAGCGCCATTCGCTGATGCCAATGACTAGAACAGCTGCATTAGCACAATCCCTCAAGCAGGTGGGAAAAAGACAAACCTGGGTATTAGTTTATCTCCTTTTTTTCCTTTGCGCTTTCCTTTCTCTACCTATTTTTGCCACTTCTGTACTATCTAATTATTCTCAGCACATCACTTTCATATCTAAATCCTAAACAAATGTGCATTAAGCTGTACTTAAACTTGAATATCCAGCCTGAAATATTAAGATATTTGCTGGTAATAAGACATTATGGAAATCTTACAGGAAAAGTGTTTGTTCTAGTGAATCTCAGACTGCTATAATTCTGCTACATTAAGATAAATATTCATCTAAATGCCACTTCTGAATGGTTTGAAATTATCACCACCTATCATTTTTTGTACGCTTACAACAATTTCAAGTATTTTTACAGTATCATAAAAATAATACCCAAGACTTCTTTATATTATAAGGCATTTTAAAATTAAGCTTACCGTTAAGCTCTGTAATGCTAAAAAAATATTTTCCGGGTCATTTTCAATAAAATACTTAAAGAACAATTTTTTCTAGCTTTTATCTCCTTGCATTCTAATTCTTCCACTGATGGTTACCAGACCATGAATTCAGATTATAATGAACAAACAACAGTGAAATCACTGATTCTTATGCTCTGCACTTGTCTTCACACAACAGACAGCAGTAAGCATTGTTAAACAACAATACTATTTTCCATTGCACTTGAAGCACAAGGGAAAAGCAAGATCACAGGGCCTACTGAGAATACTATTTCTGCCCCTTGGCTCATGCACAACTGAAGGTGGGATTGATCAAAGACTGAATATGTAGCGGTTTTTCTTTCTCCACCAAAAGAATTGTTAATTCTTTAGATCATGCATTTGTTCACCAGTCATATCCCACTCTTATCACACACGGGTGCCTCAGACCGTACACAGCAGCCATGTTACAGAAGTGCAGATGCCCCTGCATACTGCGCAAGGCTTTGCAAAACACGTCTGTGTTACAGAATACATTGACCGTCACAAAACGGTTTGAAGGCAGGCAGTCAAGAAAGGAAGCTGGAGATGTGTGTGTATATATAATTACTAATGTGACTGACATTATCAAACAATAAATGGGAAGTAGAAACTGTGGGTGATCATCAGCACTACTGCCAAAGCTAGACTATTTCAACATATCTGCAAGAACTCCTTTTACTTCATATGGCAATTTGATTGGTAGAATACATTTACTTCACAAAACAGAAGTTGTCAGAGTGCAGTGCAAGCACTTTGTGCAAGCACACGTTTGTGTGCACACAGCCATACAGAGTCTTGACTTATTTTTGCCTGTTGAAAGGATTTTGTAATGCAGATTAAACCAAGCTACTATATTTACCCATGATTATGTATTATTGTTTTCCCCAAGGTAATACTCCTTCTCCATTAATTCTATCACAAAATGTATAAACCACTTAGCCACCACAGAGCTCTGCCTTCTATGCTCACTTTAACTGCTTGCTTGGGTGCTTAGATGCAGCCTTACAAAACAAATATTAAGTAATAATTTTGAAAAATACGAAATAATGAATTTAGTGAAATATTTTAAACATATTTTTAAATAATACTTAATTCTCCATGTACATTTAACAACAGATTCCTCTCATCTAGGTCTAGGTAGAAGACAACAGCTTTCCTCATCTGGGATCTGAATTTGAATGTATTTACCTGTGCTTCTGGGACACAAAGGATATCAAGATAACTATATAATTATCTATTCATGTGAAGATAAAGAATACGAGGGTTACGACAATGATAAATTGCGTCACTTAATTCTCTATTGACTCTACAATAAAAATGGAGTTTGCTTTTCTATTAAAGGGCATCTACGTTTGAAATTCTGAAAAATAAATTAGAATGAAAAGTTTAAGACTTTCTAAGAAAATTCAACCCTTAAAATACAATTTATTACAATTTCAATGTTAAAATAATGTATTACTTTAAAAAGAGGTAAAACAGACCTTTCCATGATAGAAGACCATAACAAAATGTGCTCAGAAATACTCAGGAAACGCTTAGACCCTTCTTTTTTCTGCCTGTTCGAACAGCAAAAATGTCAAGCTAGTATCTTATTATTAAAGTATAAATGCAGATGAATATATCTATTATATATTACTACCACATTAATTTGAAAAGGAAAAAAATTGAGAAAAAAGATTATTTGAAATAGAAGCTTTGCAAAGTTTTCTTCAAACATACATATAGGAATGTAACAATTCTGAGTAGGATCATATAATCTTTCAGAATATAGAACTTCAAGTTTGTAAATCAAGTATTTCAATTTTAGGAACATTCCTCCTCTTCTTTTTACACGGACTGAAATAAACATTCTGAAACTTTATCCTGATAATTAGTATCTTTCTATTAAGAATATTTAATGGTTTCATTTTTGCTACATCCTTATTGCTTATTTTCTGTATATCCATTTTGTTTCCCAGTACCACTTTTCACCAGAAGTATTTAACTGTATGATTTTCATATTATTTTAAGAATTTCCAGCAGTTTGTCACTAAGTCTTTCCTTCATATATTCTCTCTAGTAAATACATATTTTTTTTTATCTTTTGTAGATATAAGTGTTTCATGTTTTATTGAAAATGTCTCTGAAGTTTGGGTTTGATTTTGTTGTGATTTTTTTTTTGTATAATTCCAAGCTTTAGATGTATAAAATATGTCAACATTAACCTATTTTAAGCTGAAAAGCTGTGAACCATTGATTTGTGGTTTTCACTGCTTAAACCTGTCAGATTTTATTTTAAGGGCATTAAACTATTGCTAATCCTATCAAAGAAGCCTGTTTCACAAGAATATCTACAGGAATATTATTGCTTGAATATATTTCCAAGGTATACTTTTCAATGTATATATTTCTTCTCACCTGTTAAGCCAAAGGTTACAAAATGCTAACTGCCTTGCATTTTTCTTTATGTCTATCCATTGTCCCCCTTTTTTGCCCCCATGAATTTCTGCCCTCTGATTTTCCAGAAGTTCTGGGTTCAAAAGACAGAAATTAGAATTTCATTCTCTTTTTGCAGAAGACTACAGTCCAGATCATAAAAGTAAATTTTAGGAACAATGAGGCCACTACTAAATAATACAATGGATAAAAGAACTAGGAGGTTTTTTAGGGCACGGTAACTGATCATCCAAAATACTCAGCAATGAACAAACACAATCTATTTTTAAATCTTGTTAACTCCTGTTTTTTTGTTATTCCAAAAAATATGAGACTCAATTATAACATCTTAATTAACATAGCTCTCAATCTATTCTATTTTAGCAAGTAAAATAACCTCTCCCTGTAGGGGAGAACTAATAAAATTTTCAAATTTACCTCATTTTTTTTTAAGAAGGTTTTTGTAGTCATCACTGCAAGAATAAGGAAACATTGAATTCTCTCTCATTAAGGCTCCTTCATTATTGAAGGTGTAGAACAGCACTACTTACCTCAAATAAGTAAACAAGCACTCAGTAAGTACAAAATAGACAAACAAGCACTGAAAGCAGTTTTTCAGGGATAGGTCTGACTTAATGTTTCAAAATTTTTCCAAATGAAAAACAAGTCTTGCATTAATTTTGAATACTTAAAGCTGGTTTTTAAAGTAAGCTAACAGCAAATTTTGGATCTAAGAGTCACAACAGCCTCTATTCAAAAGAATAATGTCCTTAGTTCTAGCAAATAACAATATTTTAAGTAGAAAGCTGCTATATTTGACGTTGCCTATCTACACAGACACATTCTTCTGAAATAATTCTGCAGGTAATCTGGAAAATGCCACCACGCTAAAGGTTAATTAAGCAGTAAGACATGACAAATCATACCATAGTGCAAATCTGTACGTACCTTAGGAAGACAACGAGGCAGAAGGTAAAGCAAAATGACTCTGGTGCACCAGAGCTATCTGTTTATTAGAACAAATGCACACTAAATTTTTTTTAAAAATACTTTCAAATATTCAATTGCAGTTTTTAAATGTGTTAGTAAAAGTTGGAGTAAAATTTGGCCCAACATATCAAAACAGTTGGAGCATGCTGCTGAGCCAGTACACAGAGGGCTAAACAAAACACGGGATCTTAGAAGGACAATATATCACAGTGCAGAAATGCTTCAGCTAGTGGACAATTTACTTCAAATTAATGACAAGTTTCACTGGGTTTCCTTTCTCTTAAAGCACAAAAAGTTATACTGTGCCCGTAGAGCTAGAATGAACTTTAGAGATATTCACTGTAGTAGCATTGGTCCAAGTCCGCAGAGGAGTTGAGATGACACTGATATATTGTCAGATCTAACTATAGGGAAAAAAAACAGCCTGTTTTTTCTTTATTTCAGACAATACTTTCTACCTAAAAAAATAAAATAGCAATACTTTCAGCAAATGAATTTTTCCAACACTTAAAAATTTGTGACATAATAACAGTATTCTTTTTCTCTATACAGGTTTTGATTGCAGTACTGGATATACACTCACCACGCCTTTCTCCACTCAGACAACCTCTTGTGATATTTAAATTTTAATTATGTATTAAATTACAATCGTAGTCCATCACTTGAGGTTTCATGCTAAGGAAAAGAATATGTCAGTCAGAAGGAACAGGCTTCATCAGAAATCCTGTGGTGAAGTTGCTAAAGGAAAACTTTGCCAGATGCAGTTATTCTTAATGATTCCAAATTATTTCAATTTGTTTATAACTAATTTAAAACTCATTCTCAGAGGTGAGTATATTTTATATGGTTATACTACAGAAAATTAGTGTGTATTAAATCTCTCTCAAGTCCAAACCAGCTGAGCTGTTGTTTCCTTGCTAGTGTATGAAGGTGCAGAAAGCAATTTATTATTTTTATTATGAATAAGTGAGAAAAAAAAAGAGGTAAACAAATTCTCTTTGGAAAGATGACAAGTGCTGGAGACACCAGGCAGGGACTGAAAAAGGTTCCTCTTCCACAGTTCTTTTTTCCCCCTGGTCAAATGATATAAACACTTGTTTTCCCAGCCATGTACTATGAATATAAATAGTTTTAAATAACTTTTAATTATCTATATATTTGGAAACTACTCAGTGAAGGATATGGATAGTGTTTCTAGCAGACATGCAGATATCTTCTGATATCAAAAGGAACCCCATTGATATCACTATGGTAGAAACTACCATCTACCTTCTGTTCTCTCTGATCAACTTTTTCCCTAGCCTACTGTTCCTGTAAGCCATTCCAGTTTCTGTGGATCTGCTTCGGGCTCCTCAACTTTCCCTATGCGTCGCACAGAAATCACAATTACGCAGTTGAGATTCCAGATTTACCCAGATGGGAATTACTGATTCTGGATTGTATGTTCCCCAAAATTAGATTCCAAAAATTTCCTTTGCACCGAGGCTCAGATATTTCATTTTTACTGAAATCAAAAAGAAATGGGTGAAAATTTTAAGAATGTTTACAAGTCAGTGTAGAAGGTCATACCTACAGACCATTGCCAGATCTTGGCATCCTCAGACCAAAGTCAGCAGCATGGGCAGCACAGATGTGCTGCAGCTCAGAGGTAGGCAATACATTGTATTGGAGAATTCAGTGTTTTAACATCTTCCTCTTCACAAGCTGACCAAAACCATTTAAAAAAAAATCACTTTTTTTCTCAAAATAAGAACTTTTATCTTTATGTTTACGGTATATTTGTGTTTCCATGAAACCAAAATGTTTAGTTGCAATTCTATACCTTTAATCTCAGTAATACCAAAATATAATTTTAAGATGAAAAATTATTTAAAACTAGTCACATGTCTTCATTCTAAAAATGTAAACTGGGGTAAGCTGGGATGATATAGTACAATCACATCTTGGCAGTTAAAAGCCTGGAAATTATACTCAAACAGAATTTATTAAAAATAGAAACTTTCTGAATTATGCAAATCTGCAGGAAGATAATATTTCTAAGACAAGTGTAATACACTTGTTCCAGCTGCACGTCCCTGTAAAATTCTTTCTCTTCCTCTCTCTTAAAATAGGTGTGGAGTTTTGAGAAATATAAAGTAAATTGATTCGTCTTCAGAGATTGTGTCTTGTTTGTAGTCTTATGTGTTTTGTTCAACAGGAGTCTTGTTTAACAGGGAAATGGCCTCTGTGGTGTAAAGTAAAAAGAAAAAAATTGCACTAGTTGAGAAAGTTAGGGTTATGCAACAATATGACAAAAATGTGATGTTGCAAACCAGATATTTTTACAGTGAGCTATGTTTTTTTATATAAACATATCACATATAGATTCCTACTAGTGGGCTTTTTTAAAGTCTGCATTAAACCTGTGTTTTCTTAGACATTCACCTGCATTTTGATGGCCTTGACAGTTTTTTGCAATAACTGGATGAGCTTCTTAAAGGTATGAATTTTCAAAGGCTCCGTCTCCTTTAAACAAATGCTTGCTTTGTGGATAATATCTTTGTACCTTTTACTTGTTCTTCTCACATAGTTTATTAGCTTTTTTGCAGGTGTTATCACTTAAGAAACTCTCATGAACTATCCTGTCCTTTGCCACCAACACGAATATTTCTGCTGATTCCAGCACAACCTAAGTAGCTGCTGAGGACAGTCACAGATGTGTAGGCTATTATAATTTCTTTTCCACCATCTGTCATTTATAGTTTCCAGGTTTTCGTGTTTCCCTGAAGAAAACTGTCTTCTACCTACTCCCACACTTTGGAAGAATTTTTAGTAATGTAGATCATCTTTGATTCCTTCTAAGCTTTCAGAAAATCTGTGTCCATACCCAAAAATAACTACACTTTAAAACCATTACTGCCGTGTCTTAGTAAAGACCTTGGAGTACCTTACAAGGCACAGAGCAGGAATATTCTTGCTTCTCAGTTCATCCTTAAGGCCATATTTACATACAAAAAGCAATTATGTGTTCAAGAGAAGAAGGCCAGAGTATGAATTAGAACAGTGAAAGAGGATCCAGTACACGTGCTGCTTTTTAGAGTAGAATAAATTATTGCATACAGCACTGAAAATGTTTCCTCTCATTCAATTTCTTTTTGAAGGTAGACATTTATATTTGAATTTCCTATCTGACATCCATTGACATTGCTACACAATTTGTTATGTCATTAATTTTCGGGGATTGGGTTCAAAATTGCCTTAATATCAGGCAGGAGATGCCTTATAAAAGCAGGAATCTTTATTTTTAAAATAAGCAGGTAAGAAGAATTGGCCTGTATAATTGGATAGTGAGCTGGGTCGCTAACTGGTTGAGGGGAAGAAGTCAGAGAGTTGTAGTCAATGGGGCAGAGTCTAGTTGGATGCCTGTGTCTAGTGGGGTCCCTCAGGGGTCAGTGCTCAGGCCGGTGCTGTTCAAGGTATTCACCAATGACCTGGACGAGGATTAGAGAGCACTGTCAGCAAGTTTGCTGACGACACCAAGCTGGGAGGAGTGGTCAACACACCAGAAGGCAGTGCTGCCATTCGGAGAGACCTGGACAGGCTGGAGGGCTGGGCAAGGAGAAATCTTATGAAATACAACGGGGGCAAGTGTAGAGCCTTGCACCTGGGAAAGAATAACCCCACGTGCCAGTACAGGTTGGGGACTGCATTGCTGGAGAGCAGCACAGGGGGAAGGGACCTGGGGGTTCTAGTGGACAGCAGGATGCCCATGAGCCAGCAATGTGCCCTCGTGGCCAAGAAGGCCAATGGTATCCTGGGGTGTATTAGAAGGGGAGTAGCAAGTAGATCGAGAGAATTCCTCCTGCCCCTCTACTCTGCCCTGGTGAGGCCACATCTGAAATATTGTGTCCAGTTCTGGGCCCCTCAGCTCAAGAAGGACAGGGAACTGCTTGAGAGTCCAGTGCAGAGCCACAAAGATGATGGAGGGAGTGGAACATCTCCCTTATGAGGAAAAGCTGAAGGAGCTGGGTCTCTTTAGCTTGGAGAAGAGGAGGCTGAGGGGTGACCTCATTAACGTTTATAAATATGTCAAGGGGGAGTGTCAGAAGTCAGGGTCTTCTCAGGGATGTCCAATGACAGGACAAGGAGCAATGGATACAAGCTGGAACACAGGAGGTTCCACAAAAATATTAGAAAACCTTTTTCACAGTGAGGGTGACAGAGCACTGGCACAGGCTGCTCAGAGAGGTTGTGGAGTCTCTTTCTCTGGAGACTTTCAAAACCCATCTGGATGCATTCCTGTGTGACCTACTCTGGGTGATATTGCCAGAGCAGGGGTGTTAGGCTGGATGATCGTTTGAGGTCCCTTCCAGCCTCTAACATTCTGTGATTCTGTGATTCTGTGAACTATTTTTTGATCTGACACTGCACAAATGAGCACAATATTTGCGCTATCTGCTTCATCTAGTGAAAAATATTACAAACATGTATAGAGAATAGTTATTCTATGTACTGTAAGTTCTGATACCAAACTCTTTTTAGAATAATAAGTTATATTTTTATAAGCCCCTTGGACCAGGAGTGGGGAGCTCCAGCCTTATTAAACAAAATTAAATGTGATCATACAGCCAGCCTGTGTGTCAGGTCAATATTGTTGCCACTCTTGCATTTCAGAGCAGAAATTACACACACAGAAGTTGAGAACAGAAAGGGCAGTGGAAAGTCAACAGAACATTCACCACAAGCTCTGGGTGAGGCTCAAATTAGTCCCTGTCCACATTGAAACTTATTGTACAAGGTTCAATTTTGATTCAAAATAAACAGAATTTGTAAGAATCTTTGTCTGCTTCCTGTGTGCTGTTTCCAAATACTATAGAGATAGAAAGCTCTTGCAATCCAGTCTAATCAGCTCTGCATCACATGTCCTTGGACTTCTTCATAGCTGTTACAGAAAATATTATTATCAAAAGGAATTTAAAAATCCTTTCTTCTGCAGGACACAGAACTGAAAGAGGATTCCCGCCTGTGAGTTCCATTCCCTTCTACTAAGAGCAAAGCATAATGTAAATAACTTTCTGAAAATATAAAGCTCCACCTTGAAAAGTCTGTTCTCATTTCACATCAGTTTTAAGGAGAACACATTCATTCTTCTATTAACTCTTGTCTTGCTAATCTGAGCAAACTGCATCATGCTAGTCTTCTATGTGTCTTCCATGCTTTCTTTACTCTAACAGTAGTCTCTCTCTAATTATTCTACTCTGAATTTTTATTTCTTGACTGTGTCATAGAAAGTTTCTAATCTGTTTCTTTACAACACAAACGAGAAACATTTTACTATCAGATTTAAAGTGAATTTTGATAATTAGGCCTTGCAAAGTACCAATAACTGTAATGCATATGATACATTTCTAAACCCAGAAAAATAATCAAAAAAAAAAAAAAAAGAAATTTTGTCAAAATGAAGGGGAGAGATTTGAAGGATAATTCAAGATTTAGAAGACTTTATGGCAATCAAATATTTTTGCCTAATATTTTTATTCTGAAAATTGATCTTTCATGTTATCTGAAAACTAACAATCAAAACAATGTGGAGAACAAATTGTTGGTTGCCATCATCAGCAAAATAAAAGCTGACTAGAAAATAACTGCAGAGGGATTTTAATATTCAATGTTGACAAACCAGAGAACTAAATTCAGTGTTGATAAAAGTAAGTTCATAGCTAAAATCCAAATTTCTCATGCACAGTGAAGAGATCTGAATGACCTATTGCTACTAATGAAACAGATCTATGGAAGCGTCATCTCAATGTTCAGCAGATGTATAAAAAATAGGAATTAAGGAAAAGAACAAAAAATTATCACTATGTCACTATATAAATCCCTAAGCCCTTCCTTTGAATGTTGTCATCTGATCTCAAAATAAAAATAGCAGAATCAGAAGAATTTTGGAGAAGAGCAAGTTGGATATTCAGCAGCATGGGATTACTTCTTCTACCATTTACTGAAGACATTTTCTTTCTTCTGATTCCATTTCCAGCTGGGATGTCACCCTGATGCCCTGTGGAATAAGGCAGCTGCTATAACCAGCTCAGAAAATGCTTGTTTGCTGTCTAGTGGTGGTAACAGAGAGCATTGCATGGCGTAATTTATCTGCATCTTGTGCCCCTACATGAGCTACGCTGCTTGAAATGAATTAATACCCTCTAACCTATGGTTTATTTCCAAGTGCATCTCTGCATAATTAAGTCTCACTTGCAGTATACTCCTCTTGCCAAGTTACTTATGGAAAACAGAGACTAACGATCTAAAATACTTTTTGCCTTCTCTCATCATTAAGAAACACATGCCTTCTCTTCAATGGGGGAAAAAAAACCTTTTTGCCATTCGCAAGTGTTCTTTCTCTTTATGAGTCTGTATTTTATCCTGAAAATTGTTTTTCCAGCTATTTCTCAGAGATCTGTCCTCAGAACAAACTGTGTTGGTCTTTCTGTAACTCAACAGTTGATTAAGTATTTTACTAGGTCAAAATGTTTTGTATTTAGAAAACTAGACTTAATAACAGTAATCAACATAAGGCAATCCTTATAAAGAAATTTCAAGGACTTTATGAACTGTGGAAAGAACAAGTTTCCAAATAACAGGCAACTTGGTAGCAAAACTTGAAGTTTGGGTATCCTCAGATGAACTGCCTTTATTAAAATACTAAAAAGCACATTGACAGATCAAAAAGACTGTACTCCTCTGAGCATTCATACAGGTAGAAGTATGATGTCAGTGATTATTACAATTTTATGTAAATTACTAACCAATCTTCTTAAAGGGGGGTGTATAATCTTTTAACTTTGGGGTATACAAAGAGCACAGAAGCTTGTGTTAGGTGTGCTTGATTTGTGGAATTCCATTGAACACCCAGGATTGCACAAGCTTGAATAAATTAGCAGTATCTTTACTGAGTGTGTGACAATTGACTTATCACACACCAGGCAACAAACTCAGTTTCGGGGTAACATTTCTGTTAAATCAGATGACAATCTGAAAAACATATTTAGGCAGACCTAGAGGTATAAGTGTGAAAATCAGGTCCTTTGGATGAAATCTTGCCTTTTAGCTACATCTCCTCTCTAGTATGAAGTTAATTTTCCACTTTGATTGACCTTACATGAAGGAACAACAGTATTTGACAAATTAATAAGTAATAATCTCATGAAGAATCAGATGTATTTGTTTACCTAACAAACATAAATGTCAGGCATGAAATACTGATTGTTAGCTTGTATTGATAAAAAACTTGCTCAAGGTTTTCTCCATAACAAGCTGTCCTGATGCAACTATATAAATAAAGAAAAATTAGACCCCAAAACTCACAAATTCCATACAGGCTCCACATTTGGTGCTGCAAAAATCACAGGGAAGAAAGTAATGAAAATTCGTAATGTTTAAAAAGAAAAACATGAAACCTATCATATATTGTTGTTCATTGAAAATCATCAGTGAAAGTTATTCACTGAAAATTGTGGCTGTAGTCAAAATAGACTGAGATTCTGCTTGCCTTAGATACAATAGAGATGCAGATGTGCTTTTCTTCTGAATAAACCAGATAGGATGGCAGGAGAAATGAAAGACAAGCGGGCAATTTTTAAAAAAACCCAACAGTAGTAGAGCCACAGACAGGATCAGGATTCTTGACTCTCAAGTAAACCCCAGTAATTCCCCGGCCACATACACACATCCAAGATGCACAACAAATAGGTCTATTGTCTTTTTCATATAAACTGTGACGTTTTTCACAGGAAATTATTTTTCTGCTCTGAATGTTAAAATAAACTACCTGCACTTTTAAAATAAAAATAATTGCTATTGCACTTTCTTCACTGTACACTAAGCACAGGAGGATTTATTAGTGTTGCCCAAATCTCATCTTTCATAATGTTCTAATCAGAATGAGGTATTCCTTTGCTTGTAGAGTTTAATGGTCCCTTAAATTCTAGTGTGATTGAGTCCAGTAAGTTAGACAAAACATCAACACAGCAGAGAAAGGCCTTGCTTTTTCTCTTGGCAGTTTCAGGATCTTAGGTAATTTCAGCTTCTGAAGTCAAGGAGTTCAAGCTAAGTTTCCAGCATTCCAACTAAAAGAAAACAAACAAGCTTGATACTGACTTCCCTTGTTCAAAGAAAAAGTAAATGTTTATTGCTGCTGCTTGATCTGCTAAGAACAGTCAACAGTTGTTCAAGACTACATTTTAAGTTGTGCTTTCTGTATATCCTACAGTTTTCCCCTCACGCTCTAGATCAAAATCAATCAAAGATTCCCTGAGATTTTTCACAAGATGTCTGACAGAGCATGGTGAAGAATTAGAAACCTATTTTTTTGCTAAGCATAAGATAGTGTTTTGAGAGAAGTTGTGTTATTTGTGTTTTATCTTTCTGTTTAAAATATCATGAGGCAAGTTCAGAAGAAAAAAAAAATTTAAAAATGAAAACCTAAAATAGTGTAGATAGTCTAAATTATTTTTCTTTTCAAGATTCATCTTTTACATACCTACCTGAAGAATTCTGCCACTTCCAGAACTAATGTAAAGAAAATGTAAAGTTTTATTTTAATGCAGTTATTTTTAGCTTCATCTTTGCACAGATTTTTGATTTCCAATCAAAAAATCCTCCACTCTCAGATCCTACTTTTGATGTGAATTTTAAGTCTCTAACTAATCATTACTTTCTACAAAATATAGTACGCTTTTGAAAGATACCTGACAGATACATTCATGTACAATTTAAACCTATAATATTTTCTACAAAATACTGTGACAAACGAATTTATGGGATCACTGTGGGGAAACCAAAAAACAACAGTTATATTGCATAATTTGCAATGGATCCATCAAGATTGCTGAAGAGTAGACAGTGATATAGGGCAACCAGCAACAGTGAAGCTGGTGAACAAAGCACATGCTATTCAATTTTGTGCCATAGGTATCTTTAGAAACTTATGTCAGGTTCCTCCTGCAACCTCTTGGCAGGTTATGGAGCATCTTCTTCCATCTGCTCCCCACAAGTCTTCCCACAGACACTATGTACTGTTTTTAATGATATGTCACTGACTGAACCTTATAAAGTGCTTGGCATTGCATTTGTTCTTCATCAGTGAGGCACGAGCCCTGCCGTTGTTGAAATACTAAGCATCTGCAGCATGAAAAGTTTCAGTATCCATCTGAGCTGCTTTGTGAATCCTTTTGATAACTCATGACTACATTATTTCTAAGGGTTTTGGTTTATGTTTCAGAATTCTTACTAGAACTCAATTTCTCTGACATCATGTTGTACCTATAGGAAGATTTACGAACCTAAACTTGATTTTAGTCAATCTCGAAAAAGATTCAAAATCAACATTATAACAAAGACCCTTGTCACTTGCTCTCAAAAAAAAAAAAGAATAATTTGAAATGTTCAATATGCAAAAAGAGCAAAATGTAATAAAAACAGAGAGATAGAAGAAATTGCAAGTTTAGTACAATAAGTTAATCTGACCAGTTTTTCCAACCTATTTTCTGCACGAAGTCTATATTCTGCATGATCAGAATAGTTTCCTCTGGTGACATGAAACTTTTTTGACAATCTTTAACAATGCATGACTTACAAAAAAAGTTGTGTTATATATATATGTATATATTTCTATGTATATCAATCACTGTGACCAGTACATAACCCAACTTTTTTGGTAAGTCATGCGTTGTTAAAGATTGTAAAAAAAGTATATATATATATATATATATATATGTGTGTGTGTGTGTGTGTGTGTGTGTGTATATATATATATACAGTAATATATATATATATATATATATATATTGGTCACAGTGATATTATAAATTAGATCAGTAGTACTAGATGACTACCTAGTACCCACGGTTAGGTCTAGCCCCTCTTCTGCTTCACTGCTATCTCGGATTATTCCTTGGCTATTTAATTGGCATTGCTTGTCGTGAAAAACATATGGGCTAAATTTAGAGTAAGTGGTTTGAAGTTTGAGATTTTTTTAAGTCATCATTGTTGTCTTTAACTAGACTGAGCAGAAAGTGGTATACCAAACAAAATACTGCTAGTTTTATATTTACAAATTTTGCAGTAGTGTTACTAAAAAGCTGAAAATGTTCATAAGAATCTATTTATTGTTTAGCATGGGAGATAAATGCAGGGAAGATGGAGCAGCAACATGCTTTATAAAAGAAATATACAATCCTGCCTTTCAATTATTAAACTCCTGCACTTTTGCAACCTCTAAGAAAATCAGATCAATAGAATGACTTATTTAGCTTATATTTCTGTTTCCCCTAACTTTTTGTTATGAAGTCTGGACAGAGGAAATCAGTAACTCGAGAAATTTAAGTATGGTACAAAACTCTTCTTTTAATCTCACTAACAATGTATTAGATGATTCTAGATACAAATAACGAAGATCTTTTGTTAAGAAGGCCACTATGTATGAAAATATCACAGTCTAACTTGAAGAATCACCCAGCTCTCATGCAAATAAGCAATTTGCTTCATTTTCTCTTGCTGGTAAGTAGGATCAAAATGTTCTGCTTATACAACACGAAATACATTCAACCTCAAAACCTTCATTTAGTCCTACTCTGCTTCTCTTTTTTTTTTCTCTTAGGTACAGTCCCACCTCATGGATATAAACAGCCCAAATATTTCCATTAAATTCACAATATTGCATGTGGTCGGTGCAATTACCCAATTCCTTATTTTCTCAAGAAAGAAGAGACATTCACTCTTTTGACACTAAGGTAAGAGCAAAAATATATTAAAAAATATTAAGAAAAAAATATTACCTAAACTACAATTTGCAGTGTGGATTTTGAACACTTAAGACTAAAGTCACTATTTTCTAACTTGTTGTTCAGCTGAATTCTAGCCATCTTTACTCCTGACATGTAATTCTATACGTAAGTATGCTTAGAAATATCCCACCTTCAAACTATGCCCTACTTTGATTCAGAAAGAAGGCAGCACCTGGTTGACAGGCAGCTTAACCTACAAAGCCTAATATGTATAACAGCACTGAATTTAGCCAAAAATAGAATATTCATGACCTCTGTTATACAAAATACTACTGTGGTGATGACAGTATGATAGTGTCATGAACAGAGCTCTTCCCTACATGATAAACTTTGGTTCTAATCCTGCTGCAGCCTGATAGTAACTGTATTTCCTACAACCTTCAAGACTCCCTTACATGTTAGGAATAGCCTTGTTGACTCAGGTATTTAATTTTGCTCTAATGAGTGATACAACAGGACGATATGGACTGCACTAGCTCAAGTATCTAAGATCAGTGTTGCTCTGAATAACACAGACACTTTCTGAGGTTTCACGGAGTTCCTTTAAGAGGTATATAAGTTTTAAAACTCAGACATTCACTAATAACAGAACTATAACACCTATAAATCTATTTTAGTAATAGCAGAATATAGCCTATATTCAATAAATCATACCATATTCAACAATTCATTACTCTTTCTTCTTTTTTTGGTTTTTGGTTTGGTTTAGTTTAAGGTTTTTTGTGTGTGTGCGTGTGCATGTGTGTGTGTTCAACTTTAATTATTTACCGCTCAGGGCCAAGTTGTATCAATTGAACAATCAGCTTAGGAGGGTTTCCAACTCCCTGACGGAAAACAGCTGCAGCCATCCTGAGCTGCACTTTCAGAATCCTTGTATTAGAGTGAGACAGACAGAACTTAGGAAGTAAGTGTTCTGTGCTGCATTACCAAGAAAATTCAAACCCTTTTATAGAATTAATGGGTTAGTATATTGTATTCTTCCACATCATCAATGCATTCACTACACCTACACTATCTCCCTAAGACTTGCACGCAATTTATAATCGTATCAACTTAAAATTGTTCCCTCTGCATCATTTATACTATCACTAGTGATGTTATGTGTGGGAAGCTTCAGACATCAACCAGTGAAGACTATCATCTTAAACAGCTAAAGAGTATTATCCTAATTTTAGAAAAGGATGATTGAATAGCAGAAAAAATAATCACTTGTCTAAATCAAACAGAAAATCCATAAATGGTGGAGAGCTGAAGCCATATTTCTGGGGCTATAATCATAAGAACATCCATTATATTTATCTAGTGAGTCCACACTGAAATTTTGTACTAGGCTGTGAGAAACTGACAATCACTTCCTTGTATATTGAGTCTAAATCTCCTCTGAAGACCACAAATTCCAAACGTTCATTAAGTATGTCCTGCACCCAGAAATACAGAAAATATTTCAAATTTTAAAATAGTAAAGAAGCTTGTAAAGACAAAGGTACACAGTAATTAAAAATTACTCTATATCTTGTCAAATTTCAACATTAGAATTGCTTGTTTAAAAGTGTCTACAAGATAGCTATTGTATTATCAGTTTAAGTACACCTCACTATCTGAGAGACACCTGGTTTAACATGCAGTACTGCAATATATTTCACAACTAAAATCAGACAAAATTTATGGATTTATTTTTAAAAAGTCACAAAGTTTTCACTGTTGGGTCTCCTGGGGACAGTGTCCTTCAGAAGAAAGGCTCCATAATCTGGTCATGTAGACCATGGTATATATGGCAATATACCACAGTTGCCACTCTCAGGAAAATGTCGAACATCCTAGTGTCTCCTGATTCATTGCAAGATATGCTTCTAATCTATTTCTGTAATAATTAACATAACAGGGAATCTGTGCAGTATTTTCATAATGATCCTAAAACTGACAACTGATCTGAGCAACATCTCTAGAAGAGTGGTGAGTTTTACTGACCTATTGTCTGTTTTTAACTTTCCCAGAGTCCTGAAACATAGTAAGACCAGAGCAAAAACTGGGCTTCAAACTTTTGAGAACCTAATACAATGACCGTCTTCAAACGAAAACAGTAAATTAAAGAAATTCAAGAACGTAAGCGCTGCTTCTGTAGTTAAGGTCTCTGTCATAGTGAAGGTGAACAAAACATGTCAAGTAACTATAAAACTGATGTGAATTTACAAAGGGACATCATGCTTAACAAGCTTGATGAAAATCACTGAAGAGTAATGAAAGTTCACAGCAGTGACATTGAGAAGTTCACTTAAACTTCAGGAAGGCTCTGGGTACACGATCTCCCTGAAGACCCTTACACATTTAGCAAGAGCTATACGATTGTGAAAGATAAAAAAAAAAAAAGTCTTAAAATCAGGATAGTTATGTCAGTAAAAGGAGTAACCAGCTCTGAAGTACAGAACAGGAGGGGATACTGATGGAATCTAGTTTGCACCTTTTCAAAAGGCTTGACTTTGCAAGAGCATGTTTCTTAGGTTTCTTCTAAAGCACAAGCCCCCAGATCATAAAATCATAGAATCATAGAATGACCTAGGCTGGAAGGGACCTTAGAGATCATTTTAATCCAACCTCCCTGTCATGGGCAGGGACCCCACCTCTCGACTAGATCAGGCAACACGTGAGAACCGAATGGGAATCGAACCCGTGACCTTGGTCTTATCAGCACCACGCTCACGTCAGACAATTAGCCTAGGTAAAAATACTCCAACAAAATGTCAAGAGTGGCTTACTCTAGATTAATTTTTTTCAGTTGATCGAACGTTTCCTCATTTTGCATCAGTTTTATACCTGCATCAGCAGAAGAATGAGACCCATCTCCTGTCCTGGGAATCATCTGCAGCTGTCTGACAGTAAGGCGAAGTGAGATAAGTAACTCTTTTGGCCTTTCCTTCCAAAGCAACATTGATCTTTCCTTGGCCTAAACTGGGAATTTGGATCATCGACGTATGACTTTGAAGCATAAATACCATTAGGAAGCTTAACATTAGATTTAAAACCTGGCTTAGTCCTGCTCAGCGGAGTCAAAATGCCTTGTCATCCAGGTAGAGAGGTCAAAGGAATACACAAGTGTTCAAAAACAGAAAGAGAAAGAAAGCAGGAGAAATGCTGCCTTCATTAGGTAAGTAACCCTACTTCATAAGTATCTGTCCTAAACTGATTTCCTGAGGTGTACATGGCTTAATCTTTGCAATTATATCTACCACTTACTTCTTGAATTCTGAAGTATTCCATGGCACTGTTTCTTAAGAGTTCATGTTTTAGCTTAATTCTCATGGTCAAGTCACTCCTCTTTCAAGTTTTGATGAAGTGACCAGCATATTCTGTGCAAAATATTGCACGATTTCTCTATGTGATATTAAAATAAAATAATTTGGAGACAAACACTTCGCATCTTGATTGCACTGATCTCTGCATTCACTTTCTAAAGCTCTGGAGGCACTTTCTTGATGTAGAAGCTATATAAATGTAAATCACTTTAATCATTCCTGCTACAATATAAGCATTTCACAATGCTCATAATACACATTGCAGAATTATTTGGGTGTTATTTCCAACTTTCTCCAGGAAAAGACTTTCCTAGTTTAACCTCAAGGTCAGAGTCTATCAAGCAAATATGATGCAAGTGCCTGATAAATTTCACCGCACTATTTGCAAGGAATTTTTCATTCATATTCAAGTCAGAAAATGTTTTCTTTCTCCAAGCACTTATTCATCTCATAATATCACACATAGAATCACTCTTTGGTTTCCATTTGTTAGAAGAAACTCATATTTTAAATGCATTAATCCTACAAAGCTTCATTTATAAAAACAGAACACTCATGTTAAGACAAATGGCCTAAAGCTTGAATCTCCATTTCATACAAACATTTTTCAAAAACCAGCAATTTCCACCACATTCTTTATGTTTCCTTATCTATAAAACTCATTTAAAAATCCATTTCAAAACCATACATATGGTGCTCAAGAAAGTCATCAGCCTCATTGAAGAATGCAGAGAAATATCCTCAATCTGCTTTGCTACTCTCCAGTATAACTTAGAATATCTAAGAGCTTCTGGAAAGCAGCACAGGGGAAAGGGACCTGAGGGTTCTAGGGGACAGCAGGATGACCATGAGCCAGCAATGTGCCCTCGTGGCCAAGAAGGCCAATGGCATCCTGGGGTATATTAGAAGGGAAGTAGCAAGTAGGTCAAGAGAGGTCCTCCTGCCCCTCTACTCTGCCCTGGTGAGGCCGCATCTGGAATATTGTGTCCAGTTCTGGGCCCCTCAGCTCAAGAGAGACAGGGAGCTCCTTGAGAGAGTCCAGCGCAGAGCCACAAAGATGATGAAGGGAGTGGAACATGTCCCTTATGAGGAAAGGCTGAAGGAGCTGGGTCTCTTTAGCTTGGAGAAGAGGAGGCTGAGGGGTGACCTTATTAACGTTTACAAATATGTCAAGGGGGAGTGTCAGGAGGATGGAGCCAGGCTCTTTTCAGCGATGTACATTGACAGGACAAGGGGCAATGGGTGCAAGTTGGAACATACGAGGTTCCATAAAAATATTAGAAAATACTTTTTCACAGTGAGGGTGACGGAGCACTGGGACAGGCTGCCCAGAGAGGTTGTGGAGTCTCCTTCTTTGGAGGGATTCAAAACCAGCCTGGACACGTTCCTGTGCGCTCTACTGTACGTGGTTCTGCTCTGGTGGGGGGGTTGGACTAGATGATCTTTGAGGTCCCTTCCAATCTCTCACATTCTGTAATCTGTGATTCTGTAATACGAATTTTAATTCCTCATGTATCAAAGTAAACATTATGTACAAGACTTCCATACTGGAACAGGTTGTTCCATAAGTGTAACACTGAATTTAAACATGTCAAGTTCATGTTATTACCAATTCAAAAGCTTTCAGCTGATTCCAACACTGGTTTTAATGAATATTTTCTTAGAAGTAACTGACAAAAAACTGTTAGATAGAATGGATACGACAACGATTTCTGCTACAGAAAGAAGGAAACTGGAAATACCAGTAGTCTAAGAAGGAAAAGGGTAAGGGAGCAACATGTGCAGAGCATACCATGGGAAGGATTACCAAGATGGAAAAATCATGTTTTTCAGTGATTTGCATTAAATCACCTCCTCTGTGAGTATTGCAGGTCCTAGCCACTACACTACTAAGTAAGCTTTGTGGCTAAGCTAGTATCAGTCATATACATCTTACAGCACTGGCCCAGCATCTCTTGCTAAGTTTATGCCCAGTGTCCTAGAAACAGCTGAGGAATTCCTATGGCAATAGTTAGGCCGTCTTGGTGGAAAAGAGTTGTTCTGTTTCAAAGAAATGCTCACATATAGGAAACAAAGGAGAAAGTTGTTACTAGCATAAACACTGCAGGGTAAGTAACATTATTTACAGCTGTTTATTAAATCATTCTGAATAATGCCAAAAATCTGCAACCCTAAACATTAAACAGTGTATGAAATATAACATTTAACAGTAAATTCAATGAACTATTGCCGATTTGATTAATAAAATAACATTGCCATAATTCAAAAATGAAATCAATTATTGTAAGGAAGTACCTGACTCTCACCTACAATAGTGAATTTTGATTCACTGTTGTTTGCGTTTTTTTTAATATCTCACATATATATAATCAAACTATACAAAAAAACCCACCAACATATCAGAAATTGTTACTGATTGACTGGAATAATTTGTCAGTGTCATGTGCATCATTTATGCTTAAAGCATGTGTCTTTTCGCTTCATAGAAAGAAATGCAAGGACAGGCAGTGCAGTTCCCTTACATGGAAATTCTCCAGGCATCTTATACGTCGTAATTTATCATTAGAGTGATTCAGTTTATGTTTACATTATCCCATTGATTGAGCAGACAAGGATGAACTGGATATCATAAAGCTGGAAAAACACTGTAGGAAATCAGAACCACAGTATTTATTACGTGATTATTAGCACTCAGTAAAGTGCTGATAAGACGTAAAGTGTCTGAAACTCTGCTCAGCATTGTATGAAATGAAGCTTACAGTTCGGTAGAGTGTTTACACAATGATTTTTTCAGTCATTTCCTATATTTATGACCACCTCTTCAAGGGTCCACTTGTCATTCCACTGGTCCTTTTGGGTTTTTTATGTGAAAACAAAATTTGGTTCAAAAATATTTGTTACGCATTAAGCTGCACTATCAGCCCACAGAAAAGAACTAAGATTTTTTTCCCAGACAGGTGTAATGCCTTAAAAGCCAACAAATGCAGAGAAACAATAAATTATACTGTTCTGCAGTAGCTGTCAGCTTAGGTCCATGGACATTTGGCTACTTGCCCATAACTAATGAAAATGTGAGTTCTGACTCTCAGTATTTTAATTTTTTAATTAAATATGGGAAGCTAACAGGCCCCACATACTTATGTTAGACACATTTTTACCCACGCACTTTGCTAATCATTTTTAAATCTACAAAGTGCTGTGAGAAGGTTGTAAGTGAAGAAAATTGGACCCTGGATAGAATAGTTTTAGAATAATTGAAATGTTGAGCTCATTTAGAATAGCTAAATAATTTTCCTCCTTCCCCTCTACAGTCATAGATATTTTACTAATTAGGTATATACATTCTATAATTAGTACAGTATTCATTATTCATTCCATTTATGTTTCATATTTCCAAGTGCCAGTTTTAAATATTCTTTATATTTTTTAAAAAAATATTTGATGCACTCTCAATTACTATTACACTAGTACTGCAGCAGGCTGACCAAACAAATATACTTAACATCAATAAAATATTGCTTAATAATATTGATATTAATGATCAGTATTTTAATCCAACCATTTAAACACAATACTAGAATACAAAGTAACATCAAAAAAAAAAAAAAAGTGGGATTTTTTTGCAAAATATGATGGATACAATTTTGCAAAGCATATGCTGCACAATTTGCACAAGGTTACCAAAAGAGGGGATGGATTTTCTCATGAGGAAAATTGTCACGACAACAATGAAATCATGATCTGCGATCACTTAAACATCTGACCCCAGCTGTCAAAGATGAGATACTTAACTCTATTTTTGTGTCAAATGAATCAACGGATTTAATCTACATCTGTGTAACAGTGAGAGATTCTGGGCACTAATTTTGGGAAGTTAGGCTGTTAATGTAGTGATAGGTACAAGTGGTTGCCAAATACTTGCACAGAGAAAATTTCCATAGCTGAAATAAAATATATACATTCTGATTTGCACACAGCTTTCTGTGTCTTTTTGGATCACAAAACTGTTCTACTGCATATATCTCTCTGTTGTTAAAGTCAACAATCACCCAAAAATGGCAATAAATGAACGTATTGCAGATTGTTATGGGACAGAAAGTTAACAGTAAAAAGGAAGAAAAGCTTTTGTGATTTCTCCTGTTGGAAATTTTAAACATGCTGCGTGGTAAGCCTGCACTTTTTTCCCATAGGGAACATCAGAGGTAAGCAGCCAGACTCCCTATAGCAGAGTCAATACAAATCTTTTGGTGGAGATGACAAATAATGTTATTGTATATTTAGATACCAGAGGAACAGCAATCAGACAGTATTGTTCCATAAATAATGGATTAGAAGCTTTTCAGAAGAAAATCCATGCTGCTGCTATTTCTTCTTTAGCCCATCTTGGTAACGAAAGACCCTTAGACAGTAACTGTTTCAACTTCCCACAGGGTATTCAGTTGCATTTTAAAAGTCGATGTCCCAAGGATGCTTTTTTCGATCCATTTAAGTAGTCATGCTTTTGGGAAGAAAAAACTTAGATGTTCTTCTGTGATTATTGAATCACAAGTATTTTGCTCCAGATAGATTAGGTTTAATAGGCATTCAGTAAATTAAATACAAGACTCCCATGACTCTTTGTGTGAATTCAGGATGAACTTCTTTCCTAGTGCAGAGCACAGACTAATGCCTACATGTGGATTGTTCCAATGTTGAGAAACACAACACTTCCCTGTCCCAGGATAGAATCTGCTGAGACTTTTTTTTTTTTCTTAAGGAAAAAAGAGGTAATAACTTCTAATTCTGACCCTGACAGAGTCAAATCTGGCCAGCAATATTAGAAATAACAGAAAAGGATTTTACAGGTACATAAGAGAAAAAAAAGAAAAATGAGAGAGAATGTGGGGCCTCTCCAGAAGGATACAGGTGACCTGGTTAATGAGGACATGGAGAAGGATGAAATATTCAACAACTTTTTTGCCTCGGTCTTCACTGGCAACCACTTGAACCACATCACCCATATCACAGAGGGTGTTGGCTGGGTCTGGGAGAGTGAAGAACCACCCAGGGTAGGAGCAGATCAGGTCAGGAACACCTAGAGAACCTGGAGGTGCACAAGTCCATGGGACCTGATGAGATACATCCATGGGTCCTGAAGGAACTGGCAGCTGAAGTTGCTAGGCCACTAGCCATCATATTTGAGAGGTCCTGGCAGTCTGGTGAGGTTCCCACAGATTGGAAAAGGTGGGACATAACCCCCATCTATAAAAAAGGAAACAAAGACAACCCGGGAAACTACAGACCAGTCAGCCTTACCTCTGTGCCAGGCAAAATCATGGAACAGATTCTCCTGGTAGTTGTACTAAGGCACTTAAAAAATAATCAAGTGGTTGGTGACAGCCAACACCGCTTCACCAGGGGCAAGTCGTGCCTGGCTAATTTGGTGGCCTTCTATGACAAAGCCACAGCGCTGATCGACGTGGGAAAAGCAACGGATGTCATCTGCCTGGACTTGTGCAAGGCATTTGACACTGTCCCACATGACATCCTGGTCTCTAAAATGGAGAGACAGAGATTTGGCAGATGGACCACTTGGTGGATAAAGCGCTGGCTGGATGGTCAAACTCAAAGTGTTGTGGTCATTGGCTCAATATCCACATGGAGACCAGTGACAAGCGGTGCTCCTCAGGGGTCTGTTCTGGGTCCAGTGCTGTTCAACATCTTTGTCAGCGATGTGGATGATGGCATTGAGTGCACCCTCAGCAAGTTTGCCGATGACACCAGGCTGTGTGGTGCCGTGGACTCACTTGAGGGAAGAGATGCCATCCAGAGGGACCTTGATAGGCTTGAGAAATGGGCCAGTGCAAACTGCATGAGCTTCAACAAGTCCAAATGCAAGGTCCTGCGCATGGGTTGGGCCAGTTCCAGGCACAAATACAAACTGAGCACAGAGTGGGTTGAGAGGGAGGATTTGGGAGTGTTGATAGATGAAAAGCTCCACATGAGCTGGCAGTGCGCTCATGCAGCCCAGAAGGCCAACCGCATCCTGGGATGTATCAGGAGAAGTGTAGCCAGCAGGTCAAGAGAGGTGATTCTCCCACTTTACTCTTCTCTTGTGAGACCTCACCTCAAATACTGCTTCCAGTCCTGGTGTCCCCACCATAAGAGGGACATAGAACTGTTGGAGCATGTTCAGAGGAGGACCACAAAGAGGATCCAGGGGCTGGAGCACCTCTGTTATGAGGACAGGCTGAGAGAGCTGGGATTGTTCAGTCTTGAAAAGAGAAGACTTCAGGGGGACCTAATAATTGCCTTCCAATACCTGAAGGGATCCTACAGGAAGGCTGGGGGAGGGATTTTTTACAAGAGCATCCACTGATAGGACAAGGGGAAATGGTTCTAAGTTGAAGGAGAATAGATTTAGATTAGATCTTAGGAAGAAATTCTTCAGTACAAGGATGGCAAGACTTTGGAATAAATTGCCCAGAGATGTTGTGGCTGCCCCCTCCCTGGAGGTGTTCAAGGCCAAGTTGGACAGGCCCTTGAGTAGCCTGATCTAGTAGAGAGGCGTCCCTGCCCGTGACAGGGAGGTTGGATTAGATGATTTCTAAGGTCCCTTCCAGCCTAGGCCATTCTATGATTCTATGAATTCCAGTCCTAATATGTTTATAACAAAGGTCCCTACTCCAAAGGAAAAGAAATCAACTGCCACCCAAAACAAACCTAAAAGCTGTTAGGTAAAAAAGCAAGAGATGTTATTTAGGCTATTAATGAATTCATATATCTATGAATTTGCCTGTTCTTACCTGTTCTTACTCCTAGCCTTTATACTGTTCTGCTGAATAACTACATACACAGTATATATTTGAACCTGCCTCCTGAAAGATCCAAATGCTCTTTAATTCTTCTATTAGAAGAGAGTGAACAACTGACACCTTCTCCATGCCACTCATGTTTTCATGGGCTTCTATCAGATCTCTTAGTCACTTATTTTGAGAACTGAAGAGTCAATCCAAGTGTCATGTGTGTCACTATTGTTGGAATCAATGAAATCAGGGTCTGTACTCCTTCAAAGACTCAACAGTATTTTTTGCTTTATGATTGTAAGTAATCATACAACTTCATCCATTAAGACCTCTCAGAGGTTCTGAAGCTAAAAAGAAAATGAAGATGTGTATTTTCAGAACTGAAGTCAATCAGTCGTTGTCTGCGGGCTCAATAAAAAGGCTGTATTTATTATGGATAAATTAACTCTCTTGCCCTTAAGTTTAGCAGTTACTATGCACAAAGTAGTATGAACCTGCTGACAGTGACTGCTGGCATGAAGACTTGATCAGTACGTCGATAAAGAGTGCTGAGGTTTTTTTCTTCCCTGGACTCCACTTCAGTATTTGGCCTCAGGGGTTTCTGGAACAAGACAAGTTCCTGTTTTAGCAACATTGGTTCACATTCTGCCTTCATTTCCAGCCATGCACACAACTGCTGGGGACAATCTGATCCACTGGATCTAGCAAATGAAGAGTCATGGAGCAAATTACAAACTAAGAAACCTGATCTTACCTTGCCTAACTTGCTTTGGTATCTGACTTACCTCAGTATACTGTTTTCTTGTGAATTCATTTGCTGTTTTTCCCTGAGCAGGTCAGGTTTCTTATTTCTCTGCATTTGTCCTTAGCTGTTTATAGCCTTTAATATTGTGATATAAGTTCATTTTAATTACATTTTTACAAAGATCATAAGTAAATTCATATTCTGGTAGAAAATTTGCATAGTGCCAAATACTTGTTTAAAAAGCTAGAAATATTTATTTTGGAAACTGACTTTCTGTTTATTGGAGATCCGTGTTGACAGTCATCAAAATCAGCTAAGCTCATAAAACATGAAGCTTTTTCAAACTGCCTTTTGCAATCACATTATCACCTTTCTTTTGCCCAACTGGATCATTCAGACACAGGTCTGTTCTCTTCAGACCTTTTGAGATTGCCATAATAGAATGAAGATGGACCATGAATAAACAAAAGTTTTACTATGGGATATTTGCTTGTCAATTTAGTCAAGTTCCTTATATAGAAGTACCATCACCACCAGAGAAAAAATATCACCAGCTGGCAGTTTTGTTTACAGTATTACCAGACAAACCATAAGCTGAAAAGAGACAAAAGACTTCTCTCTATCTCACAAGCTGTGTCTCCGAAGCATTTAGTGTGCTGACTTCTTAAATATCACTGAGCTTATTACCAATCTTTTGGGAACAAACTGAAAAATTTTATTTCTGAATTTACTCATTGAATTCACATCCATCACAAACTTCATTGTGTAAAAGAAGTTTGGTAACTTCAGGCACCAGTACAGATTAGGGGACGTCCTGCTGGAAAGCAACCCCATGGAGAAAGACCTTGGAGTTCTATGGGCAGGAAGTTGTCCATGGGACAGCAACGTGCCCTTGTGGCCAAGAGGGCCAATGGGATTCTGGGGAGCATTAAGAAAAGTGTGTCCAGCAGGTCTAGGGAGGTTCTCCTCCCCCTCTACTCTGCCCTGGTGAGACCACACCTGGAATACTGTGTCCAGTTTTGGGCTCCCCAGTTCAAGAGAGACAGGGACCTACTGGGGAGAGTCCAATGGAGAGCTACGAGGATGATTAAAGGACTTGAACATCTCTCCTGTGAAGAGAGACTGAGAGAATTTGGGCTGTTTAGTCTTGAAAGGAGACAGCTGAGAGGAGAACCTTATTAGCGTATATAAATATCAGAGGGGTGGGTGTCAAGAAGAAGGAGAGAATCTCTTCTCAGTGGTGCCCAGTAATAGAACAAGAAATAATGGGCTTAAGTTGGAACATAGAAAGTTCCACCTCAACATGAGGAGAATTTCTTTACTGTGAGGGTGACAGAGCACTGGCACAGGCTGCCTGGAGAGGTTGTGGAGTTTCCTGCTCTGGAGACTTTCAAAACCCGCCTGGATGTGTTCTTGTGTGGCTGCCCTGGGGGATCTGCTCTGGCAGGGGGTTTGGATGATCTCTAGAGGTCTGTTCCAACCCCGAACATTCTGTGATTCTATGATTGATTCTATGATTCCATTTCTAGGGACCCACAGGGAGAGGACAAAGGGCAACAAGCACAATTTGCACTAAGAGATGTTTCATCTTGATATAAGATTTATTTTTACAGTGACAGTGAGAAGACTCATTCATAGAGCAATCTCCCCAGGCAGGTAGTAGAGTCCTCATCAATGGAAGTTTCTGAGATGAGATCGGACGGGTGGTAGAATATCTTATGTATGTTCCTTTTCTAATGAAAGTTTGGATGAGATGATCTTTCAAGGTCCCTTCCACCTGGTCTATTCTGTGATTTTATGTTCTATGTCTGTACTTCTTTATGACAGGACAGCTCCAGTAAGGTTTTACATACACTTCTGAGATACTTCAATAGTCTTTTTTTTTTATCTCACATCACCGATCTGAGACAAAATCACAAATGGAAAAAACCACAAAGTTTGTGTTGGATCAATAATGTGATTTTCTTATTAATTTTTTAAGGTTTACTTTTTAGACTTTTCCTAAGACTCATCATAAATTTTGGGGATAAAACCAAATTACTTTAGAAAACCTTGACATATTTTGACAAAAACAAAAATTTCTGCAAGGGTTTTGAAATATGCAAAGGAATAGATCTTTGAAAAAAAAAATTAATGAAAGCACAGAGGTAGGGAAAACAGAAAATTCCCCTGATTTGCTCTCTAATCCAGAAAAACATCTGCTGTGGTGAGAATGTAACTACTACAGTGGGAAAAGGATTCAAAGGTGTTCTGTTTTCTGAAAAATTTGCACCATGTATAAAGTCAATGATGTTCATATTGTATTACATCAATACTGAATGCTAGAGTTAATTGAAGCTCCCAGTAGTTTGGGTAAAAAGAAACAGCACTACAGAAAAAGAAAACTAATCCTTTTCATTTTGATTCTGAGTCCAAACAGATTATAACCAAAGCCCTGAGCAAGTTTTTTATGGTTAATTAATGATGGGCTAATTTGCTTTAGGCCACAAAGTTTTCCAGCCACTCATTAATCTCAGAAAATGCCACAGGCTACAGTTGTTACTGTTCAATTAAAAAGTATGCCACAGTTGCAAAGCTACAGAAAGCTGTAAATACTATCTTTTGACAAGTATTTACATGCCCAGGATAATCCGTAGACAAAAAAAAAGGAGTGCAAGAGGAAGAAAGAGCCTGGTGCCAGATGCTTTAGGCTGACGTAATTTATTTTTTGTCACTGATTAGATAGCTCTAAATTTATGCACTTGTGCAGCCTCTACATGACACTTTTTCATCTTTGTGTCATTCTTTATGATTACACCGGTCCCAAGTGAAACCCAAGTGAAAGACTTCTGTAACCTTTTTGGTTTTGTTGTGCCCAGACAACCATGATTCAAGAGAAGGTGTCAGCATACCTTCGAAACAACACTCACACACACACACAGTATTTAAAAATGGATTTCTGCAACGTTTATGTTGAAGTTGGTCTGTAAGAAAACTCAAATGAGGAAGTCAACATACAAAAGCATATAGAAAGAGAGAACAGAAAATATAATAAGATTACGCAGAAGGAAAAAAATGCTAAGATCTGGGGAAAAAAAAATATTTAAGTGGCATGCAGTGAGAAAAAACAGTAGAACAAAAATAACCACAGAAACATTAAAAATGAAGGCAGAACACAAAGGAAAAGTCCTCCTAGGAATCAAAAAACATCATAGGCTTGTCATCAACACACACATAAATACACAGAAGTGAAAAAGCACAGAAAATGACAGCCCTATATACAGAAGAGAAAGATCAGAAGAGATTAAAAGGAAAATGTTTTGCTGAAGATAAGGATGCAGCAACCTGACCAAAGTAAAAAATTACAGAAACCACACAGATAAGGAAAAATCACCACAGAAAAACATAAGAAACTAAGTGCTAGAGATCACTAGACAAACAAACAATCAGTACAAAAAGAGGTTTAAAGAAAATAAATAAATAAGAAACTACAATATACAAAAAGAAACAATACTGTGTTTTCAAACTTGGTGCCTAGGCATGAGGAAAAGCTTTAAGCATTAGATTCCTCCATCTCCTGAATTCAAAATGCACGATGTGGGTTACCAGAATGTGAGAATCAGACATCTTCAGTCCTGCAGGCAGCAGAGATGCCCTGAATGAGTTGAAGAAGAATCTCACTGTAATAGATCCTAGAGGAACTATTAGATGTGTGTGATACTTATTTATGCAATACCTCATTAGGAACGATATCAAAATAAAGAGATGCTAAAAAATGACTTCAATAGGAAAAGATTTTACACGTATTAATCTGCGTATTGGGTCTGCCTGGCCAGAGTTTGGTGGCAGCAGAGGGCTGAAAGGGTGGCTTCTGCAAGAAGCTGCTAGAAGTTTCCCCTAAGTCTGATAGAGTCAATGCCAGCTGGCTCCAAAGAGGGACCCACCACTGACCACGGCTGAGCCTGTCAGTAAAATGATAGGAGAGGAACACCTCTGTGAAAACATATTTAAGAAACAGGGAAAAAGAACTGCATCACACAACAACTATCAGAGAGAGAGGAGTGAGAATATGTGAAGACAACAAGGTCAGTGAAGGGGACATGGAGGGTGTGCTCCAGGTGCCGGAGCAGAGAGTCCCCCAGGTCGTGGTGAAGCCCATGGTGAAGCAGGCTATCCCCCTGCAGCCCATGGGTCTGATGGGGTGTAGATGTCCACTTGCCACCCACAGAGGACCCCATCAGGTGGATGCCTGAAGGGGGCTGTGGCCCCGTGGAAGCCCGCACTGGGGCAGGTTGCTGCCAGAGACTGTAGCCCATAGGGAGAGAGGAGCTCACGCCAAAGCAGGTTGGTTGGTAGGACTTTTTTGACACCATGGGGGACTCATGCTGGAGAAGTTTCCCCTGAAGGACTGCACCCCATGGAGACTCACTTTGGGGCAGTTTGTGATGAATGGTCTCCTGTGAGAGGGACCCCACAGTGTCCCAGGGGAAGAGTGAGGAGTCCTCCCCCAGAGGAAGAAGCAGTGGCAGAAATAACATCAGATGAACTGAACACAATCCCCATTCCTTGTCCCCCTGCACTGCTCAGGGTGGGGAGGTGGATAAATTGGGATTGATATTAAGCCTGGGAAGAAGGGAGGGGTGAGGGAGGGTGTTACTTTTAAGATCTGGGGTTTTTTTTATTCCTCACTATGCTTCCCTGATTTGTCCTTTAATAAATTTAAAACTAATTTCCCCAAAATCAAGTCTATTTTGCCCAGGATGGTAGATGTGGGAAATCTCTCTGTCCTTATCTCAAACCATGGGCCCTTCATTATATTTTCTCCCCCTATCTAGCAGAGAAGGGGGTGATAGTGCAGCTGTGTGGGCACCTGGCCACCAGCCAGGGTCAGACCACTACAATCTGACTATGCAAAATCCATTAAAATGAGAATAAGTGTGAAATTTAGCCATCCAACTTTTACACAGTTTCTGCACAGCTTACATACAGCAAAACAGCTGTTCTTCTTGTACTGTACCTAAATCAAAGAAACCTTTTCATTAAGATCTCACATTACCTTTCCAGCTTGCCTTAGTAATTCTACAGCAGCTTTTCTGTTTTATAGCCTTAGTTTACACAGAATAGATTGCATTTTGTACAAAGCTCATTGACCTATCACAAACTGTTTACTATTTTATTAAGAATTATTTTTCTAATTTTCAGGATATTTTGAAACACTAATCTTTCTGCACACTCCTCATCGTCACTTGTGCCAGTTATTTCCATGACGATTAATGCAAAATCTACTTTCAGTAGCTTACTGTAAATCCTGTAGTGTAATCTACATAATTTGTAGTTTCCTTGAAATTCACAGAAAAGCCCCACTGGATTAGGCATCAAATGATATTCAGTGGGAATTTTATCACTTCATTTAGTGTGTGGAATGCTAGGTACTATCACGAAGCCATAACAAATCCATAAATGCAGAAACATAAGTATATTAGAATAAAGAAAGATTTGATTTGTAAAATGCATCGCATATTAGGAACAAATGCAGACTTGCAGAGAACAAATATTAAAGGCCAGATTACTAGCTGATATAAAACTGTGCTACCCTAAACCAGCTCCACAATATTAAAAAGCATTTCTAACTGTCATCATCAGGCTGGAAGATTGGATAAGCATATTATTTCCGAACAAATATCAGCAAAGCATTATCAGCTTCAGATCCAGAGCAAAAGAAAGCAAACAGCAAAATAAACATTGAGTAGGGATATCTCTGCTCCAGTTAAAAGAGATGTAACTTTAAAATACACATTCTGAATACACGAATTCCAAGGAACATCATTACTGAACAAGACCACATCAGCATTTAACTTTAAACACTACCTCCTGAGAAAAGAATAATAATAAAAATGGGATTCAGTACAATTTCGTGTTGCTTTTAAGGTTGTTTGTTGTAGCAATTCTGACTCTACAAGCAGAACGTTCATATTCCCAGTGGATCTCACAAGTTTGAAACGAATGTTACATTACGTATGCTACTCCATTACCGAATCTACAGGGAAAAGTTTGAGTAATAGTCCTTTCCACTCAATTCCTTTTTACTCATATATGAATGATGAAAGTGGCAGGGCTATGAAGGAGAGGTAAATGGCAGGGAAAACACAGAACTAGACGAACAGAGAAACAATAGTAAAAAAAAAAAAAAACAAAAAAAAACAAACCAAACTTGTGAAAGACTTATATGCCAGTATCCGAGAAAAGATGAGGAAAAAAAACCCAGCCTTTTAGCAAACTAGAGCTATTGAAGGATTTCTAGGGGCCTCTCTGAAATATGGTCTGAAAGTATTGTAAACTTATTGCTATCTATGTAATCAGAGAGTAGAAGGGGGAAGAAAGAAACCCCAAACCTTGTTACTTTGGGATTTTGAGTTCCATTGTTGCAAGAGAAGTTCAAAAAGGTCCATAACTGCCATCAGGCTCTGCAGGCAGGAGTATTTATTAATCAGACAATACATTAAACTGTGCATGCTTAGAAGCAGAGAGATGGAATGGAGTCACAACTCCAAATGAATATTAATCCACTACTATGGCTAATTTTAACAGCTTGAAAGTCAACAAACACATTTGTCTTAAGTCCAGAAGGAATAGATATGCTTTTGAAGTGAAGTGATTAAATTATTGAAGGAAATAAAAAGATAATATTGCAGCAAGTGTTAGAAAAATGAAACAGTGGCTTGTCAGGTATCTAAAGAGAAATGAATGCAGATAAATTATAATTAAATGTGAGCATTACAACAATTTTTTATGCTTCAAAGCTAGGCATTACATCTCATTTATCTTCACTCGTTGACTGTTCTTAATGGGAAAAATTGTGTTTTACTAGCTATTATTTTCTAATATCATGAAAGTAGTGGGGTTTTTCTCTGTGTGTCAAAGCACAGGTTGCAAAAAATTCTGTCCCTGGCCCAAAGGTATGAATGCCCAAATGGCTCATGAGACACGAGAGAAAGCAGTGAACTGTGACTGAGTTTCTTCTTCAGTTCCTACTGAAGTCTTTGGAAATCACTGTCTTCAGCAGAACTGAAATTGGCATTTAAGTTACTTTGATTCTGATATTGTTGGACTTGAAATTGTCCTCCTGCTTTTTGGTCAGTAAAGGAGGGACTGATCAAACTAACTGGCTTTTAAAATTTTATTTATTTTCTTTAAATTTTTTGTCCCATGGAAAAGCAAGTTTTCAGTCAGAATTTTAACAGGCATGAGAGTAGCTTCCCAGATGGTGGAGAAATACATTTCACACTTGAAAAAGACAATATAAAAAATACATGAAATTATGAATAAAAAAAAACAGAGTGAATGTCAGTGGAACAATGAGGGAAGGAGTTGACAGAGAAGGGCTGAGGTCTGAAGTCAGGTTCTGATCACTATTTTCAACTGTCAGAGGACATAACATGTTGAGGACTTAAGGTTGGAGCGCTGTTATTGTTACATGAAATGGTGTTCACTGTTGTAACCTTAAACACCTTCACAGAATCACAGAATCACAGAATGTTAAAGGTTGGAAGGGACCTTAAAGATCATCTAGTCCAACCCCCCTGCCAGAACAGGATCACCTACAGTAGAGCGCACAGGAATGTGTCCAGGAGGGTTTTGAATGTCTCAAGAGAAGGAGATTCCACAACCTCCCTAGGCAGCCTGTTCCAGTGCTCGGTCACCCTCACAGTAAAAAAGTTTTCCCTCATATTTTTCTGGAACCTCCTGTGTTCCAGCTTCCACCCATTGCCCCTTGTCTTGTCAGTGGCCGCTGAAAAGAGCCTGGCTCTGTCCTCCTGACATTCCCCCTTGACATATTTATAAACAGTAATGAGGTCACCCCTCAGCCTCCTCTTCTCCAAGCTAAAGAGACCCAGCTCCTTCAGCCTTTCCTCATAAGGGAGATGCTCCACTCCCTTCACCATCTTTGTGGCTCTACATTGGACTCTCTCAAGCAGCTCCCTGTCCTTCTTGAACTGAGGGGCCCAGAACTGGACACAATATTCCAGATGCGGCCTCACCAGGGCAGAGTAGAGGGGCAGGAGGACCTCTCTTGACCTACTTGCTACTCCCCTTCTAATACACCCCAGGATGCCATTGGCCTTCTTGGCCACGAGGGCACATTGCTGGCTCATGGTCATCCTGCTGTCCACTAGAACCCCCAGGTCCCTTTCCCCTGTGCTGCTCTCCAGCAGGGCAGTCCCCAACCTATACTGGCACATGGGATTATTTTTTCGCAAGTGCAAAACTCTACACTTGCACTTATTAAACTTCATAAGATTTCTCCCCGCCCAGGCCTCCAGCCTGTCTAGGTCTCTCTGAATGGCTGCACAGCCTTCTGGTGTGTCAACCACTCCTCCCAATTTCGTACCTTGATTTCCTTTAGAAAAACAATACACTCAACAAGCATTATAATATGAAAAATCATAGACCTTAGAGACCATTTTAATCCAACCTCCCTGTTGTGGGCAGGGACGCCTCTCAACTAGATCAGACAATACATGAGGACCGAACGGGAATCGAACTCGTGATCTTTGGTGTTTCAGCACCAAGCTCAACTGAGTGAGATAAATATCTATGGACTTCTCATACATCATACCTTTCCAGAAGTAAGAATGCTTCTTAACAGCCAACAAAACACTCTGGAGAGCTTGTGTCTAAACTCTTTATGACCAATGTGATGGTATCTTCTGTGAACCAATTAAAAGGTCATAATTATTAAGAAAGAGTAAACTAATTCTAATTATGATTACCATAAATTTTGTCAATAAATAATAGATGAGACAAGCCTTTATCCTATTCAGTTACAGAAGTTTAACAGCTTTGTACATTTTTGAATGTTATCCTTACTCTATTGAACAAATTTGTATCGCTGTTCCGCAAAAAAAAAAAAAGTATGTGAACATTTCACGTGACTAATTGCGATGATACCTTCATATTTAATCAACACCTACACTGCTCTAACGGTCACATACATTCAATGAGGTGAATGTTATTTTCAAAGTCATCTAATTTTTTTCTAAAGCCCTCCAGGTAAGGCTTGTAGTACTTCAGTATCTATCACTTCACTGACAAGCCTTTAAGTTAATTGAACATACTTCTCCAGTAACAAAACTATCATTAGCTGGTTCACAACACATTGCATTTTTTATAAGGCTTTCTAGCTCCCAGTTTGAATGAATTTTCATGTCCCTTTCTGATTCAAAGGAGGTTTTTTTCACAGCCTCATCTGACTCCTTAAGACTCTGCCCATCCACACAGGCAGATCACGTGCTTTAGATTATTCATACGTTAACAAGGGGAGTAAGATACAAGTCATCTTTCTTTTGAGTTCTCAGAGTTATTAGTTTCTTCTTCCTCCACTTTCAAGGTGGGCTAGTCCAAGGACACTGCTACACACATCACCTGAAGCCCTTTACCTGTTTGGAGTTCCCCACAGAGTGGAAACATTTCCACTAGACATATGCTTTAGTCTCTCTGACCCTGAGTACTTCACATTCCTATTAAACATTCACATACTCACACCCTGGCTCTGCATCCTTGAATGGACTGCCAGAACCTAAAGAAAATATGTTTTCATTCTTTTTCTATGGTTTCATTTTTCCAGCATCAAAATGACAAATACTTTTTTCAATACTGGATTTCACCTTTTGGGACATAACCATTAAAGTGAGCTAACAATATTTCTCAACTTTGCTTGAACTTAAATTTACCCTGGTTCTTACGGGGAGTTACATCAGCTTCGTTCATTTTTAAGAGCTGCTCAGGGTCAGCAGCAGCTCAGAAACAGTTTTCCCCTGAACAAAGTAGATGTGCCTTCTTTACAGGGACATTTTTCAGAACATCTTGTTAACATTGTGAATGAAAAGCATGTTGATTTAAAAAAAAAATGTAAGCTTTATCACAAGTCATGCAATTGCTTGGCTAAGTAACCATGGTGTTTCCTTTTTTTTTCATGCTAAAATATAATATTTATTATTACATTTTATTATTCCTTTTGAGGGAATGCTCTGGACACCCAGGCACTGGGTTGGTCCCATTGTGCCAGGGGCAGCACAACACAGATCAAACAAAATAGCCAAATGCAGTGTACAGGGCGGAGGCTGTGCATGAAACCATCTCCCCCGGCCATCAGATTGATACAACCCAGAGCTGGCTCCTGCAGGCATGGATGTGGCACGCCTGCACACGTAATTGCCAGGGCTTCAGATGCCAAAGAGACCTTTAAGGTCTTTAAGGTGATAAATCAGACACTTCCACAATCAGAGGGAAAAAAAGATAGTGCTACAAATGGGTATTACTCTGAAGTACTTGCCTGCAAACTTTTATCACAGAAATGTGAGAAATTGTGCAAGCAAGCCAGGAGCTGAAATTGCAAAGCTTCCGCAGATTGGAGACTGAGAACTGCATTCCAGGATTTCTATCACCAATGTTGCTACAGAATGAGCAGCATCCATCGATGCTCTGCTGCAGTGCTGACCTGCGAAGAATGCCTCTGATATCTCCTTCCCCAATGCTAACAGAATTAGTCATAGAACCATAGAACCATCATAGAACCATAGAACTATAGGACCATAGAACCATAGAACCACAAAGTTCGTGTTGGAAGGCACCTTCAGAGCTCATCTAGTCCAACCCCCTCTGCAGTGAGCAGGGCCATCTTTAACTAGATCAGGTTGCTCAGAGCCTTGAATGTTTCCGGGGATGAGGCAAATAGCTTCAGCCACATTATCTAGTATCCACACTGTATATTTTTCTGTTGAGGACTGCGTCCCTATTGCAGTTTCTGAAAAGGGAACAGGTATATTAGGAAAGCAAAAGATGTCTATTCTTCCTTTTCCTCCTCCAACTCCTCTAATGGAGGGGAAACAAACAAAATGCCAAACCTATTCGTAACTTCTGCTCCATTTCTGCAGCACTTTTGCTTCCCAAGCCATCACAAGAAAAAGCTGCCATTACTATCCCAGTGTTTCCAGGTACCAAGCCACTTCTGTAGCTGATTGCTGGTATCATATTCACTTAAAGCTGTAATAACTAAGGAGGAAAACAAGCCTCGTATATTTTTTAAACCAGCAGAGAGCTCTCCTTTATTGTACAGACAATGAAAGTACACATTTTATGATTGAGTTTATTAAAACAATTTTGTAAACACTACAAAACTATTTTGTAGATGTGCAACTTTTTTTTCCTATGAAGTTATTTCACTTTTTTTAAGTGTTCTTATATTTAAATCCATTATGTGCGTTTAATGAAAATCTAAAAAAACATGTCTTTTTATGGAACGCTCTTGATGCTTTTGGAAGAAACGGAGCTATGTGTTCTAGTAAACTTACATGTGTTTTCAGTAGAACCACTGTATCATTACTTCAATTGCATTTTCAAACATGCTTTTTTACTCTGCACAAAATGTCTTTTGTTTTTCACAGTTGACATTTTCTAATGCTATCACAACTCAAAAAGCTAGATTTTTTTTTTGTTTTTCATCTGAGTGTCAGTAACTTTGTTCTTAGAAATTACTGGATTAATGGGTAACACTTCAAGTAATTATCTACTCATATACACACATGTATAGCTATTACTTTCATACCCTTAATTACAAAGCAACATTTTCACTATGGGTAGTCCCAAGCCATTCTCTTCTGCGCTCCATTTAGCTGCGGACATTTGAGATGGAATTCAATTAATTGTATTCAGCCTTGCTCTTTCTCCATGTAGAGTTTGAATCTTAAGCTTATTTCAGATCTTGCATCTACAATCAATGCCATATTGACATCTGTCTTAGTTCCTCATCTGTCCTCTCCAGCCCCATCTGATTTTCAACAGCCTCAGCAGGCAAAGTTCTCTACCTGTCAAAATGCACAGGCTTCATGAGGTTCCTCAGCTCTTGAACAACCACTGGTTATTTCTAGTGTCTGTGGCTTAAATGATCGTACCTCTTATAGTACAGTTCTGGATGCTTAAGTAGCTTTAAATCCTGACTCTAGATAGAAAGCAATGCTCTATTTTTATGCTCTTTAAGCCATAGCTTGGGATTCTAGGTGGAACTAAATGATGTGTTGGCTTTCCTTGGTGTAAATTTCAGCCTGAGTATTATTTTTGGTTTTCACTGTTCTTATCAAATAATTGTACCCCATAAAACAAACAAAACCAGATTCTACTGTTTTTTTCCTAAACTTCTGTATTTTACCAGTGGAAAAAGCGATGTGCTCAATATTTATCACAACTTTCACAAAATCGTGCCATTTCCTTGCACTCAGATGTGAATAAGAGTTGACTGTACCACAACAATTAAAATCATGAAAATAAGTTCTACTAGTTCAGTGTTTTTAATATATAAACACAGAAATACCTAAGTAACAATATTTCAGTAATCCCTGGGGATCTATTACAATCTGATTAAATATAAAAATGTGTAGGAGGTAAAAATCTGATAAATGAAGTGAACACAGCTGATGGAAGTGTTATACTATTCCACATTTCTCAAAAAGTTGTATTGACAAGAATGGGTGCCAGCACTGTATTTTGTTACAGTACTTTTTAAGGATTTAGATGCTTGCTTTTCATATTTACTTCCACTTCCACACTATCACAAAAATTATGTGGTATTACATTAAAGGAAATCCAATAATTCAGAGAAAAATGGTACTATTATTCTCAGATATTCATTTAGTGGGAGTAAGAATAAAGTTTAATAATACCAGGTGAAATCTTGAGATGAACATCATGTACTAGAGCCTGTTGTCAAAAATATATTTTAATATAGCAGCAATATCTGTTGAGTCTATGGGGTAAAAAAATAGTCTTTTAAAATAAAGCTACCAAATGATGTGTGACTTCAGGAAAAGGATTGGGCTTTCATTTTCTTGCTTAATAAAGCAGCTTTAGGTATTATATTTGTATCCAGTTGGAAAGTTTCCAAAACTATACTGATCTTGAGGAAAACAAGCATTTAAAGTTTCATTCATGACTGCAGTTTCTTCTTTCTTTCCTACCTTTCTGGTTACGTTATGGACATGGTGTAAAACGTGAAAATTTTTCCTGCAAAGCCCATAAAGTGAGAATTATTGTAAGCCATGGCCAACTATTATTGTGCAATTTAATTTCAGTCACTCAGTGTCTTTTTCACTATCAAATATATGTTAACTCTTCAAGCCTTTGATTCTTTTAAAGGTTTATTTCAAATAAAGCAATACTAATCATTAAGAGCAACATTCTATACAACATCTGCTAGTTTAGGCATTTTAGATGTCACTTTTACTGTCCAACTTGTTCCTTGAGTCAGCAAATATGACAAATTTTGAAGCATAATGTATTTCAAGACTGAAAAAAAAAGGCACACGGGTTTTTAGCAGTTTTATAAAATCAGTTCTGGTTGGTAACATCTACCAAACTTAGAGCTCCCTGACAACCTACTTTCACATTCTCAATGTAGATAAATAAACAGATAGTCCAGTTATCTCAGAGTCTCCATGTTTCTGTCACCTCTTTCTAACTTCTACTGTGAGAATTCAATAAAATTGTGTTATGAGGCTACAAGTGCCCTTAACTAGCAAAACTGAAACTTTCAAAAATTGCAACCTATTTCACATTTCCTAGGCCAAATTCCTCTTTTTACATGGGGAATTTGAGAAAGTATAACATGGGTAGTTCCCACAGGAATTTCTATGGGGATTTGGGGAAGTGAGGCTGAGTAGTGATGAGCACCCTTTATCCTCAAAGGTTATCCAAAATATGTTATGACATCTGGATAAATTTGTCCTTGGTAAAGGATGGGTGAATCAGACACTAATTGAACAGAAGTTTTGATATGGAACATATTGGCATGAGAAGCTAGCTGCAGATAAAAGAGTGGATTGGAAAACTTGAAGGGAGAATCAAATCCTAAGACAACTGAGCAGTATAGTAGTGAGAATTTTGTGGTGTCAGTAGAAAGAAGGAGGGCAAAAAAACTGTGGCAACTGGGGGACTTTCATGGGTTGTCTCACAAATTCAGAGTCTTAGGAAATTCTGTCAGTAAAGGCAGTAATTGACCCCATAGTATATTGTTTTGTTTGCCTGCATTTTTCTGACTCCTATACTGAAACTCTTAGTGTGACTACATATGAGAAATGAGTCCATAAATTTCTGTCTACAGATGTTTCCTATAGTTCAGTTAAAATATTCTCTTTTCACAGATTTTTTAGACCACAGAACCTGTTCAGAGTGTTTGCAGTGAAAGTGCCACATGATTCAACCAGGGCAAATAACTTAAAAATCAGATTAAATTGTTTCTTTTTTTTTTTCTTTGAAACGTGTGTTTCTGCCTATTATATTAACTCTATATCCAGGTGACTGGCATATTTGTGATGTCTTCTGTAGTATGCAACGGAGTAGAGTTTCACTGAACAACAGTGATAAGAAAATACCCTGCAAAGAAATCATGCGGTAATCAGATTCATCTATTTTTCTTAGTTTGCTTGAGTACCCTTTAGTGTATCTTCTCTAAAAATCAAACCAAATTTGAATAACAATAGAATGCTGAAATTGAACCATAAACATTCTCCCATTAAGCCTCTTGAAGTTGTCTATCAAAGACTAAATTAAAGATAACTTATCTCACTAAATATATTTATTTTTTAATTCCTCGATGGGGTAGATGATGGACATTCTCTTGTTTCAATATCTTGCATATTTGCTAACATTCACAAGAGACGTAAAACCTGGCAGAGAACTGATAGTAAGAATTTATAGTGACACACAAAGCACTTGCACTTGGTTCGCATTCAGGATAACAACCACCACTTTTCAAATATGTAAAGGCTAATAAAAAGGAAGTAAGACACATGAAATAATGGATTCTTATTTATAGTCTGAAAAAATGCACTCCTAAACAAGATCTATGGTGAAATATTTATTTGTGGGCAACTTTATTATTATAATCAAACACTAGAAAATACTATGTATAACAGAGCACTATCCAACTATAAATGTCAGGAAGAGAACAGAAGAAATAGGGTTGACAAGGAAATTAGAGGTTGTATCAAAGGATATCCAAGAAAATTAAGCAACCTAACAGATTGCAATGAATAACTGTAAAAGATAGATTCTTGTTATGCAATATACCTCAGTAATTCTGGTGCTTGCCAACCATCAAATGCTTGCACAAACTGCAACAAACAAGGACATGAACATATCACCTTCTGTGCAAAGTGAGGAAAAAAAGGAAAAAATCAGAAAAAAAAACTTTAAGTTTTTGGGAGATGAGTTTGAAGTAGATGTTCAGTCCTCAAAATTAAAATATTAGCTGCTACTGTAGTATTTCTGTAAATTGCTGTTAAGTAATATACTTACTTTAATTTTACAAGTAATTTATAATTGTAAAACTATGTGATATAACTGGACTTCAGTAAAGCCTTCAACACCATCTTCTACAGCATCCTGACAGAGAAGGTAGTGGTTCACAGCTTAGACATGTGTTCTCTTCACCGGGCTAAAAACTGGGTTGATGAACGAGCGAGAGAGTGGTGGTAAAGAGAATTAAATCCAGTTGGTGGCTAGTCAAAAGTGGTGCTCCCCAGGGTTCAGTTTGGGGGCCAGTCTTGTTTAAGGTCTTTATCAGTGATCAGATGAGGGGATTGAGTACACCCTCAGTAAATTCACAGATGACACCAAATTGAGTGGGAGTATTGATCTGTGGTTCTCTACGAATCTGTGGTTCTCTATGATCTGTGGTTCTCTATGACTCTATGATTCTATGCACATGATGACATTTTTCCTTTGATAACTGTATTTTCATCAAAGCGTTCAAAAGATATTATTTGTTTCAGGACAGGAATAAAAATAAACTCAAAGCTCAGAGCAGAATTACCCTCTGGTTAGTTAGAACTGTAGCAGAGAAGAAAAAAAAAAAAAACAACAACAAAAACTCTCCAGTTTCATATCTTGGTGCTTTTCTGTTTTCTTTCTTCTCTCTGTCAGAAACCTGATGTTGTGGTTCAAGCCGACTGCCCGGGCCAACAACAAAGAACCATGTAGTCTGTCATTCACTCCTCCCCCCAGCCCCATCTCCACAGGGATGTGGAAGGAGAAAATTCATCTAAAAAGGGCTCAAGGACTGAGATTAAGGAAAGGGAAGATAATAATCTACCACTTCAGATGACAGGTAAAAAGCAGAGAGACTTCAGAAAAAAGCACAGATTTAGTTTACCACCACCATTTATGAAGTAGGATAATGAGAGGATTACATTAGTAAACATAACCAGATCTTAAATACATTTTCACCACTGCCCCTCCCATCTTCCTGGCTGCTTCCTCATTCCATCGGTGCAAGGGTGGTCAGAGGGTGGGGGGTGCAGTCCATCATCCATAGCAGTTCCCTCTTCTTTAGAAAGAGGGCTTCTCACAGTCTCTCCTTCAGGCTGTGTGGTGTCCACCTCACAGGAGACAATCCTCTTCCTCCTTCCTCCTGTGGCATCCTCATCAGGGCCACAGGTCACTTCGGGCTCAACCCCCACTGATGCTCAGTCTCTCTCCCTTTTTTCCTAGGGTACGTACCGACACATATACCAACACACATACCAACGCATGCTGGACGTCCTTGCCACTGTTGATCCCCTCACCTGGCAGGCAATCATCTTCCTGCCATCTCACTCACTACAGGGCTCCAGCAAGAGGTTCCACTCTGGCAGCCTTCTCCCCCTCTTTCTGCTCTGGCACTCATCCTCCTCCTCTTTCTTCTCAGGACTACGTTCCTTTGTTTTCCTCTCACCTTCCTTCAGCAGAAAAACTCCCCAATGCAAAAGATGAGGACAGATCAGGACAAGACCAAAACCAAAAGAGAAGAACAATGGGGTCCCCTCTTAAATACTTTGATTGCAAAAGTGCTGATTGGCCTGTCCTTGGCCAGAGGTGGGTCCAACTCCTATTTGTGGGTGGGGGAGGCTCTCAAAGTTTCATAAGTCATCCCCCACAGCTCTCTCCCTGCTTCCAAAAAACCCTTCCAGACTCAAACCCATGACACCTGAGAAAGGAATGCTTCAGAGTAGAGAAGTATCTACTTTTCTCCTTTTACTCCTGGAGTATTATAATCAGTCTTCCCTCCAACTTTGTACCTAATTTTATCCATTAGCAGATGGCAAAAGGGTGCAAGAGTGTCAGACACAAACAAAATCAAGATAACACTCATCATTCAGATTCTTATAATGATTTTCTTAGTATTACAGTAACTCTGGAATACATTAATATCAATACATATAGTCCACTAACTGCTGTTAGTGTATCCACTATAAAATTTTAAAAAAAACGAACTTTTCAGAAAATTTCTTCTCCAAGTCAAGTTTCTTAATATAATCAAATCAACATCACGGGATTCTGACTTTTTTACTTAACATAAAGAGCAAAAAGATTTTGATTTACCTAAGGCAGATGAGGTAAAATAAATACATACCACTTATTTGCATAAAGAATGGAAAAAATATACAAGCTGAAATCAGAAAAGGACTCACTTCCAAGAATTTATTCATATTTAAATTAAAATGTGAGCAGTCTTAAAATAAAGGTTTCCTAACATACAAGCTTTTCTTTACAGATTCTAGTTCACAGGACTGTTTTTTTTCCTCCAGGTTGTGTAGGGAATGTGACATTTCAAGATTACGATTTTGAAAGAAAACTAATCAAAATAATTCAGTCTTTTCTAAAACAAAGGCTACGAAATAATACGCTGCTTTGTTTACTACTTTATATCAGCTGACTTTTAATGTTTCCATAGAAGATCACCTCATTTATCTTGGATTATACCACAAAGAGTCTTCCCTTGATTTTCAATGCTCTCCCTTAGTAAATGTAATTGCCTTACACATGTGAAAATCACAGGAGTTTAAAAAGATAAAGTTAAAATGAAAGCAGGTTCACAGCATAAACAACCAGAATCTTGATGAAGGCCTGGAAACACAGCTACTAAATAAAACTAAAATGTCTAAATGAAGTTAACAGCCATTTTAAACGATCCTGAAAATAACCTCTTTTCTGTTCAGGGTGCCTCTGAGCCTTCCTTGAGCTGCAGCAGATAAACATTCACATAACACACCTCCACCTTCTAGATCAGGCCATCTGCAGCTTTACTCAATAAAAGCTGAGAGGTCAGCTCAATATCACCTCTCTTTCTAAGCACTAGTTTTCAGAGATTTGCTGCCAAGCCAACTGAGGGGGCTGGGAACAAGCACGCACCTGGGAAATTTTCAGAGATTCACCTTGGTCTTCTGTCAAGGCTGATCTCGCTCTCCTCCTCCCTTTCAGTGTTCATTATTTTTCCCCAAATCAAACAGGGTTATAAGCTTATACCAGACACAACTAAGAAGACATAAAACCTTTTTCAACCCTGTTCCTTCCAACTGAGGTCAGAGCTACAGAGCAGAAACACAGGAAACGGGAGAGGAATCTGAAGAACGGTGCCTCATTTTTGTTGTTTACAGATGTTAAAGTGTCAGCTACTGCTGACACTGAAGATCTGCCAAAATCTGTGTCTCAGACATGGGGATTTAGTTTTATTTTAGATTCTGTAGTGTAACTTGCTTGAACTCCACCTTCTGCTCTTCAGTGGCACTGTTTCTCTGTAGGCTTTACCTGGGATCTTTGCCACACACGGTACCTCGATATTCCAGAGCAACTAAAATGTTTAGGCATCTGGGTCTCTTTCCTGAATTCCTTCTTAAAAAATAAAAACAAAGAAAAAAAATTAAACAAACGTACTTTGCACAGCTGCAGAGACAAAAATATCCCTAAAATCCCTCTTACAAGGGATGAAGAGTCATATAACGTTTTCCTCTCAAAGGAAGTTGCAGGCTCTTGTGGAGCATGTAGTTTGTAAGCAAAGGCACTGGGAATAAGAAATGAAGAGTTGTTCTCTGCATGACTGAGAAAGCTGGCTGATTTGAATGCAAAGATAAAAATATTTATCTTGGTAAGTGGTATGGGACAGAATTAAGCACAGTTGGATAACAACCTTTGAGGATAAAGAGATAGCATGCAGAGATGTTCCTTTATTTTTCTCTTCTTAATTATATGCTGTAGGTCATTAAATCTTCTTATCATGCTCCTACACATTCAATTCTTAGTGTAACTTGAATGTAATTGTCTATTTTACCAAACCAGATTCAAAGTTAGTCTTTCTTTAGCAAATTCTTGTTGCAGGAGCAGAGGAAGGAGACAATACAGTTTGGGGGTATATTTTGCATACATTATGAAGCCACATCCAGTTTCCTGGGAAAAAATAACAGAAATCGGACCCAGCTATTGTTGCTGTGTCATTCCTGGATGACAAACTGGTATTTCTCCACTGTGTTCTGCCATGAGCATACATAGGGCAAGAATCATCAGAGAGCTTATCGTTTACAAAAATTTACAATGCTGTTTTTCTTATGAACTTAAATTACTGACATTTTTTCTTAAAGTAGCTAAGCAGCATCCTAGGTCCAGACTGGAATGAATTTCCTGCATTGGATGAATGTTGACATCAGCTTTTGACAAGCAAGAAGCTCTGAATTTTCAACTTTGAGAGCAGCAGATCATTAAGTGATAAGGCATGTACCTTCCTAGAAGGAAAATGTTCAGTCCACATAGTTCAGAATCTACTGTGCATGGCTTCTTTCAAGTTATCCCGAAATTATAAAAAGGACATTAATTCCACAATTCACTGTACAGTTTGAAATTCTCCTTCTCACTTCTAGCCTAGTTACAATGCATAGTAGGTTAATAGTGAAAGGAAAACTGTGTCTCAGCTACTGGCTCGTTAAAAAAAAAAAAAAAAAAAAAAAAAAAAAGGCTGCAACAAAGAGGTTTAAGACAGAAGAGGAAGAATAAAAAAAATAGATATCTACCAGCAGACTGGTAGATATGACCCAATACATATTCAGACAGTGTACAAGGTTTAGTCATTGATCCAGAGAGGATGACACTTAAGGATGTAACTGGAAATTCTCCTTAAAAGGAGACAGAAACAGCTGTCTACCACTATGATCTAACATCTTGGTACTCTGGTTGCATAGCTCTACAGTACAATATGTTCTGCTTAAGCTGTGCAAGATCACTTAGAAATTATATCTTCTAAATTTCAATAGAAGAATTTTTAGAAGAAACTGTAGAATTTTCAAATTTTAACTAATTTTTGGGGGGAAGGACAATGATAAATTATGATGCCTGAGCACTGTTCCCATCAGCCTTGTTGCATGAAGGAAAGGACTCAAATGCAGATAAACACAAATCACAGCATATTTGTAAATATGGAGAAAAGGAAAACAGTTTCCCTGACTAGGGAATGGCAACTGCTATAAGTCAACCTTCTGTTGAAGAGAGGAAGAGCACACTGACTCAGTAATCCAGTACGAAGAGTGGCTCAGGATACACAACTGGGGGTGAAAAGAAAGGAAGGAGTCACTGCCTGCCCCTGAGAGCAGAACAGCATATCCACTGTGAATAAAAATAAACTGCCAAAATAATTCTTCAGGTATATTCCACACAAAGGAAAGTTAGAAGTTTTTAAGACTGGAACACAATCCCAAAGAGAGATGATACTGTTGAAGTTAGCAATGATGATAAAGATGTATAGTAAGAAACAAACTGAGCTGTACAACAAACACATTAGCAGCTCCAAAATCTATAAGGGATCTCAAAAGGATAAAGAAAGAAGCCCAAGATTACAGCACAATTACATTAGATTTAAACAGAAAAAAACCACAGTGCAACTAGCAGAAAGCATAGAAAATCAAGGGAAAATACTAAGACAGAAGCACACAAGAAAGATGATAAAGGAAAAAAACGTCTGCTCTAGATGAAGAAAGGAAAAAAGAAATAAGGACATTGAAAAACGCTAAGGGTATTCAGGACCTTTTGAGCTGCTGCTGCTACAAGAAGAGTTGTTAAAATCTTTAAAATTTAAAAAAAAATCAGGACAGAGAGAATATAGATCAAGGGATATGTGGATAAATTAAACGTATTCAGTTCAGAGGGTCTGGTGATATTTATTTTGATATCATTTCTGAATTATTGATGATGATACATGAGAAGTAATGGGGAATGAATGAGAGCGCAGGGGATTGAAAAAAGGCATAGATGTTATTTCTCTTAACATGGCTCAAAAGAGGACAACTTGTGACAACTTTAATACCCAGAGAGATATCTGAACAAATTACTAAACAATCAATATGTAAACAATTTGGGGATCATAACATGGATTTGTCCATAGCATATTATATCAAACCACTTTCATTTCTTTCTATGAAAAGGTCATTTAATCTATCATAAAAGGAATGCATCAACTGCAATGTAATTTGAATTTTGTTGAAGTCCCACATGAGTTTTAAGAAAAAAGAATATGTTGTAAATAAAAACACTCTGAACACACAGTTATTGTAGTTGAAAGATCTTACTCAAAAGAATTTGTTGTAAACATTAGTAGTTATACTTTGGAGTATTCCTCACAATTTAGGCAAATGCAAAGTGTTTTGGAGGTTATAAAAAAAAGGTGCCAATATCGTTCTTCTCTTCATTTATATATGAACATATTTTTTATTATTTAATGTCCTTTTTACTTTTTTTTGTATCTTGGCTGTTTAGTTTTTTTGTATTTTATCTCTACGCACTTATGCAATCCTTTCAGTTTGCCCTAGAAAAAGTGTTACTATTCTGCATTATCTCTTTCTGACCTTCATTAAAGTGATCTTAGTGCTACAAGATGGCTATTCACTACGCATTTTAATGTGCAATTGTACATGGAAATGTTGCAGTTGTGCATATTCCCAGTAACTTTCATGTCATCCAAAATTTGGTATTTTCAAAACTTTCTTGTGATGTTGTTCCTCCTAATTCCTTGGTTGTAGTGAATTTGCTTTTTTTTCCAAGCACTGTAATCTGTATTCTACTGTAATCACAAACAAGTTTCCTGAGTATAAATGAGTGCGTACATTTCATGACCACTTTCACACAAATAACCTTCACCCTTTCACATTCTCAACAATCTGCTATGTAGCTGCTCTTTAATCACATTCCCCCATCATCTGAAACATATTGCCTATAATTTTTGAGGATTTCTTTTTTTCCTAGTACATAGTTGAGAATCTGATAACTTCAGCGACACATCCATTACTACTTATCTTGTTCTTGGACATTTCCAGTAGTTTCTGAAGTAGCTCATACATCTCTTTCTTCCTAGGCAGCAGTCCCAAGAACAAACACCTATATTACATTTCTCCTTTTTTTTTTTTTACAATCTCCTTCACCGAAAGGAATTCAGCTGCCTTGTGTCTCATCTCTTTCAGACTAAATGCAAATTATTTCTACATTAGCAAGGAATGTTCACTAACGACATGGAAGATCAGAACTGGTTTTGTGTTATTTTAGGTAGGTTATATTTGTCAATATTCTTGACTTAGATGGTGGTTAGATCACATTTTATGACAAATTAACACAGAAGACCATGAAGTTCTAAAAGGTTCACATAACTTTTCTTGCAACTCTAAGTATATACTTAATATTGAGGTTAAACCCCACATTGTCTAAGGAAACCTTTATACTTAAGAAATCCCCAAAAGAACATGCAGCAATGAAAACAATGCCCTTTCTACCTGGGAATATTTTTCTTATGCACCAAATTAATGCTTTACATAAAATTTCAATTCTTTTTTTTTTTTCTTTTTAAAACCTGCATTGTAAACCAGTGAGCAGATGGGGATTAAAAACCTGTAACATTTGCACCATCATTAATGTTTATGTCAGCATGATGATGGACCGCAGATCTGAAGAAGAGTAAACTCATGAACATGAAGCCTTAAGTTTTCATTCTACTATTTACTTTGCATATTAACATTAATAATATCCCAAAGATGCTGTGAATAAAGAAATGACTATGAATAGATTCTTTTTTCCCAATTATTTTACCCTGCTTTAGCAACATTAGTGTGGATTTCAATAAGAGCTCTCATTCACAGGGGCTCAAAGTCTAAAAAGATTCAGGTATCCTGGTAAGTCATTTTGTCTCCAAAGTGTGAACTATTTTCAGTAACAAAAAGTCTGACTTTCTCGCATAAACATGGAGTACAAGCAGTAACAGAGGGAAGATCTTGGCAATAGCAATATTTAATCAGCGATTGCTAGCTCAACTGCCAGCTGAAGTATCAAATAGAAAGCGCATAGAAGCCTTTCCTGATTGTCCTATGACTGCGAGCTGATCTTTGAGGCCACGAGCCCCACATTTGCCTTGTATTCATTTTGTCAAAAATTTTACTTTCAATATTATCTTTTTTCTCCACTCTTGAGCCTTCCCCTTCTGCCACTGAAGTTATTCTCCACAAGAAATCTTACAACTAAACCAGATTACCCATGTCATGGTCTTAGTGCAAAATAACAGACACGAATTTCTCTGTCTATTAAGTTAATGACTCACATCTTGTATTTATTTCCTTAGCTAGTGGTACAGGCTTCTCCCTAGGTAAGAGTTGGTCGCATTTGCATAATTTTCAGGAACTGAATAAAAAATTACTTTGACTGAGAGCATGGGTAGCTCCACTATGACTCCTGCTCATGGTGAAAATTACACTTGTGAAGTGCTGGACTTACAGGATACATTAAATACAGAAGAAAAAAAAAAAAAAAAAAGGTGGCCAAGGATTTATCTTTTTTCTTTTTTTTCTTTTTTTTTTAATTTGAATTGCTTTGTATTATGCTCCAACACTGAAGCAAAATAATTCTGATACTGGTAAAAATTTGGTTTTTAAGTGAAATTTTCTTCTTATTTTCTTTATAGTATCAAAAAAGCAAAATGTCTTGGCTCCCATTCAGATTGCACATTGTACTCAAAAATGTTTTCATTTTTACAGTGAATGTTGGATTTTGCCCTAGAGTTTCCGGCTATTTCTGTACCAATTTCTCTTCATAAGGGAGTAAAACTACTGTTTTCATTTTATGACAATTTTTGAGATTTTTTCCCTTGCTTCTAAAAAAGTTTAAAATGACAGCTGAAAAAAAAATGCAAGAAGTGGGGAAGGAGCAGATGGCAAATCGTTTTGGCTCAGAGACAGCCTGTTACTCTGAGAGAAGAAATCTGGTTCGCTCTTGAAAAGTAAAACCATTTCCACAAATCTGAAGGGAAGGCTTATTTACATCTTAGTACATCCTTCTGTTGTTAACTAAGAACTAACTATAACTGAATTACTATAATTTAACTGAATATTGTGTGTACTGATTGCAGAAAACAGATAGAAGATAAGGCAGACTTTCCTCTTCCTCCCTTATACAGAACTTTCTTTTAGTATTACAGATACCGCAGCAAAAAATTGACTTGAATTCTATTTTTTAAATCATATCCAGCTATACGTACTTGGAATATTCATGGACTAAAAGAAAATGTATCCGTTTTGAGATTAATGGAGATTTCAGCCTAAAATGAATGATAAAATATAGTGAGATGTATTGTTACTGGATAATATTTCCGTTAAGAAGTTGGTTACAGTCAATGAACACCATGCATCTAACAGTTCTAATACCTTTACTAACATTGCTTTTGTGAGTAAAGACTGGAGGTGTCTCAAGTAGCAGCAGAAGTTAACAATTACAGTAAGTGAAAACCAGACAGCCCAGCAGCTGCCGTTAGTTTTTATATGCAATGGATACAATGATCTAGATTTATAGGAGACATTTCTGAGTGTAACTAACATTTTAAATAAGTGTAAACAAAACCTAGATAGGTACGCATGTGTTTCTCTCTTTACATAAGTATTGCACTAGCATTAAGGGCTAAACAGGCCAATAGCCTAAAATACAGGTCACCTTTCTCTCTTTGTTCTCATCATCTTCTCACCTGTATTCAGCTTTAAAACTTTTCCAAACTTTGTTATGTCAGCAGCTACAAATGGCCCACAGGTTGCAGCTCACTGTAGGATAGGTAACCATGTCATCAGAAACACACAATCCCCAGGTGCATTTTGTAGGCAGGGTGATAGTGATTTGAAAGCCCTTTGTACTTGCTTCTAGCAAATTTTCCCTAAATAGCACTTGTGCATGGAATCTCTCTGCAAAACCACAATAAAGCCTGATCTCAGAGGGTTTAATTAATTCTAAAAATAACCATTGTGGAGAATATGAGAGGAAAATACCCAATTCATGCAGGCACACAGAATCCTAGAAGCAAGCTGGAGGTCAGTGAGGAATGATGGAAAGAATATTCTGGAAAACAGACATTAAGAAAGTAAGCATGAGTGAGGAGATTCTGATTCTGACTCTGCTCTCTGAAGGAAATACATTATTTAGCTATGGGAATAGATAAAAATAAAACTTCCTTCAGATTGTTTTTCAGGTCGCTATGCCACATAATTAAGGGAACCAATTTCCCTGGGTTTGATGACAGATGTAAAAACAGTAGATTGCTGTTGCCTACTGGATCACCAATTTATTTATATTAATGAAGGGAAAAAAATCCAAAAAGACAGAGTAATGGAAGAGGAGACAGTTATGATAAAGGAAATAAGTTTCCTTGGCCAAGTTGCATTTAGATGCTTTGAGGCATACAAGGAAATGAATACTGACATTCAATTTCTCCCTTTATTTCAGTCTTAACAGGTTTGTAGCATTTCCTTGAGATTCACCTCCTTCGTGTCAGCAGGGGCTGTGCTTGCTAAGGAATATATTCTTCTGAACAATTCACGGCATAGATTCCCAACCCATAGAGAGAAACTAAAGAAATAATCTAGTCTGAGGTACAGAGCAAGGAGAGGAAAAAGAGAGACTGGAACTCTTAGCTGCAGTGCAATTCTGTTCTACTTAATATGTGGCTTCTCTAACAATAAGGGAAACTTCTCAGAGCAGACCTATCTGATTTTACACAAAGAGATGGGGAAAGTAAATACGTTTAGTAGTAAATGGAAGTGACACCCCTATACAAGAAAAGATGGAAGGAGAATCCAGAGAGCTACAGGCCTGTCAGCTTGACCTCAGTGCCAGCGTAAGTTACGGATCAGATCATCTTGAGACCCATCACACAGCATGTACAGAACACCCAGGTGATTAGGCACAGTCAGCACAGGTTTATGAAAGGCAGGTCCTGCTCAAGTAACCTGATATCCTTATATGACAAGGTGGCTCACTTGGTAGATGAGGGAAAGACTGTGGATGTTGTCTACTTAGGATTCAGCAAAACTTTTGACACCATTTTTCGCATAATTCTCCCAGAGAAATTGGCCGCTCATATCTTGGATGGACGTACTCTTCATTGGGTGAAAAACCAGCTGGATGGGCAGGCCTCAGTAAGTTTGCAGATGACATCAACTTAGGTGTGAGTGTTGATCTGCTGGAAGGTAGGAAGGCTCTGCAAAGGGACCTGGACAGGCTGGAGCGATGGGATGAGGCCAATTGTATGAAGTTCAACAAAGCCAAATGTCAGGTCCTGCACTTGGCTCACAACAATGCCCAGAAAAGCTACAGGCTTGGAGAGAAGTGGCTGGAGAGCTGCCACATGGAAAAGGATCTGGGTGTGCTGGTTGACAGCAGCTGAACATGAGCCAGCAGTGTGCCCAGTTGGCCAGGAATGCCAATGGCATCCTGGCTTTTATCAGAAATAGTGTTGCCAGCTGAAGTAGGAAAGTGATCATGCTACTGTACTTGGCACTGCTGAGGTTGTACCTCAAATACCATGTTCAGTTTTGGGCCCCACACATGAAGAAAGATATTGAGGTGCTGGAGCATGTCCAGAGATGGGCAAAGAAGCTGATGAGAATGAGTCTGATGAGGAGCAGCTGAGAGAACTTGAATTGTTCAGCCTGGAGAAGAAGAGGCTGGAGACCTTATCACTCTCTAGAACTTCATGGCAGGAGGCTGTAGCCAGTTGGGTGTCATTCTCTTCTCCCACGTAACAAGCAATAGGACAAGAGGAAATGGCCTCAAGTTGCTCTAGGAGGAGTTTAGATTGGATATTAGGAAAAATGTCTTCCCTGAAAGTGTTGTCAAACATTGGAAGAAGTTGCTCAGGGAACTGATGGAGTCACCATCCCTGAAAAGAGAATCATTTAGGTTGAAAAAGGCTCTTAAGATCACCAAGTCTAACTGTAAACCTAACACTGCCACATCCACCACTGAAGCACATCTCTAAGAACCACGTCTACATGTCTCTTAAATACCTCCATGGCTGCTGATTCCACAACTTCCCTTGACAGCCTGTTCCAATGCTCCAATGTGCCTTTTAAACACCCATTTACAGGATTTGTAGGTATAACATTTAGAGACATGTTTTAGTGGGACTCAGCAGTGTTAGGTTTACAGTTGGACTGTATGGTCTTAAGGGTCTTTTCTAACCTAAATGATTCTGTGATCACAGAAAAGCAACAGAAGATGTAGGAAGCAAAACAGTACTCCTCCTCCCTCCCTTGTCTCTCCCACACCTGAAGAAGTGCTATGACCTGTGGTCTTAGGACAGGTAGCCAGACCAGGAAAATGTCTCAAAAAAGGAAAGAAATTTAAAACATATTTATTACTAGCTTGATCATTAGTTTTTAAAAGGGAGCTACTTTGTCATTCTCTGACTAACTACTGTCCTTTACTGAGAAATGAATTTGTAAGTACTTTGGTTTTGCTCTGGGTTGTGGAAAAAATACAAGTCACATACAAGAAACTTCCTCCCAGGAAAGATAATAATAACCCCGGCAGCTCAAACGTTAACAGAAGAGGTTCAGAAATGTAATGTTTTCAAGTTCTGGAAATGGACTTATTCGACTCAATTAGACTGGTTTTCTGCTGCTTTGCTCAAAATGAATTCTTATTCTCTATACAGATATCAAGCCTTATAATGTCATTTGAAAATCTCACCTTCTAAAACTTTTAAAAGTCTCAGCTTTGGAAATGCACTCCATTTTCTAAGATACTCTGTGAATTAACTGAAGAGTTCAAAGCAAAGAAGTCCATAGAAATTCTACAATTCTAAACTAAGTGAATTTAAAAATAATGTTAAACTGCATCCATACTGAACACAATGAGGCCTTACAAAAACACAATACTCCTCAAGCAAATAATTTAAGCTCTTTTAATGGAAAAACTCAACACTATAGCAAAATTGAAATTTTATCACAGCAAGTTTTATGTGTTAATACTATTTCACAGGATATTTGAATTCTTTAGGAAATAGTGGCAGAGTGCCGTCATTTTTCTGATATTAGTTCTATCTGCCTATGTTATTTACTCTCAATTTATTTCTTATTGAAAGAGTAAAATTTTAAGTAAATTTCATTCTATTTACCATCAGTGTTGATTTAAAGAAGGTTTGTTTTAGAGAATAAACACTTATAGAAGTAAACAAAGCAGGTGACATTATTTTTCGAGACAGCCTATAAAGAATCCTGTATAACATAGCAAGAAAATTCACACTATTGTGGGAGTTTCCTACAATGCTCTTCATAAATAGCAATTCAGATAATACAATGAGTTCACTGGAAATAAACAATTTTGGTATAAATTTTAGAGTCATCCAAAATGACACCTAATACAAAAGCTTATGAAGATCTGTACATCACATTTCCAAATAAATTTTCAGTATTTGAAGAACATAAGGAAAAGAGATTCCTTCTGTAACTACTTCAGAGCTTTAGGCTATAGTTAACACAATGGAGAGAAAACTTCATGTTTTCAGGGTTTAATTTCTTTTGCAACTTGTATGTTCAGATTCTAACACAATGATCACCTGAAAATAATTCACTGCATCTTTCCCCTGCACTCTCACGTGCTGTTGAAGAAACAAGAATCAATGAATGTGAAGGGAGAAGGATGACAGCTATGGAAAAGGAAGTCTCTTATTTCTGTGGGCCCAGTGTCAGGCAATCCTTGACACAATCAATTTTTCAGGAACAGGCTGTTAAATTGCTTTCAGTTTGACAAAACACAAACAATAAATCCTAAAATAGAGTTTATAAGGGCCTTATTTTCTGAACTGCACTGAAAAGCCAAGAAATAAAAATATCACTCATGGAATGGTTTGGGTTGGAAGAGACTTTAAATATTACCTAGTTCCAAACCCCCTGCCATAGGCAGGGACACCTCCCACTAGACCAGGTTGCTCAAAGCCTCATCCAATCCAGCCTGGAACACTTCCAGAGAAGGGTTTTCCACAATTTCCCTAGACAACTGGCTCCAATGTTTCATCACCCCACAGTAAATAATTTCATAGAATCATAGAATCTTCTTCAAGAATCTTCAAGAAATTCTTCACGGAAAGAGTGGTCAGACACTGGAACAGACTGCCTAGGGAGGTGGTTGAGTCGCCATCCCTGGATGTGTTTAAGTGTCGCTTAGATGTGGTGTTGGGTAATATGCTTTAGGGGTGAACTTGTAGTGTAGGGTTAATGGTCATAGCGTAGGGTTAATGGTTGGACTTGATTATCCCAAGGGTCTTTTCCAACCTGAACTGTTCTATGATTCTATGATTCTATGATTCTATGATTCTATGAATCATAGAAATCTACCCTACTTCAGTTTTAAACCATCACCCCCTACCTAATCATTACACTCCCTGATCAAGAGTCCCTGCTGTGGAGCTCCAGAGCTGGACACAGTGCTTCAGGTGAGGTCTCACCAGAGCAGAGTAGAGGGGCAGAATAACCTCCCTTGACCTGCCAGTCACGCTTACTTTGATGCAACCCAAGGATACGGTTGTCCTTCTGGGCTGAGAGATCACATGGCTGGTTCATCCAGCAACACCTCCAAGTTCTTCATCTGCCAGCACTCTCAAGTCTTTCTCCACATGGCAGCTCTCAATCCAGTACCTACCCTGTATCTGTGGTTGGGATTGCCCCAACTCAGATCCAGGACCTTGCATTTGGTCTTGTTGAACTTTATAAGGTTGATGTGTGCCCATCTCTGCAGCCTGATCAGGTTCCTCTGGATGACATCCCTTCCCTCCAGCATGTCAACCACACCACACAGTGTGGTATCATCTGCAGACTTACTAAGGGTGCACTCAGTCTCATCATCCATGTCACAAACAAGGATGTTAAACAGGTTTTACTTCTACAAGTAAATGTTTGCTGTCATTATTTAAGTCCATGTATTAGCATTGAGTTTATCCTGGATCACTTAAAAAGGAGGAGACTTAGAAAAGGTTTGTCAGAGACAAATTTTTATGTTCATTCTCCTTGTTTCTTAAAGCTCCAACTCTGAGTCCTGTTATTAATAATAATGTTTGCATGTCAGAACTTATTTGCTTTTATGTATAACGCCTAAAAATGTTCAAGGATCAGAAGTCCTAAAGGAGACTTTTTTTTTAAATCCCACTTCCCTGAAATGTTGTTCACACAGCAGTAGGGTTTTCTTTATTTTACATTTAGGGTGGTTAATAAAGGTATAAAGATGAAATATTATCTCTATGTCCAAGATGAAAACCAAGTAAGATTCCTTTGAAGAATCTGATGCCAGACTAAATCACCTAGAAATGGAAATTAAGTGTGCTTGAAGGATAAGGGATCTAACCAGGAATGTTTTGCAACCCCTTATTTGTCTCTCAGGGTATTTGAATTAGTTCTTCCAAAAATCAACAATCTTTCAATACGAAAAATCATAAAGAGTACAGATCTCTTTCACTTTTAAAACTGAAAAGCTCGGTGGAAACAGGTCTGAAGGACTTCAGCTAATTAGTCTGATACTCCTAAAAATAAATAAATAAAAGAAGAAGTAATTTCTAATAAGAGATCTGGAATGCACTTCAGATAAAAAAAAATTAAAATATCTTCACTGTTTCATTATATATTTGCCATGTGAGTCACACAATTTGACAACGGACCAGGGAGACTCCAGACTGTAATGAAAGGTGACAAACAAGAAGCAAATCATCTACCATTGCATTAGAACAGCACAGACAAACACAATGAAAGTGCCTTTGGGAGGTTGCGTAGACCACCCCTTTTCCCCACTGATACTACTTGTCCTTGACAGAGACTCTAATGCCTACTTAAAGATCTTTGCAGCTGTTATTGGTACACTACACAGATTCATTTGTGTGATTCATACACAAGGTGAAAGAAGTTACATTTTTATGTATTTTTCTTAATAACAGCAATAAAAATAAAGGAAATCAGTGAATATATCAAAACATTTCACAGAAACACCACTTCAGAGCTGTATCAATAAGCCATTGATATGCTTTTCCTACAGCATATTGGATCTACAATGCTTCTCAGGTTTTATAGTCTCCTGTCCTACAACTAAACACACAAGCAACCTTCTTGTCTTTCACTTCCAGCAAGTATCCCCCTGCACAGTCAGTAGTGACTACATGTGCTCATCTTTCTCACTCTTTCTTCATGTTTTATTTAACTTTTTCATTAGTACTTAGCCTCTCTGATTATATCCCACAAACATTTGTCCTTCAGGTTTTTGTGTGAGTGAACAACATTGCAATGACTTAAGATTTCACACTGTATTTTCACAGCACATGTATTTTCAACCATTTGAAATTAAATTCATTTACTTAAAGGAAAATGAAAAAAAAGTCTTTATAAAATAAAAGAGTCTGGGCTGTGATATTTATACTCTTAAGAAGAAGGGAGATGTGTGGTTACTTACCTGAATTGCAGGTATATAACTAGCCATTCAGCTTGCAACTATATTTTAGGTACACAATGAAATTATAATCAAGTAAACATGCAGGTTCATAGGAAAAAAAAATTGCCCGCTTACAGAAAATTCTGAACACTGGTTTCTTCATAACATCATTTATAATGTCATTACTATATAAAGTATAGAAGCCACCCAATATATTTGGTATTTTTGCATTTATTCTGTTTGTTGGCTAAATTATGTCAATATTCACCATGTGCCTAGACTATGTCTGAGTCAAACTAAGGGCCAGAAAGGAGGAAAATCTACTGTATTGGCTGCAGCAATTTATTCCATGAAAAAAAAAACACAACACTGACATTTCATAGAAAAGCTGTCTTAATTAAAAACAGAAGAACCAGGCAATTTGAAGGATATCATTGAACTCAGCCAAAGTCATGTAACAGCTTTTCCTCCTTCAGGTTCAAGCCATGGAACAAGCACTTCCCAGGTCTATAAAATAAAACGGTCTGACCACTCTGTTCTAAATTATATATGTTGCAGATTCACTATTACTATTTTACTAAATTATGCACATTTTCAAAGCAAAATAGAAATCATACAGAATCTATGTACACAAAGGGATTTGCTCATCTTACTCTTTAGCCTAACTCAGGTGAGAAACTGTGTATTCTCATGTTAGGTATTGAACTGGTCATTTTTTTATTATTTTTTTCCCCCATAAAATGTCTAAAGTCAACATCCTATCAGAAATTATTTCTGTTTCATCCTCTGAGGTACCATCTCCCTTTCCAAGCTTCCCAATGCACAGATATCTATGTATTACATGTTTGATATGGCATTTGCATTCATCAGTCTTTCTTCTTGATCAGCCCATAAAGCATGACCTTACTGATAATTTTTGCACCTCAGCTGAGATGCTTCTTGTCATCAATATACTTGTTACCTAGCTGTGACCAACCACAAGATTTGAAGATAAAGCCTCCTTTTGGTAAAAAACACCAGAATACTTCTGCCTCAGGTGAAATGGGAGGTATGAGGACATCTTGAAAGCAATAAATTTAGCTAACTCTCTTTATAGTCAGTTTTCTTCTAAGTGAAGTTTTAGTGAATATATGTTTCTTGAGTACCATGGCATATAAACATATCCATGTAGTAAAGGGGCCTTTCTCATGCAACAACAGACGCTTTTTTCTATTTTTTACTTAGTTCTCTTAATTAAGGCAGGACAATACATTTTACTTACATAGCAGGGTCCTCATCTGTATTCAAAATCTTTCTTAATCACAGTCCTATCCATCTACCCATGCCATCTCCCATGTTGTTTCAAACGATTTCTGGCTTGCAGTGCCATTCTTCCTTTCAGGATTATCCCTTCAGAATCATTTCATATTAAATTTCCCATTTTTCCCAATAAATATTTTTTCTTAAAACAGATTTTCTTCCTCATCTTCTTCTAGTCTTGCTTCTCTCCTATAGTGTTTTGAACTATGCAGATGTCACCTCTGGCTCCAGATACACAGGCACAGATAGATGTCTGGAGACTGCAAGGACTCACTGAGGAATAATTGCAATATGCTTCTGTTTTGGTTTGGCCTGGCCAGATTTCAGCGGTGGGGGGGGAGCTGCAGGGTGGCTTCTGTAAGAAGCTGCTAGAAGCTCCCCAAGATTGATAGAGCCAATGCCAGCCGGCTACAAAGAGGGACCTGCCGCTGGCCAAGGCTGAGCCTATCAGTAAGGTGATAGCAGAGGAACGCCTCTGTGAAAAACATATTTAAGAACGGGAAAAAGAACTGTGCCATAACAGCTGGCACAGAGATGGAGGAGTGAGAGTCTGTGCAGACACCAAGGTCAGTGAAGAAGGAAAGGGGGGAGGATGAGCTCCAGGCGCCAGAGCAGAGAGAGTCCCCCGGGTCGGTGGTGAACACCATGGTGAAGCAGGTTGTCCCCCTGCAGCCCATGGGCGAGGTGCAGATGTCCACTGTGAGGATCACCGCGTAGATGTCCACCGAGGACTCCACGCCGTGTGGGTGGATGCCTGAAAGGGGGCTGTAGCCCGTGGGAAGCCCGCATCAGAGCAAGTCGCTGCCGGAACCTGTAGCCCGTGGAAGAGAGGAATGCCCACGCTGGAGCAGGTTGGCCGGTGGGACTTTTGGGACGCTGCGGGTGGCTCACGCTGGAGCAGTTTCCCCTGAAGGACTGCGCCTCAGACTCACGAGGGGTGGGCTGCCCCTCGTGAGGTGTCTCACGTTGGGCAGTTTGTGATGAATTGCCCTTCGTGCGACGACTCACGCGGAGAAGAGAGCGTGAAGCTTGTCTCCCGTGAGAGGGACCCCACAATGGCCCTGGGGAAGAGTGAAGAGTCCTCCCCCGGAATGAAGAAGCGGTGGAACCAACGTCGGATGAACTGACCGTAGCCCCCATTCCCTGTCCCCCTGCGCCCCTCGGGGGGAGGAGGTGGAGAAACCGGGATTGATGTTAAGCCCGGGAAGAAGGGAGGGATGGGGGGAAGGTGTTCTGTTTAAGATCTGTTTGCTCTTTCTTACTTCTCACTACTCCTCTCTGATTAGTTCTTTTAATAAATGTACCTAATTTCCCCAAAACTGAGTCTGTTTTGCCCGGGACGGTAAATGAGGGTGATCTCCCTGTCCTTATCTCAAACCCTGAACCCTTGGAAATATTTTCTCCCCCTGTTCAGCAGTGAAGGGGGGAGTGAGTGAGCGGCTGTGTGGGTACCTGGCAGCTGGCCAGGGTCAACCCACGACAGCTTCGCTTATTTTTATGGTCTTCCCTAACATTGTCCTATTGGCTTCTGTCTGGAAGAAAGTAAAAATCACTGAACAGAATTGGTTCTGTTTAGCTCAAACCAGGAAATTAAGTTAGATACCACTTTGACACAGTCAATGTACACATCTTCAGTAGCACTCAAAAGTTTTATACATAAAGACATATCCCACTGCATTTGCTTCTTTTTCAAACTGGAACAGCTCTAGACTACTCAGCCATTGCATGAAAAGAAACATTTACTCATCCTTACAATTTTTTAAAAATTTCCAGGTTCTTCTATATCGTTTTTGAGACAGGAGATTAAAAGTTAGTGTTTATTGAAGCTGTAGGCCAGCCACAGTTTTCTATCATGCAAAGTGACATTGGTTTGTTCTCTACTCTTCTCCTAACAATTCCTAATACTAGATTTGGCTTCCTGCTTGTTTTTCACTATTGCTTCTGTTTTTTGTGGAGCTATCTATCGTAATCTCAACATATTGTTACTGAATGATAGCAACTATCTTTTTATATGTGGATTAAAGTGTCTTTTTCACTATTTACATTGTTTAGTACTTATCTGCATTAAATTACCAGACACTATTATCAGTCACACTGCTGCATAAAATATTCCTGTAGCATTTCATACTCTGCCCTTGTCTTTGCTGTTCCAACTAACTCAACTTCTTTTGTTTCTTCAATGCTCTTCTGCTTTTGCAAGTAATTTCTGAAAAGATTAAAAGTCCTCCACTGCAGACCTCTGCAGAACTCAGATGTCCTCTTTCCCCTGAAAGAATTGGTTATTTCCTTCTACACTTTGTTTCTCGTATTTTTAGCATTTACCTATCTATTCAGGGACCTTCTTTCTTATGCTGAGGCTTCTTTGTTTCCCTACAGTCTTTGATCAGGGACTTTGTGTAAAGTCTTTTGGAAATCCAAACAGACTGTATCAACGAAGTAATTCCTGTGCCATTTCAATTACCATCTCATTTCCTTTTGCTTTTAAGTTGATTGAATATGTTCTATTGCTGTTTGGAATTTCAACTTTATTTTTCAATTCAGATTCTACCGGTGAAACTGCTACCCATGTCTAAACTAATATCTTTTTAACTACTTTTATATTCACACCTCTTTACTGCTTATTTTCTCCTGAGATTGATTATTGCCTACAATCTACTCTTGATAATGGATTCCAATGACCAAGTGAGATAGTTTCTTTTAAAATCTCCTCTTCATTTTCCTCTTTAATGTTTCTCCTGTGTAATGCAGAAAACATCTAGCTCCTTTAAACTCTCCTTTTCTGTGAGTATTAAAACACTGATGATGGTGAGGCTATTGCTAAGACCATCACCTTCAATTCTCATGAATGTTGTCTCAACTTTTCTTGGTTCTCCACTTGTCTGTTTGCAGGTATTTGCTAGTTTCTTGTCCAGAATGAAAACTGGTTGAGACGTAAGTTCTCTTTTGTACTGCCTAGTATCATGTCTTTACACTGTGAGCTTTCAAGCCATGACTAGGGCCACAAAAATAAGTGAGTAGTATTTATATATACAAACAGCTCTTTTAAATTTGGTTAGTGAGGCTCAGGCAGGACTCCTGCATGCAGTACTCAAGTCATCAATTTTTCTGCTTCTTGATATACCTTGGCCAGCATGTCTTACTCTTTTCAGCTCCTTCAAGAGCAAAGTAAATGTAATATATTCTGTACAGACTGAGGTCATTTTGGAGCCACTGCATATGTCTTTGGCCTGAATCCTGTTCTCACAAAGTCTCCCAGAGTGTTACTCAAGCTTTCTAGCATTCATGTTACACCTACTTCACACAGCACACAATCTGCTTATAGGTAACTGGGATTTAATTGTAACAAATGCATAAGTTTTATATATTTATCATAGATCCTGTCACCACAGAACCATAGCCGAACAGTAGAAAAGATGATTTTCTCCTAGAAAAGCAAAATCCTGATTAACTTCATACTGGAGTTCAGAAAATCAACCACCAGTGGGATTCCTATGACAAGCCATTGAATAAGCTCTTCCAAAAGCACTGGGTAAATAGTGAAGTGTAATATTCAAGGAGCTTGTAGAGTCAATAAAGTAAGAGCTATGTATCACTGCTAACAAAGCAGATCTTCTCAGGATTTAAGGAAAGGATAAAGCATGGGAATTATTAGGGACACGAGTAAGAATAACTTTTTTCTCCATTTTCCATATTGGTTCTTAGTTAAAACTCTCTCTTCCCTTTTTATCTATCTGAATGCAGCTGTTGGGTTTTCAATACAAACATACATCATGACCTATCAGATGACACTACCTTTTCCTGCTGAGCAACTGCTGATGGTTTGATAGAGACAAGGAGAAATCAAACACGCGAAGAGAATACAGGACAGTACAGCATGAGGAAGAATGTAAGAAATGATAAAAATAAACTTTGCCACAGGTTAATCATTCTCTGTTAAAACTAGTTTGTTGCTGGGATTAAAGTGTTTTTCTTGCTCACTTCCACTGAACTTAAAAGAAATGAGTTGAATAGATGCGCTGCTCTGTTACATGGCTAATAAATCTACCTGATTGTGCAGCCTTGCCCGATAGCTGCACTGGCACAGGTAAAACTGCTAATCTGGGGGCGGGAGAAGGAGGAAAAAAAAAAAAAACAAAAAACCAAACACATCTTGTAATAAATATAGTCTATCAAATGCAAGTTATCCTGTCAGATTCTTCTGCACAGAATGAATTTTGAACATGAATTGCTTTCAAGAAAGCAGTTTTTGGTATTCACACATATAGTCATCTGCTGGAGTTAGAGGTGGGGAAGGAAGATAGGAGAGGAATATAATTCATTCTCTAGCTTATTGAGGAAGTTACTGTGCTTGCATACTAGTAAGTAATACCGTTATTACTGCTGCAATTTCATATTCTGAGTAATATTGTACACAGCCTGACTGCCATTAGCCTGTCTTTGAAGCATTTCCTTCCCTTGTAAATGGCTAAAGGGTTGTTCTTGATAATATACATCTGACAGCACAACATTAGGCATGTAAGATATTGCACCTCTGTGCCTCCTACTCACGTATTTTTTTCAGACTTTGCTATCATAAGGCAATTTTTAAGATTCAGGGAGCTTTCTTCAAATATAAATAATCAAAGGGAGACTTCTCTGATGGAAAGCTTAAGGCTTTTTCTTTTTTAAAGGTTATTGAATTGTCAAAGAAAATTACAAAATATTGGTAACAGATAAGACCTAGGCTCAGGAGTAATGAAATTCTACTAAAATTTAACTTCACCCTTCGTTGCATCACTGTTTCTGTATTTGTTCTTACTCTGAGGAAGGTCCGAGTATGATGTCATCCAGTTTTGAACATTTTCCTCCTGCACAGTGTCTTCTTTGAGATAGCCAGACAACTGGCTGCACAACATGCACTGAACATCAGTATTTAGCAGGACTCTTCCCTGGTGAAGAACAAATTTGTCAGACGTGTTTAGTCAAAGATGCCATAGAGTAAAAACAGCCTCATGTATAAACTGTAAATCAGAACCTTTATGTAATGGCATAATTTTACTAAATAAAAAAATAACACATTTAGTTCAGTGAAGACAATTCAAAATAGGCCAGGACTATTGGCATAAAAAGACTGAAGAGCTGAGAGTAGAGTCAAACTAATATAGAGTGCAGTTGATAGGTATTGATATTTTCATGTTGAAATATCTATGAATCAGATTTACTTTGCAAAAATCAGAAGAAATCATTCTTAGACTCTTTTACTTTTTTTTTTCTTACTCGTTTAATAATGTGGTTTTGCTAAACAAGCTAACAGAACTGTGAGGGCTGATACTCAAAAACATCACACCTAGGAGATTCTCCACGACACAAAAATTTACATTTTATTTTATCTGTTTTGCCTATTTACTTGCTAAGCAGTTCTTTGCTACATTAATTACTGCATTAAAATTTAATTCTTATAAGCTATTGAAATCAGTTGGTGAAACCAATCTCAGCAAGTATTATCCCATTATCATGTCTATATTCATTAATACTCAGTGGTATTGTTAGCCAAGAACAATACAGTGTATATTTATTTTTCCTTGTAATCAACAAGCAAGGTAACTGAAACCATTTGGGCAATGAGATAGCTATCAATCTATTTGCAACACAGTTCACTTCTGTCCAGATGTACTTTGAACTGTGCCTATATTTCTGCCAAGCTAAAACACTCGAGTAGGGTCGCTATGGTCCAAACAAGCTCCCTGGTATCCAAGACCTTCCTGAGGTTTGACATTCCAGTAAGGCTGGTAGGTAGGGAAAGGTCCCTGATTTTGTCAGAGATATCATGGAAGTGGGACTTGGCTCACTTGAGTTCCCAGCATGGCTGGATCTTGGGTATGGCCTTAATCCCAGACTAAGTCTCTAGCTCGCACCATTAAAATTAAATGTCTTGCCTCAACTTCCAAAAGACATTATGGTTTCTGGAAATGCATGGCTATATTTTGTAAAAAACAGTTGGGAGGAAGATTAATATGTTAGCCTTAATTTTAATGGAAGCTGCCACATTCTAGGTAGACCTCTGCGTTCAATTTTCCCCTAATTTCTCATTATTATGTATATTATCAGATTTGCCAAATCTCTTCACTAGCTTCAAGAAACAGCACAGTTGTGATGGAGTAAGTGTCCCATCACAATTTGTATTTAAATCAGACAGATCAGACTACGGTAGACTAAAACAGTTCTCAGTAAGAATAGGTATAGGACAACAACGTGATCTTTTTTACTTCTCTAGACTTAATGCAGATTAAAAAATAACTGCAACACCAATTTTCTGTGCTGACTTTGATATATGGACCACCAGACATTAACAAATATTTGTATCAGTCAGGATGTCCAACCATCATTTCAGAGAAAAGTTTTTCTCTGGTTAGCTTTCAAGTGCTTTGTCCTCGTATTTGACAAGGACGAAAAGGAGAACCTGCCATATTACAACAATCCAAAAAACTTGCTTTTAAAGAATAAGACATCAGTTAACAAAGAAGAAATAAAAGAGATAATGAGGACTTTGGAACAAAGAATCCAAATTCTATCTCTCTGAAAGCTGAATTGTTTTAGATGTTCAAGTGCGACAAAATTTTCCTTTATATTTCCTCTATAAGGTTTCACGTACTACTTCAGAGGATGCAAATGTTTAAGAAAATCACTATAGGAGGAAAACAGAAAGTTTCTCTGACTTCTGAAGAGTTCTGAAATAGACCAGCTTTAAAGAAAATTGACCTATATGGGAAACTTCTTTAGAAAAATTGGGCAAAGAGAATCCTCCCCTGCTCAACGTAATTTGCACAGGGTGAGGGTGTCTTTTTAATCTTTGTTTCTTTGTTTTGTTTGGTTTTAAACCATTATACAAAGAAAAGAATAAAAAGCAGAAGTTATCTAAGGGTTACTATTGCTCAGTGCAGAAATCATTCTTAAGCTAATTAAACCAAATAATAGTCATGAGCTGTGTCTTCCCTTGATAACAATTTGGAAAATGAAATATTTGTTTAATTAAAACTATGTGCACCTCTGGAAAAATCAGTGGAGGTTAATAACTTTTCTGGGGTTATTAAATCCATAGAAGAATAATTCGGGCAACAATTTAATGACCAATTTGATCACTATATTAGATATCTGGTGTGTTGGGTCTTTTACAGGGGGGTGGAGGGCTTGCATTATTGCTTTCTGCGGTAGCCCATTTTTGATTTTCTTGCAACGTAACAGCCTTTCAGTTAAAACTACAAATTTAGTCCTAACTAGAAGCTAATGACCTTCTTATTCAAAAAGGGATGTGCTGTGATATTATCATGTAAGGATATTTTGAGGATTAAAGATACACAGAAAGAGCAGACTGGAGTGTGTTACATCAGAAAAGTAACTTGATCCAAACACCACCTGATAACTTAAATTGTCATCTCAGATACTAATAATTTTCTGCAATTTGCATGCATTACTTTGATAATAAGCTAACATAAAATTCAAGATTAGAAGTGTAACAGTCTAAATGTGGTGATTTTTCTGAGCAAACAGCAAGACTAAGAATCTGTAAAAAGAATTTATGACATTTACTCTTTAGCAGTCATAGAGAATTACGATTACTTTTGAGGGTAGTCATTCCTTCAAGCTCATTTTGAGTTGTTTCCTGCCAAATTTAGTTCCTATAGATTCACCAGTATGTTTCAAAAGATCTAGAGTGTTACCTGCTGAAAGAGTTAAGCTTTCCTGCACGGTTTCATTCCTGGGTAGAATTTGGTTCCTTCTTTACCCCAGTAAAGCTGTGTGTTGTTGTATAGGAAATTTTTTTTTTCTTACGCAACACTAGCAATCCTGAAGCTCAGTGCTCACAGACCACATTGCTGCGGTTCTACTAATAGTAATTAGCACACTGTGGCCTTCAGTTGCAGAACGCGCATCTTGAGCAGTATTAACCTGATACAGTAGACCAGAGTTTATTGTCCGTGGTGAACACAAATGCATTCAGTCTCAAGAGCTCACAGAAGAAACACACAATAAGCAAAAATCTTCCCAGGGCCCTGTAAGTTGTCCTGATAGTCCCACAGATTTAGCTACATCAAAATGTTTATTTATTAGCAATATTGATCATTTTTCTTAGCATCCAATGATGCGAGATCTGCAGCCTAAGAGCGTGCAGAAGAATTTGAGCATGCAGAGGGACTATAAAAATTCCAAAGGACAAAGACTACTTCTGATGTTTTTCATCTAGTGTCTTTCTCATAGTGGAATTCAGCCATTTTAAAAATACACTAAAATGGGCATACACACGTCTTTTCTTTGCAGAAAAAGGAGTAAATGTTCTCTAACTTAAAATCTCTAAAGCAGAGGACTCCTTTTGACTCAGCAGCTATCTGATATGATGGAAAAAATGAGAGGTAGGTGAAGCATTCTTCTGACAATGGTTCCAGAATTTAGACACTGTTATAAATAATAAAGGAGGCACATAGTCCTAAAAGACGATGACCTTCACATCAAGATAAATTCAGAATATCCTCAGGCTGTGAAAAACCCCTCAGTGAGCCTATTAAAGTATTTGAATAGCTACATACAATAGCATATCTAATTTTCTAGTACAGGAAATTATAACTTGGATAGCCTTCAAGCCATGTCTGAGATGCCACACTGATAGTTGAAGATTAAGTTCCAGAGCCAGACATCAAGTACAAGAATGCTGATATTCTGTATGATCACATATTCCTTTATACTTCATTGCTTACAGAAAGATAGTAGTACCATACACAGGAAATAAGTTTTGTTCAGAGTTTATTTTGTGAGGCTTTTGCAGGGGAGGAGGGGGATGTAAGGCTTGTACAACATAAGCATTTCAAAACAGATTTAGAAGAAATAAAGTCTTTAATTTCAAAATTCTTCATGACTACAAGGACTAAAAGACCATCTCACATACTGAAGCATCAACAGAAGATCGTGCTACTTCTCAGTTCTTTAACAGAATGGCAGATAATGTTACTGAATACATTAGTATCATTAGTTATTCACCATCTCTCCACAGATATTATTCAGTAGACTACTCACAGTTTTAACCATTCAGTGAGACAAGCTCCGCCAGCTGACTTGTTTCCTAAAGCTTGGATTTCTGGAGAAATTCTGAAATATTATAACTTGTGTCATCTTTTCAAAAGAGGATGTAGATGAGAAGAATAGCAATAGGATGCTTAATTGGATATCAGTCCCTATAAACATGGCAGGAAAGGCTGCAAGAGCCTCATCAGAATAACAGTTATAACAGCAGTTAGAAAAGGGAAACATGCTTACAATTTATGTGTTTCTAGAAAGACTTTTCAGTAACTGGTGTTCAGCTCAGTGCCGGACACTGAATATTGACGGTAGGTCTCCTCTGTCAGATGCCTTCAGTTCAAAACCCAGTGCCTCCCAAGATGGTCACTTTACCTAAATGTGCAATTTTCTGTGTTCTGCATAGAGAAAAACAAGTGGAATGCAATGGTCTGTGATATACACAGAAGTTGAGAATACATGAATTAATGATCTTTTCTGGGCCCAGACTCTGTGAATCCATTATAATTTAAGATACAATGTTACCTAGAGCAGACAGGATGCTTGACTTAGAAAGGAGGAAGAAAGCGTAGTTAATAAACAGCAGTGAGGGGAAGCTAGGCAAATACCTTGCAAGTTCTGCAACCATTGAGCAAATGAACACATTAATTCATCAGCTGCTTTCTTACATGTTTGTTCATTTTATGTAAACCTTCTAACAAATGCATTTCCTACTCTACCGTGTACCGACAAAAATGGCAAATAGATAATTTTTAAGAGATTATTTTCATGGGAATGAATTCCAAATTCTGTAAAGATGACTACCTCAACAGAAGTTTCATTCTAACAGTTATGTCTTGTGAGTTAAAGAAAGCAAATGATCTGTACTGTGAGAGGTATTCCCAAAAGGGCTGAGTGTTGATACAGCTTTGAAATTACGTGCTGAAATTATCTTCTATAGCATCCGTATTCTCATTGAATCTAACAAAAAATTGCAAACACAAATTCAGTTTTTATGAACAAGTACTGATAACCACTTAGAGATGTTCAGAGGACTAGGGATAGTTGGTAATTTTTCTACAGTATATATATGTTTTAAAATAATCAAAAATGAGAAAATACAACTGCTTATAAGTAACTAGGGAATGGAAGAATCTTAGTTCAATCTCTTCAAAACTATCTTCTCAACTTAGTAACAAGAAATCAAATAAAGCAGGGCTACTCTAAGTAGCCTACTACAACTTTCAAGTTGTTTAACATTCAGAACCAAGAGATACCAAAAAAATTGAATTCACCCTACATACTTTCATCTTCAACTTACAAAAATAAGCATAAGACGTACTAGCCTCCCTGAATTCAGTTTAGTTCACTCATTTTTGAACTTTTTAGGGATAACTCACGCTTTTTTCATCTGAGGAAATGGCCTTACGCATACATATATGTGTATATATATACATAAACATATATACATATATATGTAAAATGCATCTACTAGAGTTCATCAATGAAATAAGAAACATTTCTATTGTTTTCAGTGGACCATGAGCTGGAACAACAGCCTTCTATGCAGTCTATGAAACGCAGTCAGAGGGAGAAGGTGTATCTTATCAGTAAAAATTTATCGTATTTTGTATTATTTACCTTTCTAATCTTCTTTGCAGTTTAGGAGTGGTAAATCACAGAAAGCACTTCATTCAGTGAATTGAAAGCTATAGGAATTGTGTGATAAATATCAGCCTGAGACTCAGGAAACGCCAGATTATTAAGAAGCAAATTTGACGGCTTTTTTTTAAGTCATGAATTTTAAAAAGACACATATTTAATCATACTATCGGAAAGGTGTGAAAATTAACTGCAAAGGAAAGAAGAAATTATACTGCGTTTTCCTTTGATTTAATTAAAAGTAGCAAGGAACCTGTTTCTTTTCTTTCAGGAAGAAAAGAATTTGGTCTATACCTGATACTATTTCTACATTTCTACAAAATAAAACATTAGAATAACAGACCTCAGTTCAATGAGACCTTTCCAGAAATAAGTCTTTCAAGCTATCAACACTTCTCTAAATGTCTAGATAGAGCTGTAAAAGGAGAAATTGATTCCCTTCTACATTTGAGCACATCTGGACCTGTAAATATACAGGAAGATGGAGAGTTAAATATGTGAGATCATCAATTAGTAATTTCCAGTTACTCAGAACAATGCTCCATGATTTGCAATACTTAAGCAACTGTTGCAGCAGCTCTTTTAGGGCTATTACATTACTGAAATAGATCGTTCAGACTTGACAGTCCAAATCCATGCGTTGAGGTCCATAAGAGAATGACAACATAATATGCTCTACTTATCATCTAACTCCATGACATCTGAAAAAAAACCATATAAAATATGCAATTTCAACAAATTAATTAAAATGCCATGTACACGATGCCTGTAAACATTCATTTTCCCTTTTCTTCCCCTCTACAGCTATAGGAAAACTAAAACTCAGCCAAATATTAAAAGGGGATCTAGTTAGGGTAGAAAACTACGGGAAATAGTGCACCGCTGAGTCAAGATGGAAGCATATACTGAAGGTTCCCCAGATTTACAGACTACATTGGTATTAAGATACCTCGGTATGAAGAAATAAAGCAATGTATAGAAATACTTATAATGAGTGCTGTATCACAACTGACAACACAAAATATGTTCCCAAACAACTCTCAGGAACATTCCACAAAGGTCAGTTTGCCCAGGAGACCTTTCACATGAGGACATCCTCTTTTAGAGAATAAACTATTTGCTAGCAATGACATGAGCAATTCCGTGACTTTTGCCCTCAGAACCAGGACATTTTTCCAGGGTACATTGAATTTACTTGCACAGACATGACATTCTTCATGCTTTGCCTTCAGGTTTCTACTGAAGCCTGCATCACCATCTATCATTCCACTTAGCAGCTCTTCCACAAATGTTGTGTAGGCATACATACACACACAGGTATTTGCCAGGTTCTTCTAACTTTCTCCTTACGGAAACTGTTTTTACTTCCTCTTACCATTCCACTGAGACAGTAAGGAAGATTCTGGTAAGACGCTTCCTATTCTCGATGGATGCTGGTGAGACAGGTAATCTTTGGATACCTGAAGTTTGTTTAGGGGCTTCCAGGACTGCAATTTTAGATGTCACAAAACTAAATCTGCACTTCTGTTCTGAATGTGGACAATCCACTTGTGTTAACTATGGTTACGTGTAAGAGAGAAACGGTACCAATCAGACCGTAAAACAGATCAACACTGAAAAGTCTGGAGGGGTTAGAGAAGATCAAGTAATGTTGCATCCAGATTGGCATTCTTGTTCAAAAGAACAGAGGTGAAATTCTGAAGCCAATCTCCTGTTTAAGCCTACTTCCCACACTTTACTTTTCACAGTGCATCATTAAGGTTGTCTTCCTTTCAGACGGAATGAAACTAACATAGGTCATTCAGGAATGCACTAAAGTTGCTTCAGCTGCTGATGGGCACACAGTCCAAGGGGCAAGATTGGTCCTTGTCTGAAAAAAGGGTCATGAAACATAGTGTGGGTGCCTTAGCAGCATCTAATCCTCTTTACAGGCCCAATTAAATTGTGTTGTGGTATGCAACAATGTATACATAGCCTATATAATAAATTATTTCAAATCTCTCCAATAATAATAATAATTAAACAAACAAACAAACAGACTACAAAAAAAATAACAAGAAAAAACAACACGGAGAACCAAACAACTAGAACTTTTTCGAGCAAACGTCTTGGGACTGAAATTGCTTTCTTTGCCTTCAGCCTCCATAAACCAATGAAGTAATGACACATTGGCAACAAATATCAGTTCAGAAAAAGGGAAAATTCAATTAGAGAGTTTGAAAGATAATTTTTCACAGAATCATAGAATTGCTGATGTTGAAAGGCACTCTGGAGATAGTCTTCTCAAAGTTTTCTGCTTAAAGCAGTCTTATCAAGAGTAGGTTCCCAGCACCTGAATACAAATTCTGAATATCTTCAAGGATGGGGACCTTACAACCTCTCTCGACAACCTATTACAGTCTACAACCACCCTCAGTACAACAAAGTTTTCTCATGTTTAGGTGGAATTCCCTGTATTCGCTCTGTGTGGGGTTCAATGCAAGGACAGACGACTTTGCACAAGTATGATGCTCTAAAGTTCACCATCTTATTGCAGAGGTAGCACACATTTATACTGTTCTCACTTAGCACGCATCACATTGTGATTGGCTACAGCTGTTAGTGCACTGTTCTGACTCTGTTAATTGGTAATTGCCTGACAAACATGCATTTCCTGTCCTGTCAGCCAAGCCCCGTGTTCTGCACAGCTGACCCATTCAGTCCTTCACCAGTGTATCCAAATAGCAAAACCCAGCATCTTCCCCTTTTCTTTTAAAAATGCTTAATAAAAACTGTCCCAACAGCCCTCCTGAACACTGTAACAGTCTCCATTTTCTCTTCAGCAATCTGGATGTTCCTGTTCTCAACCTTCTTCTTTTTCTTTTTCTTTTTCTTTTTCTTTTTCTTTTTCTTTTTTTCAGTCCACAACAATCTCTCTCTCCAGTTCCTCACTTCTTTTCAACATGCCTTGGGAGGCGAAGGTGAATTTTCCATTTCATGGCCTTTAACAGATACTATTCTAAACGAGGCTGCGACTGTAAAGGGACGACTTCTTTCTTTCAGTGAGGAAGATCTGTGTTCATTGCTTCTTGTCCTGTTACTAGAACCATTCGAAACAGTCTTGCTTCACTTTCCTTTACCACCACCCATAAGTTATTTACTCCCATGACTAAAACCCTGCTGAGCCTTCTCTTCTCCAGGCTGAGCAGCCCCAGCTTTCACAGTCTCTGCTCACGGGAGAGATGCTTCAGTTCCCTCGTCATCTTAGTCTCCCTCAGCTGGACTAACTCCACTAGTTCCACGTCTCTCTTCCACTGAGCAGGCCAGACCTTGACACAGCACTCCAGTAGCTCCAGTAATGGTCCTCAATATTCTAGTGACTGGCCTCCAGCTGACCTTTGTGCCGCCGATCTCTTTAAGTACAGCAGTACAGCAACTTTTCAGTCCAACTGACTGTCCATCTACCTGGCCTGCACTTCATCAGTTTCTCTATGAAGCTGTTGTAGGACACAGTGTCAGAGTCTTACTAAAGTTGAAGCAAGTAATATCCATCACTCTCTTTTCATTGACTAAGCCAGACATCTCATTGTAGAGGACTACAATGCCTTCTCATGCTTTGGGCTGTTTCAGTGACTGAACTTGAATTTCAAAAACAGGAGTCCACGTAAGTCTACAGTTTTATTTATTAATAGGTTTTCAACATCGTTTTTCTCAAAATCAGTCTTCAAATAATACTCCCTGTTTTTGTAAAACTGCACAATAGATCTAGACAACTAAATATCTTCACGTTACTTTAAGACTCATTATGTTTTCTAATGATTTTTTGAAAGCCTCAATATTGAATGATAGCTTTATGCTAAGTTATTAATACATCATTATTATTATCACTCATACTATCATTATGAAATTATAAAAATAATGTATATAGTATTTTGTATATGTATACATATATGTATATATGAAACACTGAGAAGTGTCCTGTTCCAGATGTTAATTTCATTTTTTGCATCATAAACCAAGATTTTGTTTCTAACTTCATGATTGTGGAAGCTGGGAGAAATGAGTGGTAAATAGTACATCTAATTACTTTGGTACTAGTGTCTTTTACAGTAGTAAAAATGTTACCAACATTTTTTCTCAGGAGGACAAAAAAAAAATCAGGAAAGTGATATTTTTATGTTGATTCCTTGAAACCGTATTCTTCTGTATTTGCTTTTGGAAACACACAGTGTTATGTACCAGTAGAAGGGGAAAAACAAACACTTGCATCTCTTTAGCTTTTGAATATAGAAACTAAATACAACTTCTGAATCATTTAATGTATTTATGTCCTTTCTTTCAGAGGAAAACCCAACAACCAGTAGTGTATGACCTAACAACAATAATCTTGGTTTGACCTCAGTCTGTAACTAAGCCTTGACCAATCACTTGACCACTCCTCCAGTGGGAGGGGGGAGAAAATCAGAGGTTAAAAGTGAGAAAACTCACGGACTGAGGTAAAGACAGTTTAATAGGTAAAGCAAAAGCTGCACATGCGGGCAACACATGGGCAGGCAAGTGCTCAGCCAAGATCCACAACATGGGCAGGCAAGTGCTCAGTCATCTCCAGGAGAGTAGGGCTCCATCATGCATCACGGTGACTTTGGAAGACAAAAGCCATATGTTTCCCCTTCCTCTTTCTTCCCCCATAACCCCCCCCAGGGTTATGGAAGTAAGCACCACTCAGCCATAATGAACACATCACTGCATCATCAATACTGTTTCCAGCACAAATCCAAAACACATCCCTCTGCTAGCTACTGCGAAGAAAATTAACTCAACTCCCGACAAAACCAGCACAACAAGATATACAGCAGTACAGCTGCACCAATACTTGAGGAAATACTTCTCGTCCATCGGAATAGTTGAAAGAAGGAATATCAATACCACTCTTACATACCAGCAGTGCAAAATGTAATAGAAAACAACCTGTTTCAGACTGTTTCTTACCCTTTTATTAAAGACCAAATCAAGCTCATCTGTTGCCAGTACATCCACTTTAACCCAACAGAAGAAACACAAAATCATATTTTAAAGCATGGGAGAGTACACATCTGTTACATGATGATTGACAGAAATCCCATTTCTGAAAGCTGAAATGGCAGATGGCCTTTCTTGATCTTCATTAGATGGATTTGTCATAATATGAAATGTGTCCTTTCATTTGACATGCTCTTTCTCATTGATTTCCAGATGACAAATAGTGAAGAAATGCACTGAGAAATAAACAAACAGTAGCCGTCGACCTCATTTATAAGGACTGAAGATTTTCTTGAATTTTAATTTAACTTTCAATTAAGTGAGATACACTGTAAGGATGTCAGCTTTATGGTTGTTGGGGTTTTTTTAATGGTTCCTTCAATTGCCCCATAAAAGAAATGCTAGTAAAAGCTTAACTGTTGCAGAACACCAATGCAGTTGTTGCCCTAGAGTTCAGGTTGAAAGCAACTTTTCTAGAAGCTGTGGACACAGAAACATAGAATCATAAAACTGTTTAGGTTGTAAAAGACTTCTAAGGTCCAACCATTAACCTAGTAATGCCAGGTCCACCACTAAACCATATCCCTGAGCACCACATCTAAACATCTTTTAAATACCTCCAGGGATAACAAGTCCAACTTTTCTCTGAGCAGTCTGTTCCAATGCTTAATAAACATTTAATTGAGGAAATTTTTCCCAATATCCAATTTAAACCGCCCCCAGCAAAACACATACAACACAGACATATACTACCATAAACATATTTTCCTTATTCTAGAGAAACTATTCAGAATGTAGCTTTAGCATCTGTTTCTTTCTGTATGCTTCTATTTCTGAACTAAATTATCTAATTAGAATAGTCAGATTTTAGGCTTTACTTAAAGAAGGGGAAAAAATCTTGCAGAACACAAGGACACCAAAATTTCTTAAAGAAAAAAAAAGAAACATAGTCCATGACGATGGTTAATCTGATACCATAAAAGACAAGTTACTATCCTGTTTCTTCTGTGCCCAGTCTTGGCACTGGAGATTACTTTGCAGGGCTTTAGAATACTAAAGAAAATGGGAAAACAACACTCTCCTATTTTTTCACAATCATTACATCATCTCAATACGGACCAAAAGGGGTCTGATTTTCATTCATAACAGGAAGTCTCCTTAAAAGACTGCTAAAGGTATATATGCTCAGTTTACTTTGTCGCCTACTTACAGTCAACATGATGGAAATGACTCAGAAAAACGTCTTTATTTGCCAAGACAGCATACAGTTATCTCAAGCGTGCCTTCTATACAGAAGCATGTTTCTACAAGAGCTGTTAAAACACTAGTAATAATCAATTACTTTCAGAAGTGATCTTAGTAAATAATGTAGGAGTCGTGTCAAATCTTCCTTGTTCTTGTTGCTGGAAAGGCATATCTAAAAGAGGCTTATCTGTCTTCTTCTGTCTTCTGAGGTTCCCTTTCTGCCTCCTTCCCCATGATTACTGATGGAAACAAACATCAGTTTTCGTTCCATAGCACTGCTAAGACACGAGCAGAGAATCAGTACAGAAAAACAGAAAGGTCATAGCAGTGGATGTGGTGAGAAGGCAAGGGAAAGGACAGGTTTTTGATAAACTGGAGTAATAAGTCAGAAATAAACGGTCATGCCCTAGGAGTTAGGGCACACACTGACAGGAGCCAGAGTCCTACACCATGGCAGTGGATCTGAGACCATGGCTGGGATTGCAGCACTGACTACTTGACAGAACCCTCTAAGACACACTGGAGGGACACAGGGAGGTAAATACCCTAAAAACTGGAGCAGAATTCCTTCCACAATGCATCTCTATGCTGTAGGTGATCTAGGACAAATTTCAGTCACAACAGCTAGGAAAGGAGCATGCCTTCACTTTAAAAGAATGTAATAATTATACAAGTCACAATCTTTGCAGCATTGCAGCACTGCAGGACCTAAAAGAGTACATTAAACAGCATGCACCAATGCAAAAATGAGTGCAGGAGGCTCTCTCTTTTCATTAATCTCTTGTATTGTGTTTATTATATCATTTGATTTTATGACAACTGCTATTCCCTGTCTCAGAGGCATCCTCCTCAGCATTCTCCTTCTTCCAAACACACAGCCTCCTGAAAACACACAGTTAGCAAATCTACAAGCTAGAAGGCGAAACTTTCATTGCACATACTCGTTGAACTGCATTCACCCACCATAAATTCAGCTAGTAAATTGGAAAATGTCAGCACTGCAAGAGTTAGCTTCTCATTCTACGCAAAATATCATGCTCTTCTGTAGTATGTACCTCTATTTTTTGTATCTGCAAAATCATCTTACCTCTGCTTTTGACCATTCAGTGGAATAGATATTCCAGTTCAGTTCTCGAGGGCCAGATAAGGTCCCTGTATTAAGCATCCCACTAGTGTTGAGCTTTTTGTCACTCCATGGTACACTCCATGGTACAGTCAGATTAGTTCTAAAGGAAACTGTAGACTTAATGAAATAAACAGCAAATCTTCATGCTGAAGTCAAGCTCAAGATCTATCAAAGACTCCACTGACACCCACATAAAACGCTTGCCCTAATGAGTAATCATAGAAGTGAAGGCTTACAAGACCTGAAAATGTCACATTCAGATGTTTATGATTTGGTTTTGAGCACAAAGAAGAATCTAAGAAAATAGAGCACAAAAAATAATTTCACTGAAGCAAAAAGTGAAAATAAATCTCATTCAGTTTTGTTTGTCCTTAATATTGGTAATACTTATGTTTTCATAATATTACATACAACAAACTATACAGTTTCTTAGCCCTAGAATAATATACACATATAAAAGAATAAATGAATATATGATTAAATTGCAATAATTGAAACAAAAAATAGTTTTTTTCCTATTAAAAACAAATAAAATATCCTCGCTGATTTGAATTTTGAGATAATTTGATTCTAAGAACTTCTATTGATTAGTTAATATTTAACAGTTCTTGGAAACAATTTATAATACAAGTACTTAGTGCCCATTAAAATAAATTACTAGAACCCTTTTAGGCCAGCATTAAGTTTCCATCTTGAATTTGTCTGATCTTTAAACCAACTGCATTTTTGTGTTTTCTGAACGTGAGTCCTACAGACCCTCTTCATCATTATCAAAATGTAATTTCTCTGAAGACCACAAAACAATATTGATCTAAGTTAATTTTTTCCAAAAACCATTTTTTTAATTGAGGATAACATGGTTTCTGGAAAGTGACAGTGAAAGATTTGCCTATTAATCCCATCTGTCTCAACTAGCCAGATTAGATCACCAGAACTTTACTAATGGAAAGGCTATAGCATCTAAGCTATAATTATGACTTGTGATTCTGTGTGATATCCAAACTAGCTTTAACTCTCTAAATTGAATCCAACATTGTAGTTGTAGGAGTACAGAATTCCTAAGATCTGCCAAAGACATTGGATTAATACAACTAGTCTGTGTTAGACATCATGTCACCACAGAAATTCTGCTATCAGTACCCATGGCAGACTAGGGAGCTGAAATGTCAATTCTGGGCAAAACCAGTGTAATTCTTCTGTATGCAGCACTTGTAGAAAATGTGATTTTCAGGAAAACACTGCCAAGAAACACTTCAACCAGCAAAAATATCCAAGACTGAGAGGGGTGTAAAGATATGATAGAATTCTTCATATTTAAGAAGCTGAATAAAAAAAAAAAAGAAAGAAACTATTGCTTTTTCCATGTCTGCAGCAAATGGGTTGAAAAGTATTGGCCTGATGCTGTAGTACAGAACTTCCTGCACTACAGTGGAAAGAACTGCGAATAAAGTGCTCCATCACATATACACATATATAAGTATAAAGCAAATAAGGTATTGTGAGAATAACGGAAATCTTGAAAGTCCCCTAATTATTAGTCCAGGTCTAGCTTTTACAGAAAAATAAATAAATAATGTTGTTTCAAATGTCACACTCACTTCTTGATTTCTCCCCTTTTCTCATGCTTCCACTGCTCCTCTGGTTCCTAAAGCATTTTGGTGGGGTACATTAGAACAAGCTATCAGTTTCTGAGGTCCTTTGCCAAAAGAAATACGTTTTTGTTGGTGGTTTCTTCTTCACTCTAGGATCCTCTTGACATCTTTCATACAATTACCACAATGCTTATAAAACTTTTCCTTTCTTCATTGGTCTGCAACTTTATGCTACACCCCAGTTTACTACAAATGGGGACTTTAAGGTATCTTGGTTGCTGCTCTTTCATTTGCTTTCTTACTCCTTTCATTCGCTTTATTATCCCTAAAACCAGCTCAGTCAACTCAAGATATGCATTTCTTTAACTGGCCATGGGTGAGTTTCTCATAACTATGAACTCTACAGTGCCAAGCCTACGCCACATTCTTTATAACCCCTTGTATTCTAGGTCCTGTCCTGTGCTTCCAAACCTCCAAATGCTCTTGAATTAGGTCTGTATTTTTCAGCCCTACATCATTGTGCTGGATTTGTAAATGACTTGCTCTACATAGAAAACTTGCTGCTTACTGCTCTATGTAAGCTACAGCTGCACAAAAAAAAAAAAAAAACCACACCAAAAACAAAAACAAAAGAAAAAGCCACAACTAAAACCAAATCTAAAACCAAACCAAAACAAAACCCTCAAAATAATAAAAAAAGAAAAGGAAAAAAACCTCACGCAATTGAAAACCTAAAACAAATTATCTTGTCACTTACAGAAACTGATGTCAGTTAAGTCAAGTAAAGCAAAGCTGCAGAGAAGGCTCAGACAAACTTAAGTGCAATAGAAAGCTTATGATCTGCTATGGGCAAGAGCAGTACTGAAGTCAAATTTGGAAGTACAATTACCAGAAAGCAAAATGCATTGCTTTTAAGAGCTAGAATTAAGACTCTTTTAATAAGATTTTTTTTTCCTTTTTCTTTCTCTTTTCCCCCCCTATTTTTTCCCCCTTTTTTTTTTTTTTCTGGTAAAATTATTCAGTTTCTTGTATTTATTTTCAGGATTAAACAAACTGATCACAGAAAATGCCCTCTGCTAGCAGACCAACACTGTATTTGTATTCCAGCTTTTGACAAACTCATCTTTTGCACCACCTTACCATGAAAGTATGACAGTCCCTCTTCCCACCAAGCTCTTTGTACTCCCTTCCACACATCTTCACCCCCTCCCTCCCCATCAGTAATTAATGAAAGCAAAGTGATACAGCTCAATTAAATTCCACCTACTTTTCTTTCAATGCTGTCCCCTCTTTCAGGTTCTGGCTATCAAATCTGTTTCAAATACTCTCCCTTGAGATCTCTCACTCATTCTTGTGAACTATTCTCAATCCATGTGTTACTGTGTTTCTATTAATGATTTTTCTGCACAAATAGGTGCGAACATGTGCAGTGCAATTCCTTTGAGAATGCATCAGATTTATTGCTCATGCACAAGCTCTCTGCACAGTATGATGTTTGACACGCAGCTGTGCAGGGCTCATGCAATGCACTGTAGGGCTGATCTGCAAAATATCAGTGCTCAGGGATTCAGGACATGGGTGGTGCCATGTGGGTTGCTGGACTCTTGCAAATCCTAGATTTTATCATATAAACCCAGTTTTGAGACAAATGCTCACATGTCCCAGTGTAAGGCAAGGAAAAAGACATGCCCATGGACACCAGGGTATATAGTCACCTTTGCAATTACATCTACTTTCCACTCTCCAATTTCTCCACACTTTTCTTCACACTTTTTGTTATCTATGCCTCTTCCACAATGTGACTCCTTTGGATCTGCAGCTGCATATCCTTGTCCAACACACACAATGGTGTGCCTCAGTTCTCTCATATTTCCTAAAATCTCCTCCAGACTGGTCCTTATATTCTGCTTTACATAAAACTTTCTCTCTCCTTCCTCCATTCCATAGTCTTTCTATGATACCTCCCTATAAAGCTTGCTTCATTCCTTTTCAGGTTCAAGCTCCAGTGAAGCTGCTGTCTCCGATGTGTAAGCAGCAGCAGATAGCAAAGATTCTTGACCCTAAATTCCAGGAGATTTGTCATCTCCTTGCTGACTTTCCTCTTAAACATGATCTTTTAGTATTCTGTTTGAAATAGGGGAAAAAAAACATATATTAAAAAAAAATCAATTAGATCATATTATCCAGCCCCTTGAGCTTCCACCGAAGTTACAGAATTGATCAGCTGTAAAGTCATTGTGTTACAAGCAGAAAGAAATACCATGGAGACAAGGTAGACTCCTCCACCTCTACTTTTAACTCAGCCAATTCTTTGCTTCATTTACCCAATGATTATTACACAACACAGTAATAGCTAAGAGGTTCAGATGCTCTAAGAGTCCCTTTTTATTTTGCATTTGCAAACAAAACTCTCTCCCTCTGGGAACTCAAAAATCTACGTTTTAAATGAAGTGACTAAACAGACCACAGAGAAAAGGGACAGCAAACATTAGAGAAATGACTAGGTTTGAATTAACAGTTAGCATTGCTTACTTACACAGCTAACTAACCAACGTGAACACATGAATAAGCCTATAAACAGCCATCAGCTTCTACTTATTATACAGTTACACCCGGTAATGCATGAAACAATTGCACACTGTTCTATCAGCTTGAAAATGTATGTTTGGCTTGGCTCTTAATTAGTCCCATTAAATTCAAATGCTAAAATCCTGCATATTTACATATTTCTACTTCCTGTATCACGAACAGCAATGAAGTACTCAGGTTCTGAAAAGAAAAAAAGACAGCTAAACCTCTAACTTCTTAATGATGAAAACATACAATCAGTTACAGAGACATCTCACTGCATAGTTTACTTTGCAGATTGCTTTACAATTGCATCTCTTCATTACCCGGTGTCCCCACCTGATTACCATGAATCGTTAGACAGTCAGTAAAACATAATATGCCAATAGCATCAAGGAGGTGTCTGTGTCATAAGGAGGAAATGAGATGAAAACCAAAACACTCTTCATGACTGGTAGTTTCAAATACATATATTTTGAAACACTGATTTACAGATGATAATCTGTGCCATCTTCCAGTAATTGAGATTAAATCTTATTACTAGAGGTTAGTTTTTCAGAGCATGTATATTCTTCTAAAATGTGCAACACTTTTCAAAGGATAGTAGTTCTGTATCTTTTAATGTGACCGAGCAAATCATAGAATAAGAGTCATAGAAACATAGAATCATAGAAATATAGAAATATAGAATCATAGAATCATAGAATCATAGAATCATAGAATCATTGAATCATAGAACGTGTTGTGTTGGAAGAGACCTTTAAAGCTCATCTAGTCCAACCCCCCAGCAGGGACAGCTTTAACTAGATCAGGTTGCTCAGAGACCCATCAAGCCTGACCTTAAATGTCTCCAGGGACAGGGCCTCCACCACAGAATCACAGAATTGTCTAAACTTGAAAAGACCTTTAATATCAAGTCAAATCATCAACCTAACACTGACAAGTCCTCAACTAAACCACATCGCTACATACCATGTCTATCCAATTATTAAACACCTCCAGGGAAGAGGACTTCACCACTGCCCCAGGCAACCCATTCTAACGTCTGAAAACCCTTTCATTAAGGAATGTTTTCCTAGTATCCTATCTAAACTTCCCTTGGTGCAACTTGAGGCCATATCCTCTTGTCCTGTTACTTGTCACTTTGTTGAACAGACTGACACCCACCTCTCTATAACCTCCTTTCAGGTAGTTGTAGAGATCAATAAGGTCTTCTGTCAGCCTCCTTTTCTCCAGGCTAAACATCCTCAGTTCTCCCCTCTGCTCCTCATAAGACATGTGGTCTAGATCCTTCATCAGCTTTACTGCTCTTCTTTGGATGTGCTTCAGCACCTCAATATCCTTCTTGTAGTGAGGGATCCAAAACAGAACAGAGTGCTCCAGAAGTGGCCTCAGCAATGCTGAGTATAGGGGGACAACCACTTTCCTGGTCTTATGGGTGACACTAATCCTGATACAGACCAGAATGTTCTTGGCCTTCTTAGCCACCTGGGCTCACTGCTGGCTCATCTTCAGCCAACTGTCAATCAACACACCCAGGTCCCTCTTTGCTGAGCAGCTTTCCAGCCAACTCTCCCCAAGCCTTTAGTGTCAGGAGTTGTTGTGGTCAAAGTGCAGCACCCAGCATTTGGCCTTATTGAAATTTGTGAGGAGTGCTCCCATTCTCAGTTAATCCATAAGTGTAAATAAATTGAATTTATTATGAAATTAAAGTTTTGGTATCGGTTGAGAAGAGCAATTACTACACTACACCCAACTCTTAAACTTAGAATAACGATCCAGATCATATATACACTCAATCATACAGAGATGAGGGCTCTCAACCTTGAGGACTTACCCTGGCTGGGGTCCCAGACCAAGGAGGAGGCTGTGCCTCTACTACAGGACCTGCTGTTCCCAAGGGACGTGCTCCAATGCGCCCCTGGCAGGACCCCGTCTTAAAGCTCAGTCAAATCTGAGCTGTGGTCAATCAGTCATACCGGCCTCCCACTAGCTGCCAGCCAACTTCTTGGGTGTACATCCAGGCTGGTGGGCTAGACCCAAAGTAGTCAGAAACTTCCAGTAGTTTCTCTGAAATCTGCCTGGCAACCACTGTGAGCGGAGGCATCCCAGTCCAGGGGGATGCACCTGCCACAAAAATCATACAGGTGGTCTTAGCTCATTGATCAAGTCCATCCAGATCCCTCTGCAGAACTTCCCTAACCAATCAACAATTACAACCAGCTTGGTGTCATCTGCAAACTTACTGAGTCATCTGCAAACTTACTGATGCCTTACTTACTGCTGCCAAACTTACTGATCCCTTACTTGATGCCTACATCCAGATCATTGATAAAGGTGTTAAACAGAACTGGCCCCAGTACTGAGTGAGCCCTGGGGAAGACCACTCATGACTGGCAAGCAAATAAATCTAACTCCATTCACCACCACACTTTGGGCCCATCATCCAGCCTGTTTTTCACCCAGTGAAGACCATGCCCATTCAAACCATGAGCAGCCAGTTTTTCCAGGAGAATGCTGTGGGTACCACTTCTCTGGGCAACCTGTTCCAGTGTTTCACCACCCTTATTTTAAAAAAGTTTTCCCTAATGTCTAATCTAAATTTACCCTGCCCCTTCCCCTATTACTACATGCCCTTGTAAACAGTCTCTTCCCAGGTTTCCTGTAGCCCCCTCCAGGTACTGAAAGGCTGCTACAAGGTCTCCCCAGAGCCTTCTCTTCTCCAGGCTGAACAACCTCAACTCACACCCTGTCCTCACAGGAGAGGTACTCCAGGCCTCTGATCATTTTTGTGGCCTTCTTTGGACCTGCTCCAACAGGTCCATGTCCTTGTTATGGTGAAAAGTTCCAGAGCTGGACACAGCACTTCAGGTGAGGTCTCATCAGAGCAAAGCAGAGGGACAGAATCACCTCTCTCAATCTGCTGGGTACACCTCTTCTGACGCAGCTGAGGATGTGATTGTCCTTCTGGGCTGCAAATGCACGTTCTTGGCTCATGTTCAGTTTTTTGTCCACCAACACCCCCAAGTTCGTCTCTGCAGGGCTGCTGTCTATCACCTCATCCCCCAGCCTGTGTTGATAATGTGGATTGACATAACTCAGGTGCAGGAGTTTGCCCTTGGCCTTGTTGAACCTCACGAGGCTCACATGGGCCCACTTCTCCAGCTCATCCAGGTCCCTTTGGAGGACAGCCTGTTTCTCCAGCATATTGACCACACCACCTAGCTTGGTGTCATCTGCAACCTTGCTGAGGGTGCATTTGCTTCCACTGTCTATGTCGTTCATGTAGATATTAAACAGCACTGGTCCCAGTACAGACCCTGAGGGACAATATACTGTTATGAGCTAGTGAAACCAGTTTAAAATCCTGAGGTCTTAAACAATCACCTGGCATTCAGCAAAGTTCCCTTTTGGCTAGTATTCTTGACAAACACACAATCATGGTATTTAAAAGAATGATGTCTGACTATTGCTCTGTCAAATGAGAAAAGTATGCCTATTGGTTCCAGTGGGACATTTGTGTTGCATTCAACTTGTGAAAAGTATAGAACATGCAAGAGATTTCGAACTGTAGACACTACTGCCTGTGAAAAAACCACTTTCACTTAAGCCATTGATTAAAAAAAAAAAAAAAAAGGCATGACCTTGTACATTGGTCTAATAACAAAAGTTTTGAGTTCTCATCCAGCTGCCTCAGATACCAAGTGAGGGAAAAGCTCTGTAAGAAGGTGGTATCTTGTTTGATGATGGATCACTGAAGAGAGGTTCTCATAACAAGTCAAATTTCCATATCTGGCCCTCAGCAGCAACTTTCCCAAAGTCACAAGTCCCTTCTAAAATTTCACCTCATTGATAATAATTCACGTCTCAAAAGCAACCTGACTGTATGTACACACAGTTGTAATACAAATATTAAGCCATACTCTCTCTTTTTTTCTTAGTCAATGTAACAAGGCTTAGTTTTTTCAAGTGTATGAAGTCAGATCAAACAGTGAATCAAAACCCATTCTTTGTTGTGTAGTATAGAGAAGAGTTACTCACCAGGAACCTCTAGGACACTGTTATAGGTACAATAGACATTTAGGACTGATTACTACATCGTATTTAACCTAGAGGCCAAAAAAAACCAGAGCTGGACCAAACATTCTGTTTATAATAGTTTCCCTGGAAAATATCTTTCTCATGCATAACCTTTGACAGTTGTGGAGCATAATGTGAATATACACAATTTAGTTCATTATATGAACTAATAACAAAGCATGATCAGCTGCTTACTATTATGAACTATTTACATGCACCACACAGTTTTGAATAAAGTTATTTAGAATTATTTTTTTAACTCAAGGTTTTCCTTTGTTTTGCACATAATGTACAATTTACAAGATGCATTAAAATTTGTCAAGGCAATAATTTAAAATGTTATCTTAATTATTATTCTGTAAAATACAGGAATATTGGAGAATGAGTATCATTCACAGTAGACTTCCTCCCTCCCACCAATGACATAGTGGAGTACCCCAAAGACAAAATAAATATTAGGAAGATTCATTAGAAGAAAAACTAGAAAATGCTCGGCCCAAAAATATATTTGTTTTTAAGCAGAAACTCCCTTCGTCTCTGTATTTAATATAAAACAATTCTGGAAGAAACTACACTTCCAAAGTTAAAATTCTTCAAGCTTTATAACGCTGTAAATGCTACCAGCTCCATGAAATGTTATGGGAATGTGATTTTAGATAGATTTGAAAGATACAGTGACATTTCCAAAACCACTTGACTTAACAATAAATCCATAAATGGACTTCAAAGTTAGTTATTGCAGTGTGTAAATGGTCTGACACAGTGTTGTGCATCCTGATCTCAACAAAGCACAGAAAAAAAAGTTAAGGACTCCGTGTAAACTGCAGGTGCTCTCTACCAGTGAGTTCCACAATCTTGGTCCCCTAGTCATTGATGCTGAGCAGTTTGAGTGCATCACAGCTTCTGTGCACTCCGTCTCTCTCTAGACATGTATCTAGACTTCTTTACTCTAAAAGTTTGAAAGAAGATCAACAGCAAGCATCAAAAGTCCAAGAAGCTGGTATTCAGGACATGCAGAGTTTGTATGGCTAGACCCAGGAGAAGATAAATGCTCCTGACTACTTACAAAAATGTCAGCCATGCAGAAGCCTAACTGAACCATCAAATAAGAAACGCATAGGAGAATTCTAACTCCCACAATATTTTAGTTCCTATCTCTTTCCATTTTTTAGTTTTCTTCTGCATATAAATCCCACAAGAAAATGAGCATTCCCCAGTTACACAAAATAGACTTGACCTCAGCAAGAATCAGCAAGGTAGAACATCTGCTTTCAGGTCACCACTCTCATTGAATTAGAAAAAGAGATTGCATGCCCTTAAATCTGGAAAGTCTCGTATAAGCTATCTGGGGATCAGCTCCTCAGTCTGCTCTGCTGAAGTCGTCCTGCTTTCATAATGGATTAGCCTTCATTGTGAGCTGGACCCTGGTTTTCACAGAACCTTGCAAGTGTCCTTAGCAGCAGAAAACTGACACTACAGAGAGCCAGGTGGTGTTCAGCGCTAAATTCACATTAAATCCAGTTCAGAATTATTAGACTTAGTATTAGCATCTGGACACTAAATATCACCATTTTAGAGTGAATAACTGTTTAGAAACTTCCATGGTTGAAGAGCTCCATCAGGAGACAAAGCCTGAGTCTTCAGACAAAAGCTAAGTCTTCAGTGCACAGTGAGGCAACTAAGTTTCGGGGAGCTAGACAGAGCGCTACAATCAATGCAAATCTCCTACATCTCAGCAAACACTAACCTAGAGGCAGCACAAATTTTTGAAATTATCCTTATTTTTTTTTCTTTGTCCTTCTAGTCAATTCCTGAAGAACCTTCCCAGCAATCTTCATAAAAGGTATTTGCTTTTTCTGGAAATGTTTGGCTTCACAAGTTATGTTTCTTGCCAGTAGTATATAGCTAAATGATTCCTGACTAGATCTAAATTCCCTATGTAAACAACTCATATTAAAAATACATTTTCCTAACGTGTAGATGCATTCAGGACACTAAGTACACATTCATAGGGACATGACTGCATACCATGCAAGCATATGCAAATAAAGTTTAGGGTTGCTTAAAATTACAGACCCAGCTCTGCCAGTTGTTGCAGGTAAAACCAAAGATCATGAGATGTTGGAAAAGGTTTGAATTTCTGTTAGCAAGCCACTGTCTTCCTTAAACATACTGTTTCAAATAAAGAAAGAAATATTCAATAATATTCATAAAGGCTGAGATTTTCAGAGAAACCTAAGAGAGGTTTCTTCCTAAGCAAATCCCAGGCAAAAATGCTAACATTTAACTGCAGTTGATGGTAAATATTGTGCACTGGAGTTTTGCCATTTTCCTCAGAGGGTTCAGCGATACATCCAAAATCCACAGAAAACTACTAGTCCCTGCCAATCACTACATTAATAAAATATATATTCAATACAAAATATATAACCCTAGAAATTCTAATATCTCCATTTTCAATACTGATACAAACAGACTTTTTAAGAATAAGAACAGAGAGGAAAAGAAATCTCACCCAAACAGCCTGCTATGAAAAATATGACCTGACCTGAAAAGAGCAGATACATCACGAAAAGACAGCAGTTCGAGCACTGTAATATCACAGTCCTCACTCTACAGTTCTTAAGAGATGGTGGACTTCTTGGCTAATCCAAGATACTGAGCCACATATATCCAGCCATCAATAATTCCATCATAAGCTTTTAGTTTTAGTAGCCTGAGATCCCAGAAAGCATTCCAGTGTACCTCAAATTGGTGGGCAAGTCTTACTTACCTTGCTTAATAGTTTCATTTCATTCAGAAAGAGCTTGTGTATGGCATACCTACATTAAATATAGAGGGGATTGTTCTTATCACTCATCTTTTATGTGACACTAGTGTCCACAGTGATCACTCACTGAATAATTTGCAAATAGTTTGTCTCTTAACATGATACAATATATTGTATAAGACAGGTTAAGTGAAGGTCAAATAAATAGTCTGGAAACTACTGACAGCTTCCACCGAAGCAGCAGCAAAGATCCCCTACACTGGGATGACATCCCATTCGAAAAACATACATGTAAACCAAGTAAATTTTCCTTTACGTTTTCTTTTCTTTTTTTTTTTTTTTTTTTAGAAGAAAAAGAAAGCAAACAAGGGTCACACAGAGGGGGACAAGTTGAAAATTATGGTTTTTCTGCCAGCAAACATCTAGATGCCAGTCTAGCTAGAAATGACACCTTGAACATACAGAAAAGGAACAGTTTCCTTAGCAACCAGGGTGAAAGCTCTAAGAACACTTCTTCGGCTCTGTGCTGCTTCACCCTTCCCCACTCAGTCTGTCACCTGTCACTCATGGATTTAATTTAGTTTAACATTTTATAAGGTTATGATGGGAGAACCCCTGCTAGCAGAAGAACCACTAACGCTACAGAAATTCGGGGAGGAAGAAATCCATCTTCACAATAAGTGATGTAAGTGGTTTGCACACCAAGTGATGCATAGATGAGGCACTGTGCACTGAAGAGTTTTCTGGTTTATCAGGTTGATATTGGCCTTTTCAAATACCAGATCATCTCCCCACCTTGCTCTGTTCCAAACTTTGAACCTCTTCTACTCACCTGGCTTTGCACAAGCCTTTGCAAATCAGCTTAGGGACTCAGCTGCTTTTTCTTCGATTTTTTTTAAAACTATTACCAGAAGTTATAAGAGATAACGTCTACATCTCTTTATAATTTTAAACACATGTCCAAATGTTAATCCATGCTTGTGATTTTCAGATACTAGTACATTCTAAACTGTCCTAGAAAATTAGCCACCTTGTTTTCTGTTGCAAGGAGAGGCAAGGGCATGGAGAGAAGATAACAGATCAATTTTATTGTCAACACTTACCCACCTTCTCAGAAAAAAAGAAAATATGACTTTTATGTTATAGTACCCATTTTTTGCCATATCCAAACTTCTTAATTCTTTTTATACGCTCTTTATGTCAAAGTGAATGTGTGAATTCAGCTTGTTTCATAGATTTATAAAACTTTCAGTTAATATATGCAAAGACTGCATTTTGTCCATTAAAAACTTAGTGAAAAGCCTGTTTAGTATGAGTTACTTCACTTTGGCTGTAAACATGTCATTTTTACTTGGGAATGTACATCAGGTAGCATATAGACTAATAGTATTGCTAATACACACTAAACCTGGATTTCTGTTCCAGTTTGATCCATTTTATTAAGGTACACAAAGAAACTGAAATTGCCTGCATGTAATTCCTCTTCTCTTCCTCCCAGCCACTGAGTATGCAAAATTTGCTTCATCCTTCCTAAGATCTTACAAGGGAGGCACCCTGTGTAAGGAAAGTACCATTTTAGAGATACAAGAACTTATGGTATGGGAAACTGAGCCTGCTTTTATGGGGTCCTGTAAGTACTGCCAGGAATAACCTCTTAAAATGAGCCAGAACTGGCCTTGCTTACGCTGCTGCCTCTTCCTCTTTGGGTGAAGCAGAACATGACACTTTTCCTTTCTTTTATGCCACCTTCCTCTTTTTCATACACAAAACAGTGATAACCTTGAGAAAGGCAAAAGCTTATACAAGGAGCAAAGCTGACTTTATGAACCAGGTAAAATTCACTTTGATTGAGGTAAATCAATCAAAGGGAGAAGGAAAATGAACTGTCTGAAAGGAAGCAAAAATAGAATGAAGAATGTGTTGGAGTAGGAAAAGGAGTGTATGGGAAGATAGGCTTATAGAGAAACAGCTTTTCTGGTCCCATAGTAGTTAATGGAAATTTTGATTCCAAGAGTGCAGATATTAACCATGTCATTTAAATAGCGGTTGGCAGACATTTAACTGCAGATGAAAAGAAAATTAGAAGAAAGATGAGAAAATAATGTCCCTATAGCTGTTAAACAATGAAAAGCTGCTCTTCATTCACAGGTTTTCAGAAGCTAACACTGCTATTTTCAGTGTATTGTTTAGATTGCATTTATTCTGTTCCAAAGACAGTGATCTGATTGTTAACAACGGATATGAATAGGAAAAGAGTAGTTTCACTAGAGTTGGCCAGCTAGCCCCTACCATTCTCACAGACATATCTCTGCTCAGGGCCTACAGTACTGGCAGCATAAATACAGAAAATTAATGTAAGTGAATGACACTTTCCAATCTGGTAGACAAAGGCTTTGTTACTCCCCCTGTATTGCTGAAATGTAAGATCAGGTACTCAAGAGCAGATATGTCCATTCCTAAGTTCAGTCAGGACCTGCAGGGAAAAATGCTTGGAAAATGAAGCAACATGACACAGGGTGGAAGAAGAAGTAATCAGCTCTGTTGAGGGAAGTCATTCAGATTATAGAAGAAGAAATTGGTGTGTTTATGTTCCTCGGGGTAGGAAGCAGATTTTTCCACCTAGTTCCACTCCCTTTCAGGTCCTGAGCCTCTGTTGATGTTACTATCACTTTGGTGTTACTGGATACCTGACAGAGTGACTTAGAGAAGAAAGATTGACACCTGCTGTTCTAGTCTGGATTTATATCCAACGAGAAAGAGAAAAACAGTCATATTTATGTAGTTCTCTATGTAAGTTCTGCCCCTCACTATACAAAACAATGTTTCAAGACACTGAAAATGACATAAACATTTTTACCCAAAATGAAAGAGAGTTGGAAGAACAAGCATGCTTTCAGGGAGAGATAGGTTCCACCACAGCTACCAGAAAACTTTATAAAACATAGATCCATACATGAAAGACACAGAATAAAGCTGAAAAAAAACCCCAGCAGCATAATGGTAAGTTCACAGGAAATATTTCCATGTCCCTACTCACAGCCTTCTGAAAACCTATGGATTATTTTCCACCAAAGTTTTACTAGTATTTAATATTTATACCACTCAAACAGAGTACCACAAATATTGTGAAACAATTAATATGCTATTGCTCATCACTAATTCTTTACTCCTTCTTGTCTTTCTGATTTTGGATTAATTGCTAAGGCTTTCCTTTGGAAAAAAATAGTGTCCCGGTCTTAGTTAAACAGAACCAATCCTTTTCAGTGATTTTACTTTTCAGCTCAATCTCTTCTAAGAGGCTTCACTTTCTGAAGTGAGCAGCATGTTTCTGCAGGCAGTGTCTGCTGCCTGGTGTTTGCAGTCACTGCCAGGGGTTGGGATGAAGAAAAGCTCTGGCTGATACTTGCTCCTGTAGTGATCAAGGTCATAGCTGAACCTTATGTGCCACGCTGGGTGTCCTGGGGAGTAAAAGGGGTCACAAGGAAGTAAAAGGTGGCACCTTTGGGGAGGAACAGACAGGACAAGTGCCCAACAAGTGCATTCCATTCCATGCATAAACCTGAGGGATCACAGGCGTTAAGAACTCTTCTTCAATGGCCAGTGTCCGAGGACAACTGTGTTCGATCTTCTGCCTTTGATCCCCACCCTAAGTTCCCAAATCCAGCCTCTGTGCCTAGTTCTCCTCTGAGGCTGAGTCTGGGGCTGCCTTGGTGCCACCTGCTCTGCATCATCTCTGGAGACAGATATCAGCAGCAGACAAGTCGTGTTCAATACTGGTTTTGAATATATTTGTTTATTTTCTTTATTTGCTTATTAGTAATATTATTGTTTTTAAAAAGCTGGTTTTAGTTTTCTTTTCTAGTCTGCAAGTCTCTCTGACTTTTCTCTTCTTATTTGGGGAGGGAGAGGGGTTAGAGAGTATCTGTCAGCATTTGGTATCTGGCCCAGCCCTAACACTTGACAAGTAGTCAAAAGACAACAGAATCTCTAAATCTCAGATTGACTTGAGTATCTCACAAGATATATTTCTGTCCTCCAATTACAAACCTGTCATCACTTTATCTCCCCAAATACTTAAAGATTACTCTTCCTCCACAAACAGATAAGAACACTAATTGTGAAGTAAGGGTGGCATATGAGTAATACACAAATCATCTCACACCCCCATGCCTAACTTGATCAAATATCTGTTTGTTTTGGTGCGTTACTGAATTAGCAGATAACTTCCCTGGGCAACCAAAAGTGACACAGATGCGTGTGGAACACCCTATAAAATGTCAGAAACTTTCACTGTGTTGTCAAATACATCGCAGAAGCAGAAAAGATGCTAAGAGTCATAACAAAGTGAACAAGGTGCTCTGAGTAAGGAAAAGCCTAAACAACAACAGAATTTAAGTGATTAGAATCCATATGCAATACAGGGGAGGAAAAGCAAACACCAAAGTCCAAACTTATTGCAGCACTTCTTGGCAAAGAGCGACTGCTCTTCTATGTAAAAGCAAGGAAAAAACCCTAACAATACACAATTCCATTAGCTGAAATCATTAGTTGCACCCATGTGTCTAGAATAGCACCACTTCAGAGTCAAGGTTTTCTGGGCATGAAGAACAGTCCTAAAGAAATACTGTAATGTCAATGGCAAGAGCTTTCTTTAGTAATTTGCTTAACAAGAGTGTTCCTTGGATTAAACTTTACTAAGCCCTCTAAAAGACTTGCACTGTTCTCTACAGGTACAACCAAGTGTCAAACGGAATTGGAGAAAGAAGTCTCAAAAGTCACAGGGCCTCAGTTCAGTTGCGATAAGCAACATCAAAATCTTTTTTTTTCCCCCACACCACTTAAATCTCTACAGCCATGCTTGAGAGTTCCTCAAGAGGTTTGCAGAGCTTCCTGCTTCAAGACAGAATGGAATACGACCAAAATAGCCTCCTTTGTAGTTGATCAATACCACTGCTTCTAGTTTTGCAAAAGCACTACACTCCAGGTTAAACAAATATTAAAAAAAAAGAAAGGGAGGAAAAATACACTGAACTTACAAAGTTTGAAGAATAACACGAGTTTCACACTTTTAGTTGACCTTTTCTGTATTCCGAAACAAAGAGAATCTCTGTAGATGTCTGCAAAGTTAAGCAGCAAAATACAAAGGAATAGCAGTGATTAAAGACAAAGAAATTAAAAAATAAAACTACCTTGGAAAATTATTGTTTCCCCTAAATCCAACATGTACAGATCGAAAGGGTCTGCTAAATTCCATTCCCATCTCTCTTATAACATGTAGAGTTTTGCTGCATCCATTATTTCAATCAGTTGCATCATTAACTGGTGTTCTCAAGGCTGTTCCCGGACCTGATCTGCTCCTGCCCTGGGTGGTTCTTCACCCTCCCAGACCCAGCCAACACCCTCTGTGCTTTGGGTGGCATGGCTCAAGTGGTTACCAGTGAAGACTGAAGCAAAAAAGTTGTTGAGTACTTCAGTCTTCTCCATATCCTCTGTAACCAGGTCTGCTGTATCCTTCTGGAGAGGCCCCACATTCTCTCTCATTTTTCTTTTTTCTCTCACATATCTGAAGAATTCCCTTCTGTTATTTCTAATGTCCCTGGCCAGATTTGACTCTGTCAGGGCCTTAGCTTTCCTAACTTGGTTTCCAATTTCCTGAGTAACTTCCTCATAATTGTCCCAGGTTACCAGCCCTTGCTTCCACTCTTTGTGTACTCCCCTTTTGCATTTGGTTTTGGCAAGGAGTTCCTTGTACCTCCATATAGGCTTTCCAGCTTTTTTGCCTGATTTTCTCCTTTTGAGGATGCAGTGCCTTTGGGCTTGGAGGAGATGATGCTTGAAAGACAACCAGCTTCCCTGGGCTCCCAGTCCCTCCGGGGTTTTGTCCCATGGCACGGTACCAAGGAAGCTCCTGAAGAGGCCAAAGTCAGTTTTCTGAAGTCAAGGGTTTTGAGCTTGCTGAGCTTCCCCTTCTTCACTGTCCTTAAGACGTCATGGTCACTGCAGGCAAGGCTACCCATGAGTTTAACATTGCCCACCAGCCCTTCCCTCTTGGTGAAGACAAGGTCTAGCATGGCACCTCTCCTTGTTGGTTCCTCTATCGTTTCTTATGTAATCTAGATTTGGATAATTATCTCACAATTTATATTCAGTTTACTCCAGTTCCTTTCAGCATTTGGGATGAAGTTAGCTATCTAAACCCCATCACACTCAAAGTCTACCTTTGAATGAACCTTATTTTCACAGCATAACACTCATTCCAGCATAAACTTGCATTTAAATGGTGGCCTGGAAATTTTCCTTCTTTACATTTTGTAGTGCATTGAGGTAGAATAATGGAAAGCAAATAGTTTATTACAAGAGCAGAACAAGAATAATCTTGTTCTGTTAGCTGTCAGGGAAAAAACATCGCTTATTACCTTATCATTCTCCCCACAAGTTGCATGAGCAATAGTTAACAAACAGATTGTACTTAGAAATCTTATTAAGAGTACTCAAATTGTGTGATTGCTCACATTTAGTGGTTTTATCACCTTGCTGGAGGACCTGAACTTTTTTAACATGAACACGCGTTTTGGTGTTAGAGACTTGCCCATAGTATTCAGAATTTAAATTTTTTTGTGAATAATGTAAAAATAGCTATAAACCCCTTTCTCTTTCCACTCAAATCTGTATTTACAGTGATAATCACTGTTCTTTTATTTCTGAATAAACATTCACAATAAATAATTATTAAAAAAAAATAAAATAAAATGCTTGACTGTTTAAGAAGTAATAATATATAATTGATTTAATGACTATTTTTTAACAGCTTTGCTGCTGACATCTTTCAATCTCACTCAGAATTGGCATTTTTACTCTAAAACCAGAGATTCCTATATCAGTAATTTGATATACAAAATCAGTAACACGTGAACTCCACAGCCCATATAAACTTGTTTAGGCAAAGTACCAGTAAAAGCTCTTTAAGCAGCAAGAAAACCTTGAAGTTAGAGATTGAGTCTGAGATTATTAGAGAAGACAAACTGTTAAAGCAAGACCCAAAGGGCCCTTTTCTTTTATCAGGTATAACAGGTGGTGAAAAGAACCTTGGTAAACAGCTGAGCTTCCTTTTCAGTGTAGTATGAAGCCCTGGTAAGTGCTGACATCAAACAGGTTAGATCATCTGGAGTGGTACTGTACACAGAAAGAAATATTTTTCTTGAGAGTCAGAAGAAGTATAAAGTACATGAAGGATAAATATGTACATATCTAGGGTGAAGATGACCCTTTGAGAAGAGCAAGAACAAACTGTATTCCTGCAAGCCCTTTCTTTAACAGCTGCCTCTAAATCTCTGTTCAGCTCCTGTCAAATGGCATGGCACTGGAAGATTTTTTGGTATCTCTGGTCTCATCGGTCTTTGGATATGATAACACCATTCTATTGAAAAAATATTCTGGTTACCTACAATAAATACACTAAATTACAACTCAAATATGGAGGCTATAAATACGTATTATACAGAAAATATGCACTTGGTAGTGAAGTCTTCGTGGAGTCATTTTATTCACTGTCAGAAAAAGAAGTAGGCATCTTTGAATTCCAAATAATCAAAAAGTCTATGATGATAAGAGTATCACAAAGATACCAACAAAATATGTCATAAATTTATTATTATTTTAATGTTATTTGACAGCAGAATCTTGGTCTGGCCGGTGTAACTAGTTTAACAGAAAAATAGTGGTATCACCACTCTGAGTTCTACTGCTTGTTTGGCACATTAAAATTTATTTATTTTTCCCCTGAAGCAGCCATTTTCCTGATTTAGTACAGGTAAAATTTTCATATTATCAGTTTGAGTTTCTTCTCACTTGTAACTTACAGCACCAGGAGATGTCAACTGATGTTCTCCTTCAGCAGTCTGAAGTATTAAATCTAACACCTTGGAAAGTAAGCAGTGCTATTACCATAAGCAAATGAAGTAAATATTAAGGTGTAACTGTCCTTTGGGGGAATTCTGCATCAGTTCTGTATCACTCATAAAAATTTTAGGTATTACAAAGCAAAAACATGAGACAAAATTGAAGCTACAGGAATGCACTGTATCTCAGGTATTCTGCTAAATACAATCTTCTAGTCAAGAACAAACTGCAGATAAAGTAGTCAAAACCTTAGTATGGTAGGCAAAGTCACTGGTCCAGCAAAGAAAGCAGTCCAGAATGAATGATTAAATCTAAGAAACTTAAAAATGCATTTGCCATCCATATTGCAACTCCAGCCAGAAATTCAGTTAACGAACTGTATCAAGAGACCGCATTTAATAGACAGGGGCCTAGGGTCACGCTAAGTCAACTCCTCAGTCTTACACGTGAAGATTAGCAACTATCCAGCTCCGAGTCCTTTCACATTTTTAACCTTATGGAGCATATTTAATTTATCTCTATGCTGTGCAAGCTTCATCTGAAATCCTTTGCTCTCTGAGCAGGGTCAGTAAACAGAAGCAAAAACTTCCTTCTTGCTGACTGGAAAACATAGAAATCATTGATCATGCAGGCACGTAAGTACATCTATGATTTTGGCCAAATTATTACACAGGGAGGGATGCGCTTGAGAATCAGGTTTACACAGCTGCACTGTAATTTTTATATAGGCTCAGTTCAGAGGTATATGCCAATGGAGAAATCATTGTCATTATCAAATCGGTAGCATCCTGATGGATGGCCTTGATGCCAATAAACACTGCTCTTGCCCCTGAAGTAACCACCCTACAAATGCTAAATTTATTTTTACTTTTTTTTGTTAAACACTTCTCACCTTGTTAAACAAACAAACAAACAAATCCAGGAGACTCTTAAATTGTCATCTCTCAATGCTTGTAACTTCTTACTCATAGGCTTACTGTCAGGAGGCAGATGATGATGATCAGTTGTCTTACCTCTGAAGAGTATCAGCAGAGTATTTAGGACTGCATTAGGATTATTCAGGAACTATGCTAATAAGGGGACAAGGAATCTAGATATTTACAGTAAGAAAATATAATGACCTACAAGGTCAATCCACCACTGCTTCTGTGAACAACTTTGAAATTATTTTTTTCACATTAAAAAAAATACAAAAAGGTTCTATATTTTTTTACAATGTTGTGTTATTTTGATTATTGAGAATCTTTTCACTTCCATACTACAATTCCAGCAGGTAACATGCAGCCATTTTAGTAAAATGAATATATTAATGTGAAAAAACCCTCTCACTCTCATGTATCCTATCTATGAAAACATTACTTTTTGTCAAATGATAGAAGAAATTTTTTTTTGTCAAAATACGTTATATACGTCATTTGTTAACAACAAGGCAACATGAAGTTGGATTCATGACAATATAAATGCTAGCTCCTGAAACAACAAAATAGGGCATTTAATTCAACGTACCTGATCCAGAAGAAGATGACAGATGGTGTACTATTCACATTCCTTATTTTCATCAGCCTCATACTGTAATTTTCAAAAAAATATTTGATTTTTATGCACTGTTGAGATATTAATGTGACTTACAAACAAAATATCTGTTGTTCTTCAGGTTCAGTTTTTCACAGAAGATTGAAAAAAAACCATGACAAATGTGGCTGTAAATGTTGCATTAGAAAAATAAGTGCCGGATGGAGACTATGCTGTTATTTCCTTATCACTGTGTTTTGCTGCAGTTTATGTTTTTTGTCTAATACAAAATCTAATGAAGTAATAGTAATAGTTTAATAAGTTTCAGATTTGTTCCATTTATAACATAAATGAAGGCACCAATAGTTTTGAACACGGAGCTGGAAAGCCAAAGAGTAAATAGTCACAGAAACAGAAATAATGCTGTGACATAATTTTCCGTGCACACTCACTGAGAGATGCTACATTGCACAGAGCTTGGTCTTCACAGTTTTTCACTGTTTTCCCCAGCATTTCATACATAATGAAACTAATTCATACAAGTAATCCCACTGGAGTGAAAATGGTCAACAATCTGAGAAATTAAATGTGTACATATGCGTATATATGTGCAGGTTCAACAAGGCCAAGTGTTCGGTCCTGCACTTGGATCACAGCGACCCCGAGGCAATGCTGCAGGCTTGGGGAGGAGTGGCTGGAGAGCTGCTGGGCAGAAAAGGATCTGGGGTTGCTGGTTGACAGTAGCTGAACATGAGCCAGCAACAGCTGACCAAAAAGGCCAACTATATCCTGGCCTGGATCAGAAATCGTGTGGCCAGCAGGACCGGGGCAGGGATTGTCCCCCTGTGCTCAGCACTGGTGAGGCTGCACCTCAAACCCTGTGTTCAGTTTTGGGCTACTCATGACAAGAAAGACATCAAGGGCAACAATGATGGTGAAGGGTCTGGAGAACAAGTCTGATGAGGAGCAGCTGAGAGAACTGGAGTTGCTCAGCCTGGAGAAAAGGAGCCTGAGGAACTTTCTCGCTCTCTACAACTACCTGAAAGGAGGTTGCACTGAGGTGGCGGTCGGTCTCTGCTCACATGTAACAAGTGATAGGACAAGAGGAAAAGTCTCACTGTGCCCCAGGCGAGGTTAGATTTTATATTATGAAAAATTTCTTCATGGAAAGGGCTGTCAAGCCTTGAAATAGGTTGCCCAGGAAAGTGGTGGAGTCTTGGAATCATCACCACTGAAAGTATTAAAAGATACATAGAAGTGGCGCTTTAGGGACCTGGTTTAGTGGTGGGCTTGGCATTGCTAGGCTAACATCTGGAGTCAATGGTCTTAAAGATCTTTTCCAACCTATTCTATTCTATTCTATTCTATTCTATTCTACTCTCTTAAACAAATGTTCTGCCATTAGATTTTACAGAAAAGTGAGTTTTAACAAAAGGCAGGAATACCTAAAAATCACTTCTAATTTATACAAAGGGAATTTGGCACAATAACTGGATTGTAGTGTGAAACATTGAAGTCAAAGAAAATAAATCATTATAGTCCTATAACTGAATTTGAAATGTATAGAAAGGAAGGAAAATACAGCGAATGCCATTTTCGCATTAAAATTAACATGAAAAAGTGTTATATGTAAAATTGAAAACAGAAAAAATCAATTTTTTTCCTTTCTTAATTTTCTGTTTTTAATTTCCAAATATAGTCACTTAGAACACCTAATGTAATTATAATTAACAGATCTGGGAAATTTATTCAGAGTCAAGAGTTCACACACCATCCATATGCTTCAGAGAATTTGACAGAATTTGGCAATGTTGCACCCAGTTTACTTTTTTTCTTATTGTAATTATCGGCTTCCTCACTGTGCCAGGAGAAATGAGCTGTACCATTGATTCTGTTCCTTCTTGCTACCCAGTCTTTATATTCCAGTTTCTTGATGATTTTTTTTTTTTTAAAAAAAAAACTAAGCAAATTTTATCCTACAGAAAAGAAAGCACACTGAGCATGAAAAAAATATTTTGAAGGGGCAAATTAAAAAGAAAAAAATCTAACCAATCAGAATACTTCACGGTCAAGGTTGTTTGATCCTAACACCTCTAACCTTCTGCATATCACTTCGGCATGACACTGCTCCCACTCCCTGTCAAAGCAGAGCAGTGCTCTGAGATTATGCAGTTTACACACTTTCTAGTGGTGAAAGAAATAGCTTGCTGTATGGTTGCTCATGCTATCATCCATCTCATCAGCAGGAAATGCCTTATTCATTAAATACTTGTTTAGTTCTCTTTTGTACAAGACAAGGAACAACAGTACCTCTCACAGCAAGGCAATTCAGCCTTAAACATGTGAGAACTCTCTGACCTTAGGCAGCCTGACCCTGCAAAATCTGGTGAATAGGTTGTGAGTGAAGGTTGTTTGGGTAGAGAGACAATGAAAAGGAAGGATAGCTTCACAATTGTCACCCACAATCTCTATGAATGCCAGCCATCACTTTTGAATACAGACAGCTAAAATTAAGTATCTAGATAAAATGTGAGAATTAGGAAACTCATAAAATGGCTTGGACATATCTCTGTGGGATAGACAAGATAAGAGAGGGGCCCACATAAAGGCCAAAGGAACTTTGGGGTCCACAATACCGGAGTAAATTGGAGGCACGAGGGAAATAAAAATAAGGACAATAGAGGGGACTTGCACTTCACAAGCGCTGTTCTTCTCCACTAAAATAATTCTGGAGAAATAACTCAGGTGCAGATATGCAGATAGTAAATGCATAGAGAAGCATGACAGATAATAATCCATGCAGATACTTTTGTTCTGTTCAGCAGAAGTGCTCATGGGACTGTAATTATATGTTGTAAAAGACAAAAGACCACCTGGAGACTTTTCTCACCCACTAAGGTATAAATGGTAGGATTTACTCCTGTGATTAGTAAGAGCATTAAGTGTATATAACTATTAAGTCACACTCACAATTAGACTGGAGCACCAAGAAAACCTCCTACTAATAGTTTATGTCTTTATAGAGTCTTGTGTTTCTATGACTTCCACTGAAGATGAAGAGTCTTGCAGATCCTTCCTATATGCTGTGTATTGTTCACAATGTGATACTGAAGAATAAAGATATCAATATCACAATGCAAAACTGATGAGATGAAGAAAGCTAAAACTCCTGGAAGTAACAACTGAATTTAAAAAAACAAACAAACAAACAAACACCTTCATTTTAGAACTTACCAGCAAGGAAGACCAAGAAAAGGAAGAGTCATCTACCACACCCAGATTAGTCACACTTTCCAGAAGACTGTGAGTTTGGTCAGTTGACAGAACAGGAGAATGGGATAGCAAAAAATTATTTGCATTTATTTTATTAGGCATCTGTGTCAACCTTGACTACAGCGATTTAGGCAAAGGTATTTTTGCTCAGATAGGCAAGCAGGAATCCTGGAAGCATTTTTCTCTGCTGGCTGGAAAAAATGGAATCCTATTACATACTGAAGAGCATGAACACAGCCATGCTTTTCTGCATCTCTCTGACAACTTGTCCAAGTACAATTTTCCATAGACAGGCTTTCAAAGTGATCCTTGACACGGCAGTGGTTTCTTCAACTTCATCTTCCCATTCAGAGCATTAGTCACCTTCAGGACAGTCTCAGACAGAATCTGAAATCTTCATGCCATGCTTCAAGCTATCCAATCATTTGCTATCACTCGAGTGTCTAAGCCCTGTAGGTTATAATTTTTTATGTGTCCTCTATATTGAAAATACCATGTTGGGTTTTTTTTCAGCTGAATTTAGTGCACATGTGGACACTTCGAACTTTACTGGGAGTCTTAAAGTGCAGACTGTGCTCTGAACATTTTTTTTTTCAAATATTTCTTAAATATTTTTTAAAAGACAGATAGTGAGAAACATCCTTCTGTAAGATGAAAGTAGTAAAACATATCATAGAATCATAGACAGTTTTGAGTTGGAAAGGACCTTAAAGATCATCTGATTCCAAATCCCCAGCCATGGGCCTGGACATCTCCCATGACACCAGTTTGCCTGAAGCCCCATCCAGTGTGTGCTTGAATATAGTTTCAATCACCTTACAACTTGCTTGTTGGAAGCTGATATGTGACTTGTCATAATTTTTAAATTATCTGGATGAAAAAAATTATTTTCATAGAAATGCTATAGGAAAGCTGCTTCTACATCACTGGCATTGCTGATCCCAACAGAATAAAAAAAAATGAGTAAAACATCTGAAGACAACATAGATTTAACTTTTTTTTTTTTCAGAACTGAACTTTGTTTTTATAAGATGGATGGGCCTTAAAAGAGAAATATCACTTCAGGTAAATACATTATACATTAAAACCAAAAGATAACCACACAACTGTTCACTCACTGCAGGCCAGGCAGAAAATAGAAGGTGAGAAGAACTGTAGGTTGAGAAGGACAGTTTAATGGTGAAGCAAAAGCCACACTTGGCAGGAAATCAAAAAAGCAATTTATTTACTACCTCCTATCATCAGGCAAGTGGCCAGGCACTTTCTGGGAAACAGGACATCAGCGGGCATAGTGGTTGCTTCAGAAGACAAGCTCCATAACTACAAAAGCATCACGTCCCCCCAATTTATCATAGCTTTGAGATACTATGTTATGTGGAATGCGATGTCCTTTTGATCATCCGGTGTCTGCTGTTCCAGCTATGTCTCCTTCCAGGCTCATGACCATCCCAGCCACCCCACTGAGGGGGATGGACTGGGAAACAGAAGTCCTCGACCCTGCATAAGCACAGATCAGCCACAGCCAAAATACTGATGTGTTACGAACGCTGTTTTAGTCACCAGTCTAAAACACAGCACCACAGGGGCTGCTGTGGAAAATGTTACCTTCAGCACAGCCAGACTCAGCACAGTCTGGAAAGAAACACGTGTCCGTATACTACAAAAGCAAGAGCAGTTTATACCTGTAGAAGTTTCCAGATAGGAGGAAGATCACAGACTGATTTATCTTGTGGCCTCATTTTGCAGTGAATTTATTTATCGTTACAGAGTTGATATGGTGGACGGAATTTCGTACCTCTGCTTAGGGATTTCAGCACTGAAAGATCTTTTATTATTATTAATCAAAGTGATTATAGCACTTTGATAAAATATGTCTCTGAAATAATAAAAATGCTATGACATATTGCAGATGATGCAACATAACCTATCAAAAATTCAAGTGTAAACACAATAACCATGATTATCACAGACCACAGCATATTATTTATTCTACCAAGTAACTGGAAACTGCACCATGCAAACTATAGACTCTGTGCAATAATACACATTGGTTGACATTTGCAAAACAAATAAGCCTTTTAAATGTGATTCTGCATGGCTTTTTTTCAAACACACTAGTGCTAAGCCTGTCCAAATCCAGCTTGTGATTAATCCAGCTAAAAGGAATCTAACCTGAACTAGTCAAAAAGTGAAAAAAGATTCCTTGGAAATAATTTTAAGTACGATAAACGAAAAACAAATCCCTATTTATATTAAGTATTTACCATACATTTTTTCAAAGTTAGTTCACTAAGTATTTGTAAGGAGAAAAGCAAAGTGCCTGAGAGAAATTATTCATAATAAATAATTCAGTCAGTTTTAGATAGGACTCAGACCTTTGCAAGTGTTGCGGTGCAGGTTCCTTGTAAAACACCTGAAATGTTATATGAACAATTAATGTGTGCTTGATACTGACATATAAGCTAAACACCCTAATCTCCTGTATTCAAAAGGAAAGTATTTCTAGTGTGCAATATATTTCATTTTAAGCAGACTATTTATAAATAGGTCAGCTGCCTTTTATTTTCCAGTGACCACACAGATTGGTGTGGCTAACCCGGTATAGATATCTACACTGCAAACTTTTAATGTCAAAGGAGATAACTACCCTACAAAGGATTCAGATTTTTTATTTTCACTTTCCCTTGGCATTCTGTACTAGCCCAACAGAAAAATTCCAATTGCAAGGCAAACACATGTTTATATCAGCCATAGCCAAGCATGATCCACCAAAAATTATTTTCATGGAAAAATTCTGCAGTGAGAAACTGAGGTTTGTGTGTCCTTTAAACTTTCTAGAAAGAACACCTTGCAAAAACATCTCTCTTAGTTAAAAAAATCTAGTGAACTGTCTCTCTAGTGTCTTCCCATAGGGCAGGACAGAAGGTAACATAAGGGTTGACAGAAAAGAAGCAAAGACTGAATTTGGAACAGTCTCAGTAAAAGAAAAAAAAAAAGGATAACATTTAAATATGTGGCTAGAGCTTACCCTGTGTAAATCATACAACCGTCTTAACACTGCTTTTACAACTTGTATCTTTGGGGGGGGGAGGGGCTGAGGGACGGGAAGAAAAGCATAACTGGTGCATTTTTTCACTTATTCTGTGTAAGAAAAGTAAGGAAATTTTTCTTTCCTTTGCCTTCCTTTCCTCTGCTTAAATTCACCTTCACTATGATAAAATTCCATTGTAAAATGGGACATTATGCAGTCAAAAAGGGAGCATATTGTAAAAGAGGTTTCCTGCTTATATAAATCATTTAATGTGATGCAGATACATTGTGCAAATATACCTTTATGTAGTTAAAGAGGACAAGATATATTTAACAATCTACTTTCTTTAAATGTATTTAGTTTGATTTCATTTAAAACATTTGAAGTCCTCGCCATTTTATCAAGACTGGTAAGTACTACTTATTTTCCATATTTTTCTGTACTTCTTCCTTCCTTCTTCCTTAAAACATTAAATCTTCCAGCACCCAAGGGTATCCATAAAAATAAGCAGTTCAAGTCGACTCTTTCAATCCTGAATTATCCATTTCTGCCTCCTTCAGATTCCAATTTACATTTCAAGAGCCTTGGTGGCTGGCATGGGATTTTTTTTTTTTTTTTTAGTTTAAATGTTGTGTATTCTGTTCCAAACATTACTATTTCTAGGACAGATTCATGCATCAAAAATTCACAACAAGAAGAATATAAAATTGCCTTGGGATGGCTATTTCTAGGGCACATTCAAGCATTAAATTTGTTCATTACAATAAGAAAATGAAATTGCCTTGGAACACAGCATTTAACTATTTTTAAAACTGTCCCGTTGAGGTGATGTGCAGTAATCGCTTTTTGTCTTCTGAATTGCATTAATTATATAATTTTCAGTTCCCTAATTACCTATATTTCACACTTGGCAACATCAGAACAGTCTTATTTGTTTTTTTCCTTAAAGACATACTTTAAAAGTTTAAATCTACACATCTGTGGATTCCCAAACTTCTCTAAACCACGTATATTACTTGCACACATGCTGAAAAAATATACTGTGATTTAAAGCCCTTTAAAGCTTCAGGTCAACTCAAACTTACTGAATTCTCACTGAAAAATTTCTGACAATTCTGAGAAAAAGTACACCAAAATGATTAGAGTTTCCGGACTTTTTTTTAACCTACAAGTAAAAAAAATTGTCTCTCTTTACAGTCATCTGCAAATGGTGATATCGACAAAGCAATTTCAATGCAGAACAGTTTTAGAATGGCAGGAAATATAAGTAAGAACATTCATGAAGGAGGACACTGTATCAAAAGGGTTAGAAAATTAAAAGCTAAACACAGACTGTCTGTGGCAGATTAAAGGCAGTTTGAGACACTACCAAAAAAAAAAAAAAAAATCAGAGTCTAAAGGAGGAAGAAAGCAATGCAGTATAATAAGTTTTACTGTTTCAAGTAGTTTTGGAAAACACTGACCAGAAGGGGTCAAAATACTGAAGTTGCTTTAAAAAGTTTTTGCTAGATTCTACCGTTGCAACTAGAACTGTGAATAAATAACGAAAATGATGTGTGAGACCACCAAAGCTAAAGATTTAATTTCGTTTGACCTAGTGATGAACACTTATTTCCCGTGATTCCTAAGAGTGTAAATCATGGTCAGGTTAAAAACCCTAATGCTAACCATAGCACAAGATGCAGAGAAATATACAGTAATGTAAATATTATTTTAAAATAGCAAATGGAACTGGAACTTGTAATTTCCCTGGTAATAAAAGAAGTGTCCTAGTTTCCATATTCTACTCCTGGACCAAATTTGCTAAAAGATGTTACCAGTACCTCAACAGCAATTCTGAGGGTTTGTTCTGTCCTGTTTTGTGGTGTGGGTTTTTTGGGTTTTTTTTCCAGCCACTTTCAAAATTAGAGACCTTTTAGGAAACAAAGAAAATAAAGAATCTCATGCTAGTTAGACAGGACTACAGTATCTGTTCACCTATTTGGAACATCTTCAACTCAACCGATACAGGAACTACGAATAGAAAAACGCCAGCTCCACACACATCAGCACAGGCCACACAAGGGCACCAAGAGCCCTAAGATCTTACTCAGATGAGTTCCCCACCAAAGTCCACATTACTGTGGTCTTACTGCTATGCAGATAGTTTCAACATAGCACGCATGCACTACATAACTGAACTTACAAATATGAATGCAAATGTATAAAAGCCATTCTTCTTGTGGAAGAAGAAAAGCAAGCAGGCAATGACAAGATTTTAGCCAGCCGTGCCACTAAAGGTCCAAATATATATATGCTATTAAAAAATAGATAATGTATAAACTTTTATAGCTTAAAAATTAGATAATTTTTTAAGCATGACGGTTGAAAAAAAAATGCTTTTCTAAAAGGCGTAGAAGACATAAGTTAAAGTTCAAAGAGTAAATCAGGAATCTTTTACTTTAAATGACTGCACCATAGGATTTGTATAGTGATACTAGACCTGGAAACTCAGAATCTTCAAAAGGTGAAGTCTCTTTGGGTGTTCTTTGCATTTTTAGTACTTACAGTACTCTGCTTTCAACTGTTTAAACTTCAAACTCCCTTTCTTACTTTGGCACTGACAGTCTGTCTGGGCTCCTCAGTGGTGTTTCTAATCTCAAAAAATGCCAGATAGATTCAATCTTTAAAAATGCTACCTAGCTAGTGCTCACCTTAGCAGTTCTTCAGGCTCTTTCAGAACGACAGGCGTGCAGGGCTGTTCCTCCATTTCTCCCATGTCTGCTTTGCTCATCACTGCTTTTGAGGCTCCCATCAGACTCTCTCTAGTTGCCTTGTCCAGAAATTGGTACATACTGTGACCATCAGCTGGGCAGGTAGAATTTGGCATCCCATGGTCTCAGAAGTGTGGTGGATGCCACATGACCCTCCACTTGTAGTAAACTCTTCCTTTTCAAAAGGAATCACCTCAAGCTTTTCAGCCACTGTGGCCTTCTGAGCACTTCTTTACTTTCACTGTGTAGTGAGGTATAGTTAAGACATATCTACGTGGTCTTGTACCTTAATCTTTCAGCTTCAGCTACTGGAATGATCTGGATTGCTCAGCGTAATACAGAATACCTCTGGGATCCATAATTTGCCTCTTGGACTGCCCAAATATCTTATAATTCCCTAGGTCCATGGAAGCCCTGCACCAAGTCTAAACTTCTGATCACTTAGAACTTAGGAGGGTCAAGATATGATTGCTGAACTTGATCCCAATTTTATCTTCTCAAAATATAAACACTGTTATGCAGCAGTGTAGCATGGAATCCACCCAGATTCTCAGGTGAAGACCAATATACAGCCCAGCAACAGTTCCCAGTAGCCTGCCATTAGCTGGTAAGAAAACCTCCAAAACTTGTAACGAGATGATAAACGGCATGGTGTTACTGGTTTCTAAAATGAAATTCAGTGCAAGACTTGTAATACCTAGCCAGCACAAGCTTCTCATTTCAGTTTGTCGACACATTTTGCAAAATTATAAGCTAGTCTACTGTAACTGCATCATCCCCTCCCCTCCCCAAAAACTTAATATTGTGTTAAATGTTAAGTTATCCCTTATATACAAAAACTGAGCCTGAAAACTGATGCCAGCATCACAGCAACACAGCACCACAGTTAGAAGCACAAACCTGCCTCTGGCAGGAAATAACATTTCTGCACATATTTCTTAATTCTCATGATACACAATCATAGAATCATAGAACAATTTTGGCCAGAAGAGACCTTCAATATCATTGAGTCCAACCTTTTCCTAGCCCTATCAACACCACTAAACCATGTCCCTCAGCACAACATCTACCTGTCTCTTAAACACCTCCAGGGATGACAATTCAACCACTTCCCAGACAGGCTGTTCCAATGCCTGACAACGCTCTCAGTAGAGAAATTCTTCCTAATACCCAAGAATTCTTCCTAATATCCAGGCATAGGCAAAGGGAATGGTTTTACCGCTTGACAACCTCTCACTTGCACCACCAGAAATATTCCTCTAGAGTCAGGATGAGCTTTGGAAGCAGACTAGAAACTCAGCTCCCTAAATGATACACAAACTAGAGAACCAGACTTGCTGTGACCCCTTGTGTCCTCCCATTGAAGGGTGAAACAGGATTCTTGGTAAAAAGAAGAGGGAATAATTATTTTCTTTCCATCAGCAAGTCTCTGTTCCTTGCTGCCAGGAACACTGCTAAAACTCAAACGATAACGTATATATAAAACTTGTCATAAGGAATTTTAAGTAGCACCTGAGCAGAATAAATTACTCTCAAAAATATCAGAATTGCTGTTTCCACCTGTGTTTGTGTGTTCTCAAAAGCAGAAAAAGTAATACAAGATTGATTAAGAGGGCTGATCAGATATCCACTGGAAATGGTCCTAAAGCCTACTGTGAAAGCAGCACTGACCTCGAGGGAAGTCTACAAGGAAGCATTGCTGGGCCATTGCCTCGAAGATGTGAAAAAGATGCCACAAGTAAAGGTAAAAAAAGGACCCTAGGTGTCACCTAGGAATGAAAGACTTGACTCATCTAAACTGGAGCCTTGAAAAACCCTGCCTAACCACTGGTTAACAATGGAAAAGCATCAAAGCAACTTGTGACCTGAATATTTCCAGCAGTTGTATTTCTGCTAATTCCCAGTGCTTCTTTATTGATAGCACTGAGCTTTGCTCATATGTGATTCTTCCTGTGATTCATAAATAACATCACAAACAACACCATCTCCTGCACAAAACTCCCAAGGATTTCAATCCAATAAGTGTTCTGAGACTAAGTTTAATACTTACACCACACCTAGGGGATTCATAGTACCAGCCACCTCCTTCCACTAAAGTACAGCCAGAGGACAAGCAATCCTGTTGCTGGTTCAGAAGCTCAGCCGTGAAGAGCACTATCCCATCGGCAATCACACAATGAAAAGTAAATCCTAAAACACAGTTATCTTTCACAAACTGTGGCTCATAGGTACTTCATCTTTCTAGCTCAATGAATGTCTCCTGGAGGTCATCACAACATAGACTACAGAACAGACTCAGAATTCATAAGTCCTTTTGCTCCCTTGCCATTAGCCATGGAGCTGTGTCCTAGCTGACAAGAAACGTAGGGTTGCTATTGTAAAAGGAAACATAAAAAGCAGGAGGACTCTTCTGTTGGAGTTAAGACATGCTTCATCCATTTTCAAAATGGGAATGATATGACTGTTTCCAGGAGAGCAGCCACAGGTCTGAGGTGGATGGAGGCATCCTTCTGAAGCCACGAGAGACAAAAATACATCTAACAGGCATGAGAGAACTCAGTGCTGCCAAGTAGCCAGCAGTAACAGGTTTAACCATGTGCTCATGAAGCACGCCAGTTGCTTTTGTCCCATTTTGAGATATGCAAGAAGATCCCCAGAAGCCTTGGTATCCAACACTGGTCAAAACACTGGTTTTACATATTACTGGGTGGGTGTTTTTGAGTAACCTGGCCTACTGAAAGATGTCTCTGCCCAGAGGAACCCTCTGCAGATGATCTTTAAAGCTCCCTTCTAATCCAAAATGTTCTGTGACTCCATGCTATTTTTTGTTAAGTGGCCTTAAATACAGTAACTACAGTTGAACACTGTTGTGTTTGACCTGATTCTTCTCCATGTCATAAAAGCTAAGATACACTAATCAGAAACCAGAGTTTCTACAGCATTCTACAGAATCCATTTTTGGTCAACAAAAAGAGGGCAATAAAAGTTCGTATTATTAATTTCCTGTATTCCTGTGGTAACTAGCTGTCTGACACATAGTCAAAGCCTATAGATCTATGCCTATAGATTTTCTTAATTCACATCAGCAGAAATGGCTTTCCAGCACAAGGAAGCAATGGTACAGGAGCAACTGAGAGCTTTGTAGATGTGTAGTTTTCCCTCCCAGTCTAGTTCCTTTAGAAATAGTACTAAAGTGTTGCCTTCAGAGATATTAGTGATTAAAAAAAAATTAATGAAAATTCACATTGACTGGATATGCATACTGGCCAGATCATTATAGACTTGATGATCTGCTAATGAATGCACTGAGAAACACTCGCTACAAATTACTATGGCTTTGTTTATACTGTCTGTATGTTGGGAAAAAGTTTCATTTCACACGCATCACACGAAAATGGTATATATAAACTCAGGAGCTAGCTATACTATAGTATCAAGATGAAATAAATTTCAAAAAAAAAGCAATAAAACTGATGTTGAGTATTTTTCATTTTAACTGTGATTGCCGGCAATGTAAGAAGTTGCATAGATTTCCTGATTTCTTCTTTATTGAAGCACAATTGATACTAATTTAATCAATGCAGAAATACTGACTACAGTTTTCAAGCAAACTAACCTCATTTAGGAATAGAGAAATATAAAAAGCATGCCACCACATGTGTACAGCTACCTTTCTTTCACCTTTACTACCTCAGAATGACAGAAATATGAATACAAGTGTAAAAAAATAAGAATCTAGAAAGTCAGAAGTCCTGACCTGATAAATGACTTTCAGTTATTTCACCTGCTGACATTTACTTTTCTATTTGCCACATATTCCTATGCAGGTAGGCAAATCAGTCTGGAAAATATGCATTTGTATCTATTGTTTTCCCCATAGCTATTGGTATGATTTTTTTTTTCTTTTACATGACATCACAGAACTGGAGAAGGCTGTCTCAAAAGAAAATTGAGTAAAGGGAGACAAGATTTGTTCTTCCTAGGTATCATTCAAGGTATTCAGGAATAACTTGAATGATACTCATAAACAGATCAGTCATGATCTGCATTACTCAAAGATATACATACAGGTGTTCCTTTCTGTTAATGACTGTGGGTGTGTATGAGACACCTGCCAAAAAAAATTTTGACTTTTCAGAGAAATTTTCAGATTTTTTTCTTTTTTTTTTTATAATTTTGCCACCTGGTTTTAGTGTTTTCAGGAAGGAAGGCTATATCATTGAATCACAGAATCATAGAATCACAGAGTCATAGAATCATAGAATCATAGAATGGCCTAGGCTGGAAGGGACCTTAGAGATCATTTAATCCAACCCCCCTGTCATGGGCAGGGAATGCCTCTCAACCAGATCAGGTGGGATATAGGAAACCAAGGAACAATTTCTTCATATAATGCATAACACTCAGTGACAGGTCACACAGCCACTCCACACATGCCCCCGGCACATAAGTCCTACATGTTCTTATAGAAGTGTTATTAAAACTAGAACAATAAAGCTTTTCTATTTCTTCCATAAATGGTTGCAGTGACCACACTGGTGCCATAGCAGAAGCATCCTCAGGTTACTATTAAGTTCTACAGTGATTTGGAATTCTTTTACATAAAAGGCTGAAGATACTGCTCCTACCCTTTCCTCTGCTATGTGAGGCTCATCATAGTCATGACATGAGGCATTGAGATGCTCCATTCATTCAGATCAAGAGTGACAATGGCTTTGTCTTCTGAACCTTGTTAAAGAAAGGATCCATCTAGTTCATGCTTCTAATGGATTACTTAGCAATCTATCCAATTTCAGTAATAGAAGTAACAAATTACATATTAAGATATCTGTGTTCTGTAGATTTTATTTAGAAACAGAGACTTGAGAAAAATGGTTAATTATTTAATAGCATTTAAATAACTAAGTTACTAAGGTACATTAGGAGTCACACTGTGGTACAGCAGGTTCTTTGAGAGGTGTTAGCCTTCTTTGATTTTTTTATTCCATATAAACTGAAAGACACGATGGGCATATTTTAGCTCATACTTTCAATCACTTTGCAGTAGATAATATGGCTAAAGCTCAGCAGCCAGCATAGAAGAAAAGGAAATGGTGTCTCTGTGAAGTTAATTTGCTAGAAAGCAAAGAGCACAGTCCTGAGGTTGCTCATTACCCTCAGCTGTCACTGCCTTCCCAGGAGCCTGGAAAAGATCAGTATGGAGAATGGACAGCACTTTGCAGTACTGGGTCCATGATGTGCACATATGCTTAATTTTCAGTGAAATTACAGGCTAAATATTTTTATGCCCAGCTGGAAAACCGCAGGCATTCTCCCCATAGAGAACACTACTAATATTCACAAATATAAACACATGCATCTTTACTTGACTGAACCTGTCATCCACACAGACATACAGGAACCAACAATTACTAGGCATCAAATCCAGAAATGTCAGGACCAAAAGATCAGATTTCTATCATATTAACTGAAAGATCGATCTTCAAGATGGAATAATAACAAAGTTTGGCTGAGGAACACGGGTTCTGCAGGTGCAAGCTGAGATAACATTTTCTGGTTTATTTTTCAGATGAACATATGTCGAAGGAAAACTAAACATTGACCATAAAAGTAGTTTTAAGCAGGCTACAAAACAGTGACCTGAAATAAAATTTTAAGCTCTTACAACCTGAACCAGACACAAATTCAGCTTCAAAACAGAAAGGTCCTTTCCTTGTCTATAATACTTACGGATACACACCTGGTATTTAACGAATACATGTTGGTGAATGCAAAAGTAGCAGCTAACTTGCTACAACTACCCTGCTATTTTCTGCTCTATTTACATGATATGTGATTATTCAGCTGCATTTCTTAGCCATCTACAGTTGTGTAAACGTTAAATTAATTATGTATTCTTCTCAAAATGAAAGTTATAATTAGGCATCTCTTTCACTTTTTTTTTCATTTACTCTATGGCATGACTCATTTTTCCACAAGCATACATTATGTCCAATGCTTTGTAAAAAAGTATGGTGTACACAGAGAAACTGTAAATATCTCAATGGTAATTATTTTGTCTACATAGATAAATGCAAACATGATTGCTGTCCATATAGATTTACATAATGCTAATATAAACAAACAATACACTATAACTTTGAAAAGTGTGATCTTAATTCACTTTTCCACAATTACCTTATCTGTAATTCAAACGGAAGTTGTTGTAAATTATTACAGATCAAAACTGGTGGGTTTTTTTGGTTCATTGTTTTTTTTTACTTTGAATCAAAGGCAATCACCTATGGACAATGTAGAATAAATCACCAGTAAAATATATGAAGATTTACATTTTATACAGGAAGCTGCCCTGAGGACATCTTTAAATGACTAAACTTGGCGTCTTTAAAGAATTATTTCACTTGACAGAAAAGAGAAAGTGGGGAATGAAAGAGCCAAGGAAAATCAGCTTACAAAGTGATGTAAAACAGAAATCCTGTGAACTCTGTATTTTGCCAATTCTCAGTTCTGCTGGAATGTCATAAAAAAGAGGCCTAAGAGTTAATCTTTTTTAAATCAATACGAAATCCATTGGCTTATTAGGCACGGGATAGATCTCTTACACAGAAACTCTAAAATGATCCATTCTGTGCATAGACAAGTTGTGCTAGGATCACAGTTTCTGAAACAGATGTTATGCTGGCACTCAGCAGAAAATGCCTTTTTCCTCTCACGACAAAAACTTGAAACGAAATTTTGTGAACCGATAAAAGAATTGCATTTTCAGTTTGAATTCAGCTGACATCAATACAATATTGTTGGTTTATGGATTTTTGTCAGGATTACAGTTTCACTTCTCATGCACTTTTCATGCAGTTCTGTTTCAGATAACACAATAAAAATTTCATCATGACAAGGCAAGCACGACACTACAAAAACGTTTTCAAAAATATTTATTAAGAAGTTAAACAAGCACTTTCTCATGAAAGGTTTAATTTTTTGCTAAATTACTATTTTAAACAACAAAAATGTCTCAAAACACTGAGAAGCTGTATTTTTTAAGAAACCTATCTTTTCACTTTGTGATAATACATCTTCCCTCCAGTCCACTGTCTTCCCTAATTTGTTTTTGTCCTGGGTTTAGCTAAAACCCAGTCCTGTTTAGTGATTTTTACTTTCCAGTTTAGTGTCTTCTAAAAGGCTGCACTTTCTGAAGTCAGCAGCATGTTTTTGCAGACAGTGTGTGCTACTGGCAGTGATAACACCTGATGTTTACAGTCACTGTCTGGGACTGGGATGCAGAAAGGCTCTGGCTTATACTTATTCCTATAGTGACCAAGGCCACTGCTGGCTCTTGTGTGCCACGCTGGGGGTGCTGGGTAGCAAGAGGGGGCACAAGGAAGTAAAAGGTTGCACCTCTGGGGGGTAATAGACAGGACAGGTGACCAACGAGAGTATTCCATCCCATATACGTCATATCTAGTATAAATTGAGTGATCACGAGAGTTTCATCCCTTTTTCGCTGCCTTTTCTTCACCTCATTCGCCCCTTTTCTGCAACAGCCGGTGTCCAGAGAGGACTCCATCTGACCTCCTGATTTTGATCCAGATCCTGAGTTCCCGAATCCAGCTCCCTGTATCCAGCTCCCGCTGCCGCTGAGCCTGGGGCTTCCCCAGTGCCTCCTGCTCTGCAGCACCAGTGGGGATTGATATCGGGGGAGGGAGTTGGGTTTGATATCGGGCTACTATCTATAGTTGTATATAGTTCTTTACTTTTATCTTTTCACCATTTTCTCTGTTATTTTCGTTAAAGGCCTTCTAGTTTTTTTCTTCTCTAACCTGTAAGTCTCTCTGCTTCATTCCCTTTTCTCTTCCTGATTAGGGGGGAGAAGAGGGGGTTAGAGAGTGTCTGTCCACATTAGTGGCCGGCCCAGCCTTAACCCACGACAGATTTATTAGCAGCCCCACATTGGGGGCAAGAGCCTTTCTGCATCCCAGTCTCAGGCAGTGACTGTAAACATCAGGTGTTATCGCTGCCAGTAGCAGACATTATCTGTAAAAACATGTTGCTGACTTCAGAATGTGCAGCCTTCTAGAAGACACTAAACTGGAAAGTAAAAATCACTAAACAGGACTGGATTTTCAGCTAAACCCAGGACAGTTTTGCAGAAATTTAACATGTCAGAGTAGATCAGACTGTTCCATGAGGCATCTAAAAAGTGCTGCCACTTTGCTCACGACTAATAAGCAATAAAAACCATCAAATCCCTCATCTCTTACCATCACACTGACAAAAACATTTTCCATGTTTTTCTTCATTACTGTTCATTGTTTTTCACACTCAGAATAATCTTTGCCAATTCAAAAAAATCTTTTCACCAATATGTCAGATGTGCTTTGGTCAAACTCACACACACACACACACTCACCATTCCTTTAAAACACTGGACTAAAACATCTTGATATATAAGCCAGAACAAGCTGCCACACTTCACACTAACTCATGGAGATGTACAGATATTATGCACATAACTGCCAGGCATTTATTTTTTATATCCTCTAACAATTTAATCTAAAGGGTGAAATCAATAGTTGCCCAAGAATTACCTGACAAAGATGAATAAATACATGGGGCAGGATTCAAACCCCCCAGGAATTATCTCATATATATATATATATATACACATATGATATATATATATCACTTTCATACAAACTGATTAGGCCTGAAACACCAGAGATGTTTTTGTTTGGAAAATTTGGTACAGATAACATGAGTAAAACCCACTATTTTTCCTGGAAATATGGAAAAAGAAGTAAAAGCAGCTTTAGGACAGAGGAGAAAGGAGTTAAAGAAGCTTTAGACTTCCAACAGCACACATGTTCTGGAGTCAAGTGATATCACTGCGATTGTGCAGTGATGTTTAGCTTCTTTTACTTGAAACTATGACAAATGCTGCTAATGCACACAGTAGTATCTTGTAGGTGTGCGTTTAGTAGAATGACTAAGTCAAGTCAAGCAGTGCGGGGAAAGCTAATAGTACTTATGCCTGTGTTTGGTTGATGTGAGTTCTCCAGACTGCACTCCAGAATAGCTATTTTTCAGTGCAATTCATGCAGTATATTTTTTTTTTCTCTGAAATAACAAGGATGCCTTTGGCAAAGGGGTGGAGTAAGACTGTAATTCTCTGCATGATTAGATGAGCAAAAATCACTTAGAAACTGACTCTTGCTCACTTCTCTTGCACTCTGTCTTATGAAATCAAATATGATTAAAGACTTGTTTTTGTTCTCTTTGGAGGTAAGATAAATTATTACAATGAAAGATGGATGTGCTTTACAAAATATAGAGAATAATGACTTCAGAGAGCTCATAGACAATATTGTGTTGCTGATCTCCTCCTTGAAGGTGTATTTCACAAATCGAGTTTCTAAAAGTTTCTTAATATACGTCTTTAACAGTCTTTAGCCCTGTTGAAAAATAATTTACAATTAAAAATAATAAACTAAATATTTGTTTAAAAAGTGCAAAATTTCAAAATTTTATTCAACAGTTTGAATCTTCACTCAAATGTAACTACTGTCAAATTGCAGACATATTGTAAGAAAGTTGTCACCAGGCTTTCATCAACAAGGTACTGTGTTCTGGCTGGAGAAGGATAAAAAGGAACAGAATGTTTTCCCTGCAACTGAGTTTATACACAGAGCAAGTAACTTTTTGTCCACTAGGAAAAGACCATGTCTTATAAATTCAAGCAGCAGTTTCTAGAGCATCATTGAAGATTCAACTGGCAGTCTTCACTTCTCTGCAAATGAGGGAACAATTCTCCAGAGCTTCTAGCATGGAAATCAGACCATATCCACTTAACACTTTCTCTGCAGGTCTTCTCATATGAAGACAGAGAAGATGATGAGGAAATATATCTCTTTGCTTTTACGCTCTTATTCAGAATTAGGAGAAGAATACCGATTTTTATAAAGTTATATACTTATTTAGAACAGAAAACAGATGGGAGATTTTTGTCCTTGTGCTATAGATGAAAATATATATGACTGTGATTAAGCACATACTACACAGTATGGTGCTTGTCCTTAATCCCAAAGTGCAGGACAAAAAAAAAAGTTCAGACAGATAAAATATGAAATTATTGTTTGAATTCTAATAGTGCTTAATGGCACATTCTAATGGCTCTGTATTGAAGAGTTCTGCTAAAATTTGTTGCCATTTACACACTTAGGAAATTTCCACAGAAATAATGTAGCAAGTAGAAATTCTAGGACTTGCACTTTTTGCAAACATACCAGCTATTGAGGCAAACTTCCTGGCATTGTGTATTATTTTCAGTAAGTCTTCTACTTATGTTCTCGAAGTAGTAGAGACAAGCAAAGTGAAAACTCTGAAATGCTGCCCAGCTAAATCCGTATTTGGAAATTAAGTATTGGAATTAGTATACCCTGGTGTTTCATACTCTCACTAAAGGTATGCTGCATCACTTCTGCAACCATTGCTGCTAGAGGTAACATTATAACTTTCAACTAAATTCCTCTGCAAACAGTAGTGAATTCAAGGACTGCAACACACAACAGAAAGGTGAGTGGGCACACATCAGCTGGCCAGCACTGCACTCTCTGACCCTACAGTCACGTTTGCAGCAATACCTGAGACAATTGGTTTCAAAGTTAGTTGAAATATGGCTAGCCAGGCTTCAGTGATAATTGTAGTCCAACCATTTTAAGGCAGAAAAAAAAATATACAAGAAAATTATTGTTGTGAACTTAGAAACTGGAATATGGCCATAATTCACTGTCTGCGCATCTACTCAAGTGTTCCTGGGAAATGTACAAAAGAAAGCGCAGAAAATTTATCCAAACTTAGGAAAACCATTAAAGACCAGACAAAAGAAAATAACAGGTAGAACCATCAAAAGTTATGGTTGCCATCTTCCAGGTCAGTATCAGCAAATTCACTAGCCCTCAGGCTGGTAATACCAAGCAGTCCAAGGGTTTTTCTAAATAAACCACATTTTACAGAAGTTCAACACTGCCTTTCACCCATGATCAAGATCTTCAAACTGCAAGAGGTTCATTTTGTGTCTGCCTGATATTAACAGTTCTTGGGAAGATGCAGAATAGTTAAAGAGAGCATTCATTTTTCATCACAACCAGTTCTCACAAGAATTTACAAAATTCTCTTACAGAATTTTTACTTTGAAAAAGCCAAGCAGCTGTGTAAACGTTTATCCAGTGGAAAACAGCCAAAATATATCCGTGTAGCTGGTATGCATTAATTTGCTGTAAACACTGTACTCATTCTTCACCTCTTCAAATGGTATATACTTGTGAGGGGAGGGAATAGGATTAGCCCAGAATGTATGAATAGTTTTTCATAATTAATACAGTGTTTGAATTCTTAATCCTCTATGCTTTTGGTGCTCAAAAAATTCTTAAGGCGTTTACAGAATACTCTTGTAAGACTTTGAGAGATACATAAGAGCTACATTTCTAAGAAATTTATAGTACAGACAGTAATATGCACTATTCCAGAGACTTTTTTCTTCCAAATTCTTTTTATTGTGCAAAAACTTGATATGTGTTTAATGAGTGGTTCTTGTAGAAATAAATAGAAGTACAAACTGTCAAGTTCTTGCTGTAGTTAGACGAAATTTTAACAATACATGTATCAGGCAAACCAACTCTTCAAATCATGACCCACTATCATTATCTTGTCTACAGTGCAGAAACAAAATTTGCTATAGATTATATTTGACCATTTTTTTTAAAGGTGGTTCTAAACGTATTATAAACTTGGTGGCTGAAGTTCATTATTTTTATTAGATTAGTGATTTGGATTACAATATAGCCAAAATTTAAAATTTCATCAAGTACTAAACCAGAAGAAAACAGGAGAAACATCAGCTCTGAACACTGTATTACTGTAGCACTCCTAGAGGTGTTCAGGATACAAAATGCAGGTGTCTGTTTTATGTTTCCTAGAAGTGACCCATTTAGAGGGTGCCATATGCTTTAATGTAATGCTTTTCAGCTTTAATACATACTTATTTCCAATTATTACAGGAATTTCTTGAATTGCTAATGACTCAAGTGAGAGACTGACTGACAGCTTGTGTGAGGGATTTATATGAAAGTAAGGAGCTTTGTTGTAATTGCTTTATTCATTTGTTAGTAAGCACAACATAGTAAGTATTCAGCTTTTACTTCAACACAGGAAATTTCTTCCTTTACCTGACGAGGAGGAATGCTCTTCTGAAATACTCTCTTACAGTTATAACTGTGTATTTCATTTTTTTATGCTGTCTTATGAGTTTAAATACTGTGAAATTTGTTTTGGAAGGTTATTCTCTTCTTAGTTTAAAGTAAAATAAATAATGAAGACTCTATCCTATTATAAAAGTCTTCGATTTCTTGCACAAAACTAACAGTTCACACCTTCTCAGGCAAAAACTGCTAATAGAAGCAGCCAGCTGTGCATCTGAAAGGACTGCAGCTGGATTAATCAACCACCGTGTTAAGGAGCAATTCAGCTGCAAGAACGCTTTATTTAAAACAACTTCTCCTTCAGCTACATGGAAAAGTAAGAATAGGAGTGCGAATACAAACAAGTACATGAGCAGTAATACTGATATGAAGTACGTCTAATAGGAAATGTGACTCCATGTAACAGTCATCAAGATTTACCAATGGCACACAGAGTGCTCTGGAAATTTCCATCTCTCTTCTGAAGTACTTCAAAAATATCTGAAAAATCTGCATGTCCTGTTTACTACAAAAAATAATTACTTTGTTATGCGTTCTACACATTGGCTGTGGATACTGCTATGACCAAGGGTTGTATATCAATTAAAAATTCCTTGAAAAAAATATTCTTTTAAATATGAATATTGTTTTGCAAAAAAAGAGGATATTAACTGTCTTGAAACAGTTAACATCAAATTATTACTGCATAAAACCTATCACGACATGCAATAAACTTCACAAACTGGAAGGAACATTTCTCTACTTGAAAAACTAGTTGAATACCACAGAATATATAGATATGTGCACAACATTGTGGGATAACCAAGAAAAAATCACCATGCAAGAAGGAATGTGACTGTTGAAAATAGCACACTAGGACATGTAAGAATATAAATATTAATAGTGCTAATGTTTTGCACCAGCTTAATACTTTATCTGACTAAATATTTCATTGAGTATTTAGTTTGTAGGACATGAAAAATTTCAAGATGATGGCATGCATAGTTCTGGGAGATTACAGAGTAGATAGTTGTGACCTAGACAGCTTAAGGCAACTGAATAAAAACCGTGCACCCTGTTCTCTACCAAAACCACGACAGCAAAGAGAACCTCTACAGAGGTTAACAAAAAGTATTTTGGAGACTTTCAGAATGCACTAAAGAGTTCTCAAGGTGTTCCCAAGCAAACAAGACTCAACAGGCATGATCTGTGGTCCTCTCACTGGGGATACGTATTGGATGCACCCTTTACCTACCAGTCTGGGTGTCCTGCAGTGTATGACAGCTCCAGACCTGTCTAAAGTTTACTGGACTGTGGGGAAATGTTCACGTATTTACAGACACATGGTTATTTTTCCGGTAAGCTCTATACACCTCTATCAATTCCAAGCAAAATGTTGGATGCCAAGTCACCACAGGGTATGTGTCAGCGTTTGTTAAACACGCTCTGTACACTCTTATTAATTTTACATTGCTGTGGTTTCACTGTTGAGGAAATGCAAATGGCAGCACATGGCATTGCCCTGTGGGGAGAAAGAGAAAGATTGCCTATTTTAATAATGCAAGGTTCATTTTTCCTGCCTTCATAGACTTCTTTCCATTTTTTGCTGTACGGGCAATTTCAGTGACACATCTTACCTGCCTAAGGCTCTCCTTCTCTATAAGCAGAGGTTTTTACACATGAATTATAAATCTCCAAATCTGAAAAGGAACGAAAGATAGGCAGGAGGATACTTTTGACAAAAATAAAAGTCCTTAATATTTACAAAACAAGGAAATTCTTCTTCCCTACCCATCAGTCCATGGAGTTTAGAGGAAGGCTCATACAGCTTGCGCACATTCAGTTCAAAAGCCCTATTATAGGACTTCAGCAACAGGATTAAATTGGTATTGGATGGACCTCCTACTTGATTTGGAAAGATAAAAGGAATATGACTCCCACAGGCAACTGTTTTTACTACAATATGGGAAGAAGTTGCAGCTGAGGAGTTCCGTGGCAAATCTATGTTCCCAGAGACCAAAAGCAATCTGGGCTGGTGAAGCATGAGGTTAATGTCATTGCAGGAGGATGAGATAAACCAGCTGCTCTGATGGAGCACTTTTCTAGCAATACTAGTTTGTTATAGCTATCATCGAACTCTGCATTTTTCTGCCCATTTCCATGGTACCCACTTAGGATTCCTTTGTCAACAAAAACCCTGAGCATGTAGATTCCATCCTTTGCAGTTCCATCCATATAGTACTTTGCCCTAAAAAACACCTGTGGCAGTTTGGCTTTCACTCGATCCCTTGGTCTCAAGACCAGTGGCTTGGCACCATTTATTTAGAGCAAAATGTTATATAGCTGCTGTACTTTTCATGTGCAACAGTTCACATACGTTTTCTTGCCTGATGTCAGCCAGTAAAGATGGAACATGAGAAATACAATATGTATACAGATTACCATATCAGTACAGGGACAAGCAAAGAAACAAGTAAAATAGGAACCCCAGCCAAATGGATTCTAGGCTCACATGGTCTGTGAACCACAGACTCCAGAGCATCAGGATGTGCACTGAGTCTCTGACACACAACCTGGCAAGAGACACAGCCTGTCAGGTGGAGGATCAACAGGATCTAACCAAAGGAAATGCACATTAGAGATTATAACTTCTCCTTAGATTGCTCAGGTGTGATTTTCTTCTACTACAAGCCAAAACATCAGAATTAATCTATCTCGCAGCCCAGAGGCCCTAATTTCTTGCCTTTCTTTTTTGCATTTTACCCCACTAAAACAAATTTTGCCTCCATCAGGTCACATCAGCTTCCACTGAGGATGAAATATTATCCTTCCTCTAACTCATCAGTTTCCAGATATCAAGCAGCAGCCAGTTTATTTCTCAGAAGCCTGCAGTTTTCAGAGGGTTTCATGATTTTTGTGAGTTTTTTTTTTAAAAACAGTCTGCTTTTCTGCTTGTAAATTTTGAGCTTGTTTTATTTAGTACAACTACCACTCTCAAATGTAAAAAAAAAAAGGGTTAGAGATACATGATATGCAGAATCACGCTCTTCAATCTAAAAAAAAAAAAATAATAAAATAGCAAGAAACCAGAGAATATCAATAACCTTTTCAGAATAGGATGTGGGTAAGCAAAGAAGTTTAATTGAACAACCGAATTCCTATAGGCAGTCCTAACTTCAAAAAAAGAAAAAAAAAATGTCCCTAGGCCAGGTGGTCAAACAATACAAAGACCATATGATTTATGACAGCTAAGAAAAGCCAATGCTATAGATGCTGCTGAGCAGCTGAAAAGATGGCATATATTGTACTAATAGGAATAAAAGTCAGGTTGAATGTATTTCATGTATTTCCAACTCTCCAAGGAAAAACAAGGCCCGGTATTGAATACATGGCTTTTGCCACAAACACAGCACTGACAGATTTTCCAATCCACCTCTTTTGTTAAATAAATACAGTGAATAAAGACAAAAGAAACCCCTTCCAGATGTTTCTGTCTCTTCAGGGTGGGAAGTTCATCAGTGCTCCTCAGGTATTCCTTAGAGGATAATCTTGACTACAACTCATTAATTCCATAGACTTTGCCCTAAAGAGCTGGCCTCTGCCACTTTCCCTCTGCACAGGATCCAGATGTTAGATCCCAAAGCTGTGAGAAATTCTGAAGACAAGTTTCTGTTTCACTTTGCTGTTACAAAGGACAAAATGGCACAGGTCCCTGTTCTGGACGCAGGAAAACAACTTCGATTTCTGAATTTCATTGCATGTCCCTTGAGGATCTGTTTAAGCTTAAGGATGCTTTGCAATTAATTTTAGAGATAATACAAGCTAGCTGTGTTGTGTCTGGCTAATAGAAAACAGCACATTCTGGATTTTCCTTATTGCTGCAATGTACTTCTAATAGCTTTCTACTGATCCAAAAAAAAAACCCAAACCACAAACTAACAAAAACTAAGTTTTGTATTGATTACACAGTAACCAGTACTGTATCATGCATTATTTATACTGCACAAGATATTTACTTATATGTGTATTAATGGCTAATTTCTCCAGGGAAGCACTGTCGTACTTAACTCAGAGACACAGTCTAGTGTGTCGTTCCAGAAGACTTGTTTTAATGCCGAACAAAGTGCATTCCCGAGAAGTTCAGAGAAGCAAACAAGTTACAAAAATCCTAAAAGGTCTTGTTCTGTGGGAACTAAAACTGGAGCATATCTCAGTAAATCCGCAGTGTGAAACACATCTCCCACTAAGTCAGTAAGAACTTTGCTTATGCCATGCCCCACCGACCTAATAAATTGTGAAATAAATTCTATCCAGTGGAACGCTCTTAGAATCCTTTGCATTAGTAGAGCATGGAGTATATTTAAGTATCTTCAGCAAAGGACGGTCTTAAGCCTGAACTCCCCTCCTAAGATTGAAGTGGATGCCAAAGTGGGTGGCACCAGCAGCACCTACAAAACTGCAAAGGAAAGTGAGAGTCATCCTCTTTTCTTAAAGATGTACAGAAGGATGTACAGAAGGGAGGGAGGGAGGGAGGGAGGGAGGGAGGGAGGGAGGGAGGAAGGGAGGAAGGGAGGAAGGGAGGAAGGGAGGAAGGGAGGAAGGAAGGAAGGAAGGAAGGAAGGAAGGAAGGAAGGAAGGAAGGAAGGAAGGAAGGAAGGAAGGAAGGAAGGAAGGAAGGAAGGAAGGAAGGAAGGAAGGAAGGAAGGAAGGAAGGAAGGAAGGAAGGAAAGAAGGAAGGAAGGAAGGAAGGAAGGGAGGGAGGGAGGGAGGGAGGGAGGGAGGGAGGAAGGGAGGGAGTAAAAGTAAAAAGAAAAATGGACCTGAGCTAGCTCATACTACAAATGAGTGTAAGTCCAACAACTGGCAAAGCAATGCCTACAAGTAGGAGCACATTAGCATCCTTTTTCCACAGATACCACAAGCGAGTTCAGTCGTACTCAGAGGAATCAGCTCCTTCATTCTGAAGCTGAAAACCATGACCGGAAGAGGTCTAGGACTGGCAGTCAAGGAATGCAACTAATTGTGACCCAGAATTAATTACATCAGCAAGATACATCTCAAAGGCAAAGGCCCTTGCAGGGGAAGGAAATTTCTCTTTCCTGGGGATGTAGATATTTTACTTTCTGCCATAACTCCTAATGGGTCAGAATCTTAGCAAGTGTTTTTTAAAAAAACTTTTTGGCAATGACACAAATTGTCTCATTTTAAAGCTCTTTAAAACCTAAAAAAAAAAAAAAAAAAAAAAAAAAAGACCCAAGAAAACTAAAAACTTAAGAACATGGGCATCTGACGAGCAGCTTCTTCTGTTTAGAATGGCTTCCAGAGTTCTTTTATGTTTTTAATTGAAATGATAAAGCAGAAGTTAGTTCCAGCATGACACTGTAATATTTCTTAAAACACCTTAGAAAGAGTGCTCTGGTTTAATATTTCTCATTTCTTTAACAATTCTATACCCAAAATAACAAACACTAACAGCATCTATTTAATAGGTTTTGGGTAAGGTTAAAAGATATTACATTCAAAAAGAATACATTTTTCTCTGAGTATAACGCAAAATTACTATGTCAGGCTTGCTATCATAAGATATAGAGTCCAGTATTTTCAGGCTTTCAGAAGAAAAAAATGCATGAAAAATCTTAATGTGTGAAAATTATTTGTGTTATTTTTTCACATTTTTTTCTCTATTTTTTAAAACTTTCATAACAAATATATTGGATTTGAATAGTCATCACTTCCTTAAGCATAATCTTTTATGCATCGTGTGCCTACAATAGCTTTACTGAACTTGTGACAAATAAGCACTTCTAAAAAATATTTAAAAATCAGGTAAAATGTTTTCAGAGATACAATTCTGATTTCTTCAGAATAGTTGAGAGCTATTATCATGGAAGACAAAGCGAGGACCCGTTCAGTTCCTTATGTTTCCTCATTCACTTTCCTTACACTTTTCAATAGTAGAGTAACACAAGATTTCCTCAAATACACACTTCGAGTTTGTCTGTGTATGCATGAAATATGCATATATATACACACACACACTTAGAGTTTTTGTGTGTATACATCAAATATGTATACATGTATATACATACACACACAATGAGGGGAAGAAAACAAGGTGACATCAGCATGCAACAAACAGACAAAGTTAAAGTAGTACAGCAAAAAAACAACTTTGGAGCCTGGAAACAATGCTGGGAACAGATTGTAAAACACTAGTTCAGAAACTGCTCCTGTTTTTCCTCTCAGAGATGCCATCCCTGATCCAGACAGTCATTAGAAAGGAATGAACACCTACTATGCTAGTGAACCATACACTTTATTTTTGCCTCTCCATCAGACATTTAAACTATTGCACTGAATTGAGTTGCAATTTTTCCTTTCCCACATCAGCATTTTGGGGATTATGTGATCTAAGATCTCAGAAATACTGAAGATATTTTTATTGTAGAAACTATGTAATATTTTAACTAAATAAAATTACACAGACATAACAAAACTTAACAATTCTTTTAAAAGACGCTGAGACTCATTTTATTTGTATGATAAACAACGAAAAGCTTCTCTTCTGCCAGTTCCAGAATCTTAATTACCAAAGAAAAAAAATTTAACATTTATTTGGATATTTTCAACTGCTTTCATACATACGTAGAATGCAACTGATTTCCTGATAGTCTGACTGTAGTAATTTATCTAGTATACCATGAAAATAAAAATAGCTCTCGGGCAGTTGAAATTGTCTAGCAATGAAGATTATATGAGAGCGGAAGTTTATTACCTATCAGTTCTGCAGAAATAAATGCGTAAATAAGGTTAGTATGTCTAAACATATTCAATTACCTAAAATTTTGCCTTTGGAAATATTTCATCATTTAAAAAAAAATCCAAGAACCAAAAGGTGAAAGCATAAATTATTTGGATAGAAAGGTTTCTTGAAGAAACTACATAATAACATATTTTCAATAATAATAGTAACAACAATAATAATAATATTTCTATAATAATGTCATTTTGTATCACAGGTCAATTTTGAGTAGTTTTCACACAGTAACTCTGATCTTCTCTTTAGAGCAGCACTAGTTTCACTCACTCTTCCTTCCGGAGTGGGAGTTAGTCAATTTCCTACCTATACGGTGCAGCTTCCCTGGGCATTAGTTCACAAAGTATAAAGTAATTGTTTACAGCACTGAGAACACTTTTTAGTATTAAGATGGAGAAAGGTTAAAACTTAACTGATCACCTGGGTAACCTTACTGACATCAACCAGGCAATCTGGGCAGATGGAATTTTCTGTAATTCCACTGAATTTTGTGAGCTACAGGAAATTACACTTGACTAGGACCAACACTGTCTGGAGAAGTGCAAACGAGAACAGACCACACATTATAAAGTTATAACAAGATGGAGCACTTATTTAGGCACTCAACATATTAGCAAGTTTCTAACTTTCACGAAACTGTTAGAGCATAAGTAAGAAAGACCAGTGGGGATTTGTCTCACATTAAAAGTCTTGTGTGTCTATTGAGTGAGTTCAGTAAGGATTCTGTTTTCTGACAACTAAAACAGTCAAGTCTTCAGCTGTCAAGAAATCTCCCTGAAAGCACTGAGTTATTCACAGACAAACTGGAAGTTTCCATAATTACTGGGTAAACCAACAAAAAATATATGATTGACAGGTAATTTTTCACCACTATGACTTTCACCAATTTCTTTGGGATCTCTGTCAGAAAAGTCTTTGTAACACAAGTACAAAATTTTCTCATTTTTCAGTTTCTTCTAGTACTCTAGCAACATTTTATGTTTTTGGCTAGTCTTGTACGGCTAAAAACAATCACTGCTGGTAGATTAAGATAGATATATTGTATTTGCTGCCGTAAGGCATGGAGGTTTTTCTTTCTTTTTTTCTTGGCAGAAAGGTGGATAGTTACCTTTAGTAACTCTAATTTAAGGATCATTTCTGCAGGTTCAGTTTTCTATGGGTTTTATTGTATTATCAGGTTATGTAAGTAAAGGATTCACTGTTATTTAACACATACCAAGTTGAGACATATGAAGATAGAGTTAACCTGTTCTAGAAAGTATTTATTAATCAGTGATTAACTTAATTACAATTTCCCATACTTTGTGAAAGTTATTCTTACCACAACTGCAAATACTGTTGGTGCTTCTGGCTTTTTAAACATGGAGAGAGATGCATGCATGTACAGATGCATGTGTGTATTTATTTTAGATACTTTAGACCAATTCCATTAATTCAGCTGGCTTCCTTGTGGTACCTAGTTCACTTTTGCCCTGAGTTTAGTCCCAGTCTGTAACTCACACCTCCTTCGCAATCATTCACCATTTCTTGGCACAAGTTGCAATTCCAACAAATATTTTACTTTTTTTTTTCCCCACTTCATGACTTTTTGTCACCTGTGCAAAGAATAATTTCCTTCATCCAGTGCTACCTTCCACCCCCTTCTCAATCAAGTTCATACAAACCCCTGTTGCTGCATGAGGCTTTCCTGGTTCTAATCAGAGAAAAGTTCAGGTAAAAAATAGCACCATAATTCTACAGAATCCAGAAGAATTTCGTAGTTTATTGGGCTGGTAGGGGGAAAGGCAGTGATATAATTCCTGGACTCCAGCAACAGGGCTGGCATCCTCTCTTACCATGGGTTAGCAGAGCAGAATAAGAACATTCTTTTATGATAGAGAGTATGCCAGTTTAAGCTTATTCTCAGTCCAACCTGCAGCCTGGGTATCAATCTAACAGCTCTTCTCACCAAAGAACTTCACAGGTAAATGTGCTATAACAAATTACAGTTTGTCTCTCAATCCTTCCTTTCAGAGCAATTCCACAATGTATAAAACACTTATGTTTCCAATCAGGAAGATCAAGTGAACAAAAATGGGGAATAGTGCTAGAGATGGTTGATTAAAGTCCTTATTTTAGGGGCAGACAGCTATGTTCTTGTAGTAAAAAATATATTTAATAAAAATATATATATTTAATAAAACAGGAAAACCACATACTTCTCTTGCAGGTTGGTATAATGGAAGTTATGGCAAACCTTCATTTTACAAATCCTAGTGAAATGGAGAAATCAGATCATATTCAGAAATCTTCACAAAAGCACCGCAAAACTGTCTATCCAGTCCTAAACTATCATATTCTAGAAAAATAATAATAAAAAAAACCTTGCTATTTGGAATAAATTTACACTCATGTCTCTCCAGTAGTTGATAGTATATAGTTTTCTCTGAAAATAATTTATGCCAACAGAGAAAGCATAAAACAGGCATAATTCTTCAGCAGGTGAAACAACAGCCTGGCACAGAATCTGTTTTGTAATCCTTGCCTTGTAAAGTACTTATATATTGGTACTTTAAAGAACCCTGAAGAAATAAAGAGCCATCACTTGTGGCACTTTATCTTCTTTCTATTTCCTGCTACCAGTAGTTTGCAGCTATTTATGTTCCATCTGCATGGGACTTCATTGCAATGTAATACTCCACTAATAACTACATCCTGGAATTAAAGCTACAGTAAATGTCCTGCCATAAATGCCATCACAGTGTCACCTAATAAAGCATTACTTTTGCAGAAAATTGCTATTACATCCCTTTTTGGATTTCTTGATTTTCTGTTAAACTGAAACACCCTGTGGTATATAGCAATAGTGACAAATGTCCTGGCTACATGTTTCCTCCTCCCTGAGCATCTCTCCTACCTGCATATCTACACCAAATAATTGCAAAATATCTCATAATGTTATCTGAAAAGCAGGAAATTATCCCACTGTGTTCCCACCCAGGTGTGGTCCAGATCAGCCTGATTCAAAGGGCACATCCTTCAGCGAGTAAATGACACCAATCTCAGGATGAAGCAATCTGTTGAGATGTTAAATTTTGAAAATCATATCCAGGCAGTACAAATTCATCCAAGTGCGGCGATTTCAATGGAATTCTGTTTAAACATGCCTTTCTTACACATTAAAGTAGAGGTTTTTGTAAGCGCACAGTCTTTTAGAGACGTTCATTTCTAAAAGCAATGTGAAGCATATGTCTCTTGGGCAATAGACGTGCTTTTAATGAAGCATAAATCACTTAATAATTATACTGAATCATTTTCTGTAGATGGGATATTCTCTGGCTTTAGGCAAAATATTACAAACTTCTGCTTCAATGTATCTACTGTATATTATCAGTCAACTGACATTATAGTTTTTACCATATTTACTATATTTATTACTATATTACTGTATTACTGTATTCTTAAATGGCTCTGACTAGTTGAATATTTTGTGATATTTAAAAGCAGCTTATGCATACCTGGGGATTTGTTCTGAAGAATGGTTACAGCTATGAGAACATACTTGACGGGTATATATATATATATACATGTTGTTGAAATTGGGAGTAAAACCTCTTAACACCAATGTAGTATTAAAAGGCAGGCATTCTTTACTGCAGCAGATTGGGGGATCATTCCACCTATCATGCATGACCTATCATAGCATCTGAGGCAAGGCTTGTATTATACAGAAACGTACATATTCACTACATTTCCCTGAATAATCATGCATAATCAAATTAATTCCCGGAAATCATTATCATAAGCTCCACCCTGCTCATTAGTCTTTTCAGAGGTGTCCGGTGGTCCTCCGAGACTCCTGGTGGTCTTCCCGTGGTTGTGTCTTTGGCAGCCTCTTGGGTTCCTTTGCCATATATGGGTACCTTTGGGCTCACAGCCTGTAGGTCTTGGTCAACTGGTTTGCAACGTCATGCTTGCAGTTTATTGTTTTTAGCTCCCTCATCTTAACGCTCTCTGTTCTTGTGATTATCTTGTTCTTAAACGCCCAAATAATCCTATTGATTCTGTATCATACACCTTGAATTTTTATAGGTAAGAACTGTTTACTATTAAATATTCGGGAAGTATCTAGAACAAAACTGTTCAGAATCCAGGCTGTGCTTTCGTCGGTAAAAATCTTAAGCTTTACCTTCATATGCCAGTTTTCTGGCAGAGAAACACACGTTCGGCCAACATACCAAGTTATCCCTGGCATGGACAGGAAAGCACACCTCTGTAAAAAATGACTCAAGACTCTATTTTCCACTTTCTTTTAATGCACCTAATGCTACATTTAACCTTTGATTAATAAAACCACAATAACTAAATCAGGAGCTCTTCATAAAGAAAAGAATCAAAGGAAAAAACCTCACAGCTTTCATAACACATATAAAAACAGCGGAACATTGCAGTACTTGGATTCAACATAGAAAGAGACCACAGTCTGGGAGATTTTCAGACAGAAGGATTAAAGATTGTGCCATAGCTCTCTGATTCTCAGGTCTCTCAGTCATTGATCGAGAAGTAGCCTCAGAAATACAGTTTGGTAAGTAGGAGCCCAGGGTGGCTTGCATTTTTGGTGCTCTCCAATAACAACATCAGGGAAACAGGATAACGGAAGAAACAGGTGACAGCATGTGTGCATCCATATTTATCAACAGGCAATGTTTTATTTACAACCCCATTGCAGACAGAGATCTTTTTGCACCCGCCCTCCATCCCTTCCTCATACATAAATTGAAACAAGAAATACTGATTGCCACTTTCCTTTGCCAAGTGGGTCAAAAGAGAATGTATCTAAATATGTATCTGGACATTATATGGATCAATTTTACTAGTGGTCCAAACTAAAAGTGCTGTTTGGCAGAAGGGCAAACTAGGGAAAAGGTTTGCAAATGCCTACATACACTTTGTAAGCCATGCATATTTCTACTACATACATTTTAACTAGAAATAATTATGTGTAATACAAAGTTTCTTACCATTTATGTTTATCTTTCATTCCTGCCTTAATTCCATTAAAATCACTGCGAACCAATAGACACCCTAGTAGGAAGCCAGCATCACAACATTACACACAGCATCACACCAAAGCTGTGATAAGGTCTATAAAGTGCACACTAAAGCACATGCGAACTTCCAAGAGCTGTTTTTCCCTCCACTGTTTAATAGTACATGTGGGAAATGACTGAAGGAAGAGAGTCTTTATTCAGATTTTACATTCTCAGTCTCTTCACCATGCACAAACATACACCTAAGTCACTTGGTAGTGACTTGTTTAAAGAACGCAATGGAAAAGCAATTCTGTTACTCCAGAAAAAAAAAAAATCACTTAGGAATACATCTAAAGCTCAGGCATCTCTTTATTGACACATTGCACACACACCATGATATGTTAGTAAATGCCCTGAGAGTAGTAAAAAAAAAAAAAAAAAGGAAAAAGAAGAAAGAAAACTTAAAAAAAAAAAAAAAGGAAAACAAAAGGAAAAATTAAAAAGACTGTCATATTTCATACAAAAAAAAAACCTGTCCCTAAGAGAAAACACAGATTTTAAACACTTAAGGAGTTTTGCCACAAATATATTATGTTCTTTACTTCTTATAATTGTGAATATTTACTAGACAGTGTAAACTACTAACACTAAGACATATGTAAAATAGTTCACAGTTTAGAATTCATTCTGGGTATTTTAATTTCTGGATGTCTCTGTTGAGATAACCATGTTTGAAAATATTACTGTATGGGCGTAATTGCTTAGGATTTTCTGAAAATCCAGCTTCAGTATTGCAACTGTTTCTTCTCTTCAAAAATAGCTACTAGGAGCACTGCATTTGCATCACTTAAAAAAGTCATTTTTCCAATACAGCAGAAGCTAAGTAAAATACATTTATTGAAACTGGTAGCTATTTGGTTTTAAAAACCCTACCGATTAATGTGGCTATGATGTATTGATTTTTGTCTCAGTGGTTAATAAGGGCATGTAGAGCAGTAGGAGTTTGGGCTTACAGTTGTAAAAGAGAAAAATATTCTAACTGTGTAAAAAAAATACAGACTTTCACAGTATTAAAGTATTATTTCCATTTACCCTCACTGCTCATTAACGTACAACCTCAGCAAATTAAGACAAACTGCATACCTTTGCAGTAGAAGAACCTTCAAAGCAACAACTGTATTTCTGGGAAAGAAAAAAAAAACAAAAAAGGAAAGAAAAAAAAGCTTTGTATAAGCTTTTAGATAAGTAAAAGGCTGAAAGTAGATAATAAGTTATACTTTTAAGAAGTATCTTTTATTAGGTACCTGCTCAGCACATAGCACTGGTATGACAGTCTTAACACAGAAACACAGAAACACCAAGGCTGGAAGGGACCTTAAGATGTCCTCACCAGTGCCGAGTACAGGGGTGCAATCACTGCCCTGGTCCTACTGGCCACACTATTCCTGACACAGACCAGGATGCCGTTGGCCTTCTTGGCCACTTGGGCACACTGCTGGCTCATGTTCAGCCACTGTCCACCAACACCCCAGGTCCCTCTCTGCCTGGCAGCTCTCCAGCCACTCCTCCCCAAGGCTGTAGCACTGCTGCAGGTTATTGTGGCCAAGGTGCAGGACCTGGCATTTGGCCTTATTGAAACTTATGTGATTGGCCTTGGTCCAGCGATCCAGCCTGTCCAGATCCCTCTGAAGAGCCTCTCTACCTTCCAGCAGACCAACACGTCCTCCCAGTTTGGTGTCATCTGCAAACTTACTAAGGGTGCACTCCATCCCCTCCTCCAGGTCATTGATGAAGATGTTAAACAGGAGTGGTCCCCATACTGAGCTCTGGGGGACACCACTCATGACCGGCCACCAGCTGGATTTAACTCCATTGAGCACAACTCTTTGGACTTAAGTAAGAAGAGTGAGACCTAGGACCTGCTTTTCCTGTGGGCAGGTGGGGCAGCTGCTTTATCAGCCTCAGCTCTTGGGAACCTAGTCCATGGGAACCAACTTGTTCCATTGCACAGACAGCTCCAGCAGCTACATCTAAGCCATCAATTCTGCCGTAGCAGCTACGACACACAAACTATGTGCTTTTGTGGATTTAGTCGTCACTGTCACCAGTTCAAAACCAAGCTTTTGTAACTGAGCAGGTGCCACCTATTAAGAACACCCAGCAAGTAAATATTTTAAGCCTCTAAGTGAGGGCTTTGAAGAGCATAGGTACTCTTCCTACTTTCCTAATTTGCTGTTTTTATCTCAATTTTCCTTCATTCATTCATTCACTAAATGGCCCAACTTCCATCATTTGTCTTCTTTTTCAACCATTCTTTCAAAACTCTCCTTTTGCCTCCTTTGTCAAGAAGTCTGTAACTGAAACAGTAAATGACAGAACTTTTACACATTGTTTCTTCAGTCTCTTAGAAAATGTATGAACTTCTGGCTGTCCAGGAAAACAAATGGAAAAGATGACTATTTCTGTAAGGGTAAACACCAGTAAAAAGGGCATTTCTAGCTTTTTTTTAGTAGATAGATAGATAGATAGATAGATAGATAGATAGATAGATAGATAGATAGATAGATAGATATTGCATTCATGCTCTTTCTGATAGGTTTTGATGAACACCAGCTCGTCTAGACTGATTCTGGTCAAACAAAAATACAGAGAAAAAAAAGCATATTTAAATAAAAGTTAGAAATTTGATAGATAAATACTAAGGAATAAAATGCAAATATAAAAGCTCAATTCAAGTATGAAGGGTAACTAGTAGAAAGAATGTTACAGCAATTGAGAGACCTTGGACATTTCTTAGGGAATAATTTAATAATCCTGTAAACTGTAAAAGGCACTAGGCATAGTGTTATGAAGCCCCACAGAGAATCTTCCAAGAATTTATAAAGCAGAAATAATATAGTTTAACTAGGATGAAGATTTAAAGAGCTGTGGATGAGAAAAGAGCCTTAGTGCCTGAGTGTAAGTATAACATTCACTATAAGACTAATTAAAGGCCTGTCTCTTTGGTATCTTACTGCAGTGCCCTGAGTAGAGGTAAGTTCTTGCTCCTTAGGAGATCAGATACCACGGAAGATGCTGCACTCCTGTAACTTTCCTGACTTTGGTGTGACCGGAAGAAACTGTTCTCAGCCAAAGGCAATTTGCTAACAGGATTCAAAAGGATATTTTAGCAATAGCCTTCTGAACTCTACTAGGGAGGAAAAAAAATTTTAAAAAAGGCTCTTGGAATGGAAGATAAAGCTCAATATCAGCAAATGACAGGCAGTAAGTTATTTAAAATTAATAGCATGCAACTAAATTTGTATCTAAGCAGACACCTCCTTTTTGTTAAATTCTGATATTGCTAATAATAAATTATCAGCTGCCTTTCTTCTGTTATTAAATTTGGGGTTTGGGGCATTATCAATGGGAAAAAAAACCTTATCTTTGAAAGAAAGGAATCCAGGGAAAACATCCAAAGAAAGAAAACAGTCAGGGAACAATTAAGATGGGTTATAATCTGGCAATAATCACAACAAATTTAATATATTTCCCTCTAATTCCTAGGAAGGATAAGTTATTTTTCTCAAATAGTAAAAACGTATTATATTTTATGATCATATATATGTATGTATACGTTGTAACACTAAATAAATAAATAAATATAAAACCACATATGTCTATGATTCAGTGAAAAAAAAAACCATTACTGCTTGGATGTATGAAACCCAGAAGTCACAACATTATGGATTTCTTGTAGCTTTAAATGTATATAGATTTACTTGAGGTGTGCATATATTTAGAAAAAAAATAATTTCTACCTCATTCAAAAGTCTTCCTGTTTCCAGACTAAAAAAAAAATGTACATTTTATTTCTGTATTTTATATCAAAACGCAGTTGCAGAACTAACTGTAGAGCATTTGAGTTTATAGGGAATTTTCATTTCATATACTGTAGCAAAATATGGCATTCCCTAAGAACTGGATTTCATAAGTACTAGAATTCGCTATTCACGGTGTATACAGTGTGTATACGAACATCACAGCAGCGACAGGAATAAGTCCTGGGAGATCACTCCCTGTTTTCTCCTCATCCACAGACCAAGACCACCTGACTACAATGATAAAACAAGCCAGAAAACCTTGTGTTACTGCTTGACTTGTCTCTGACATTTTCCTTCTTACTGTAGTAAAGACAAAAAGCCAAGAATCATTACAGTCACTCTGAAAATTTAAATGATGAATAAAGGAAGGGACCCTCTCACACATTCTCCTTCCTACCTGTTACTTGATTTGGAACATGATTACCATATGGGCCTGGGCTCCCATTAAATCTTACTAAACCTCTCTTGAATGAGTTAATGCTATGGAAAATGCAATCTTCACTCTAAACAGGCTTTTGATTCATATAACTGAGTGATAAAACATCATGCATGATTTACTGACATTCTCAAAAAAAAAAAAAATCAGCCTAGATGTAGAGATTATCCATTAGACAAAGATGTCCAAGAATCAATCATCTCATCATAGGATTTAGCAGTAAAATATAACGCACAAACACAGTTCTTTTCTTGAAAATGCACACCTGTCCTTATATTTTCTCCTTGGGCATCCAAAGTTTCTGTTACCAAAGACAAATACCTTAGGCTTGGGGAGCCTTCAGAAGACAACTAAGGTGCTGAATGAGAATCAATGAACTTCATAAAGATACAGACTGATATTTGCTTCCTATCTCCAGAAGTAGCAGAGATTAAAAAAAAAAAAAAAAAAAAAAAAAAAAAAAGACATGATGGATTACTGCTTAAAGTCTCAACTATCACCTGCTTTTACATATCTCAAACTCATTGCCCAACTAGATGCACCAATCAGTCAGCTATGTATTGAACAGATATCCATTAGGAAGATTTCCTGGATAGGTAGAAGTCCTCTTCTGAACTGATCTTGATCACATTTTTTCTGTCAGTATTTTTAAGTTATTGACTGTCCCTGAGTAGAATAGCTTAGTTCCAGAGACTAAGAAATACTGAGCAGACAAATATTTCGCTCATGGAGTGTATTAGCAGTATATACATTTCCTTTCTGTCATTGAAGCAATTTGATATAATCTTCTCATTATAAGTATAGCACAGCACTATGGAAATTGTGTGCAATTAAAAGCAATGCTATTACACTTCGAGGGAAGTCTCATTCTCCAAATTCCTGAGATATTCACAGAAGCACAGAACCTGATCTTCCAGTGCTTTCCATAGGCATTAATGATGCTCAGCACTTTGCAAGAGGAAGCTTTAATTCCCTCCAAAATTTGCTACCAAGCTTCATGTCTTTCAAAGCTTTCAGATCAAAGGGGATCATCTCCCTTATTAGGAGACTTGATTTCCTACAAGTCAATAAAATATTCAGCTGCAGACCCACTTCCAATGACATAGATCATTTTGGAGCCAGTACCTTTAGCAAATGTTTCCTAGTGCAGCCAGTGAGTTATCCAAAAGCATTTCACTGATTACAGAAAAAGGACAAACAAACTATAAATAAAAGTTATTATATGATGAGGCACTATGGGGAATTTCAGAAGCCCATGAAGCAGTAGTCAATGACCAAGAATAACGTTGCTGGGAAATTCTGTATAGAAGGAGGTTAAAAAAGAAAGGAAGGAAGGAAAGGGGAAAGGGGAAAAAGGGGAAGGGGGAAAAAGGGAAAAGGGAAAAGGGAAAAGGGAAAAGGGAAAAGGGAAAAGGGAAAAGGGAAAAGGGGAGGGGAGGGAAAGAGAGAAAGAGAGAAAGAGGGAAAGAGAGAAGGAGAAAAAGAGAGAAAGAGAGAGAAAGAAACAAACCACCCCTCAGAAATACGTTTCAGTATTCATTCTTAGTGATTCTCATATGTGATTCTGTGATTTATATCAGCTCAAATTCTCCAAACCAAAACACTGGAGGTGCTATGACTTAAGTTCAAGGACGTAATTGTTACTAAATATGCAAGGCTATACTATCAACATTTGATCTGCCAGAATGATTTCTTCAGAAGCTGACGAAATAATAGTATCCTGTTCCAAACCTGGAGAAAACTGAATCCAGATCAGTTCCCTTACAAGAGCAGCTAAACAGATTGGAACTGAAACAAGCAAAATCCATTTGAATGCCTCCGCTCTACTTGGCTTAGACCTCCTCAGGATCAAGTGCAATAGCAAAGCACTCACCAAGCACGTTAAAGTGGTTTTTATATCACTCCATAAAACACTATGGGTTTAAATTTGTTCTTCAACATGGCATCTTAAACACACCCAACACTATTCTAGTGAGGAAGAGAATGAAAATATGCCCTAAGCAAATAGTTACTCCCTACAGAAGATACTAAAATCTAAGCAAAAATTTGACAGTCTGATGATGAAGACAAGCTGCCTCTTTCCCCACCACAAATTTTGTGCTCCCTTGCTCAAGAAAGTGATTTTTTAGTTTGAATAAAGAAATGAACATTTTCATTTTCGCAATACCAAATAATTAGCTGCCACCACTGTAATGAAGTTGTTGTCACTACTGTGGCCTCTCTTCCTAAACAGCGAAGCGAAATTGTACTTCAGTAACAGAAAAACTTTCTCAAAAGGCATGGTGCTGAATCAGAGGTATATTTACTAAAGGAGAGACTTGCTCCAAGCACTGAGTCATTCATTTTCACTTTCTTTTCATAAAATAAACAAAAAAAAGAACTAAGTTCAAAGGAATATTCATCACAGGTGATCTGAATGTGCTGGTTTTGAATTTTTCTTCTCAATCCTTCTCTTTAATAACCATTCTTTGCACATCACACATATACACTGTCCATCAAAAAAACCCACAAACCCAAACCTACAAAAAACCCCCAACAACTCACACATACACCAAACAAAACTTTTTTTTTTTTTTTTTAAGAATCACAGAATCACTTAGCTTGGAAAAAAATTTAAAGATCATTGAGTGGAACTGTTAGCCTAGCAATGCCAGGCCCACCACTAAACCATGTCCCTAAGCACCACATCTACATGACTTCTAAATACCTCCAGGGACCACTTCCCTGGGCAGCCTGTTCCAAGGTTTGACAGTTCTTTCCATGAAGAAATTTTTCCTAATATCCAACCTAAACCTCCCCTGGGGCAACTTGAACCCACTTCCTCTCCATCTGGTACTCAGATGATTTGATCTCAGACCTTTGGAAAGTTAGTTTAGATTTCAGATTTTGTACACAAGAAAACACCTAGATGTGTGTATTTTAATAGCCCCTTCCTGATTCCATTTGCTGAATGCAAAGATACCTGTTTTGTCAAAAAAATGAGGATTTAACCACGTATACCTCAAAAAAAAACTGCTGAAAGGCTGGGAAATTACCTTTCAGGAGCTTCAGAGCTTCAGATTAAAAACTATCATATGATAACTACAGGAATCATCTCTGTTTTTCACCTTCCATGAGAACAACCTAAGTTTGAGCTCTCCTGCCATCATCAGGCAAGCCTACAAGAGGAACAGCAGGCAATGCTACAATTAAATGCATTCCTTTGCTCTTCCAGCTTAGGCTATTTCACTTACACCAGGAAAAAAAATAAAATAATGTAAGGTAAAATTAAAAGTCAAAGACCAGTAGCTGTCAAAATCTGTGCACTTACCAACCTCAGTTCATTATGAGGTCAGCTAATCAGAAATGTTTCATGGAAACATCAAGAGTTTAGTCTGATCTCTTTGCAGTGGTGTGGGGTTTTTTGCCAGTTTGGCTAGCTGTTCGAAAATATAATCAACCAGCTAAACAGAATTTCAGCTAAGATATATGCTTTAATTACAGGAACTTCAAACAAGTTGCCAGCTTGGCTGATATAACAAAAATCTTTTCCAAATTGAATTAGAATGTTATGCCATGGGCTCATTAGCACTACAATTAAAATGCATCACCTAGGTCAAAAGAAGTAAATGTATTGAAAGACATCCACAAAATAAAACCAACTAAACAAACAAAAAAATCCCTAAAACCATTTTAATTACTGTAATGAGTATTTTGAGTTCTAGCAAATTGTCTGAAACACAACAGTGGTAAACAGCAAAATGTTGGCAAGAGAATAATCCTAGAAGAATTTTTTTTTCTTTGCCCTTACTGATTTGTTCAATATTCTTTTTCCTAACAGTAGGTTAGCTCTTCATTTTAGGTAGTATTCTAGGGAGAAAACATCTACTTTCCCTCCATAATTCCTTCTTTCTGATTATGATTTCCAGAACTGCTTCACGATTCTGAATGTGCACATTTCTTAAGTGTCTACTTCGAAAGACATTAAGGGGCCAAGATAAGACAATTATGTTTGGACACTCAAGAAACATAAAGGCACAAAATCACCAACTTTCATATTGTGAGCCTAAAATTACCTTGTTTTGACTTACTCCCAAATGACTACAGAGCTTTAGAAAGCAGTTTGAAATTTTGAGAAAACTTCTAAAGAAAGAAATGTAAAAGTCTAAAACTGATATAGGAAAAAAAAATCAGCAAGGTCTTAAAGAGTTATTTCAGACTCTGCAGTCAATTTCAGGAACACTGATGCATCAGTGGTTCACACTCTGATATTTCCTACAAGTTAATGTACAGAAGTACCATTTTCTAAAGTGTAATTGCATAAAGCATTTCTAAAAGAGTAATAGAAGATTTTCAGGTTATCCATCAAAGGAAATATGATGAGAAATAAAATGTACTTGCTTGAAAACGAGGAGGTTCTTTCACATTAGGCACCACTGCCCTCTTCAGTCTGGCAGACACTGATTTCACTTTGTTTAGAGAACTTTGCCTGACGACCTCTCACCAAAATACTGACAAAGACCTTTATTTTCATTTTACAGAAGTAAGATGTGATGCAGCACTTCATTCACACACCAGAAATAATTATTTTGTTGAGATATTGTTTGATTTGCACATGGTTTAGATGCATGTACGCTATCAAGCCAACATACAGTTCTTAATGTGCTCAACATTTCTGCTCATTCATATATGAATTTGAGGAACATGCTCCTTTTTTGTGGAAAGAAAAAGAGGCCACTCATGGTTTCCATTCACTTCATACCTGATAGGGCTTCTAAAGATTCACATACCTTGAATGCAATACTTCAATAAACTTGTAACAGCTGGTTAATGAAGATAAAATCTGATATATATAAAATTTTGGGGTTTTTAAGTCAGCACATCTTTTGTGATATTCCCTAACTGCTATGCAATAATGTATGACTAACACTGGAAATTTTTTCTTAAAATTGCATACAAAATCCTGCACCTGAGATTTTAGAGTTTCCAGGATAAAAATCCAAGCACTGAAAATCCAAACAGTTCACATAGAGGTCTGGATGTTGAGAGACTCTGAATTCAGTCCTTATTTTTCTTACTTACATCACTGAAGAATCAAATCTTGATTAAGGTACAGGCAATCTTTTAATACAAGGTAACATGACAGTAAACAGTAGGCAAAATTTTTCCCAATAGAAAGAAAAGCCATTTTACTTCTCTCAGCTTCAATTTCTCTTTTCTTTTTTTTTTTTTTTTTTAATAAAATGGGAATATATTGCATTAATTAGCATACTTTTGTCAATTCATTTCTCACCTCTTCACTTTCAGAGGTGGAGAAAATTCTATTATCTGGAAACATGTCATATTAAGAAGGGATTCTACCTGACATTCTGAGTAGCCTTGGAACAAATCATTAGAGCAAAAATTAAATTGTGCAACAACTCATCTCCAAAAGCCAACAAACCACTCCTTCTCATGCAGATCGAATTCCCCAACATCTGTTTCTGCACTAAGCTATCCAGATCGACACATAATCATGCTTGACACAAAAGTCAATAGGCTTTAGCAATATCAGATTCTATTTCAGAGATGCAGGAATTACAGAAGTAGTACACGTACCGGCACCAAACTCTAGAAAGCACAATACTAATCCTTATATGCTTAAATCCATATATAGAGAAATAAAAGCTTCAAATAAGCTCATTACACTCCATTATAGGAAGTTTTAACCTCTACCAGCAACCTTTGGAGTGTTGTTGCAATTTCCTTCCAAAAAATATAATCACATTTTCACTGACCTTGGACAACTCTTATTTGCAGATAAAAGTCCAGCAACATTAAAGCTCTCCAGCTATCCTCATTCTAAAGTAGATTCTTCTTAATTCCAACTACCCATCTTAAAAAATTGACTTGGACCTAGGAGCGATACAGAGTGTTTTGTGCCATGCTAACTGCGAAGGTTACCGATCTCCTTTATAGTGCATTAGAAGCTCAGGTACCTCAAGAGCACAGTGCAATGATCCCTCAGACAAGCTCAAACAAGCCAGCTGAGATTCAGCAGCACGAGTTCATTGTCTAGTCCTGCAGGATGCAGCTACTCCTACAGAAAGCCCTTTCGATATCTCTCAGCTCTGGTCAGCTGTTAGGTTGTATGAACACAGCAAACCCAAGCTGACTGCCCTTACATGTCCATGTGGCACAACGTTCTTAAAAAAAAAAAGTCATTTAGACCCTTGCATTAGCTGGTTCCAGAATTGCAGACCCAGTCCTATTTGTAGTATCTAGGATCAAAAATGAGCTGTCATGTAGCCTACTAAGGAAGTTTAAGTGCGAATGTCAATTAAGAGAACTGATGACCATTCCTCAACCTTTTCCACGTGTAATCTACTGTACAAAAAAGTTCAGTTGCTGCAAACAATGAAAACACAACCAGACAAGTAAAGTGAACTTTTAACCCTTTTTGTCCTGCATGTCTCTCTCTTTTCAGTATGGCATCTGTGTGGCAGCTTTCTTTTATATGCATACTTCATTAAGACGCACTGCAGGCACATTATTTCCATCTGTCAGGAATATTAGGAAACAAGCAAGTAGTTAATTAATGTTAAGATAAACCCCATGTGAGAGAAATACTTTTTCTTTTGGTTTCATCACAGCTGCATCTGCATTTAATAGATTTTAAAATTGCATTTCTGTCTAGTTCATTTATCTCCCTTTCTCCTCTCTTCTTTCCAGTGACTTGTTCCATAGTTCTGACTACTCTCTGAATACATTTTTCTCTCTAGTCTCACTCGCCCTATTTTTTTTTATGTAAAATATGGGTAGGACAAGGAAAAAGATCAATTGGGTTATGATTCCAAGACAGCCAACATAGCATTGACACAAGATGGCAAAAAAAGAAAACGTTATTCTTAAATCATTCAACTGAATATCCATTTGTGATTTCTATGACAGAAGTTAACAGCTTCAGAAAATAAAGCACATCTAACCCATAGATCTAGAGTTATCATTTTAATTTGTAAAAACATGACATGTACATTTGCACACCCCTGCATGCACCCTTCTACACTGTGAATCAAGTCTTCTATCTGTTATGGGTACTTGTAAGCTGTAAAGTTTGGATGGGTTTTTGCATCACACAAATACCTTGTAAAAAGAAAGCAAAAAATCTACAATGAAAATTAAAAAAAAAATAATAATAGTACCTGTACCTTTTTGGTCTTTGTGGTCCATTACACTATACTCACCAGTAAAAACAATAAACACATTTCCAGAAAAAAATTCAAAACAACTTTACAATGCTGAAACCATGCATAAGTCTGAAGCTTCAGAATTCTGTAATTCATTTTTAAAAAGGAGAACTCATAAGAAAAGCACTTTTTCCATTATTCTGTATCTACTGACATTTTAGAAACCAGCAATAAATTCAGAACTGCTTCAAGCCATTCACTGGGAATTTAAAAGAGGGCTAAGTGAATTATGTTCTTAATCATAACATTTTACCTAGATGAATAAAGTTGATCTAGTCTGAATTTCAAACAACAGCTTATCTGCAGCTGAGGTTCCTATTTTCACTCAAACTAAATGCACAGAAGATATTACTTATATTTACTTGGCACTACACAGGGCTACAAAAGACCACAGGAAATGACTGACAGGGTCAGATAACACAGCACTTATTTCTTCTGTCTTGAACTGCAGCAGAAAGAGGTGTCACTTAGGCAGACAAAACAAGCCTAAGACAATTTGTAGTCACTTCCCTGCAGAAATCCACCACGCAGAAATCCACACCCCTTGTACCTGAAAAAATATTTGCCCTCATTCTTGAGGCTGCAAATTTCATTTTAAAGCCGTTTCCATCTCTCATTGCTGTGACTGAGGAAGCACATCTCTCCAAAGCATTATTGTCAGACTGACTGTATCCTGCATTTGCATCCTTATTTGTTTCTCTGTCACTTTGTCCATAGCAGTTGATATGGCCAATCTTCATCATTACTTCCCACCTCCCCTCTCCAGCTGCTGCGATTGCCTGATAGCTGCAGAGCTTTTTTTCCTGAACACCACAGGAGGAGCTTGGTGGAAAGCATGGCAGACAGCACAACCAGCTAGGCCAGGGCTAGCAGGGAGGGTGCTCAGTCTCCAGACACTGTGCAGCAGACAACTGTGGCATCAGGTGGCCCGTGGACCAGGTAGAATCCACAGCTACTTCCTGCTGGATCCTTCTCACTCCTACCTGTTGGCATGAGTTTGCCACCTCTTTCAGACTGGAATTTCACACCAATGCCTTCTGCACTTGTTCCTAAAGCCAGTCTTGGTAAAATTAGCAGGAGAGGGAAGGACTTTTATTAAGTTTTCAGTTTGCAGATTGCCTTAGTATTAGAAGTTTCATCACTGCTAAGTAGAATTACAAAACTCTTGTGTTTTTACCAAAAGTGTTTGATTTTAGCTTCAGGACAAATTTTCAAAGTGGTTAGGTGTGCAACTGATTCAAATGCTTGCCTAGGAGGATTATCAGACATATCTAGATAGTGTTTAAAATTAGCATTATAAAAAAGAAGTAGATGCTACTCTCAACATCTATTCTCATCCTTTATCTCACAAATATATTTTTGGTTTATCTTTATTATTCAGTACTATAGATTCTATTATCATCTTAAGTCTCACTCTTTTTTTCTTATTATTCTTTTTTTTTTCTTACTTCTTTCCTTAGGTTTTTTTTCTTTTTTTTTTTTTTTTACTGAAGTGAAAAGGAGGTTTCCTCCTGTATTACAGGTGCACACAAATATGTGGCACATTCCTGTACCAACATAGCTACACACCTGTGACCAGGAATGCTAACAACTTTTAATCATTGGCTGGAGATGAGGGTATGTACATACACACTTGATGAAACTAATTCTTTTTATTTAATCTTTCTTTCTCTTTTCCCTTTTGATTGCATTTTCCTTTCAAAATCAGTATCACAACAATGACTGTACAGTTTATGTTTTCCTTGAGACTACTGTGTCCATATCTGGTGTTTCTGAGGATGCATTTATGAAAAGCTTAAAAGCCGTGTTAGAACTGCTTCTTTTTTAAATAGCAACCAACAATACTGGATTTTTAAAGCACTACTCATCACACTACAGGTATCTACAGCACTAACATCAAGGGTGGAAGCACTTAGGACGTAAGAGGGAAGTACTTGTGACAGACTAGGAAGTGTTAATGTAATATTAAATGACATGTCAATCCTTAAATGCAACTCTTGACTCTGCATGCTTTCTGCAAACTGGAGAGAAGAAGAACAAGTAAATAGCAGCTCTTAAGAAATACTGCCTGCAGAATTCTGAAGAAAAATCTTTAACACGAAATATCATTGGGAAATTTCAACTAGAAAATCAATTCATAGTTGTTAGCCAAACTCAACATGCACTTTTCACTTCACCTTTCTATTTCCTGCTGGGAGCATCAGAACTAGCTTTGCTAGTATACAAAGAACTGACAACCCTTCCTCTAAGAACAAAAGCAAAAGCAGACACACACCTCTGTGTCCTCAAAAATAAGAAATGTGAAGACATGGAATAAATAAAGCAAAGAGCAAGACTTTTTTTTTCAGGCAACTACATATAATATGAAAACTTGTTCACATTTGCATCAGGAATTTCTTTCTGGCACAGCTAGACCAGGTTTGTCCACGGTGAGAGAGAAAGCCAGTCAATGGTTGAAAATTTGACTCCTCAGAGGGTTCATTAGCTCCTTCACTAAGTAAAAAATAATAATAATGAAGGTCGAAGGTCGACAGGATGGGATAAAAAGAGATGCTAATGGCTATTTGATACTGTGGTCTGGCACTCCTCCCAACATAATATAAATGTAAATATAAATCACATTTTTTTACCTGCGTCAGTGTGAAATAGCCATGTTAGAGCTCAGTTCCATCTTGCTTGTGTCCTGAAATGTTTCTGAGACGGCAGTAAAGCATGTAAATCTGTTCTACTACTCAGCCTGTGGCCCCAATTTCATGTCTAGCTACACAGCCCTGCACCTCTGCTGGAGGTCTACTAGTAGAACTATGAAAGTCTGTGCAGGTAACCTTCTTCAGTCTCCTTCACCTTCATGGCCTATCTTACATCTATTTGTCATAATGGGTCTTAAAATTAGGAGATCCTGCCACTGATAGGCAAGGATACTCCATATTACAACATAGATAAGAACAGCGCTCTGTTTTGAAACAGATGCAGGACACCAAAAGGGACACATCTGAATGAGACGGTCTAAGGTACAGCCATGTCTGGTACAAATATTAGGCAGGATACAAATTAGTCAAGATTACTGTTAAATGAAAGTTCTGCTTACTTAACACGAAAAATTCTCACACTGGAAGGTTTAAGAGTACAAGGCTTATCTCAAATAACGGGCGTGATCCATTCCCTTCATAAAATGGTTGCAATCAATTGATTATGTACAAGCAGACCACCTGTACATCACATAATGAGCTGAGTTACTCAGAGCATGAGTAGAGGCCTTCTTCTAGGATTTCTGCACATCTGCCATCTCAGAAGCAGAAAGGACAGACAGCAATGTGCAAAGCAGCAGAATTACAGACCAGTGCTTTTAAATGTACTTTATAGCCAAAATAAGTAGAACTATAAGGTCAGCTTAGCATTTCTGACATGATCAGTAAGAAAAGCAAATGAATTATTTCACCAAAAGCAGATTCCATGTAGTTGGGCCACAGGAACTGGCTGGTGATGTAGTAAAAACTGACCTCCAAATTAATGTGTCTACAATAGACCTGAAATTAACATAACCAGCTTTTAAAGGAACTGTTTTAGATTTAGCAGTGTACACTTGCAACATTGATGAGATCTCTCTTTATGTAAGACATTGCCCTTGTTTCCTAGCAAAAGTATTAATAGTTTGACTCTCCACCACGGTACAGTCATAACCAGAAAACAACATTAGGAAAGATATGCATGCTGCAGTATAGCTCAAGGTATGCCAACTGCTGGTGCAGACATTTCTAAGATATTTTTAAACTATCTAAATTTGGTACTGCTGGCAGAGAAATGTCGACACAAGGAACTGCAGTTGTGCCAACTGCCTCAGTGCTTACACGTTTTTGGATAAGTTTTGGCAACCACGAAAGGAAAAGGGGTAGAGTTGCTGCTGTTACCAAAGATATATCCAGTCTAGCAAGCTGCAGTCAAAGATTTGAGTACAGTTTGTGCAGACTGAGGTATAAACTTTTCTTCACCGAATACTGGGTGTAAGGCAAGGGCCAAATCCACTGTATATTAAAGAGACAATGAAACTAGAGGTCTTGCACACAGGGCTTCACAGAGATGGTTTTCATGCAACTCACACGTCAGCAGATATTCGTTTTGGCAGAGAGATCATTGCAATGGTCTGCAAAAATCGTCAAATCAAAACTCATCAAGATGGCCATCGACACAACCTGAAGAGACCCATTCTTTTTTTTGCATGAGGACTGTTACAATTCTACATCTGTAACGTAATCTTTTAGATTCAAATCTGTTTTTCCAGTGGTACAAGATAATTTCCTCTGAAAATGGACTGATTTTCCTATATACAGGCTTTAGGAATTAGAAACGCTGCTCAGAATTACGAACATAGTATTTCCTAATCATTTGGGTCTAGTTTCTTTACAGAAAGAGTAATTGGCAATTATTCCAAACTGGTAATTTGGCTCCATAGTGACTAACGATATTCTTAAAAAAAAAAAAAAAAATAGTCCAGTGTGTTGCAGGAGGTTTATTACAGAGAAAAACAACACAAAAATTGCTCATTTAGAAATAAAATTCTATCAGGCTTTCATATGTTGATCTGCTTAAACCAGAAAAATATTTATCTGCTGTAATTGTGAATACACAAATAGTTTCAGACCAATGGCTGTCCTTTCCTTAAAAAGGGAATTAAACTCTGGGCTGTGTCCTCCAAAAAATAATTGATTTTATTCCCAAAATTAACTTACGTTCTCCTCAAAATGACTCTTATTATTGAAAAACATTTACATTATAGGGACAAATTTGAACCCTTCGGAGCATGGACCTTTAAATATGAATATGTCTGATGTTGTGGTCCTTTGAAATACCTCTGTTGCCTAAAGATAATGAATCATTATAGTCTTTGGGAGCCTGGAAACACCACAAGGAAACTGACATACACCACAGGGCAAACAAACTAACCTGGAATTTTTCATTTGCATCAATGTAAAATGACATATATTGTTGTTTAGAATCAATAAGCCTAAAACCCCAAAATATGAAGGCATCTTAGGATCCAGAGTGGAACTGCCCAATCCTGTATAAATCTGTTCCCATACAGAAATAAAAAAGCTAACTCCAAATGAGAGAAAGGCTTATTAGTTCAAGTGTCACACCAGCCTAACACAAATGATTCTCAGGCCAAAATACTACCATAACACAGCTCAACTTGGTGCCAAATAGGCACAGTTTGGTTGAAACTCACACAAGAACAGATGGAAAAGCTCCACTACAGAACTGAAAACTCATGAAATGTTGTCTTTCCTAATGAAGATCTCAAGTAGCCAATGGGTAACTTCCAGTAAGTTAGCTGTGTTTATATTTTTTATATTATTCTTCCATTTACTTTTCTCTCAAATAAATACTGTGCTCTAAAAAGCTCAGTGCTCAAGGTTAGGTCTACCACTAGTCTTGAGGGAACCCAGACCTGCAAGAGGTGAGGTAAGGTCATATTTGCTATAGCAACCACAGCTCAGGAGCTTTACATCCAGTCAGTAGGGCCGAAGAAATGAATCACTACTCTGTAAATCACAGAATCATGGAACACAAATGGAAGGATCTTCAGAGGTCACCTAAGGCATCTCCATGCTCAAGAGCAGGGAAAAGGACATGTGTTAATAGAATCATAGAATCATAGAATGTTAGGGATTGGAAGGGACCTCGAAAGATAATCAAGTCCAATCCCCCTGCCAGAGCAGGAATGCCTAGACTATGCCACACAGGAACGTGTCCAGGCAGGTCTTGAATGTCTCCAGAGAAGGAGACTCCACAACCTCTCTGGGCAGCCTGTGCCAGGGCTCCGTCACCCTCACTGAGAAGAAGTTTCTTCTCAAGTTTAAGCGGAACCTCTTATGTTCCAGTTTCAGCCCATTACCCCTTGTCCTATCAGTGGTTGTCACCGAGAAGAGCCTGGCTCCATCCTCATGACACTCACCCTTGATATATTTGTAAACATTAATGAGGTCACCCCTCAGCCTCCTCTTCTCCAAACTAAAGAGCCCCAGCTCCTTCAGTCTTTTCTCATAAGGGAGATGCTCCACTCCCTTAATCATCCTAGTTGCCCTGTGCTGGACTCTCTCCAGCAGTTCCCTGTCTTTCTTGAACTGAGGGGCCCAGAACTGGACACAGTATTCCAGATGGGGTCTCACCAGGGCAGAGTAGAGGGGAAGGAGAACCTCTCTCGACCTACTAACCACCCCCCTTCTAATACACCCCAGGATGCCATTGGCCTTCCTGGCCACAAGGGCACACTGCTGGCTCATGGTCATCCTACTGTCCACCAAGACTCCCAGGTCCCTTTCCCCTACACTGCTCTCTAATAAGTCATTCCCCAACTTATACTGGAACCTGGGGTTGTTCCTATCCAGATGCAAGACTCTACATTTACCCTTGTTATATTTCATTAAATTTTTCCCCACCCAACCCTCCAGCCTGTCCAGGTCTTGCTGGATGGCAGCACAGCCTTCTGGCGTGTCAGCCACTCCTCCCAGCTTGGTGTCATCAGCAAACTTGCTGATAGTACTCTCTAGTCCCTCATCCAAGTCATTGATGAATATATTGAATAATACTGGTCCCAGTACCGACCCTTGAGGGACTCCACTGGATACAGGTCTCCAACCAGACTCCACCCCATTGACCACAACTCTTTGGCTTCTTCCCCTTAGCCAGTTCACAGTCCACCTCACTACCGGAGAGTCTAGACCACACTTCCTCAGTTTAGGAGCAAGGATGCTGTGGGAGACTGTGTCAAATGCTTTACTGAAGTCAAGGTAGACCACATCCACCACTCTGGCATCATCTATCCACCTTGTTATATCCTCGTAAAAGGCTATGAGGTTAGTCAAGCACGACTTCCCTTTGGTGAAGCCATGTTGACTGTCTCTAATGACCCTCTTATCCCTGATATGCCTTGAGGTGGCACCAAGGATAAGTCATTCCCTCACTTTCCCAGGGATGGAGGTGAGGCTGACCGGTCTATAGTTACCCAGGTCCTCCTTCTTGCCCTTTTTGAAGACTGGAGTGACATCTGCTTCCCTCCAGTCCTCAGGCACCTCTCCCGTCTTCCAAGACTTGGTATAGATGATGAAGAGTGGTCTAGCAATGACATCAGCCAGCTCCCTCAGCACCCGTGGATGCATCCCGTCTGGACCCATGGATTTATGGATGTCCAGATTGCTTAATTGGTCCCTAACCCAGCCCTCATCGACTAAAGCAAACTCCTCCACTGCCCTGACTTCCTCTGGGGCCTCAGGGGAACGGGGCTCCTCAGGACAGCCTCCGGCAGAGTAGGCAGAGGCAAAGAAGGCATTCAGTAACTCTGCCTTCTCTGTATCTTCTGTCACCAAGGCACCCACCTCATTCATCAGTGGGCCTACATTGCCTCTGGTGTTAGTTTTATCTGCCACATATTTGAAAAAGCTCTTCCTGTTGTCCTTGACCCCTCTCACCAGGTTCAATTCTAGGGAGGCCTTTGCTTTCCTAGTTGCCTCCCTACACCCTCGGACAACAGCCTTATATTATTCCCAAGTGGCCAGCCCTGCCTTCCAAGATCTGTAAATTCTCCTCTTGCCCTTGAGCTTACCCAGCATGTGTTCTCCTACAATACTTAACTAATCTGTTCTTAAAATCTTCTACACTTCTCATGACTGGAGGCCTGCAAGTAGATGGCACGATGAATGACTTCTCGTCAGAGATCTTGTTAATTCCAAAACAGTGACAAAACCAAAAGATTTTGAAAGAAACATTAAAAAAAAAAAAATCACTGCAAAGGAATGTAGCCAACACAACTTTAAATTTCTGGGGTTTGTTTTTTTAAATGCTTCCCAGCTTTGATTTTTCTCTTACATTTGTTCTTTGAGAGGCCCTCAGTTGGGATGCCTAGGGACAGTACCAGTCAAACTATGGCAACCAGGGCTGCAGAGAGCTGAAAAGTATTCAGATGACTTTTTTTTAATGATTGACTGGATGTTTTAGGAAGCTAAACCTATATAGTGAATGAAAAAGTTAATTCCTTGCTTAAGTACTCCAAACCAAACCCTCTGTCTCCTTACATCAACTATACATGGAGCTTCACATTGTTTCAGTTGTGGTCTTATCCGTGGTGCCAAATCTGGTTTTAATATTCAGACTCTTTAGCTAAAACAGCTGCCAGCACTGCAAACCAGAAATATGCCATATTCACCCTTCTTCACTTGGTGCTGCCCCAGGATGGCAGCATGGAATATAATCAATGCCAGTTTTTCATCCCATGTGTGCCTATCTTCAGCAGGAGGGAAACAGAAAGAAAACGAATGCCTACAGGGAAATGAATCTCTGTAGATGCAGGTGCTCTGTGCATATGGCTGAAGAAGAGGGCACTAGAATATTACATTTAGGCAAGGATAACCTGTCATTGTTTCAGGCAGACACAGAACATCTATTTGAAAAAAAAGTAAAGGTGGGAGTAGGGGGTAATCCCTCCACATAATTGCAATTCTCCTCCTCTGTGATATTTCCCCTCTCTGAGAATCACTGCCGTAACAGTGACAAGTTTCTATGACTCCATGCATGACTTAACATTTATGCCTGGGAAGTGCTCTCTGTAAAACAACATTCATTTATTTCCCAGAAAACAAATTTAGGCTCCATAAAATGTGTATGCGTTTCTTCCTTTGGGGGGGGGAATAAAATATTTAGAGTGGTTTCTAAATCCATTGCTTTTCCTTCCTCCCTCCTTTTCTCGCAGTGCAGCTAACAAATTAATCATTCCTTGTCATGTCTTACTCAATAAAATGCAAAATAAAATCAAAAAGCCAACCTCCTCATATCATGAAACAAAATATAATGCAGATGTCATGCACATAGCTAATCTTACATAAGCAAGGTTGCTCAAGCAGATCCACCAGCTACACTAGAGAAATACATTTCCAAGATACTGCCTAAGCTATTTAGTATCACTATCACCTCCTCAGGCATCTAGGTAAACAAGCATGCATCAAAAACAGAACTGTAAAAGGATCAGAAATTAAACTGGTGAAAAATCCTACTGACTCACTGGCTGCCTGACCCACTGAGAGCGTAACAAGGATTTCAGCTCAAAGCTTTACCCTCTGTAATATATGAAATACATTTTTCAGGTTAGTTTACTATTCTTAATTCCTTTGGCAACTAGCAGTGTACCAATACAATTATATTATGCTTGCCCACTGAACTTACTGATAAAACTAAAACCAAAAAATACACCACTCAGATAATGTTCCATTACAAGTAATTATCTCTAGAACAAGGTCCTACACAACATGAGCTATTTCTAGATCTTATGTGGTCTGAGTTCTAAACTGTAATGGCCCTTGAAAGAAAAAGAAGTGGATGTATGTCTATATTATGCCTAACATGAAAATATATCTCTTGAAAATAAACTATCATTATTATACAAACACAAGTTTATCTAAGAGATGCATGTTTCTTTTATTTAGCTGGCAGTCATCTCAGGAATTGAACATTTTGAGTAACACCTTGCGAGTACTGGCAAAATTCTCATCAATTCAAAAGAGTGCAGCAGGACTTCTATTTTTTTTTGAGTCTGTTTTTCTTCTGCACTTGCTGCTAAAAGTACTTTACAAGGCAGACGCAATCAATTTTCCTCTCTTAATCTAGCACAATTTCCTTGGTCTTTTGGAGATTCAGATTCCTGAACAAAGGAACCCCCCAAATTTTGCCCTATATATCTTGGATGAGTTATCAGACAACTTGACAAGATTTCTTTCCTCATTTAAAACAAACAAACAAAAAAAAACCCAACAAAAAACTTTGAAGCAGTTGTGGACTAGATATCCTCCAAGAGGCTCATTCAGACTGAAGTCCTGGCAGACTATACCAGAGTGCACGATATCTCACTTCCAGCCCATGCACTCAGAATCTCTGGTAGTCATATTGCTTCGCAGCATGCAAACTGATGAGAATACGATCGCAGTCTTTACATTTGTTAAATAAACCAATGAAATCATATTTGAAAAGTCAGGGTGGTCTGGCAAAGTTCCCACTCACTGGAGAAGGGTAAATATAGCCTCTATTTTCAAAAAGGGAGATAAGGAAGATCTGGGGAACTACAGGACAGTCAATCTCACCTCTACGCCTGGCAAGACCATGGAGCAGATCCTCCAGAAGACTCTGCTAGGGCACATGGAAAATGAGGAGGTGGTTGGTGACAATCAACATGGCTTCACCAAGGACAAATACTGGCTGACAAATTTTATGACAGAATTACAGTATCAGTGGATAAGGGAAGAACAACTGACATCATCTTTCTGGACCTGTACAGAGCATTCAACACTGTCCCACACAACATCCTGGTCACTAAACTGGAAGGACTGGGATTTGATGGATGGACCATCTGATGGATAAGGAATTGGCTAGATGGTCATTCTCAATGGATCAATGGCTCAATATCCAAAGTAGACCAGTGACAAGTGGTGTCTCAAAAGGCTCAGTACTGGGACCAATGCTATTTAACGTCTTTGTTAGCAACAAAGTGGGATCGAGCGCACCCTCAGCAAATTTGCTGACGACAAAGAGGAAGAGGAAGTCATGACAAAGGAGTAGTCTGCCCTGATTGATGAGGAGTGGCTTAAGGATCAGTTTGAACATTTGAACATTCATAAATCCATGGGCCCTGATGGGATGCACCCACGGGTGCTGAGGGAGCTGGCGGGAGTCATTGCTAGGCCACTCTCCATCATCTTTGGTAAGTCGTGGGTAACAGGTGAGGTGCCTGAAGACTGGAGGAAAGCAAATGTCACTCCAGTCTATAAGAAGGGCAGGAAGGATGACCCGAGTAACTACAGACCGGTCAGCCTCACCTCCATCCCTGGAAAGGTGATGGAACATCTTATCCTTGACACTGTCTCTAGGCATATCAAGGATAAGAAGGTTATTAGGAGCAGTCAGCATGGCTTTGCCAAGGGGAAGTCATGTTTGACCAACCTGATAGCCTTTTATGAAGACATAACCAGCTGGATGGATGGTGGCCATGGAGTGGACGTGGTCTACCTGGACATCAGCAAGGCCTTTGACACCGTCTTCCACAGCATCCTCATAGGTAAACTGAGGAAGTGTAGTCTGGATGACCAAGTAGTGAGGTGGGTCGAGAACCGGTTGAAGGGAAGAAGCCAGAGAGTTGTGGTCAATGGGGCTGAGTCTGGCTGGATGCCTGTGTCTAGTGGGGTCCCTCAGGGGTCAGTGCTTGGGCCGGTGCTGTTCAATATATTCATCAATGATCTGGATGAGGGATTAGAGAATGTTGTCAGCAAGTTTGCTGATGATACGAAATTGGGAGGAGTGGTTGACACACCAGAAGGCTGTGCAGCCATTCAGAGAGACCTAGACAGGCTGGAGGGTTGAGCGGGGAGAAATCTTATGAAGTTTAATAAGGGCAAGTGTAGAGTTTTGCACTTGGGAAAAAATAACCCCATGTGCCAATATAGGTTGGGGACTGCCCTGCTGGAGAGCAGCGCAGGGGAAAGGGACCTGGGGGTTCTAGTGGACAGCAGGATGACCATGAGCCAGCAATGTGCCCTCGTGGCCAAGAAGGCCAATGGCATCCTGGGGTGTATTAGAAGGGGAGTAGCAAGTAGGTCAAGAGAGGTCCTCCTGCCCCTCTACTCTGCCCTGGTGAGGCCACATCTGGAATATTGTGTCCAGTTCTGGGCCCCTCAGTTCAAGAAGGACAGGGAGCTGCTTGAGAGAGTCCAGCGCAGAGCCACAAAGATGATGAAGGGAGTGGAACATCTCCCTTATGAGGAAAGGCTGAAGGAGCTGGGTCTCTTTAGCTTGGAGAAGAGGAGGCTGAGGGGTGACCTCATTAACGTTTATAAATATGTCAAGGGGGAATGTCAGGAGGACGGAGCCAGGCTCTTTTCAGCGGCGTCCACTGACAAGACAAGGGGCAATGGGTGGAAGCTGGAACACAGGAGGTTCCAGAAAAATACGAGGAAAAACTTTTTTACTGTGAGGGTGACCGAGCACTGGAACAGGCTGCCCAGGGAGGTTGTGGAATCTCCTTCTCTCGAGACATTCAAAACCCGCCTGGACGCGTTCCTGTGCGCTCTACTGTAGGTGATCCTGCTCTGGCAGGGAGGTTGGACTAGATGATCTTTAAGGTCCCTTCCAACCTCTAACATTCTGTGATTCTGTGATTCTGTGACACCAAGCTGTGTGGAGTGGTAAACACGATGGAGGGAAGGGATGCCATTCAGAGGGACCTGAACAAGCTGGAGAGGTGGGCCCATGACAGCCTTATGAAGTTCAACAAAGCCAAGTGCAAGGTCCTGCACCTGGGTCGGGGCAATTCCAAGCACGTATACTCTGCTCTTGTGAGATCCCAAAAGGAGTGCTGTGTCCAGCTTTGGAGACCCCAAAACAAGAAGGAAGTGGATCTGTTGGAGAGGGTCCAGAGAAGGTCACAAAGATGATCAGAGGGCTAGAGCACCTCTCCTATGAAGACAGATGGAGAGAGTTGGGTCTGTTCAGCCTGGAGAAGAGAGGGCTCTGGGAAAGCTTGTAGTGGCCTTCCAGTACCTGAAGGGGCTACAGGAAAGCTGGGGAGGGACTTACCAGGGTGTGTGATGACAGGACAAGAGGCAATGGTTTTAAACTGAACAGGGTAGATTTAGATTAGACATTAGGAAGAAGTTCTTTACTATGAGTGTGGTGAGACACTGGAATGGGTTGCCCAGAGTAGCTGCGGATGCCTCACCCCTGAAGCTGTTCAAGGCCAGGCTGTACTGGGCTTTGAGCAGCCTGGTCTAGTGGGAGGTGCCCGTGCCCATGGCGTGGGGGTTGGAACCAGATGATCTTTCAGGTACCTTCCAACTCAAGCCATTCTATGATTCCATGAAATCCTTAATGACTATATAGACCCTGCATAGCTTTAGTCCATTTTATGCACAAGCATAATTTTAAGGTGTTTATGACAATGAACAACTTCCTAGTTAATGCCAAATATAAGAATGTCAGTGGCACATGCTTTTAAGAAAGAAAACATCTAAAAGGATATGATGAAACATGGGAATACTTTCTCATGCTAGTAATTTTTTTTTCATCTTTAAAAACAGATTATCTGTGTCATGGGACAATTACACTTATATACAAATGGTTTTGATGTCTTCCCTTTAGCCTAAGGAATCTGGTTTTTGTTATTTTCTCATTTTCCTGCATCTTGTCTTCTTCAAGAAAAGCCTCCTCTTTTTTCATGCTGTGCCTGATCTCATTTTCTATTCTTCTGTTTATTTTTTAAGTCATTTAAACTTCATTTCCAGAAGCAAAACGCCAGTGAAATGCATATTATTGATGTTATGCTGACATCAAAGCTAGTCCATAAACATAAAGACTTAAATATAGCCCTGATGTTGAAAATATTTAAACACAAATAACAGCTTTAAAAATGTGTAAAGCAAAACTGGAGCATCATTCCAGTAAATTAGGATAAAGGACCCATCACAGTTATAGAATTGCAAAGCAGTTTGTTTAACACAAAATCAGTAAAACCAGCTGGAGATGTTATTTGCAAGCTCCTTAAGTGTCCAACATCTTTCTTGAAATCTAGTTTTGCTGAAGCTAAACCTACATGAAAAGAAGGTAAAAGGAAGAGTAATAATTATTTGTTATCTTTTTCCTCTGTCCTTGCTGTTAATCGAATTTCCTCTGGCTAAGGAAAACAGGCTGGAAATACCAATTCAGTCACACTTCATTTTGTTGAGAACTGTGAAATGTAAATGTAAAACAAACTTTTAAAGCTACAAAGAAGGATGTGGGCATTTAAGCATACTTGGTGACATATATATCTTCTCTGTTGCCTTTAATATTAGTTTCCTCTAAGAATTTTACTTGTATTAGCTCTCACTCCCTGACAGTTCTTTGCCTCTCCCTCCCACTCAGTATAAAAACTCAGATCCACAACATAATTAAAATAGTTTAAAATGGCCAAGAAATTATTTCTACAAATAAAGTTTGACTATTTTGTACCTGGTTGGCAAGCATTGAGAACCATGAATATTTTTCCCCCAACACGTCTACTTGTGTACATTCCTCACTTAGTCAATCTGATCCATTTCCTAGTCTTTCAGAAACTTGTATCTGTTTTTAAACCTTGACGAATTACCAAACAAACATCACTCACTGAGAGCACCTATCAATTCAAGGTCAAAAATATTAAAATTGTAAACCCATGGTGTTTTGATCTCAAATGAATCTAGAGACAGACAAGCATGTAGACATGTGACAACAAATCATTAAGGTTTCTAAGTAGTATACATTCATTATTTTATAGTAATGCTATGGAATACTTTTAAAGTTAGCCAGATTCATATAATTTATTCTGTCCAGTTACTGGGCACCACTGAAAAGAGCCTGGATGCATTCTCTTTGCACTCACCCTTCAGATATTTATACACATTAATGAGTTTCTTCCTGAGCCTTCTCTTCTCCAGGCTAAGCGATTGTAGCTCTCTCAACCTTTACTAACAGGTGAGATACCCCAGTTCCTTCATCATCATCATATGGCCCTTTACTGGACTCTCTCCAGCAGGTCCACATCTCTCTTGTACTGAGGATACGTACACACGTCGTTTTAGCATTGGGGGAAGTCTCACACTATTTCAAGCTGGCTTTAAAAAGCTACTTTTACTTCCTTTCCTCACCCCACTCCCCTTATTTTGCACAAAGTGACAAAATTTTAAAATATCTATATTCAGAAATACTTAAAACCTAAGAATGACTTATCAAATTTACCTCAAAACTCCTAAAAACAATTCAGTAGTCAAGGAGGGAAGGATTTAGATTAAATTATTCTGTATAACTCACACATAAGGTGAATAAATCTATACTAACACACAAAATTCAACTCCACAGTGTTGCTTTCTCTGCATGTTCAGAGTGATTAAAGAAAATAACAACTGATGCTCTTCCAGATGGTAAAATGCATCTCATGCTGACTGAGGCATATCTTCCTTTGTACACACATCCTGAGCTTACCAGCACCAGCTTTTGAGAATCACCTTCCCCAACTAGGCAGACTCTCCATTTGGTCTTCCTTACTCTGACAACCATTCTAAAGAAGCAGACTTACTTGGAACTAAAACCTTAAACATTGAGTCAGACTGCACGTTGCCTGAGCAAAACTCCATCACAGCATGACAGTAACCTACACTTGGTGAATCTTTCAGCAAGATTTTGCAAATGAAGCTACTAGACATCCCCTATTTCCTCTCTCCTGTACATTTGGGATTCTGGGTAAACAGTCTGGTAAGCAGTATGTTCTCATCACTCCAGAAGAGCACACATGCTGCTTCCCACCCTAAAGCTGTCTGCTCCATGAGCACGTCAGGGCAGAAATAATCTCTGATCTCAAGTCTATTTGTTCAAAAAGGTGGCTCCTGCCAATGGCTAAAGCCAGTGAATACAAGGTAACTGTTGATATGACTAGAAACTTCTGCAGTTGCGTGGGTCAGCCAACCGTGAGCTGATATCCCTCACATTTAGACCAGAAGCAGTCATGAACATGACTTACTGCCAGCCTGCCACTTGAACAGCTGACACGCCAGAAGGCTGTGCTGCCATCCAGCGAGACCTGGACAGGCTGGAGAGTTGGGCGGGGAAAAATTTAATGAAATATAACAAGGGTAAATGTAGAGTCTTGCATCTGGGTAGGAACAACCCCAGGTTCCAGTATAAGTTGGCGAATGACTTATTAGAGAGCAGTGTAGGGGAAAGGGACCTGGGAGTCTTGGTGGACAGCAGGATGACCATGAGCCAGCACTGTGCCCTTGTGGCCAGGAAGGCCAATGGCATCCTGGGGTGTATTAGAAGGGGGGTGGTTAGTAGGTCGAGAGAGGTTCTCCTTCCCCTCTACTCTGCCCTCATGAGACCCCATCTGGAATACTGTGTCCAGTTCTGGGCCCCTCAGTTCAAGAAAGACAGGGAACTGCTGGAGAGAGTCCAGCACAGGGCAACTAGGATGATTAAGGGAGTGGAGCATCTCCCTTATGAGGAAAGGCTGAGGGAGCTGGGGCTCTTTAGTTTGGAGGAGACTGAGGGGAGACCTCATTAATGTTTACAAATATGTCAAGGGTGAGTGTCACGAGGATGGAGCCAGGCTCTTCTCGGTGACAACCACTGATAGGACAAGGGGTAATGGGCTGAAACTGGAACATACGAGGTTCTGCTTAAACTCGAGAAGAAACTTCTTCTCAGTGAGGGTGACGGAACACTGGTACAAGCTGCCCAAGGAGGCTGTGGAGTCTCCTTCTCTGGAGACATTCAAGACCTGCCTGGACACGTTCCTATGTAGCATTATCTCGGCGTTCCTGCTCTGGCAGGGGGATTGGACTCGATGATCTTTCGAGGTCCCTTCCAATCCCTAACATTCTGTGATTCTGTGATTCTGTGAAAAGTTAATAGCAAGATTCTCTCTTTCATTCTACAACGTAAATGTGTTGGGATGCTTATCCTGTATCATCTGCAAGCAACTGCAAGAACAGGTGTAGACACAGCAGTAGTATATACTTAAATATAGAAATGAGAAGGAAAAGAACAGTCTAATTAAATTGTACAAAAGCCACTTCAAAATCCCAGTGTGGCACATGCAGCATAAATACAGGAGTTCTGTAGGAGTTCAGGTGGCACATGCTCATGAGGCAACATTTAATACAGCTTACATGCAAGACTGCTTGCAAGCATAGCAGCTGAAGAATACAAATTGAAATAGTCTCCAGGTTTTCAATCTTTCTTAGAAATAGTAACCTTAATTTTCCAGTGAAATTGAAGAAGCATCCAATTGTGACCATGGTACTGTAAGTTTTATTTCAGTGGACATATAATATCACCTAGTTGTGAAAGCATAACTCTAAAGAATATCACAGAAATACAAAATCACAGAAAGTCAGGGGTTGGAAGGGACCTCAAAAGATCATCTAGTTCAAGCTCCCTGCCAGAGCAGGATCACCTACAGTAGATCACACAGGAACAAGTCCAGATGGAGTTTGAAAGTCTCCAGAGAAGGAGACTCCACAACCTCCCTGGGCAGCCTGTGCCAGTGCTCTGTCACCCTCACTGGGAAGAAGTTTTTCCTAATTTTGTTCTGGAATCTCCTTGTCGTGGAGACAGTGGAGAGCGCTCCCATGTTTCTAAAGATGATAAATTCATGCACGTGCCTAAATTAGATTTATTAATAAACAGAAGCGCCTCCAAAATTAAAGCTTTGGGTATCAATTGGAAAAGAGTTAACTACTCTACACCCACCCTAAACAAAGAATAATGATCCGGATTCTAATACGCTCACCTTATAAAAGATGAGGAGTCTCAATCTCGAGAATGGTATGCTCACCTTACACAGATGAGGAGTCTCAACCCCAGGGACAAAACTCCTTAGGTGGCGTCCCACCTAAGGGGGGAGATTGAGTACCCCTGCCTGCAGAGCCAGCTGCCACGAGGTAACTCCCGCAAGATGGCTGCCGGTACTCCATTTTAAAGTCTCAGTCGAGCTGACTGTGGTCAATCAAGCCATATTGACCTCTTATTGGCTGCCAGCCAACTTCCTGGGAGTGCCCCTCAGGGTGATGGGTCATTTCGGAGCCATCGGTGGTGACACCAGCCAGAGAGCCACGTATTAATAGACTGGATTTGCCTAATTCTCTCACTGTCACTACCCACAACTGGAAGGAGAGATGAAAATATAACCTGTGCCCCAGACTCCCTCACCAATTGTACCAGGGCCCAGAAGTCCCTTTTAATGGTTGTTCTTGGACTAGAAGTTGCAGCTTCATCTCCACCTACATGAAAGACCACTAACGGGTAATAGTCTGAGGACCTTACCAAACTGGGAAGTTCCCTAGTGATGTCCCTAACCTGTGCTTCATGAAGACAGCATACTGTCTTATGCTGAGGGTCTATCCGGCATATCGGACTCTCAGTTCCCCTCAGAAGGGAGTCATCCACTACTACAACCCCTCTTTTTTTCCTTATGGATGTGGCTACAACGTGGGCGGTGGGCTTGACTGGTGAGACACTTCTGGTGCAGACTGCCCATTGTCCACATCCTCATTTGGCTGGCCTTTCTCAGCCAGAGTTGGAGCCTTGTACCTGTTGCACAGTGGCACCTGGGGGGGCAAAGAGTGAATTCACCCGCCACCCCGAGCATGAATTTACCTCTACCCATTCTTTTGATTTTTAGTATTTAGGCTTTTGCCTTTAGCCTGACAGGGGAAGGATAAAAGTGCCCCTTGATTCTGGGTACTTTCTAGTGGGTGCTCCCATTCCTGCTTCAAAGAAGGCAGAACCTGGCTCCACCAACCTATCTCTTGTTCTTCTTCCCTGATGCTCCTTAGCTGTTCAGCTTCTTCTCTCAGTTCCACCACCACGCTGAGCAGGTCGTCCACCTGTTGGCACCACACACAGCAGTTCTCATTGCCGCTACTCACTGCCAGCAACAGGAGCTGGCACTCCCTGCTGCCTGTGACCTGGACAGCTGTATGTTTCCGTGGGAGCTCCATCTGGGTTCCCACATCCATTTTGGTGAGTTCAGAATCTTTACTTGGATGAATACTAAGAGAATTTGTACACAATTATCAGTATATCCCTGTTTTTTTCTCACTGATTTCAGTACAATCAAGCTTTCACCTCTGAACTGAAATACTGCCAACTCTTCATGTGCTACATCTCTGCCTCCTCTTTAAAAGAAAAAATCCCTGAATATATGACATTTGCTGAAACGGCTGCAGAATAGATGTCCTAAGAAACATAGGGAAAAAAACAATAAACATTGAATCAGATCTATTAATATGGTTTTACAGAAAGTTCCAGTTACTCAAAATATGCACACAGCAATCTCCCAACACCCTCTGAAACAAGAGAATGAAAGTATATAGTTTCTTTCAAACTGATCTGTATTCAGAAATAAAAAGAAGGAAATAATACACAATAATTTATTTTTATGAATGTCAGGAATGACATTGCACTTTAATTTTGTATCCAGCTCAAATTATATCTGAAGCAAATATTTCACTTTAAGAGTCCTGTTAAATCTTTTCAAAGGCCTTGTTTTATGTTGTCATGAAATAACTCACTATATTTTAGCTTTCAGGAATGGTAATTGCTGTAAATCTTGTAAATTAGCATGAGTAGTACCAGCAAGACACTCTGTTAAAATTCATCTACATTGTTGTTAGAATATTTATTAGGTACTAAAATATTTAAAGGAAATCTACAAGTACTACAATTCAAATTGCATTTCACCTATGAAAGTTCTTTTTTTTTTTAGCACTTAGTATTATTGTTTTGTTTCTGAATAAGAAAGCATCTAATCCAACTCCCAATCTTAAGCAGAAAAATTTCTTTTCATTAGAGGGCTGAATGAAATCATCATATTAACTGGATATTCCCTACTGTATTTTATCAGTTTGCACAAGTAAATTGACATTTCCAACAGTTGCACATACAATAGAAATGTTAGCACCATTTATAAGCTAGTTAGCTCTTGATGGATTAGTGACCTTCAGAGGTCCTTCATGTGAGTTTTCTTCTAGCTGCTGCTGTAGCAGCCGGAGAGATTATCTCTCCTATTTTCTGATTGACGCTACTTTCTAGTGTCCCTTTTGTGTCAGCATCTCCTAACTTGTTCCAGTCGAATGGAATTAGCTGACACCTATTATTTAAATTTTTAACATTCACCTCACTCATCCCCTTTGCCTTTCTTAAAACTCATTTGTATTCTCTGCTCCAGTTGATGGACACAAGTGTCACGGCTTTCTGCTTGTACTGCGGCATCAGCTCTAGCTCAGCACCATGGGAAAGCAACAGCTTCTCAGGCTGACTGAACACTGGGGATATGCAAACCGGAGCCGGTCTGAACATTAGCCATCCCACCGCACTTGGTATCTACTAGAAACTCCTCCCCTCACTAATTCAGCCTAACACAAGTGATGCTGACATGTTTCTCAGTAGAAGAGACCATAGACCATTCATTCATATTTAAAAGATACTCCTAAAGACCAACCTCGGATGCTGGATTCTTCCTCCTCTATGAGAGTGTGACTTGAGATCTGACATGCAGACATACGGACCTGACCTCTCCTGCTTGTCTTCCAAATAAATGGCCTATGAAAGGGAAGAAACCAACAAATTTTGACTTGCAGCTGGTTTAGGAGCAAAACCCACCGAAAACAGTACTGACTCAAATCAAAACCACTTACTTTTAGTCAAACTAATCTCCCTAAAGACACATGAAACGAACTCCTCACATCTCTTCAGTGGTACAAAGATAGAAGCACTTTAAAGAGAAATACAATCACTATACTGACCATCTTTTGTAGGAGGAAGGAAAAAATACATTATTTTTTCTTAAGAGACAACATATGTTTTATATTTGTTTTTAATTATCCTAACTCCAAGTAAAATACTAAGACAAAAATGGAAGGCTCTGATGATTCTTCTAAATTTCTCTTCAATCTTAAGTCTCTGGTACCAGAGCGTGCAAATAAACATGCACTGCCTCTCAAATGTATTAATCATTTATATCTGCCTAGAGTGTATGCAGGTCAGTTTTTTTACTGGCTTTCCTTGAATAAAATGTCAAAGTAAGATACACGGCGATAGACAGACTTCTCAAATTACACGCTCTAGATTGTCCCTCTGAGTTTCCTAAAAAGTATTCTATGAATTTTCACAGATTATTGTTTTATACGTTTTTCCTTTCTGTCTTGTATTAGGGTTCTGTATCCTTCTTCAAATAATTCTTTTATTGAACTGAAACTCAGAGCAACTTTTTCTTCCAATTCTTAATTTACATTTTTCTAGACATTAGATTTCCTTCACTTTTATCTAACATCTACAGGAACAGCAGGAAAATGCACTGTCTCACTTCTGGAACCCTACCAGCTACCTAGGAGTTCTCTTTTTTTTTCCAGAGAAGTAGGCAACATTCCATCCCTGTTTTCAAACAGAAAAAATAATGTATACAGTGCAGACCCAAAACTGCAATTTTACAGTTACTTAGGTTTAGCCTTCCAGGCTTACATTTGAGTTTCTCACCAACTGTACAAGATGATTCTCTTTAAAATATTTACACCATCCTTAAAGTTTTGGTGTTTGGTTATTTTTAAAAAAAAAATTTAAAAAATGCAAACTCTGGGAGCCTTGATGTTGCAAGACACTTAGTGCTGCTTTACAGTGAACTACAGCTGTCAAAATGTTTTGCCATAAGCTGTTACTCTCAGTGTAGCTCTTTGGTTATAACCACAGGGATCTCTCTACACACATCTCTGTAAGCACAACAGGTCCTGATGGAAATCTCATCTCTTCTGGGTGACACGGCTGTAAAGCCAAGACATCTTTACAGACCTTAAAAATAAGTCATCTTGAACTAACATGAAACTAAGCCAAACTAAACAAGTTCCTATCATGTAACATTCATTTTTCATTTCTTCCCTAGAATGGTAAAGAGAGGGCACAAAGTCCTCATTTTGAGATTCTCTCCTCTCTAAAATATTTATGCACAAATTCATTTCAAACAATAAAAACAACAGCAGGAAAGTATTAGTGAGATATTTCAAACATTTTCCCAGGAAATTTCTCTAGGTCCAGTCTGAGTAAACGAATACCTTCTTATGAGAAAGATTCTAACAGGATATATCCCAGTTGTTTTCCTGACTGGTTATGTTTTTTATTGCCATATCCAATCATATAATATATATACAGATTTAAATACACATCCACCAGAATACTTCATTTAATTTATCACTTTCACATACATAAATATAAGGTGTTCTTTCTGTCTCTTCATACTGCTTGATCATAGAATCACAGAATGTTCAGGGTTGGAAGGAACCTCTAGAGATCATCTAAGGAAGTGAAGAGGTGGATGAATGTGCACACATGGGGCTGACCTCGCTGAGCAAGTCAGTCCCATGCATCAGGACCAGTCCAACCAAAAAGAAAAGGAGGGTAGTTGTCATTGGTGACTCCATCCTGAAGGGAACGGAGGGTCCTATTTGCCACCCAGACCCAGCTCACACGGAAGTCCATTGCCTCCTTGGAGCTCACATTAGGGACATTACTAAAAAACTCCCCAGTCTGGTGAGTCCCACTGATTACTACCCATTGCTGGTTGTCCAGGCTGGCAGTGATGAAATCAATCATAGAAGTAGAACCACTCCAAGGGCAATGAAGGACTTCAGAACCTTGGGGCGCCTGGTCAAGGGATCAGGAGCACAGGTCGTGTTCTCCTCTATCCCTCCAGTTGTGGGGAAAGATGAGGGATTAGGCAGGAGGTACCAGCAGGTTAATACCTGTCTCCAAGGCTGGTGTGTCCGGCAGGGGTTTGGGTTTTTTGACAATGGTTGGATTTACAAGAGGCCAGGACTGTTAGAAACACACGGAAATAGCCTATCCCACAGAGGGAGAAGGGTTTGAGGAGAGGAGTTGGCAGGGCTCATAGGCAGAGCTTTAAACTAGGTATGAAAGGGGGTGGGGGTGAAAGCAGGATCACTGAAAAGGAGCCGGAATGCAATACGCCAGTGCTTGTGGGGGAGGACTGTACTAGCAAGATCAAACAATCTTGTAAATTAGCAAAGGATCAAAATGTCATACCAAGTTGCAGGCAGAACACAAGGGTTGTTGAGAGGTCAGTTACTGTGGAAACATCTGAGTATTATCAGAAAGGTATTAGGGCTTCTCCCTTCCAAAAGGTGACCAGGCTGAGGTGCATCTACACTAATGCACGCAGCAAGGGTAACAAACAGGAGGAACTGGAGGCCATTGTGCAGATGGAGAACTATGATGTAGTTGCTATAACAGAAACATGGTGGGATGACTCACACAGTTGGAGTACTACAATTGATGGATACCAGCTTTTCAGAAGAGATAGACAAGGTAGGAGAGGTGGTGAGGTGGTCCTTTATGCTAGGGAGGGATATGAATGCTTAGAAATTAATCAATGTGATGACAGGGTTGAAAGCTTATGGGTTAGGATCAAAGGGAAAGCCAGTAAGACTGACATCATCATGAGAGTCTGCTACAGACCTCCCAACCAGGATGAAGAAATAGATAAGATTCTTTATAGGCAATTGGGTGAAGTTGCACAGACTCTACCTCTTGTTCTCAAGGGGGATCTTAACTTCCCAGACATCTGTTGGAAATATAATACAGCAGAGAGGGATCAGTCCTGGAGGTTTCTGAAGTGTGTGGGAGATTACTTCCTGACACAGATGGTGAGGGAACCAACGAGGGGAAGTGCACTCCTGGACCTGCTGCTTGTTAATAGAGAAGGTCTTGTGGCAGATGTAATTGTTGGAGGCTGTCTTGGACAAAGTGATATGTAATGCTACAGTTCTCCATTTTTGGCGAGGTAAGGAGAGGGATCAGCAGAATTGCCACCTTGGACTTCCGGAGGGCTGACTTTGGTCTCTTCCGGTCCATGGTTAAGAGAGTTCCTTGGGAGGCTGTTCTGGAGGGCATGGGAGCCCAGGAAGGTTGCACCTACTTTAAGGAATTAATTTTGAAGGTGCAGGAGAACTGACTATACCTAAGTCACAAAAGGTGAGCCCATGGGGAAGGAGACCAGCCTGGCTGAACAGAGAGGTTTGGCTGGAACTTAGGAACAAAAGGAGAGTTTATGGTCTATGGAAGAGGGGGCAGGCAAATTATGAGGATTATAAACAAGAAGTGAAGCTGTGCAGGGAGAAAATTAGAAAGGTCAAAGCCCATCTAGAGCTAAACATGGCCACTGTGGTGAAGAGTAACAAGAAAAGTTTCTATAAATACATTAACAGTAAGAGGAGGTTTAAGGAAAATCCCCATCCGTTGTTGGATGCAGAGGGAAACACAGTGACCACGGATATGGAAAAAGCTGAGGTGCTTAATGCCTTCTTTGCTTCAGTCTTCAACAGTAAGATCAATTGTTCTCTGGGCCCACAGCCCCCTGAGCTGGAAGAAAGGGATGAGGAACAGAATAGGACCTACATAATCCATGAGGAAATGGTTATGGGCCTGCTTCATAAGCTGAATCCTCATAAATCTATGGGCCCTGATGGATTACACCCTAGAGTGCTGAGGGAGCTGGTGGATGTGGTTGCCAAGACACTCTCCATCATCTTTCAGCAGTCCTGGTTAGCTGGGGATGTCCCAGTGGAATGGAGGCTGGTGAATGTAACGCCTATCTTCAAGAAGGACAGGAAGAAGGATCCTGGTAGCTACAGAGCTGTCTGTCTTACCTCAGTGCCGGGAAACGGATGATCTCAAGAGCCATCACAGAACAATTGAAAGCCAACAGGGAGATCTGGCCTAGTCAGCATGGATTCATGAAGGTCAGATCCTGCTTGACAAATCTAATCTCGTTCTGTAACAAGACAACCTACTTAGTGGATGAGGGAAAGGCCGTCGATGTAGTGTACCTGGCCTTCAGCAAGGCCTTTGACACCATCCCCCACAACATCCTTATGGTCAAGTTGGCTGCCCATGGCTTGGATGGACACATCCTCTCCTGGGTGAAACACTGGCTGGATGGCCGGGCCCAAAGAGTTGTGGTCAATGGAGTTAAATCCAGTTGGTGGCAAGTCACGAGTGGTGTCCCTCAGGGCTTAGTGCTGGGGCCACTCCTGTTTAACATCTTCATCAATGATCTTGGTGAGGGGATTGAGTGCATCCTCAGCAAGTTTGCAGATGACACCAAGCTGGGAGGGAGTGACGATCTGCTGGAGGATAGAAAGGCTCTACAGAGGGATCTGGATAGACTGAATCGATAGGCCCAGGCCAACTGCAAGCATTTCAACAGAGCCAAGTGTAGGGTCCTGTATTTGGTCACAGCAACCCCATGCAAGGCTACAGGCTTGGGGAAGGGTGGCTGGAAGGCTGTCTGGCGGAAAAAGACCTGGGCATTCTAATCGACAGTTGGCTAAATGTGAACCAGCAGTGTGCCCAGGTGGCCAAGAAGGCCAATGGCATCCTGGCTTGTATTAGAAATTTTGTGACCAGAAGAAGTAGGGAGGTGATCGTCCCCTTGTACTCAGCACTGGTGAGGCCATACCTTGAGTATTGTGTTCAGTTTTGGGCACCTCAGTATAAGAGAGATATTGAGGTGCTGGAGTGAGTGTAAAAAAGGGCAACAAAGCCGGTGAAGGGTTTGGGGAACAGACCTTATGAGGAGAGATTGAGGGAGCTGGGACTGTTCGGTTTAAGGAAGAGGAGGCTGAGGGGGGACCTCATCATGCTCTACAATTACTTGAAAGGACATTGTAGAGGGGTTGGTGCTGGTCTCTTCTCACAGGTCATTAGGGACAGAACCAGGGGGAATGGTTTCAAGTTGCAACAGGGCAAGTTTAGACTGGACATTAGGAAGAAATTCTTCACAGAGAGAGTGGTCAGACACTGGAACAGACTGCCTAGGGAGGTGGTTGAGTCGCCATCCCTTGATGTGTTCAAGTGTCGCTTAGATGTGGTGTTGGGTGATACGGTTTAGGGGTGAACTTGTAGTGCAGGGTTAATGGTTGGACTCGATGATGGGTCTTTTCTAACCTGTACTGTTCTATGATTCTACGATTCTATGATCTAGACCAATACCCCTGCCAGAGCAGGATTACCAACAGTAGGTCACACAGGAATGTGTCCAGGTGGGGTTTGAAAGTCTCCGGAGAAGGGGACTTCACAACCTCCCTGGGAAGCCTGTGCCAGTGCTCTGACACCCTCACAGTAAAGAAGTTTCTCCTCAGGTTGAGGTGGAACTTCCTATGTTCTAGTTTATAGCCATTATTCCTTGTCCTATTACTAAAAAGAGATTGTCTCCTTCCTCTTGACACCCACCCCTCAGATATTTCTATACGTTAATAAGGTCCCCTTTCTGCCGTCTCCTTTCAGGGCTAAACAGTCCCAGTTTTCTCAGTCTCTCCTCCCTTAATCATCCTCATACCTCTACATTGGACTCTCTCCAGTAGGTCACTGTCCCTCTTGAACTGGGGAGCCCAAAACTGGACACACTATTCCAGGTGTGGTCTCACCAGGGCAGAGCAGAGTGGGAGGAGAACCTCCCTAGACCTGTTGGACACACTTTTCTTAATGCACCCCAGGATCCCATTGGCCCTCCTGGCTACAAGGGCACATTGCTATTCTACCTCTGATTTATTCGTAACATTCTCAGGTCCCTAACCATTCCAGAGAGATATGGACAGCCACCACAACCCCAGTTTTCGCTGAAGCCAAGTGAGATAGGCTTGACACCAATGTCAGGGAAGGAGGAAATCAAACCATTCATTTTCCTACAGAGTAAGACAAGAATGTAGCAGGGACACAGATTGTTGGGCTATGAAAATATCCAAGGCCTTGGAACAAACCCACAGAAAGAGCAACAAAAAACTTAAAACTGCAGTAACTGCCAAGCTTCCTCACATACTGTGGGTTTGGGAAAAAGTTCACAGGTTACTCCTCATTTCATCAGACTAACTCCAATACATTAGTATCTAAATAGGGGACGGACAGTTTCAGAGCTAAAAACTGAAGACAGATTCTCAAAGATTGTCACCTACCTACCAAGGAGAATCTGTAGAGTGACAAGTCAATTTTCAAAACAATCCTGGTCCCACCGAAATCAATGCAAAAATGTTATTTTGATTTTTTTTTTTTCGTATTTTTTAGATTAGTTCTGTGAGCTCTAACTTACATAAAGACTCTACACTTCCCAATACTCATCACAGTCTACTGCAGCACAAAGTTCTGAGACAACAAGACTATAAGCCCAAAATTCCCCATGTTAAGAAGCTATTTAGTTGTTACATATTGCTTCATTCATTTCGTGTGCTGCTGTAGTGACAACCCAAGATCCCACACAGAAGAACTCATAATAACTACTACCATGCTGCAGCCTTCCTCATAAGGTATGTACACTTTTGGAAGTCCTAAGTTGGTAAGGTGTATACACTAAATAACCAAGTCGTAGCTGTGTTATCAGAGTACCATAATCATCAAAAGCATGAGCCCTTGTACCGTATTATACAACAGATATAGGTTCTCTGTTTACACAGACACAAAGGATTGGCTTTTCCTACTAATTCTCTAGCATAAGATCCGGTGACTACAAACAAGATTTCATTATCTTCTGATACACTATTATTTAAGTCTCCTCATTTATACAAAGAAGGTTATAAAATCTGTGCAACAGAAATTTAGCCAGAAACTATACCATATTGCTCTGAAAACCTGTCATGGGGTTATTATTTTTTAAATTTATTTACAATTTATCTGAAAAAAAGAATTATATAGACTACATTGCTGAGGGAAATTTTTAGTCCATGGAGGGAATAATACGCAATAGGAATGACACAAAAAGGTACTGAACATCAACAGAACACTCCCTGCACCTGTGCCTTCTGTAGCAGCCTTGTGGCCAATTCCTGAATAATCTCTGTGCCATTCAGTCTGAGCTTTGGCAAGACTCACACCAAAATCATGCAGCTACAGGCACAAAACTAAGAAAAACAATAAATTTATTTGTTCTGTTGATCAAAGAGTATGAACACATATAGACAGCAGCTGCTGCTGACCCCTTCAAATCTAAATCATGGATTAAATTCAGATCTAGACTTTGTCTTACGAACTCATCTTTCTTTGCTTGCCATAAATTCAAGCACAAACTGAAAACCAACCCTTACTTGCGCTTCATGTGGAAAGAAGATGTCTCTCAAGAAAAGGCCCCTGAGGCTGAGACTACTATGGGACTCCTGAGCAAGGAAAATTTCCTTTAAAGTACAGAGCTACGTGATCTTATTTGGTGATCAACTGACTTGAATGCAGGCCTAGTTCGGAGAGAACAATTGTGTAATCTTGGCTCAAACTTCAGAAAATAAAATTCTGAATTCAAGAAAAAATGCTGAAAAAGTTCAGAAACTACAGCCACAAAAAAATGAGAAAGGTAGAATAGCAGAGAATGGTAGGACTATTAAGAACAGTTAGTAGTCTAAGATTTTAAGAGTACAAAGACTTGCACAAAAATATTCTGTCAACAAAAAATTAGGAACTACAAACTGTCATTAGTATATATTACCATTACCACACATAACACCAACACAACTCTGCCTCCACAAGACATCAGCTTACTGTTTGTTTAAATGCCATACTAAGAGTAGAGAGTGGCAAAAGTGATAAAATATTTATGCCCTCAACAAATATATTAGTCTCAGTAGGAAGCAAAAGAAGAAACACCACAGAAAGCACAGTAAATAAAAACTGGAAGTGTTTATTATATTGTCAATTCTAATTTCAGGACATTTAATAGATATTTCCTTATAACACTCATATGCCCTTTGGAGACTATGATGACAGAACAATGTATTACTAACTTCCTTTTATTTAAATACTAAAACAGATGCATCAGATGCAAAAGCAGGCTCACTTTAAAGGCCAGTCCCAGCTTGGGAACCATTTCAACATATGAGCATCAAGTACTACCAAGCATTTGTACACCAAAGAGCCCTGCTGAATCCAAGCTTGACCAGCAGTGCAGCTGACACTGTTGATCTCAGGCACAGACACCATCCAGTCCTCTATAATTTCTTTTACTAGCCCCTTTCTCTTCTATCTTTTCCCAAATAGATTTTTTTTATGTATCTGCCTCCAGCCCTAGTCCTCTGCTTCCTTCCTGCTTTCTACCCAAGCTCACTGTCCATGGATCAGGTACTTAAGAGAGAAAACCAAATACTGCAGCTTAAGGCACTCTTGGAAAACACAAAGATAAAATGGCCCCAAAAGCTCTGCCAAGATAGAAGAAAAGACTTCAGATCTGGGGATCTGAGGATATAACAAGGTTGGATAGATGATGGCAGAGCGGTGGATGTGGTCTACCTTGACTTCAGTAAAGCATTTGACACAGTCTCCCACAGCATCCTTGCTGCTAAACTGAGGAAGTGTGGTCTAGACTCTTGGGTAGTGAGGTGGACTGTGAACTGGCTAAGGGGAAGAAGCCAAAGAGTTGTGGTCAATGGGGCGGAGTCTGGTTGGAGACCTGTATCCAGTGGAGTGCCTCAAGGGTCGGTACTGGGACCAGTATTATTCAATATATTCATCAATGACTTGGATGAGGGACTAGAGAGTACTATCAGCAAGTTTGCTGATGACACCAAGCTGGGAGGAGTGGCTGACACACCAGAAGGCTGTGCTGCCATTCAGCGAGACCTGGACAGGCTGGAGGGTTGGGCGGGGAAAAAATTAATGAAATATAACAAGGGTAAGTGTAGAGTCTTGCATCTGGGTAGGAACAACCCCAGGTTCCAGTATAAGTTGGGGAATGACTTATTAGAGAGCAGTGTAGGGGAAAGCGACCTGGGAGTCTTGGTGGACAGTAGGATGACCATGAGCCAGCAGTGTGCCTTTGTGGCCAGGAAGGCCAATGGCATCCTGGGGTGTATTAGAAGGGGGGTGGTTAGTAGGTCAAGAGAGGTTCTCCTTCCCCTCTACTCTGCCCTGGTGAGACCCCATCTGGAATACTGTGTCCAGTTCTGTGTCCCTCAGTTCAAGAAAGACAGGGAACTGCTGGAGAGAGTCCAGCACAGGGCAACTAGGATGATTAAGGGAGTGGAGCATCTCCCTTATGAGGAAAGGCTGAGGGAGCTGGGGCTCTTTAGTTTGGAGAAGAGGAGACTGAGGGGTGACCTCATTAATGTTTACAAATATATCAAGGGTGAGTGTCACGAGGATGGAGCCAGGCTCTTCTCGGTGACAACCACTGATAGGACAAGGGGTAATGGGCTGAAACTGGAACATAAGAGGTTCCGCTTAAACTCGAGAAGAAACTTCTTCTCAGTGAGGGTGACGGAACACTGGCACAGGCTGCCCAGAGAGGTTGTGGAGTCTCCTTCTCTGGAGACATTCAAGACCTGCCTGGACACGTTCCTATGTAGCATAATCTAGGCGTTCCTGCTCTGGCAGGGGGATTGGACTTGATGATCTTTCGAGGTCCCTTCCAATCCCTAGCATTCTGTGATTCTGTGAAACAGAATAATCATGAGAACATCTTTTGACTCGTATCATATGACCAAGTAAGTAGTTTCCACAGGAAAGAAATCCCAGAAATATAAAGCAGAGGCAAGAACTGAGGTGAAGTTATGGCACAGATCCTCAGTCTCAAGAGAGAAGAGATTTCTACATTCTCACTCTACATTTGCAGTTCTCACAGTTTAAATCTTATCTAGGATAAAGTGCTATCGGTGATAACATAAAAATGTTTTGTATGAGAATCTATGTATAACATTATGCACATAACTATAAAACAACTGTGGGAAAACTGAGCTTCTACAGAGACTTTCTACCTCTGCCTCATACTCCCACAGACAGACATACCTGGCCTTGAATTCTCACTTAAAGAACTGCAGCTTCAACCACGTTTCCACCAACACATCCTATTTATCTGAAAATCTTAAGAGCAGTATTCAAACAAGATTCAGCAACAGCTACTCAGCCATGTCTGTGTCCTACCAAAGCAAAGTGTAGCAAAACAGTCCCTTCAAAAATTTATGCCTCAGCTACTGAGGCCCTGCTCCCCGAGGAACCATAAGATAACTGGTTTAGCCAGATTAACCATGTCACGTGCTACCAGAATAATAGGGAACAGGTGAGTATAATGGACTATCAGTCTGCTCAGTTCTATGTAATTTTAAATAAGAATGGAACACTCAGAATCTTACATTCTGATCATGACAGGCAATAAATAATATTTGATTCAACCTGTGTACCCGTAGGAAAATGAGGTTTTTCTGCTTCAGATTTACAGTATTTCAGTCTGGTTATTTTTATAGACAAGAATCACTTGCTTTACAGTAACGTGACACCCTTGAGCTGGATTAAACATGTTATATTCTTGCAAAGTTAGCCATTTTTACACTTGAATAGTCAAGGTAAAAATTGGCAGTATCATACAACTCTAGTCAGGAGTCAAGTTTCCAACTGTGAAATGAAATTCTGTGAAGCGATTGAGTATGTGCAGTAAAAAAAAAATCCACTGCTATCCCCAAGCCTAGTGGGTAATGATTCCCTTATATAAAATGTATTGAATTGCCACTTACAAAACGAACTATTTTAAAGGAGAGAGCTAGGTCCTAGTGACAAGCTACTGAAGCTATCAAAATCTTCACAGAAGCTTTACACACATCTCTTCAAGACACCGTATAAGACAAAGACGAGAAACGAAAAAAACAGATACCTTTTGAGAAACAGAAATTGTTTCTTGGCATTCAATAAATAAATCAAGCATTTGATACAGATTGGAGCCACACAGGATTAAAAATGACAGTAAGTCCACCAAAGATAAACTCCAGAGTATATTTCTTCAGATATTTAAGAGGATTTTTTTGATCTCAGGAACACATATTAAGCTTATAAAAAAGATTTTTAAAAATGTTCATGTAAAACTCTGAATAAGGATTTTGGAATTCCAGGTTCTACACCGACATGAAAGTCATGAAAGCTCAGGTTTCAGTTTCTACCTGCATTCAAACGAATACTTTGTCTGTGTACCAGTTCACAGGCTTAACTGGGAGAACTGACGGGTTTTAATGCAGCAAAGGTAAGGAGAAGAGAGATTTGTTGGCTAGGACCATAGTCCTGTTCCTACTCATAGCCAAGCCAGATTTATCAAAGGAAACAAAAAAACACTTTTGTGTCCTCTTTGTCTTTTCTTCTTGGACTTGCACCCTATCTCACTGTCAAGCTGCCTCATCTCTCCCAAATTTATCACGGTTTACTAAACCCACAGTCTCAGAAATACAAACAGTCTTTTCACTTCTGGAGAATATCGCTAGACTCTGTCGGACAACCTGAAAGAAGTCAGAGTGCACAGAGAGTTAAGTTCAAGTTTCCGTGTTAAGGAGGGCAAGTTTACCTTCTTGTAACACAAGCTGCCTATTTCAGGACTTTGTCCTGCAGTTTTATGCTACCAAAACCTTACCACATAAACTTAATATAGCATGTAATTCTCCCACTGTGCCTCAGAGTGAACAAAGGGAACATGGTTTCTAGTAAAAAGACATCTTGTTTCAGGGAAGAGAACATACACAGTACATTCCACAGTAGGAATATTTACAGTACCAAAATCTTGCCTACCCTCCATAAAAATGGTTGAATATGCCATAGAAACAGATTCACTGCCAAAAAGGTGAATTTATGACACATTACTAGGTTGAGATTCCCATTAGGAAAATAAAAAGAAGAAAAAAACGCCCAGTTATTTAGCTTTTGGACTCCATTTGCAGTTTGCAGCTGTGCACAAACTTTGTTGTGAAAACTTAGGAACCTATGATCAGGCAATAGTTGAAAATATTTTGAATATTCCATCCTACTAAACAAATTAAGTGAAGCATCTTCTTCTTATCTCACTATTGAAAGTGTATCACTTAAATAATTCCTCTCACCCATCCTATTCATTCGACTGACTCCAGACTCTCTAGTACAATGTTCTTGTTACTGCACGTAATGAAGATGATGTAAATCACCATCCCTGTCGCTTCATTTTAAGTTTGTATTTAAAGTTAATGAGACAGTACTGCCTGAGTTACATAGCAAATGCATAAGAAAGTCCAGGACTAAACTCATTGTCCCTCCAGCATGCCTGATTGCTAGCCAAACACAGGTAGCTCTTAAACAAAAAATACCTGTGCTTTGGCAGACGCTACCTCTTTGTTGACTTTATAAACAAAGGTGATAACGATGACGCACAAGGCCACCAGCATATTTCACATTCAATGTTTTGAGTGGTCAGTATTTCATTACAATGGTTACTGGTAGATGACACATTCAATTTAGCACACAAAAACATTCTTCAAAAAACTAAGTTTAGGGGAGGCATCATTGAACAGGTCAGTGTAGGAACTGAAAGGCTCTGTAGTATATAAAAACAGCTTGGCTGAACTGTGATGTTATTAATTAATCAAAATATAATAAGCAATCTGCACACTTTAAGATGGTATATTCACAGAAGGGAAAGACACTACCCCTGGAAAACAAAAAGGAGACTCTTGGGACTGCCCTCATATTAAAGAGTGCAGTACAACTGTAAAGACTGTTTCTCTTTAAGCTACACATATAAGTAATTAAATATGCATATTGCTATATATGTAATTATTTAAATACAAGGTCATCATCAAGTAAAAAAGCCCTGTTCTCTTAAGGTCACTCAGTACAGAGGGTAACCATAACCACACAGCTCAACCACTATCATCACTACCGCAAAATCAAAGCACATTTCAATGAGTTGTCAGAAGAATTCCCTTTGCCCATAGACAGAGCAGACCACTTCTTTATTTCTCCTTGAGACTGCCAGTAGATTGTCTACCACCTTCCAGACAGAAATGTTGTAGAGCAAGCGAACATATGTTAGTAAAACTAGGCTCTGATGGAAGCCCTCACTTTGAGCTCTGAGAACTAAGATATTAAATTATTTTTATATCCTTAATGATATCAAAATTAAAATTACATAGTTTTACCTCCTCTCAACCCAGGCATGTCTGCTTAAGGCATCTCAGAAAGGGTTTTAGAAACTCTAGCTACTGTTCTTTAATCGACATAAGAAAGAAGTAATTCTACTGGCAGGCAGCCTTACAAAAGATACAGCTAAAAGCTGTGGTACATGGTACATGGTACATTACAAGTGAAATTATAGTCTGACAACATACAAACAAGAAAAATGAGAGCAATACCTGCTTAACAGCTGAACAATCTACTGCTATTAGAAAGTTAATAATACAGAGAGCTATTGCTTATTACAGTTTCTGAAAATGTCAGTCCAGAAAGTGTACCATGAAAGTACTTAAAATGATAATAAATAAAGGTGTAATTGCATTGGTCCAATAAGTTAAAGAGAAATGCAATTTGATTTGTAATAGTTAGAAGATATTTTTATAAGAAAATGTACAAAAAAAATTCTTCCTCCCTTCACCTTCATTTCTCTTTGCTTCAGCTGCTGCATTTCTTTTGAAAGACAATCTTCTCACAGAAATACTGACTGATCAAAAGCAAGTGAAAATGCACCTGTGAGTAATCCAGGTTTTCAGACTTCCCATTCAAATTAATTGCAGTTCCCTTTTCCAATATTCCCTGAAACACTATGCAGTAATACCAGTCTATATTTAGAGGTGAAAGAAGGTTTAAGGAAATGGCACTTCAGTTGTCACTCCCTAGATATCTCACCTCTAGGTTATGTCTACACTGCAGTCCCTGCATGGCAACCTTAATGGCTCCTCTCCACACTATTATCTCACCCATGCATTACAACACCAGAGCTCTGTTTGCCTCCCAGGACTGAGACATAGCATGAGTACTATTTAAAACAACACAGTCATGAAGGTCCTGGTCAGATTCCTGCCTAGGAGCTTGAATTCAGTCTCCCAGACTCTCGTCTTCTTCATCTTCTTCACCGTGTCACTAGCACCAACATGGTGCATGACTGCCAAGTTCCTCCTCCATACCTATGCAACCCGGACATCTCATTTAGTCTGCTACCTCTGCAGCAGTCCTGATGTTGAACCACTCTCAGTGCATGAGAATATTGGCCTTGGCTGGAGGATGTGTAACATCTAAAGGATTAGATGATTTCTTCTCAGCAGGCTATGTTCCTTCCATAAGACTTATGTCCTCCGTACAGTATAAGAGTTTTCACAAACAGAGTGGATACTACAACATCTTTTCTCAGTTCACCCATGAGCTTCTTCATTTCTTCATGCTGTTTTAAATCCCATTACCTTCACATCAGGTGAACAAATGTATTATGCTCTGGCAGGTGATTATTTACACCACATACTGTGGAATAAACTCAGCAGCCAAGAAAGATTTTGAGTAACCATACATATTTCCAAAGCATACAACAGTTTAGCCTCAACTAAAAATAGAAAAAGAAAAAAAAAAAAAAGGGTGAGGGGAGGAGGAAGAACAAAACAAAACAAAACCAAAAAACCCAAACACATTGGGACAAACAGTACAACAGTAACATGACACTCTTCATATGTCTGTCAGCCCAGGCTCTCACTGCAAACTACTCCTCCTAATTCAGCTACTGCTTTTGTACCCCTTGTGCCTCAGGCAAGATCCATCCCCCTTGTCAGGCTCAAAGGGATCACCGCGCCAAGCCCCATTGCATTTCTCTCACAAGCACTCAAAGGCTAATGTCCTTTTGCCCAACAAACTCTCCAGGTAATTGCCTAGAGAACATGACTACCACGACTGAAAAAGACACAAAAATCAACAAACAAAACATTTACCACACAAGGCAAATGCTCTGGAAGTTGTTTTCTATGCATGGTAAACTCTTTTCATGGAAATTCCAGAAACTTAGCATCTTGGTGTTCTTTGTCAAGTGTATTTGAAAGCTGCCGGAGTTCAAATCTTATCAAAGGAGGCATACAAACACACAGAGAGAGTACAATAACATTGGCCTTACTTAAATTGCAAGCAAAGACAAAAAAACACCTGCCTAATGGGAAAAACCAAAGAACCTGAGTAACTGGAGGTTAGCCTTAAAAACAGCTCTTTCCTGGTGCAACACTTCACCACCAACTACTAAAGTAGCTAGTTTTTATTTCTAAACTAATGCTTGGCACTTTAATCTATTTTACTTTCTCATCTCTTAATCAGATTTGCCAACACTTATCTTAAACATAGTATCTAAATGGCCATGCCTAATGTGCCTAAGAGCCTGTTTTTTAAAAAAAATCAGATACATATACTGGAATAAGCTGTAACCAGGACACAAGTATACAGGCTGGGAAGTCAAATGGACTGTTGATGTAATTCACTACGATCTAAACGAAAGCCCATATTCATGTAAGTTGTCTCTTTTTGTCAGTATTAGCCACATTTAAGCTATGCATGTGATACCATTCTACCAAGCATGAAGTAGTACAGCTTGTGTCCACAAACAAGTCATTTCCAATGCATTGTGCAGCAGCCAGTTCATGTGGCAGTTTGAATGTTATTTAGTCTTTTAACTGTCCATAAGAAAAAAAAATCATAGACAGATTAAACATCTCCTTCAAAACTCAACAGCATTTATGGACTTGTCAGCCCAATATACCACAAATTTTACCCTACTGCAAAGAACATATTTCTCTAGGAAATGGTCACAATAACTGTCATGGCTTTGGAAGCAACTAATTCCCTGTGGATAACACTGATCCTACTAAAATAAGTTCTACCCCTCAGAATTTCTTTCTGAGATTAAAGGACAAAACCTACATGCTCAGATTTATATTTTTAAACAAAAATACACACGAGTCTTTAATTAATACTTTCCACAGACTGGGTGACAGCCCATGTGTATTGCTCTGAACTAACTGAGCTAGAAACAAAGTATTAATGAAACACTTCATTAAAAACCTGCGTGCCCAGTGCTGCAATAAAGAATGCCTGCTTAACAGACATCAAGGCTATTAAGTTCTGATTTCAGCCTTTTCACGGCATCACCCTCTTGCGTGTTTTCAAACATGAACAGTTGCTTTCGGCAACAAAACCAATCAGAAGACTTCAAACCCCTCTGATAAAAAATAAAATGAGAATTTTATTAAAAAATCCTTTGTTAAACTATACAAAAAATAAGCACATACAGGGCAGAAAAATTAAGGGCATTGTTGGCTTTTACTGCCTATGTAAATTGAATATCATACCTGCAAGTAAGTTCTGAGTAAATATGGTCATTCCAGGGCTCCTAGATATTCCTATACACAGAAAAACCTGTAAACACAAGTTTTAGCAACAAAGCAATGACTTTAACAATGAGATAGTTCAGTTGCAAGTAATTATAACACTGCTCACTGTAATTATTAAACAAATGTGTCTTGGTGCCTATGATAATAAATAAGGAGCTTTACATACCATTTTAGAGAGAGATGTTAAGACAAAATAAACAATGCAAAGCAGCTCTCACTCACTATACAAGCGCTCTCTCCTTGTGAAGCCCCTAAAATAGATTTTGCATAATACATCTTACACGGAGTTTTGTGAGATTTAATTAATGCTGCAAAGTGCTTTGACATTAATGAAAAAAAATTGTCAGGGTAAAATATTAGTGTCAGACACACATTTTAGTTTGTGAAACATGTTTTTATCAGTAAAATTGAGACTTCACATCCCTAAACAATCATTTATATGAAGAAGAAATTTTTGAAATATTCCACACAAGGTGAAAATGAATTTATCTGGGTACATTTCCAAAATTGTAATTTTGTCGCTATGCATAATGAGCTACAGCTGTGCTCAACCTGTTTTCACGAGAAGCACTGCATCTATAAATATGTGCCAAACTTTTCACATTACCTGTATTTTTCACAATGAATTGACATTACGGTACTTACAGGTGATTACCCTATCTAATAAGCAGGAATCACACACCTCTGTAGTTATGTAACATACAATGATACATTGAAATCTGCTTAGGAAATTGCAAAATATTGTAACATCTATCAGAGTAACATCTTATATCTTGAATATCATGAAGAATAATCCTTGGAACTAAAATTCATAAATGCACTAGACATTAAAATTCTAGGACTTGGGAAGGAATTTGATTTGTCTCCTGTAATAATTTTCTCATGCCCTAATCCCAGATAATATATAGATATTCAGCACTAAAGCTTTAGTTGGGCAAGCTCTTTTTGCCAACATAAACTGATACAGCTGCCAAGAAAAGCACTAATACTATGTCTCCATTTCCCTCTTCTTACTGCTATAACTCTCCACACCTTTCTGCGGGCCAGCACAAGTTTTTACACAACTACATAATGAACTGGATCTGCAAACTGACCTACTCAAAAATTCAGACAGCAGGGGGGGGGCGGGGGGAGTGTCCTGTGAATTATTCTTCACAAAATTATTTTTAGTTACCTTTGAAAGTAATTCCATCAGTTTCAAACCTAAGGAAGGCTCACACATCTGGAAGCTTGGCTGCTTTTAACACCACATCGATAACAAAATAATAAAAGATACTACTCCTAACAGCCTTCTCCCACAAGCATCCTTATACTACCCATGTCTACAACAGTACTGTAACTGTTTCCACAGGACAATTCTTCTTACTACTCTGTTCTCCTTTTCAGTGAATTATGTGGCCCCGTTGGAAGCAAAGGAAGTATCTTACTAAAGTAAGAATTCTTCTAAACCAACATTCTCTGTATCCTTCCATTTCAAGGTTTTCAGCCTTTCATTGTGTTAAATACAGATGCTTCACATACTAACACTTTCTTTTTTTGTCTGATGATCCCTGTGGTATTTTTAATACTGTTCTCTATTTTATATTTGTAACATACTTTTACATTTAATAATATTCACTCCACTGGAAAAAAAACCAACAAACCTCAAACAAAACCCTATCATTTATAAGGTAAGCTTAACTACCTTTCTGAAAGACATACTTCTACTGCTGTGAAATTAGAGTAAGACACTGAAAAATTACTCTATTTCTACTACAGATATTCCTGTCAACTCATAGTTTTGCTAAAAATATGTGACTAATATCCATTATATAACGCTTGTTGCAGCTTTTATTCAACCTTTCCCCTTCATTAATTAGCATTTAACAACTGCTTCATCTTGTGGTTAATACCTGACCCGATGACTGAAGGAAGGTTAAGTCCCAATGTTAGCCGCTCTGCAATATTTCTTGCCAGCAAATACACAGGGATAACCTCTACAGAAAAGCTATATTTTCATGTCATATATGACAGTTGTTTTGTCTCCTCAAACATCTGTCTGTGACATTACTGAAAAATTCAGAGAATTCATGCTATTAAAAATTTTTCATTAAGTGCATACATCTGAACTTAACCACAAATAATTTCAGTATTTAAAAACAGCTTTTTCCTTCAATCAAGAAAAAAGAAAACAAACAAAACCCAAAAAGTCAGTATGACTTCTTTGTTCTATTGTTACATCTCAGTGATTGGCATGCTCACCTTGGAAGTGCATAGTGCTGTATTGCTCTGCATATTTTGCTAAAATGTCCACTAAGCTTTCTGCGTCTCTTTCTTTCTCTGATCAAGATGACAAAAGAGTGATATTAAGTATTATTTTCTCTAGTTACCCTGGGTTTTTTTCTTATTTATGCTTTTGCCTTACAGTTCAACAAATTCTTTGTGGGGAAAATCAAGTACCAGTAAGAAAGCAGTACTGAAAGAATTCATCACCAAGTCATATTCACAAGCAGCAAAATGTAGTGTATTACTGAGGATGAAGAAGATAATTTGGCAAATCAATTACAGTAACAGGTTTTTAAGCAAAGGAAGAAATAATTGTAGATACAAAAAAAAAAAAATGTATGTGAATTAAAAGCCTAGATTCAAAGATTCATAGATTTAAAAACTAGAAGGTGTCATTCCTGCTCTGGCAGGGGGGTTGGACTAGATGATCTCAAGGTTCCTTCCAACCCCTAACATTCTGTGATTCTATGATTATAATCACCTGCTCTGACTCTCCACATAATACATGCCAGGGAATTTCACTCAGTCATTCCTTCTGTAAACCCCAAAACTGGTGTGTGAGTTAAGACAGTGTTTTTACAAAGGCACTCAGTGAAGCATTGTCATTTCCTATAATAATATGCTCTTCTACCTAGATTATCCTCATCCTAGCTACTGTACATCGTATTTCTAATATGGAAGATATTGACTCTAATTTCTCTGCCACAATTCCAATCGATGACAACCGAGTCTGTTTCTCTAAACTCTTCCTGCATGGTTTCCTCAAACACCTGGGTTGGCATATTTTATTTCCTAGTTTATACTTCAAAGGAGAACACATATGAGTATCTGTGCAAATTTCTATAGCAGCTATAAAACAGGTAACTCTTCCTCCTAAAGGTCTACCACTCTCTATCATACCTACCTACAGACTTTCCATTTGCAAAGAAAACAGACTCAAATTCTGCAAAACATCAGTTCAAGGTGTAAACTTCTATTTTTAATGAAAGTCTGTAACTATATCACTATAGGAGTGAATCTAGAAGGTTTTTGGATTAGCCGGAAGTCAAGATACCCAATCTACCATCTGTGTCTTTTCTAACATTAATCTGGGTGGAAATACACAGAAATCAGGAATGAAACTCCTTTACACTGACTTGAGCTTTAACAAGCAGCCACTACTTTATTCGCTGCCAGGGACACTGGAGATCCCTTCACTTAACACATCGGGTGTCACAGCAGCCAAAGCTCTATCACATGCATATGCATTAGACAGATAATTATTCACTCTATTATTGGTTATACCTTTAAATTGGCCTCATTTCTCATGTAAATTAGCATGCACACTCCTTGCAGGTGGCGGGGGCACGTTTTCTTCGGCTTGAGTCAGTGGCTGCAATCTCGCCCCACCACCTTCACCTTTGGCTGAGTTTCAGTCTTTTTACAAATGTGTTTGTGAGATTTACGCACTCTCCTAATATTCGAGGTGAGAACTTTTGATTAGGAGACTTTCATTCATTTGGTCTGAACATCCTCAAGGACAAACAGCCTTTCTGCCCTAAGTACACACTATCTTTTCTACTAATAAACTCAAAGATTTAGTTGTTGCGTTCCATCCTCAAGGCAACATTCCTTTCAGGACTGATTCACCGTCCTTTAGGCAACAGTCTTGAAACGGAAACAATAACACATCAGCCTATCAGAAACTTATCAGAATGAAGTGAGTCAACCAGGACCGAACGTACATAGGAAAGCCAGTAAGTAAATTCTGCCACTGATGGGGTAATATTCTCTACTACCTGCTGCCTAGTACCTGTTTTTGCAATTTATAGTCTTACTGCGTAACACAAAATCTGTACTGGTGGCAGGCCCAAGTCCAGCAGCAGCAATGTAGTACTCTGAAACCACTCTCACCACAAGGAGGGCAACACCAGCTGCGGTATGACCAAAAAAAAATAATTCCAATTGCATTAGGACAAGAACTGCAGTTTCACTGAGTGACTAAAATAACCCTTGAGTAATCTGAGCAAAAATTACCTTGTGACGTTAAGCAGAGAAGAAATTTCTAAACCATATTGTTGATTGCTTTTACAACCAGTTGGATAGGAGACCACAAGAAAAAAAACAAACTGATTACTTGTTCCTAAATAACACGAAATATCTTCATCTGGTAGAAAATTTCATCACTGAAGTGCCATTGTGTCACGTGGATCTTTATATTCAGCATCTCTTCAGCAGCAACAAACATCACAATATCCACTTCAGGAAGAGAAGAGCTACACTAAAATGTGAACATTTGTTATAAAGACGATAAAGCAGACAACTATATAGGAAGCAGAGAACCATTGTGCTGTTAATTTCAATTAGAAAAGACTTGAGAAAGGGGGAAAGAGGCTTGGCTGCCTAAACTGCAAGGGAGGTTAACAGAAACTGGAAAGTATCCTCCAATAGACTGAAGAATTAGCAAATGAAGAAAGAAGAATTGTAAACACTGACATATAAATTAAACATATAGCTATACAGGAGGAAAAAAAAAAAACCTCTGAAAATCAAGTAGCTAAAGGAATCATAACTAAATCTACAAACAGGGCAAAAGTTGTCCTAGAGTTCTATATTCTCTATTTATGGTCAAGAAGTAAAGAAGCATTTAGAAATGATAAGACAATTTGCAGAGTTGCTCGGGTGCACTCTTTGCACTGATACTCACTGTGGAAGAAACCTAGTTAGGTTGCATATCACAGGTTTTCTTTTTGTGAGGAGGACAGAACAGGATCTCTATAAACAAGCTGCAGTGTATCTATTGACAAAAGCTCTAAGAAATAACCAGAACCAAATGCCACCGACATAAACCCTCTGAAAGCTACGATGAATAGCTGAATTACTAAGCTCCCATTAAAACTTCCTTGCAGGGCAAATACAATACTCAGTCATGCCAAGAGTATTCAAGGAGAACTATATATTTGTGAAACAGTACAAGACATTTTAGCAGAGACTCTAACAATGCTAAACACAAGTCCATAGTGGGAGTGTTGATTTTGCTTCCATAACGAGGACAGCTTTACAGATTCCTTGAAGTTCTGATGAAGACACCAATATACATGTGGATTGGGACTATCTGACCCAAAATTCCAATTGGCTTGTCCCTGTACTGTCAACAAAACACTACAGAAAAAAAAAAAAAAAAAAAGAAAAAAAAAAGTATTTTGTGTGAAAACAAAGTTGTTAAGAATTTTTGTTTTCACAAGGCATTCAATCAAACTGTGGAGCAGATTTTTCCTCAGACTGTAGAGCAATTCAAGAGTTACGTTATTCCATGAAACTCAGAGGACATCCCAGAAAATTGCACCTGAACTAATTCAGATTGCCTTCCAGCATAAGGAAATGCTGAGCTCTGAAGTGTAAAAGTTATTGCTGCATTTTCCTGGCAGTTTAAATTTCTCACACTAAACCTCAGGTGTAGGAAAGCACTTCAGTTCAAAGCTAGCAGTTACTTCTATAACTGTTTCTGAAGTGTTTGCAAGAGTATCTAGTGCAAATTAATTTCTATGACACTGGTTTAGAACCTATAAAAGAAAATCTTCATGATATTCAAATCTTTGTAATAAATTCCACTTAATGTGAATATTTTCATTTGATACATTTTAAATACCTGAGCCTCGCTTTCTTGTTTCACATTGCTTTTCTGTCTTCTGCTTAAATATTTTGCCTCTCAAAACAATCTGTAATAATTGCTCCTTGTTACTCTATTTTCCAAAATAGATTTTCTAAATAAAAATTAAAGTAATTATGGCTCACTGCTTGAATTTCAGTTCTTTCAACCTGCCTTGATTAAGGTGTGATGTTAGTGAGCACAAACATCCTCCCTTAGGCACTACGAAAGTATGAAGAAAGGCCACTTAAAAATTGTTTCCCTGCACACAGAGGTGGCAGCATCAAACTTCTCTTTTACTGAAATAAAATACAGAGCTTTTGTTTAAAACTGTGCATGTAAGAAAACAGATTCCATGAGTTTAGGAGTAACTTCATAGGGTTTCTTATTATTCTGTTTCCAAACACAAAATGTGATGCGGTTTGTTTTTTCTCTGTATTGTCAAAGTCTCTTTCAGCTGTAACTGTTAGAAAACTATGCCAAAACATACTTATGGGAGTTGTCAGGACCACGTAAACCTTCATTCTCTCTATTGCTTATATTCACTGGGCTCTAAGTTTTTAAAACTATGGCCGTCAGCTAAAACGATGTCCAGTGACCTCTATTTCTGTAGCACTGCAGAAATTAAACACGACTCACACCTGCACCACTCTGACACCCTACAAGGAAGGGCACGTTCAGGATCTCTGACCTTATAAGCTGGCCTGTACAGAATTGTTGTTAAGGGTGGAAAAGACCTCCAAAATCATCAAGTCCAGCCTACGACCCAACACCATGGCACTAAGTGCCACACCCAGGCTCTCCTTAAACACCTCCAGGGGTGGTGACTTTGCCACCTCCCTGGGCAGTGAATCCGAATGCCTGATCACCCTCATCCCCTCCTTGAGGAAGGGCTGCCTTATCATCAGCAAGATTAGCCTGAGGGAACATAGGGATGATTATCTGCTTTTCAGTACAACTGCCATAATTGCCTTTTTTTTTCCCTCCCATAATTATGTTGAGCACTTTCATTGACTTTACCCTGAGCTACGTCACTTGGGAACCTTCAAAATCCAGTGCCTACGATTCACTGTGAAGAGCCGTTCCAAGAGAGTAACTTTGAGTTCAGATGTCATGTGGGCCAGTACAGACTTGTTCACGCTTACGAAGCACCCTGAAAACAGGCGGGTGCTGGTTCACACACGCTCAGCATTCGAAGGTTCCTCTAACGCCACTCACAATTCCCACGCGTGGAAATCGTTCTGGAGATTTTACAAACCCGCGCTGTTGAGTCTGCGATCTCCCGTGGACAGGAGAAGTTATTCTAGGGACATTTCAGCACTCGGGAACATTTCAGCACTACCGCAACGCCGCCACCGCCACCTCCCGCGACCCCCCTCCCACTCCCCAGCCAACCCCTCCTCCTCCCACAAACTGACGACCGGAAGTGAAGAGCGACCGCCCATTCGCGCCTCTGACGCGCGGAGCTCGCCCAACCACAAGCCGGACCTCGGGACCACGTGACCGTGCGGAGCTACTCCGCACTACAACTCCCATCATGCCCCGGGGGAGAAACGGTTTCCTCCACTTCTCTTCTTCCGGCGCCGCCTCCCGCTCCCAGAAGGCGCGGGCGGAGCTGCGGGAAGGTCGCGGAGGGGAAGAGGGTCGCGGGGCCGTCCTGTCGGTGCCATGCTGTCTGCCGCCGTCCGCAGGTTTACCACCTCCGCCATCCGCAGGAGCCACTATGAGGAGGGTCCGGGAAAGGTAATGCGGCGTCCCGGACCTCTGCGGTGTGGCCTGAAGGTCGCGGGAAGGGGGCCTGGGGCGGCTGAGGGGAATGGCGGAGGCCCGGCGGGGGCGGAGAGGGCGGGAGGGCGGCGGATGGTGGCGGGGGAGGGTGACGGCTCTGTGCCGCTGCAGCGAGACGGAGGGAAGCGTGCCCCTGAGGGACGGTGCGCTGGCGGCGAGGGCCCGGCCTGGAGGCTGGCTCACGGGGCTCGCCCCTGGCGCGGACCCTGGGGAAGGGCCTGGAGGGAAACGGGGCGATTTCCGGAGAGGGGCCGCAAGAGTGGTGTTGGAGCCGCCATGCTGGCCTGCTTTGGCGCGGCAGGGTGAGACACAGAGGCCTCGTCCTGCCAGGGGCCTACTCAAGGTGAGCCGCTCGCTCGGGGAAGGGTTTTGCACAGAATCGGGTTCTTGCAGCCCCAATGAGAGTAACGGCTGCCTTGTTGCCAGTTTTCCAGCTGGTGTTGGGTAGGATTTCTGGGGTCTCCTGGTACCACTGCCATGGCCACAGCAAAGTGAATTTGTGGTGCAAAGGACTTTGTGTCCTTCCCTGTAGCCTTCTGCTTTGGCGGTACAGGTGATGAGCATTGCAGTATGAGGAGCAGCAATGATACTGTAAACGCTTTCTGATGTACCTGGCGCTTCACATGAAATCATACGTCTTGAAAACTATATTCACATACCTAATGAATGTGAGGAACGTCTTTGCAGTGAAGGTATTTAAGTATCTGAACAGGTTGCTTAGAAAAGCTGTTGGGCCTCTGTCTTCAGGGATGCTGGTACTTGACAAGACAAGGCCTTCAGCAAACTGTCTCTGCTTTGAATTGGGGAAGAGTGGACAAAATGGCCGCCAGAGGTCACATCCTAGCTATTATTCTAATTACTGTGGTTATTTCCTTAAAAGGAGGGGAAATTGTTTTGAGACTGGGTATTTATTTTGACAGTTTGACTCTACCTGTTAGCAGTCCAGGCTTCTCAACATTTTCAAATTGGTAAAGAAGTACCTATTGTATTGATTGCGAAACTAAAATTATTTTTTCTCTCCTAGAACCTTCCATTTTCTGTGGAGAACAAATGGCGGTTGCTCGCACTAATGTGTGCATTCTTCGGAAGTGGATTTGTTGCCCCTTTCGTTATAGTCAGGCACCAGCTTCTTAAGAAATGAAGAGGACAGCCTGTAATTGCACTAACTGGGTAACTGACTTAGCACGTTTTATAGCGTAGTGAAATCTGTTGCCAAAACTGAGCTTTAAAAAGTCTAACGTCATCTAAAACCATAACTACTTTTTTCAGCCTTTTGCAGTCAAACTCAAATAATGATTAGATTTAAGTTTGCTTCACAAGGCTGCTGCAGTCTCATTGACTTATGAACTTTGACTCCTCTAAGGCCACACCTCTGACTGCAGCTTCGTGATAGTCTGCAGCTGCGCTGAGGGAAGAGTGCTACTGATTTGATTTGGATAGTAACTGTTACTAAAACGGACATCTGCCTTCTTTGAGGAAATGTAGAGCTATACTTCATGTGATCTGTAGGAATAACTGGCATGTGTGATGTGAAAAAAACAGTATGAGACACTGTGATACTGTAAACGCTTTCTGATGTGCCAGTTAAAGCTCAGCGGAAAACAAGACTTCTTGAACTTTAGTTTAGCCATGTCGGAAAAATCACACCTTCTACGTAAAATATTCCTTACTTTTACAGGGTAAGGACCACTTAAAATGAGATAATTAACAGCAGAAATTATTTTAACTGATGCTTCCTAATAATACCAACAGACAAAAGAAGCCTCAAATAGTTTGGACTGCACAAGCATGCTATTTACACTTGAAAGGGCACTTCAGTTTATCTTAATTTAATTCCACTTTGGAGATACCTGTTATTGCTGGTTTTAAAATCTGAGAAGCAATAAGTCTTTTTGAGGAGCTGAAATGATCCAGATAGTTCTTGCAAGGAAATAACTCCTCACTGGAATCTTATCTCACAATTGGACAAATTGAAGTCATCTGTGCAGTTCCTTTGCCAGTCTGATGTTTTTGGCTCTCTAGACTGTGCAGAGGAAGGTAATCGGCAGACTTGTATTAAGCTTAAGAATTTAGAACTGTGTGATTTCATGTGGTGGATGAAGCAAAGCCCATAAAATTTCTAGTAGTTAAAGCATCTGTTTACAGCATTTCTGTATTCAAAGGTAATTCTTAGTAGAATTCTTAAATCTGTTAAACCTTTTCTTTTTTTTTTTTTTTTTGTCTCCAGAGTTGAACTCTTCTACACAACATCTTTCAATGGAAAAAGGATAGCTACAATTGTGTACCATGCTTGATGTGTCTAAATAAAATCTTAAATCTGAAAATCTTGGGCTGTGTATTTTCTGAAACTCTTAAAGTGATTTTGACAACTGGTGTACACTGAGAACCCCTTCAAATTGCAGTGTATACACATTAAACTAAACTAGTTGTTATGTATAAAAATAGAGGGTTGCAAAATTGGATTTCAAGGCTTAAGTTGTGCTTACCATTTTTAGTATAAATGTGTAAGCAGTTTTACTAAAGCCGTGTGGTCTTCTCAGGTGCTCTTCATACTACTCAGAGCAGTGACCTGGGACAGATTGTAACTGATGAGGCTCACTGCGGATGTACTGTCACCATAATCCATGATGCAGAATTTTTTTCTTCAGTATTTTGAGTTGATCACTTGAGAACATTTTATTTGGCTTTGCTTCCACACTCATCTCTTCTAAGGAGCTGCTGTTACTCGATCTCTCTACTGTGCTACATTACTTCTACTCTGAGGTGGAACCTACAGGTTGCCATGCAGGTGTCATTAGGCTTCAGGCTCATGATCACCCAGCCTCAACAGAAATTTATACCATATCAAAATTTTTATTTCTTCAGATCCGTAGCTGGAAAGAATTCATAGCTTTCACTTTGAAGCTCTAGTCAGAGCAGAGGTTCATGCCTAGTATTGGGGCCGGTCATTTAGGAGCTGTGAAGAGTGCTGGTAGGATGCTTCTACCAACTTGAGTGTGACAATTGGATGTTTATATTTGTGGCCCACTTAATGGCGTGATTAGAAGGTCATTTTTACATACAGTCCTCGTTGGTTAGAGATGCAGGGTGTGAAAGGCACCAATATAACCCTATAGTAGTTGCTTCAACCTTGGAACGAATGCTGTCGGCTGGTAAATATTGAGTCGCTTTCCTTCAGTGAGGTTTTCTAGTTTAATTTTTTCCTCCCTAAAGTGCCCTTGTGCATTGGTAATGGAACATCTTATCCTTGGTCCTGTCTCTGAGCATATCAAGGATAAGAACGTTATTAGGAGCAGTCAGCATGGCTTTGTCAAGGGGAAGTCATGTTTGACCAACCTGATAACCTTTTATGAAGACATAACCAGGTGGATGGATGGTGGCCGTGCAGTGGATGTGGTCTGCCTGAACATCAGCAAGGCCTTTGACACCGTCTCCCACAGCATCCTCATAGGTAAACTGAGGAAGTGTGGTCTGGGTGACCAAGTAGTGAGGTGGGTCACTAACTTGTTGAAGGGAAGAAGTCAGAGAGTTGTGGTCAATGGAACAGAGTCTAGTTGAAGACCTGTGTCTAGTGGGGTCCCTCAGGGGTCAGTGCTTGGGACGGTGCTTTTTAATATATTCATCAGTGATCTGGGTGAGGGATTAGAGAGCGTTGTCAGCAAGTTTGCTGATGATACGAAACTGGGAAGAGTGGTTGACACCCCAGAAGGCTGTGCTGCAATTCAGAGAAACCTGGACAGGCTGGAGGGCTGGGCAGGGAGAAATCTTATGCGGTTCAACAAGGGCAAGTGTAGAGTTTTGTACCTGGGAAAGAATAACCCCATGTACCAGTATAGGTTGGGGACTGCCCTGCTGGAGAGCAGGGCAGGGGAAAGGGACCTGGGGGTTCTAGTGGACAGCAGGATGCCCATGAGCCAGCAATGTGCCCTCTTGGTCAAGAAGGCCAGTGGCATCCTGGGGTGTGTTAGAAGGGGAGTAGCAAGTAGGTCAAGAGAGGTCCTCCTACCCCTCTACTCTGCCCTGGTGAGGCCACATCTGGAATATTGTGTCCAGTTCTGGGCCCCTCAGTTCAAGAAGGACAGGGAGCTGCTTGAGAGAGTCCAGCGCAGAGCCACAAAGATGGTGAAGGGAGTGGAACATCTCCCTTATGAGGAAAGGCTGAAGGAGCTGGGTCTCTTTAGCTTGGAGGAGAGGAGGCTGAGGGGTGACCTCATTAATGTTTACAAATATGTCAAGGGGGTGTGTCAGGAGGATGGAGCCAGGCTCTTTTCAGCAGCGTCCATTGACAGGACAAGGGGCAATGAGTGCAAGCTGGAACATAGGAGGTTCCATAAAAATACTAGCAAAAACATTTTCCCCGTGAGGGTGACAGAGCCCTGGCACAGGCTGCCCAGGGAGGTTGTGGAGTCTCCTTCTCTGGGGACGTTCAAAACCCGTCTGGACACGTTCCTGTGCAATCTACTGTAGGTGATCCTGGTCTGGCAGGGGGATTAGTCTAGATGATCTTTGAGGTCCCTTCCAACCTCTTAACACTCTGTGATTAGCACGGTGCCTTTAATGTGTCCTGGAACATCTGCCAGTTAGTTAACTGGTTGTTTCATAGATGTTCAGGTTCTGTTGTTCAAGTCTGTGGACAGTAGTTTGTCTTCAAATGCTGTCAGCAGGTGTGTGTGGAAAAGCAGTAAAGTACTGTTCAAAACAGAATATTCTTTTAGGGGTGACTGTAAAATGCTGATGACTAGTGTTTGAAGAGCCTGAGCTGGGAACAGAGTAATAACATCTCTTGCTACAACGTCTTCAGTAGAGCTGAAAGGAAGCGTAATGAAGCATGAGTGGTTTTGACTAAATGAGCAGCAAAGGGTGCAAAAAAGTGACACTTTAGAAAGGCAGATTCACAGAAAAGATCCGAACTATAATGGGCAAGAATGCTTTATGACTGTGACATGTACAATTATACAGTGTTTGTTTCTTAATGTGCTCTCTGCAGAGTAATGCCTGCAGAGACTTGGTGAGCACATCTCAAGGGGCAAACACGAGCTGTGTTCACTGTTGGTGTTACAGGAGCAGCATGCTGAGGCAGCTTGGGAATCTGAAAGGTGGCAATTTCTTGGTCTGTGTGTTGGGATTTCCTGAGGTTTCCACCCTTTTTGTGCAAAAGTAAAAAAGGGAGCTCTCAGGTGACGGTCTGTTTGCCTCCAGCTGCAGGTGAGCAGATCAAATGTTTATTGCACAAGGCTGAGTGCAAATGGAAGCCTGTTAAAGGATCATGTTTCTGATCACAAACGCAGCTTCCACTGCATGTTTAGTTCCCTTTATTTGTTCTTTAAATGATTGCTTTGGTTTGGTAAATTTTCCCTCTTACTCCCAAGTCCTTGATTTATTTGGAAAGAGCAAGTATCATCCATGAAGTTTGTCTTGTGGACTAGGCAAACCAGTTCCTGTAGTCTACTTAAAAATAAGGTCTCTTTTATGAGTATCATCCCGTTCTCTGTACTTTTTTTAATATATTTTTGACATTGTGTGGTTATACTTCAAACAGTTATTTTTAGATTAAGTCTTACAGACTTTCTCCTCATGATATATTCTAAAACTAATCTTTTTTTTTTTCATGGTGTCATTGCATTGATGGATCATAGTCGTTTAGGAGCAGAGAGGTCCTGGGGGCATCTAGTTACAAGAAGTTTTCAGATTACGACCCTGTTTCCAACCCTGCCACCAACTTATAAAAATTACTGATGTGAATCGCAATACTCATAACCTTTAATCTTCTGCTGATTTAGTTAATTTCTATTTCTGGAACTACAAGGCATACTCTGGGGAATGGTCTGAGCCACCATTGTGCTGGTGATTGTCTTGAGCAGTTACCTACTCTACTCCCACTCCGTGTTGCCAGCAAGAGTCATAGAAATATCAAATTATATCAGCGCTGCTTTGGATAAGTTAACTGACTTAAATGTTAGTAACTGATGTTAGTCATCAACTATCATTAGATAAACCCGTGTTCATGGTGTCCCATTATTAATCCTGTTTAAAAGAAAATGTAGTAATTTTTATTTTTTAGCATTCCAAGGCAATCTGCTCAGTTAATGTAAAAATGCTGGGTTTGATTGTGCAGCTCTCCAGTAGTTAGCTTGTATTTTTAATATAACACCTGCATACTGTGACATTCAAAATGAATAGCCATATTCTCCATTTACTGTAAAATGTTATTCTTAGGTGCTGCTGAAGTTGTAATTACTCCCTTTGGAACTGAACTATTTCTGAACATGACTTGCTTGGGCAGTTTTCAGTAATTTTCAAGCCCCATCAATTATCAAGTCCATGAGTTCTCTGTCTGACTTAAGTAATTGGTTCCCTTAGGTTTTCAAAACTTTCACTTCTGTAACACAAACACATTAACAGATCTGGTTTGATATATCTTTTTATTAATGCAAACTGAGACAGTCCGCATTCTACTACTAGATTAGCTATAATCTCATCACTGTTTGATAAAGCAAAAGCTGAAATCTTTCATTTGGTTTCTTGGGTGGAAAATAGTGGTTGTCAACTGAGAGATAGGTGGCTTCTGTCATTATTATCAGATGTTTGACAGTGGTTCAGAGAGGCACAACTGCAGATTCTGTTTATTTCTTCTGCTGTTATGAGAAGACCAGTGCTTATAGCCAAGCTCGATTTATGTGCCAGAGCATGGAGTACCTTACCTCTTCAACTATTTTCTATTTGTGTGTTTATTTATTTTTTTTTACTGCTACTCACAAAATTATGCTGGTCTTAGTTTTTCTTGCTTTACTCAGTGGTTTCCTGTGGAAGTTCTCTTACTCCTTTATTTGCATATAAACAGCTAAGTAGGTGTTTTGGTTTGGCCTGGCCAGATTTCAGCGGCGGGGTCGGGGGGGGGGAGCTGCAGGGTGGCTTCTGTAAGAAGCTGCTAGAAGCTCCCCAAGATTGATAGAGCCAATGCCAGCCGGCTACAAAGAGGGACCCGCCGCTGGCCAAGGCTGAGCCTATCAGTAAGGTGATAGCAGAGGAACGCCTCTGTGAAAAACATATTTAAGAATGGGGAAAAGAACTGTGCCATTAACAGCTGGCACAGAGATGGAGGAGTGAGAATCTGTGCAGACACCAAGGTCAATGAAGAAGGGCGGGGGGGGAGGATGAGCTCCAGGCACCGGAGCAGAAGGAGTCCCCCGGGTCCGTGGTGAAGACCATGGTGAAGCGGGTTGTCCCCCTGCAGCCCATGGGCGTGGTGCAGATGTCCACCGTGAGGATCACTGCGTAGATGTCCACCGAGGATTCCACGCCGTGTGGGTGGATTGCCTGAAAGGGGACTGTAGCCCGTGGGAAGCCCACATCAGAGCAAGTTGCTGCCGGAACCTGTAGCCCGTGGAAGAGAGGAATGCCCACGCTGGAGCAGGTTGGCCGGTGGGACTTTTAGGACGTTGTGGGTGGCTCATGCTGGAGCAGTTTCCCCCGAAGGACTGCGCCTCAGACTCACGAGGGGTGGGCTACCCCTCGTGAGGTCTCTCCCGTTGGGCAGTTTGTGATGAATTGCCCTTCGTGGGACGACTCACGTGGAGAAGAGAGCGTGAAGCTTGTCTCCCGTGAGAGGGACCCCACAGTGGCCCTGGGGAAGAGTGAAGAGTCCTCCCCCGGAGTGAAGAAGCGGTGGAACCAACGTCGGATGAACTGACCGCAGCCCCCATTCCCTGTCCCCCTGCGCCGCTCGGGGGGAGGAGGTGGAGAAACCAGGATTGGTGTTAAACCCGGGAAGAAGAGAGGGATGGGGGGAAGGTGTTCTGTTTAAGATTTGTTTGCTCTTTCTCACTCCTCACTACTCCTCTCTGATTAGTTCTTTTAATAAATGTACCTAATTTCCCCAAAACTGAGTCTGTTTTGCCAGGGACGGTAAATGAGGGTGATCTCCCTGTCCTTATCTCAAACCCTGAGCCCTTGGAGATATTTTCTCCCCCTGTTCAACAGTGAAGAGGGGAGTGAGTGAGCGGCTGTGTGGGTACCTGGCGACCGGCCAGGGTCAACCCACGACAGTAGGTAAGCCAGAGAAATTCAGGAAGATTTTTGAAATAAACCTATTAACGACCGCTGTTTGTGGCATCTCTCAACTAATTTCTTCCATGCCTGGGTCCATAGGGTGGAAAACCTATTCATGGCAGCAAAATGCTAGAGCAGAGGCTGAGTGATCTCTGATGGGAAACCTTGTGTCAGGAAGCAATGCTGTGGAAAAAATAACTTGAGCAAAAAAAATACCCTGTTTGAGATACTAATGCATGGCTTCAAGAGGTGCTGAGCTGCTGAGTCTTGTCTTCACATAGATGGGACCAGCTCAGCTCTGCAGACTGGCAAGCCCTACCTTGTCATTCCCCTGCACAAGTTAGGGGATAGGTTTGAGGAGTTTGTGGCCCTATTAAATAACAAGTGTTTGTTGACCCCAAAGGAATCAGAATCCCATTTGGGAACGGCTTCTCTAAACACATTCCCACTGCAGATATTAACATGGAAATACCCAACCCTGAGTGACTCCAGAGATCAAGATGTCACTATACATATGTGAGAAGGAGCTGATGTTTAATGGAAATAAGTAGGATCAGATCACATTTGTTAAAAAATGGGAGTTGTAGAATTAAACTGTTCAAAACATGAGTATATTCCATCACACCCAGCTATGTAATAGTCAAAGAAATAATTTTTTTTCAAATACCCCTTTAGAGCACCTTGACTTGGTAGAAGATAAATCAATTGAAAAAACAACAGCTAGAAAAATAAAACACAGGCTTGATGTTACTGGCCAAAAGCAATACGTAAGTGGTGCTTCTCTATCATTAAAATCGTGTGAGGGGAAAAAAGTTGTTAAAGGACATCTGGGAAATAACCCAGCTGTGTGACTTATAGTATCTTTTGCTTACTAGATGCCAATTTTAGGTATCTTTTACAGTCCTTGATTTTTTCCAATTTTCTCGTTATAATTTTCCATTTCACAAATTCTATTTTTGCTTCAATTCAAAGTAGTTGCACTTTGTTTCCAGAGAGGTTTACACTTCAGCATTTTAGTTATGTTAGATATCAATAGTCTTCAAGCAGTTTCTCAATTAAATCCAAGACAATATGATTTGGATGTCCTTATGTTTTAGTATCTGAAATATTTCCCGTTTGGGGATCTTTCTGTCTTACTCTAGAATATTACTTTGTCTCATTTCACAGCTGAACATTCACAAAATCTTTATGAAATGCTCTGAACCTATTGAAGTATTTCAACAGAGGGAAGAAAAGAGTGTATCAGAGGTTAAAAAATTAGAGAAATAGCAAATGATGAATGTTTGACACAAACAGGATGACAAAGAAATGCTTCATGTGTCTCTTCTGTGTGTTTGTATTACGTATCTCAGGGATGTACAGAGGTAACTAATTCTTAATCAACCTGACAGATAAAACCGAGTGTTGACAACTGCAGGGTGATAATGGGGCAATTTAAAGTCTCACAGAGGTGATGTATCCTGAATGAATTGTGATCGGTCTAGCAGAAGATGCCATTGCGGGCTGCTGAACAAGAACATCTGCTCAGTGTACAGCGGTAATCAAACGGGCAAGGAGGATGTTAATCTCTTCTACATCATGTAATGGAAACCAGAATTACAGATATCGCAGTGCCATTGTATACATTCAAATGGTATGCCGCTCCTTGAACACCTCTGCAGAGGGTGAAGAGGTTCTGTTTGCTCGTTAGTCTGCTTGCTTTTAAAGGCGGGAAAATGTAGCATCACCTTCGAACGGCTCGGGGAATGAAGGACTTGTGTTAAGTTACATTAAATGGAGTAAGTATTTTGATTTGATGAGTGGTATCGTATAATTTTTCCAATCAAATGTTTCTGGAATTTCTTTCAGCAGTACAATTTATTATTTTCTAATCCAATTTTCAGAAAGCAATGGGCATTAGATTTTTTTCTGCCTAAAGAACAGACATTCCAAGTTTTGTTCAGTTCTGCATTGACATATCTGGTGTTAACTCAAATTGAAGACAGGGTAACGGATTTGCTGGACCACACTTCTGAACTTCTGTGGGGAATCATTATGTAATAGATGCATAATCGTTTAGATGTAGTATTGGAGGAGATGGTTTAAGGGTGAGCTTTGTCGAGTAGGGTTATAGGTTGGACTTTATGATCCCAAGGCTCTTTTCCAACCTGGATGATTCTATGATTCTATATTAGTACAAGAGATATCTGGGCTAAGTTTTTACTTGCTTTAAACTAAGTTACTGATGACTATTTGAGAATAGTATGTTACCCTATGTAAAAATTAAAATATGAGTTGCTTACTAAAATTATATAAAAAACTTTTTACTACTAATTAAATAGTAGATTAAAAATATAAGTTATCAGCTATTCTTTTCCTTTTTGTGTTTCTTGCTGGCCTAAGATTTTTCTCTCTGTTTGAGGTTAGTGTAGGAACATGAAGCAATTTAGAGGTTTATAAACAACTTGAGCTTGAGGAAGAAAATATGGAAGTAGAGATATGGTCGTCATGACAACCAAATTAGCAGCCGTTCTTGTTCTACATAAGTAATGGATGAGAGCTTGGACGGTACTGCAGAAGCTAACACGTGAAAATATTTTGTATTCTTAAAGGTCCTATATACATTGCATTTCATTACCTTGACTGATTTCCAGAATCTCAGTGTAGCAATATTGGTGGGAATTATTAAAAAAAAAATTAGGATTGGTAAGGGGAAAAAAAAGGGAGGGAGGGAGGAAGGGGGGATCACTAACTTTGTTGCTTCCATGTAAAAGAAATTGATTATTTTCAACTTCACAAACAAGAAGATAAAGTTACAGAAAAGTCAAGTGATTACCCCTACTAAGTCATAGCATATCTGGGACACAAACAGTCTGTCCAGTGGTATAAAAATACTTCTGCCTCTTCTCACCTCAGTGAGGGACATAAAAGAGCTGTAAGAGATACATGTAACCATTATTTTCATGTGTGAAAACATGTAGTGGGGCAAAACAGAGATTGTTTAACTGGAAATTGGAATGGGTATCAGAGGAAGACAATGATACACTAATGTGTTGGTACAGATACTGTAATCACTTAGCCAATCATCACTGAAAGACACAGGTAGAAAAATGGGAAGAACGCTCTCAAGTTTAGGATATGTAGTACTGGAAACACAGACTTTGGAATATTATTGACAGGTTTATGGCAGATCCAGATAAGAAGACAAGGACTTTAAGACCCTCTGTACAGATAGGACTGCATGCAATTAATCATTAGTCCAATTAAATAAAGCACAAAAATAGAATTGCACCTCCTCTGCCATATACATAGGTTTTATCAGAGCCAGAGGTGTTAATGGCCTGTTCCTGCAAACTCTGAATGCCAGCCTCTGACCTACTCCCTAACCAGCTTTTATTTTCTCTGATTGTAGCAAGAAGATAAATGTTAGTTGCTCTCTAGGATGATACGCTCAATAAGTTTGACTTGCATTTAAATGAGTTTAAAATAATAGTATTTGCTGGAATTAATGTGATCCACTGTTCCTTTTTCAGTATTCCATGAATAATATTAAGTTATTTTCTCTGGTTGTTCTTTTTCCATTAGCTATGTAGAGCATGCAGCTCTTTGAAAAATGTCAGTGTATAAATAGTGTTGCTGAGAACCTAATCCAGAGCCAACAACAAAATGTGGAAATGTACCTTATTGGTAAAAAAATGGTGCATGTAAAAATGATGACAGGTAGTGGAAAGAGAGAGTTGGGAGGAAAGAGTGTGGTCTGAGGTTTCATTTCCTTTTTTTTTTTTCCTAAAATTTTTATTGCAATGTTAGATTTTGTAATTGCTTAAGGGTTTTTTTAGACTAAGTGTAGGAGAAGGAAGTGTTCCGTAATTCTGGACTAAATGTAGTTTTGTGAACACGAGGAGAAAGATCTCATTCTTGAGGAAGGGAAAACCTTGTAGCTGCTAACCTGCAGCATCGGTCATCATGGCTATTTGATTAAAAGAAGCTTTGCAGTTAAACAAAGCTATTAGCCATTGCTGGAAACAGTGGCAGGATGGGCTGTTGGGTCAAAAAAAAAAAAAAAAAAAGAGTGAACATGTATATACAAGTCATTAATATGAATGAGCAATTCTTTTTGCATGAGTTCTTGAGCCATTCAAGTAATTGAAAGTGAAAGCTAAAGAATACGAGCCTCTCTGAAGAAGATCCATCTCTGTAAGACCTTGTTTTGCAGAGATTTTTTTTCTGACAGCCCTGAAGCACTGCTGCTTCAGATTTAGGGACAGTTAATTGGAAACTTTTCTGGGAACATGCATGTCATTGTGCTCCAAAATTATTCAGGCTGTGCATCTATCAGCTCCCCCCGCCCTCATCCCACTGCTGTCACTTTCCTTTCCTGTTTGTTTTTCCAGACATGCTGCTGTCCTCTGAATCCAATACTGCAGAAAATTGTTTTCAGCCAAACAGCAGCAGTTAAGTTGTTAACTCACTATTATCTTAGCCCACTGTCAGGAGCTATAAATGCCTCTTTATAGCCCAGCTGGGAGTATTTCAGTGCTGGCTTTACAAAGCTTGGTGTGGGGTGTTTTTTTCTTAAGAGAGCAGGACAAAGACTGGCAATCCCTAAATGAGGTCTTCCTTTTTATATTCTGAAGTGGTAGTGTAAAGAGGGAGGTAGTCTGCAAAAGGATTTAGATACTGCATCATTTAACTTGTTATGCACAGTTTAAGTGGCTCTTGCCCGGTACACGATGCAAAAGGAGAGTACGGCACCTGACAGCTTATCTACAGGAAAAATTAACTACCTGAAGGTGTGAGTTTAAAATTACTTAAACTTTATTTGATTCTTGATTTGACACTGCTTTCAAGTTAAAGTAGTCCTCTATCAATTCAATTTAAATTTACTGCTGGAATCAATGTAGGGAAAAAAAAACCAAAAAAACAATTACTCGAATACTAAGTAGGTCAGCAAAAACTTAACTGATAGCATTTTAGATAGTTAAATATTTTTTTAAGAAATTCAGGTTGGTTTTTTTTCTGAGGTTTGCTATGTAGGCAACGCTAAGAATGAGATGTGCAAATCCCAGAAATTCAAGCAAAGCACCAACACCAGTACGATACCATGCACTAGGGGAGGGCTCAGGTAGGGCTATGTCCTAAAATTTTTAGAGGTATATTTTTCACTTCATTATAGAAAGACCCTAAATTAATAATCAACCTAATTTTATGTGGAAGATGACTGTCAGCACTTCCTTCAGTGAGTGTTTAAATACAATCATATATAGTTAATATAACAATCCTTCTTATGCATACCTCCAGTGGGTGGTACTGAAAGCACACCCTCATCAGTGTCTTTGAAAGTGTGTGAATTAAAGTACATCCTTAGGAAGACACCAGAGATCACTTGAAACTGAACCTTGATCTCTCATGTTCTGCACCAAAGCTCCCCTGGGTGGGAGGTGACCGCATACGGCTTCTTTCTCCAGCTAAATTTAGACACCCCTCCAGTAGCCATGAGAACACCCACTATATCAGGTCATGCAGGTGGGAAAATAACTGCAGGTTCTGCTTTTGAAAATGGCATTACTTTCAGGTACATACTCTAAAAGGTTTTCCTGAAATTATAGGAGAAGGAAAACACAATATGTTATCATAGACTGAAAACATTAATTTCTTAAACCCTCTAGCAATTTTCAGGTAAGATTACTAAATGAAACTTTTGCGCTCCCCTAGAAATCAATGACCTTTGAAAAATTAGTGACCAAACAGAAATAGAAGACAACTCAAGGTAAGTCTATTGACAAAAGAGAAAAAAAACAAGAGTTAAAACCATTTCACTGAAGATAATACAATGGAGGTTTCTACTAGATGAGAGACACTAAGTCAAGGTTAAAATGTCTTACATCTGCAACAAATCATGTTTAAGAAAAACTGCCCACCAAAAGGCATTTGTCCACCTGCCAAGTGAGAAGAACAGAGAAAAATTGAGATCTAATTTTCCCCGGGTTTATCCTCACTGCCTCAGTCTTCTTGTGAATAACCATCTGTGAGTTTTTAGAGGTACAGCCAGCAGGTCCACGGGCAGCCTGGATGGATCTGGTTTTGGGGGGTGGCTGAGTTAGCGAGTTGAACAGCGTGGATTCAAGTGACACCCTGCCACTACTGGTGGGGCAGAGAGCAGGATCATGGTTTTAGCGCAAAACAATGCACCGAACACACACATGAACCCGCAAATGGGTTTTGGTAGCTGTGTGGAAAAAATAACAGTATTTCTTGCTGTCCTAAAGAAACAGAAATCAAGATTGCTATCTACAGCTTAGATGCTATGTTAACTGTTACTGAATTAAGCCATTTATAATTACAGGAGGACTTTAAAAATAAAATAACAGCAATGGATCTCCTTATTCTGGCTTTTATTTTCCATAACATTCGTGATCCAAGGTACACAGTTCTGAATATGCAATCTCAAATGATTCAGACAGGCTAGTTTTTCAGAAAATATCTGCCAACTCTCTTTGTGATCAATGCAGAGTTTGTGAAGTTATAATCCACCAATATCAGAAATCATTAAACTAAAAATAATTCAGAAAAAAATCAGCCATTATATTTAAAGAGCTATGTTGTTGCTTAACCCTAAATATTTTTCTTCTCAGAAATTTTTATCACCTCACTAGCCATTCTGGATATCAACAGCTTCTCCATTTCTATCAATAAGTGTCCTATGAAACTTCAACCCTCATCCCCAGTTACTGTTGATGGTTAGCTACCTGCTTAAGAGTCCCATTCAAGCGCTGGTACTTTCAAGTCTTGCAGGCTTCTTGCAAAATGCGAAAGTACTTCAGGTGACAAGGGGCTATCTGGCTTCATGATGTCTCTTACTCTTGCAGGGTGTTAGCCATTCATGGCTCCTTCCCTCTCCATCATAATCTTCTGCAGGTTATTCTGTCACATTTAGCTTCTTACTTAGCAGTAAAATTAGAAAGCACTCAAAACCAAAAAAGCAGTCAAAGCTTTATGACATTGTCATGCTGTAGTGCAGATGAGGTTTTAAGCTAGTGAGGATGACACTGCTAATACCACAGAAATCAGATGTTCAGAACGGAAATGATTAAGTGACTTTGGAAAGTTCAAGTTTTCCTTATTGAGTGTTTTCACACACTGGAAAAGATATTTACATTGCTTGAAGTACAGGCATATTTTCAAAAAACATAGAAAAGCCCTAGCAAAAGGTGTTGTAGGTTTTGTTTTGCCAGAGAAGCTGCAAAATAGCAATTGGATATATTCAAAGTCCATCTAACTAAGAAATTCCTCTGCATTTCAGTAAAAAACAAAAAAAAAAAAAATGAAAAATTGGGTCAATTATTTGTGTTGCTGTTTTATTTAGCTCTGTTTGATGCATCTTTTCCTAGTTGGTTTTCTTTCTTTTTTTGTGTGCGTACAGTGTTAACAGGTAACAAGAACTTACAGAAGTGTCTGAATGTTTCAAGTTGCTCTCTGTTACACTGAAAAATAGTATTTACTTGGGAATGAATATGCACAGAATGATGAAATTAAAATCATTCATAAAACTTTCCCATTATATTTCCTCCTATTTTGTAATGCTTAGCCATAAAACCTAACTTTTCTAAAACTTCATTCTTTGCACAGAATGATTATTTACACAGCACTGCAATATCTGAATAAATATTGTCTCTTATTTGATTTCTTTGCTCAGTTCAGGTGGTCTCATATGAAAGTCCAAAGGACTGCGATCATTCCCTTAGCTCGTTTTCTCAACAGGCAGTGTTTTTACATTGCTGTGTTTCTATAATAAGTATTAAAAGTGGAAGAAAATTGAAATACATGCTCAAATGTTTGCCAGAAAATTAGATGTTCTGGACTACTGCCAAGGACAAGGGAAAGAATTCCCAGTAAATCATCCAACAGATACTACCCGTCCATTCAAAGAGCATCTTAAAGAGCAGAGTACTCCTTCATTTTGTGGGGCTCATAAAATTCAGCAGTACCTAAATTAGGTTGTCGTTTCATGTAGTTTTGCACAAATGCTTGATTTCTCTATAATGTCTGGAAATAATTTGTTAAATGTCTCAGGCTTCCCTCAGATATTGCTGACTGTCTAAAACATCACCTGTCAGGAAGAAATGACCTTTCTGTGAAGAAAACAATCGTTGGTTATGTCTTTTTAAATGCTGATAGACTTAAGTGAGACCAACAACAACGGCAAGATTTATTGTGCAAAACCACACAGTATATACACACCATCAGGTAACTTTGCATTCTCTGATGAATAAACAATTGAAGTCATAATTGTTTGTGCATTCTGGCAAATGTCAACAAAATCAAACATCTGTCATGCCAGATAAGGAAAGGTGTCCCGTTTAATATATTTAGCACTCTACTCAGCCTTGAAAAGGTCACTCAGATTTTAACAAGCGGTGCATAGTTTACTGGCTGCTAGTAAATGACCATGTTGTGACAATAAAGCTATGACTGTATTTGGTTACCCTTCAGACAACATATTTGATAAAGATAGTACATCATATTTAGCACAATGTGCTTAATGTTGCTTTTGGATGTACTCTAATCCTTTCGGTTGTGACTGACGTTAACATAAAATCATTTCTACCAAAGTAGTGCTCGTAACCCTCAACCCCATCCCAAGAAAATAACGAGAGCAAATCAGAACGATCACCTTGAAAGCCAACAATTTAAGACAACAAACAACATACAAAGGCAGCATTTACTCTTCTGCCATCATCAGTGGCAATAAACAAAATCCAATCCAATATGTGGATTGAAGCCATCAGCGACACACAGGTACTGCTTGTCTGCCAAGAGCACAAGGACTAAACACCTTTTTGATTTTATTTTGGCTTCCTGCATCAGGCTCCTTGATCTAGTCCTGAATCCTGTCAGAAGTGACTCACAACAAGTGCTGCTTGTTATCTGGACTGACCTACACCAAAAGTCTGTTAGGAGAGCCCAGGAATGTCTCATGTACCACAGAGCTATTCAGATGAAAACTGATTTTTTAAAACTGTTCTCAATATCCTTGTTTACTCTCCCATTTGCCTGTACCCAACATAAGTACTAATTTCAGTGAGAGACGTTTAGGGGTGAATGCGGACACAAGATTCTCTGCCTTCACCAGATGATGCTAAAGCATGGGTACAATCCCTTGGTCATTCTAGTCAATTTTTTGCTTGATGGCAATCGTAGACTAAAACAAGAATGTAGTGCATTGTGTATTGTTTGGTCATAAAAACCCTGACAAACTGTTAATATTCTTGGTACTGATGACTTGGTTCTATTCCTCCTTTAAAAAAAAAAAAGAAAAAAGAAAAGAAAAGAAAATCCTAAAAGATACGGTTATATGAGAGATCAAAATAATCAATGTATTACACAAGCTGGTTGGCAGGTTAGAGTTAGCACAGATGCACAAATGGGTTGATCGCATCTCTGGACAGCTGGTGGGAGCTGGCCCAACTCTCTTTGCTCTGTTCTTCTCCCAAGTATTTGACTCCTGAGCCAATTCTGTAAGCCGGCTCCAGAAATTCATTTATAATCTATGAGGGTGATTTGGGATGAAAAAATAATATTGTAAGAAGATATGTGCTTTGAGTAAAAGTGAATTTGAGGTGCTTTTGATGTCTAAATTATGGAAGACCTTTTACAAAAGAGAAGAAAGGATGTGGGCTGTTCTTCCTTTCCATTCATTTCTGGCACATGAAAGAGCCACAAGATCCAGCGAGGATTATACTACTTACAGAATGGGGGTTTTTTTCATCCCAAAAGGATTACAAAACACTTTATGAAGTGTCAGCTTGTTTCACACCTGTCAGTAATAGAAAATACAGATTATAGCCCTCTGTGCCGAGGTTGATCATGGGTCCCTTGAAAGAGGACAAACAGGTCTGTGCATCCAGTTCATTCCTGAAGGTCTCCTTTGGAGAAATTAGGTTGAATTTCAGTTGATATTCAGCTAATTGGATAACTAGGCTTTGCACTGGATTGTTACTAGCCTCTCTAACTCCCTATTCCACGTGTTTTAGAGTTTTGAGCTGGCCTGGCCTTTTCTTCTGCAAATACATAGTCAGTATGGACACTTCCAAGGCAGAACACGGCATCTCTGTGAGATGGTGATTCATGTTGTCTAAGATCACTTGTTCACATGTTTTGCTAATATAACATGCATTTGCCATGTGTAGCACCCTTCACACAGATCCATCCTACAGTATTTTGCATAACACAACAGCAGGAATAGATGGCAGTACAAGGGATTGAGATATTCAATTACAGATCAGGAAAAAGTAGTGCATACAGATTGCACCTTTCTTCCCTGGAATCCGAATAATTGGCCACATGGAATATGAAATAATTTCAGTGGCAAAAGTAAAAAAAAAGAAAACTTTCAGAAAAAAGATTAGATTTAATCTGCAGTGTTCTTTGAAAATCCGTGTAATTGCCATACAATTATGTTTGTAGAACATCCTCATCCATGGACCATGCATGAGGGAAAAATGCAGTTGAGGGGAAAGGTTGTTCATGATTTGTGGCAGAGCTGATGAATTGAGTCAAGGCTAATGCTTAAAGTACAAATAAGAAGTAGAAGAAAATGCAGAACTCAGTGAATGTGAGATCACAATTAGCAGCAAGGCAAACTGTTTTTACCAGAAAATTAGGAAATAGAAAGAGCTATAAATATCACTTATAGGTGACACCCAAGGATAACGTAGGCAATAACTTCTGTCTCACAGTAAATATAGTCATTCAGGGGAAAAGAAGTATTGTTTGAAGGCGTGTCCATGGTCTTTTTGTTTCCCAGTTACGATTTGGATGCCACTGTGCTGCAGTTGGAAAGACCAGTAAGCTCCCCTGTGTTCATGTGGTTCAGTCTTCTGCCCCTCTCCAGTGCCTGGATGACCTGAAAACCTAAAATCTGGATTCAACATCTATCTGAAACACGCAGTTCCAGCACTGCCAGCATCTGCCTGTTGAGTGGGAAGTAAATAGTCATAATTTCTTATTCCCATAATGGATTAAGAGTGCCCTAAACAAACAGAAAGGAACAATTTCTTTGCAGAGTGTGCAATTCCGTCATGAAACACATGGACCCAAAGGAATAAAATTTATGGGAGAGTTAAAAAAAGATGAGACAAATCCAAAGGGGACTGGTCTATCAATATGAAATGAATACGATGGCCCAAATACAGCGTGGACTCTGGATCATAATACAGAAAGCCCTAGAGAGGTATCCTGGGAAAAGACCTGCACATAATTTTTGTATTTCGTACCTGTGTATAGTTCTATAGTTTCCTTTTTCTTTTGTTCTTCTGTGTCTGCTGCTAGCTGACCTCAGAGACAGGACACTGCATTAAGAGGACCCTTGGTCTGAGTCAGGAAGGACATTCCTACGCAAGCAGGTTGGAATATTGTCTTAAACAGAAGGTTTTTTAAGATGCACCTTTAAAAATTTAATCATGTTCCAGACCTGGCAAGTTCATGATTAATCTTGATCATGAAGATATATTTCTCTTTGGTTTATATTTTTAATCATAATTAAGGCCATTTTTCTACTCAGGGCCATATTACTATTTCATTTACTTAAGCTGTAATGATTAAATCTAATTTACTACTCTGTGAAATCTTAATCCTACTGAAGAGTAATAGGTATAGTACACAGTTCAGTTAAGAAACAGATTCACCACATAACCTCCATTAAGTAATTCCATTTATTTCAATAAAATTAGCTGGCACATGAAAGAAAGAATCTATGGTGGTCTTTAACCTAAAGAAAATCATAGAATTTTTAATACAAGCACTGAAGAGATGTTTTGACCTCTTCCTGAATGTATGATTCCACACAGTGAGTCATAAAAAAAAATGCAAAACAAATCCAACTCATAAGACCTGTACTCTAAAAAAAGCCACCGACTTTATGTACTTGATCTTATTTTACAAGTACAGTATTATCCTTTTCAAATATATGAAATATCAGCTTGAAAATACAGGGTAAAGGACTTCCACATCCACAGTGAATGTGATTTCTCTAAAAAGCAGTGAAAGAAAACCCTATAACTAATAAAGAATTCTCACTTTAATCACGTTTCCTTCATTACTGCCATATTTTAGGTGATATAAAAGGAGGAGGAACAATTATTGCCTTGTTCACTTTGATTTATTTGGCTCAGTGCCTCCTTACCTAGGTAATGTAAAATAAACTGTGCTACATGGGTCATTTATGATGTGATTTAATAAGATGCCTTTTATTTCTAGCCTGCAGGGAAACATATTAGTTTGCAAGCACCTGGCAAAAAAAAAAACCATTTCTTTCGCTGATTTTCTATTTTCATTCAGTAGACTTCATCCTACAAGGTAATTTAAGGCTACAATGCACAGGTTGTCATAGTGGCAATGCACTAAAACAGGACTTTGAAAACCACGTTAGGAAATGGTACCTGGACATTGAAATAGGGAAGGTTGTAACTACAAGCTTGACCAGTTCGTAACTTCCTATGGGTATTCCTGTGTAAATTAAGACTTGTTCCTTTTCATTGTCTGAAACAGGTTAACGTTTTTCCTTAACAGCACATGCTGTCTACGAACAAAATTATGTATATGTAACAGACACCTAAGACAGACCTGGAGTTTAAAAAAAGAGCTAGGAAATTGGTTTTCTACAGACACTCTGAGTAACATGGGCAAGTTTGCCATGCTCAAACTTACAAAAACCTTACAGTAATTTGTGTCCCATTTCTATGGCCTTTAGTTTTTTTAGGGATCCACTTACACTTGATCTGTGGGAATAACATTTATCTCAATTCTGCAAATGGCAAAGTTAGACGAGTTGGTATTTCAAAATAGGGATATTCCCTACATTGTCAGGGGAAATACTGATGCTGATCACAAAGCACTGCACCTGTTTCCATTACAAGTCACTGTTTTTTATCACTCAAAGTTTTCAGATATTTTGATCTGAAACCACACTAACCACATTCAGGCTTTGCTAGAGAGACATTCCTGAGTGACAAGAGCAAAGAATAAAAAAACCCAACACATTTCATCTGTTTTTTCTGTTTCTAAGTACATAGCACTTTACCACATAGCTTCACAGACAAAGAAATCGTCATCTGTTTTCATCTCAGCTCCCAATGGTTGAGACTTATATCTCTAGCACTGCATTGCTCATTAGGTTTATGCCCCCGTAAATGCATATCTTATTTCCTAGTCTGCAGTCTCCTTCCAACCTAAAACTACAAGTATGAAATATTTCACTGTTGATTGAAAAAATCACACCTAACAAAACAAAAAGCCACACCAAGTGCCTACCTGAAGGCAAAGTTCTAAAATCCAAGTTTTAGAAATGTGGTAGCCCAGCCACACAAAGAAGCTGGAGAGTCTGAAAAAGTGCTAAATGTGTCCTTGCAAAGGTTTAGAGAGAAACTTAACCAACGATGCAACCCTGTAAGAATAACACTGCTGCTTACTTGTCAGGCCCCTCCATGTATTTTGGATGAGGATGGCAGGAGTAGACATCATTTTAGCTGTAACTTATGAGACACTCTTTGATGTCTTAATGAGGAGATGAGATAAGATGTTATGAAGTGACTAAAAATCACCTTTAATCTCCCCTTAGGTGAGAATCTCTGTAGCTATACCTGTGTAACTGCGCAAGCAGCACAGATTTGAGGTGCTGTAATTTGCAAGGGCATAAATACAAGCACCATCAACACTTCTTTAGCGTGGACTTCAGTCCTGGTACATTGGTACAGCTGATGGCGATATTATGCCTGGTACCACACCAGTATACATCCCCGTGTCTCACAAAACAAGCTGTGCAGATCTCTGATGCTGTGTCTCTGCAAGGTCCTGATGAGGCGTGTTCCTCTCTCGTTTTACACTGTCTCTTCTGATAATATGACAGTGGAATTTCAGACCTGTCATTACCATCCTAGAGACCAAGAGCTGCCTCCAGATTTAACAAGCTTTATCCACACAAGTGGGACCAGGCAGTTGTGTTTGCAGACACAATGCCAACGGGACTAGAAAAAAATCTTTCTACAATGTGCAAGGAGTATTCTACTATTATCCTGAAGAAAAATTAAAATTCCAAGTTTTAAATGGTGCTCTTCAATTTTTTTTTTTAGGCCAAAAATACATAAACCACAGAAGCGTGACAACATGCTTTTCAGTACACAGGTAAAATATTAACTAATTTCCATTTAAAATTGTTTTCTCAGGAGGCAAGGCTCTTGACGTAATTTCTGTTTCTGCTGCTGCAATGATAACATCTGATGCTATATTTTCTGGTAGTATTTATGCATGGGAAGAAAAACCTAGTGGGAAATGTGGTTAGTACATCAATATGGACATATGATCCATAAACATTTCTCTGTCGTAAGCTCTTATCACATTATCAGTGATAATTTAGAAAAAAAAAACATTAGCGTTATATGACATCTTTCTCTGTACTATTTTTAGCCTTAAGTGCAGTTAAAATATGCTGAGGAACAGGGATATAAGATTGGGAGCAATCTGAGGCAAGACTGGAAATGGAATAACTGGAACCACTTCAAAGCTCTTACAAGTTGCAACTCTATTTCACAAACTGCAGCCTGCATATATTTGGGCCAGGGCTGGGTGGGAAGAGGCTGTTGCACTGTGCCAAGAGGTGGGTTTGCCAATCTAGCTAATTTGCCATGCTGAATAGCTAGAGCAGTATGGTTCACTGCTCAAAGAGCAGCATGGATAAGCCAAAGCTAAAATAAAAGAAATTTGCTTAGATGTTTTTTTTTTAAAAAAAAAATGAGGCAGATACGCTGAAGTTGCGCATACGACTTGAGAAATTCCATAAAGAAAACCTATTTATGCATTAAAGACACTAAAAAACATCTCTTGATACAATTCACCAAGAATCACACTGATTCCTCTGTAAGATCATGCTTCATTACTTACTGAAAGTAGCAAAAGGGGGGAATCAGTTCAGGAACCAGTGAGTATATTGATGCTGCTCTTACATAGGCAACAAAAGATTATGTTTTGCTATTTTGCAATGGCAAACCTGACTGAAGTGAGAGACTTAAGGGAGCTAAGACAAATGGTTATAAGAAATTATTTATGGCTAGATTTTGTCTCATCTCTCTCTAGCCTGCAAACATAGTTAGATTTACTTTAACAAAATAATAGGAAACAGTCTTAGTATCTGGTTTAAAGGTTAGTACTGTACTTTCAGAGAATCTAATCTTATCCTGGGCTCCCTGCCGAGCTATATTAACTGCTAACATTTCCTCCTGCACCTTTTTAAAGACACTGTCATGCCATGTGCAGTTCAACGAACCGCTGAGTTTTGCTCTTTGTCTTTTCTTGGTTTATGTGCAATTCATCAGTCTTGGGCTTCTGTCCTATACAACGGAATGGCTCGTTCTAGCAAGGAGCATGCGTACAGCTTGTAGCAGCACACATTGCATGGAAAGCACCCATGAGCGTTCACTGTTTTCTGTCATAATCTTAGATTAGACAACAAGGACATCTGTCTCACGAACAACAGCAGCTAGTGGAGTGTGTCAGCACTAGGACAGCTATTAGCAAATGCACTTTCTAAAAGCGAAGGGAGAAATGCTCGTAAAAGACTGAGCGTGAAGTATGTAATTTAGATGTCAGAATGTGTCAAAGATATCACTGTCAAACTTGATCTGTGGCCATTGTATATAAAATTTATCTACAGGGTTTCTCCTCTAGGCAATTAGTCGCCTGCAGTAAATGCTGGGAGCCTGTCCAACCACCCTTCTGGAATGAGACAGCAGAATGGCCTGGATGTCTGCCTTCACAAAGCCAGGGACCTCTGGGGTTTTTGCTGCTAGGTCTGTTCTTCTGTCACTTTAGGAAAAGGAAAGGAAATATGATGTTATCGCTGATTCCGACTCTGGCCTTGCAGCTTCAATGAAACTTCGTGCAAATTAGAATCATCATAACCTTTTATTTACAAAAATTGCTAAAACGAAGTTGATACGAAGCCAACTCACATTCAACAGATAAACCTGTTAAATCTCTGCAGATTTCCTCAGCTAACTTAACGAGAGGCTGAATGCAGCTAACATTTATTGGCCGCTGGTCAGGAACTGGCAGACCTGCTGTTTTCATTGTTAGCAGCTGTGGACCAAATTCTTACACCCTGTCTTAACGGCAGTAACTAGGTAACTTCCAAGGGCCTCTTTCAATTCCCGTACAATGATTCAGTTCTGCTCTTTAAATACGAGTTCAGTTCCTCACGAAGAAATAATATATTCACAACTTCAGTTATAAATCCCTGACCAAATTATTTCAGCTGCATACAGCACAGGAGGTACTGTAGGTATTGTTGACTGTCAGCTTAGACTGTGGTTATACGTGATGAAGCCTTCCTATCTTCATTTCTGAGCACTCATAGTGCTCAGAAAGTAAGAAGCTATTGTTACCAGAATTCAGAGTTTAAAGCAGAAATAAAAAGGAGACATTAGCACTCTATTACTAAAACTAAAATTGTGTTGTTACAAAGGGAAATCTTGCAAGCATATTGCTGTCTGTCACTCTTGCAACAATCTGCATTTTGGCAAAACAATACAAATAAGCTATATGAAAGGTTTCATTGTGGAGGAAGTTGTAAAGCAGCTATTCCTCTAAAATATCTATGGAAAAAGTGCACAGACTTATTTACCACTCTTAGGGTCTTTTGTTCCACTACTTAAAAATCATCTAGCTTACTGCTGTATCTTTTCCATATTTATGCCATTGTTAGTGTAAAAATGATCTTATACGTATTCACTGAAAACATTCTTTAATGTAGACATTTGACTGTAAGAAGTCAGTACATCAAAAGTTTTATTGCTTTTTGCAACATTCATAAAGAAAACGTTTTCCTCATCACGTTATTTCCCTTATAACAACCAACACTTTTTTTTTAATGCCATTAAAATCACCAGAAATCTTCATATGAGGAGAAGCATATAACAGTTTATTATCATCATATAGCATAAAACAAGGAAGGAACTGGTGGACATGTGTAGGAGGTGCCTATGTTTGATGAGGTAGGGATGAACATGAAGCAAGTTTTTGTGAGGCATGAGGAAGAGTTATTGTGCTTCAGCAACAAATTGGCATGATTTTGTGCTGTATTTTTTTTATCAGCTGCTGAACTAGCTCTGGTAATAGAAAACAACAAATTATATGTGTTACATAGCTGGCACTTCTCACTACATTGCATGAAGAAATGAGTCCTCCACCTCCAGCCTAAGGAGAGGACCCACCAGATGCAGGCTGTTAGTCTGATCATACTGCTAATGACTGAAACAAGTGATGTGGTTTCCTGTGAGATCAGGACATCTTACTGTGTGTTTGGTTCTGGCTGCTTTGCAGGACCTACAGCAAGCATGGAAATCGGTTGTGGAGGTTATGTCTTGTGGCTGGATCAACATTTAGATTATCCTGATTAATATGATAGAAACATTGCAAGACAGAGAGTCTGCTTCAGTCTCCAGGCTAGGATCAAATCTAATTCTCGGAGTTTATTAGCAACAGCTAAAGATCTGACCAATATAACCTGATTTGGAGATAAAAGTTTGTTTCAAACTAACGCTTGTAAAATTGATTCAACTACATTTCCCCATTTTTAATGCAATCAAGTAATAACATGCCAAAAGCCTGCTGGAAACGGTTCCTATTGATAAAGTGGTGTAGCTTGTGTTGCTGTTGCAGAGCTGCAGAGCTGAAAGAGAAAACTCTTCCCATCCATCTGCAAGTGCTGAACTGCTAAGCACCTCGCACTTGTTCTCACACTTGTGTTGCTTTCCTCAGAAAGAAAAAGAAGTTTTATCTTAAACTTGTTACAGACCAGTGAGAATTTAGCATAAGTATATATTGAGCAGAAGTGATTTGTCCTTTCTTTGGTACACTAAGTGTTCTGCAAGGCTCATAAATAATTTTTAAAGCTACCTACTGTGATAAAACACGCAGCCAGACTGACTAGAATACCATGATATATTGATATTGAGGATTCCATGTCTTTCAACACGCTTTCATTCTCTTACCTTCTATCTTCCCACCTCCCTTCTAATTCCCACAAAGATTTTCAATTTGTTTATTGTGTGACATCCATCAGGGAGTTTGCAATATGTAGATTATTACCAGCAGGATGGATGCATTTAAATTAACATACAAAATACCTTGTGTACAGATAGAGAGTGATATGCTCATCTTCCCTGAGAACATTAAAGCAGTGAACTTGACCATCTCATCCTTCAGTCATTTTATTAGTGTTGGGGTTTTTTTTGTGGAAAAATACAGCATAATGTTTAGTCTCAGAGAGACTGTATCTTGACTTTCCTTCATTTTACAGCAATTTATTGCAGACCAGAATAAATTCAAAGTATAAATTCTGCCTGTCTCAGACATAACATTGCATCAGATAAAATCATCTTAGTAAATGTTGGGGTTTTTTCCTGAAAAAAAAACAGTAATGGAGTAGGTACACTATCCTGAGAAAGCTCGAGGTGCAGACGTTCCCAAACCTATGAACTTGCAGGGGAAAAAAAGAAAAAGAAAAAAAAAAATAATTGAAACCACGCTTTATACCTGATTGAAACGAGTAAGAAAATAGGTGGATCAAAGCACTCTACGTGTTTTTGTAAGCATTGTTCACTCCCTAAACCCAATCGTGTCCCCATTTTAGTTTTCTTAGTAAATAGTGCCCTCTGCAGCACGCCTCCAATTTCTGCAGGGCTCTAAGTACAATGCACGCTTTGAATGACCCTTAATGCATCACAGACGAGGGTCATCGTGCCAAAAATACATCATGCCAGCAAACCTGCACAGCTCTCGTGTTGCTTTGCAGTGTACATTGGAGATCTAAATGTTTCCCAGGCTGCAGTCAGCACCAATAAAAGGATTTCTGGATTTGTGAGAGACGGTGTCTGTTAGAAAGGCAAAAGGTAGACACATGCAAAGAAAAAACCTGCTCATTAAAGCAGCTATCACAGTATAATTTGGAAAACTGCTATATATGATTCTTTAGAGCAGTAATAGCAAGCCTTTGTATGGTGTCTTTCAGCGAAGGATTTCATTTAATAAGTATTAACTATTTTTTCCTATGAGATTTGTACAGGGCATGATACACACTGCTAACACCATTTAGGTATAATAGATTTTTTTTTATTTTCACTTTTTTTAAATTAAGGATTTTCTAGAATCTTATTGTAGGTTGTAATGTTTGTTTTATCTATTACATCCTAAATTCCTATTAAAAAATAACTTTTAGTCATGACAACAGTTTCTAGGTCAGATATTTTTCTCTTCTGAAATTCTCCCTTGTCTGCTGTACATAATCTGTCTTACTATGTAGTCTCTTATTCAAAGAGAACTTTTAATCTTTTATGGAGACTTGATAGTGCCTGATTCATAATAGAATAAGTTCAGCCAGAGAATAAAGACATGCTGGGATGAGAAAAATAAGAGCTAGACAAACATCTGTTGAGAATGGTTTAGCTATAATTGGGGCCAGAACATTGACTAGGTGACCCTGTGAGGTCATCTTTGTTTCCAGCCCCATTTTTTATTATTCCATGAAAAACTTTGCTTGATAAGACCTCTTTTCTTTTCTATTGTGTCATTCTGCTACAGCAGAGATCAACACAAGTGTCCGTACTGAAGAGCTGTCATTATCCATACGTGAAAAGAGATTACAAGTGGATTGCTGTGCAGACCTAGGATATGGACTTCATCTAAAAAGCAAAATAAATCAGATGACATTGAACTACATGCTGAAATATGTTGACTGTGTCTAGTACCAGCTTAAATTCTGGCACAGACATCTATACATTTAAGTACCACATGTAGTTAAGACATTAAATTGACCTTCAACTCTAGGTACGCTTCTGCTACAACAGCAAATTTGGAAGTCCCTGGAGGTCACCTTTCCCCAGAATGCTTCTGTATATGTCAGAGGAGGCTGTAGTAAGCATTTAACCTCTTACTTTGTTCTGGGGACATCTCATCCAACTCCCAGCTTCAGATGCATCACAGCACTTTGGTATTTCCATGCATGGTTCATGCACGGATAAGAAACCTGTTACATATGTGATTTTTTTTATTTTTTTTTTACGAGAATGTAGGCAAGGGGTGGTGATGGATCTGCTGTGGAAGGAATTCCCACCTGGACAGAGTCTTCCAGAGCACAAAAATAAACTTTTTTTCCTCCTTCTATTCTTCTCTTCTGATTTAGCAGAGGAAGGGAACAAAGCATGAATCAGACCAAGGAAAGGTCCGCTGTGCAGGACATCTGCACTAGCATGGCCCAAGGCTGGATGGAGCAGGAGAGCAGATATGGGCAAGCTGCAGACTGTATCAAGAGCAGGAGATAAGATCCTGATGAGGAGAAGCTGAGGCCAGTCATGCTCAGCACAGTGAGTTGATCTGCACAGCAATGTATGCAAAATTTGAGGAGAAGAACAGAGATTGACTGAGCCCTGGAGCCAACAACCAACATAGAACATAGTTAAGGACAAGACGCTGAGCTCAGAAATGAAGGAATTATTGGTCCAGAATTTTGTAGGAGACTCATAGCATTGAAAATGCCCCAGACATAGCACTGGTACATGAAATGACCCAGAAGAAGTATTTTCAGATGTGCCTGCAAGTGTTTCAGCCACATGCCACAGCCACTGTGTGCTTTCAGTTCTGTGTGGACTACAGCCTTTTTAGAGTCCCCTATAAGAGAGGAGCTCAAAAAAGAACACAAACGGTGAATATATAAGAGAAGAATTATTTGTCCTGTACGAGGACAATTCTTGCCAGCCACAAAGTGGAAATGATAAGGACTGAGGAGAAATCTGGGGAAAGAGAGTTATCGACTGTCTGTCAAAATGACATAGATGGCAATAGCAATGTGGAAAACGGTGCCCTTCCCCCAGGTATGCCACAGAGAGTGTCAGGAAAGCCCATGTTTCCCTCAAATGGCCATTATTTTCAGTCACTGGGCTGGCCCTGTTATGACTCCTAGGGCTGTATCAGGAACAGCAGTATCTCATCTTCAAATATGGCTACAGATCATAAATATTTGTAACTTTTCCCTCTACTGTCAGATCCAGTAAAACGAGACATGCATGGGTCATTAGTAGGTGATCCAGGAGATCTGGTGTATCACTACCACTGTTTTAGTTATGGGTCTTCTAACAGGGATGAGATTTATCATCTCTAAAAGTCTGACAAACAGTATCCCATGTGTTTTTCAACCACAGCTCAGTTCCTAGCATATCTTCTCATTGCGGCATAAAAATATATGATCATATTTTAGAGCAATGTTATCTTGTTGAACTGCTTGCAAGACATGGCTACAGGAAAGGTCTCATCTCACTGGAGGTAACTGCTAAAATAGTGGGCAATAACAGAACTGTAATTCTGACCTCCATCACGGCTCTAGCCTGACATATTCACAGAATCCTAGAATCATAGATTCATAGAATCACAGAATCACAGAATCACAGAATGCTAGGGATTGGAAGGGACCTCAAAAGATCATCAAGTCCAATCCCCCTGCCAGAGCAGGAACGCCTAGATAATGCTACATAGGAACGTGTCCAGGCAGGTCTTGAATGTCTCCAGAGAAGGAGACTCCACAGCCTCTCTGGGCAGCCTGTGCCAGTGCTCTGTCACCCTCACTGAGAAGAAGTTTCTTCTCGAGTTTAAGCAGAACCTCTTATGTTCCAGTTTCAGCCCATTACCCCTTGTCCTATCAGTGGTTGTCACCGAGAAGAGCCTGGCTCCATCCTCGTGACACTCCCCCTTGATATATTTGTAAACATTAATGAGGTCACCCCTCAGTCTCCTCTTCTCCAAACTAAAGAGCCCCAGCTCCCTCAGCCTTTCCTCATAAGGGAGATGCTCCACTCCCTTCATCATCCTAGTTGCCCTGTGCTGGACTCTCTCCAGCAGTTCCCTGTCTTTCTTGAACTGAGGGACTCAGAACTGGACACAATATTCCAGATGGGGTCTCACCAGGGCAGAGTAGAGGGGAAGGAGAACCTCTCTCAACCTACTAACCACCCCCCTTCTAATACACCCCAGGATGCCATTGGCCTTCCTGGCCACAAGGGCACAGTGCTGGCTCATGGTCATCCTGCTGTCCACCAAGACTCCCAGGTCCCTTTCCCCTACACTGCTCTCTAATAAGTCATTCGCCAACTTATACTGGAACCTGGAGTTGTTCCTACCCAGATGCAAGACTCTACACTTACCCTTGTTATATTTCATTAAATTTTTCCCCACCCAATGCTCCAGCCTGTCCAGGTCTCGCTGGATGGCAGCACAGCCTTCTGGTGTGTCAGCCACTCCTCCCAGCTTGGTGTCATCAGCAAACTTGCTGATAGTACTCTCTAGTCCCTCATCCAAGTCATTGATGAATATATTGAATAATACTGGTCCCAGTACCGACCCTTGAGGCACTCCACTGGATACAAGAATCATAGAATGCATTGTGTTGGAAGGGGCCTTTAAGGGTCATCTAGCCTGCCCCCCCTGCAGTAAACAGAGACTTCTTTAACTAGATCGCTAACATATGTAATTAGCATATAATAGATACATTAGTATACCATACATATAATGTACTGGTTCAGTATTCAGGCTCAAGGAATTAGAGATGAAGTCTTTTTCCTGACTATCTCTGAATATTCAAAGTCCAAGCCAATATAAATCCCTGTAACTACACAACTCCCTCCTTTTCCCTGCCTGTCCAACAATACTGCCATGATTTTAACCTGCAGGACTGGTCATTTTTTTTCTCTTTGGTTTGATAATTCATTCGCTTACAAACAGTTCACTGAGACAAAAGTTATAGCATGAAGAAATGACTGTGAGTTATTCATCCGCCTCTGGATGACCAGAAGTGTTTATCAGTTTTTGAACTGCACGTGCACATTTCCATCTCACTTTTCATCCACCAACAGCCACAAGCTCTTCTCTGCAGGTTTGCTTTTGATCCCTTCATCCCTCAGCTGTGTTGATACCAGGGGTTGTTCTGACTCAGGTGCAGGACCTCATGAGGTTTGCATGGGTGCACTTTTCAAGCCTGTATGTCCTTCTGGATGTTATCCCTTCCCTAAGTGTGTATTTTGACAACAGCACACTCTTGCCTGGAACATAAGATTCTGATTGTAAGACACCAGCGATGCTGGTCCAGAAACCAAATAGGAAAGATGAAATAAAAAGTTGGTAGCAGATGCTGAACTAGCCACCAGCAGCAAAATAGACATTGAGACTGACATCACTACAACTGTCACAAACCCATGGACCAGAAAAAAGCCAGGCACTGGGCAAAAGGAAAGGTGTAGCAGGGAGAGAAGGAGAAAAAAGCTCTAAAAGTTAGAAAGGAGAAGTTTCTTGTTCCGTAACCAACCTTAATCAGGACATGACACTCATTAAAAAGAAAGATTTATCCCTCTTTTTCCCCTTCTGTGGAAGCCAGGAAAAGGTTCTCTCTCTAGGCATGAAGGATTCCCCTTGACTCCAAGAAGTGCTCCAGGAGGAACATGCTACCACCAAGACCTATGCATTATCAAGCAAAGGCAGGCCAAGCAAACTGCAAGAAGACCAGGCACCATCAGAGTGCTTCAAAACTGAGGGACTGTGCGTAGTGTTGCTATGCCAAAGGTGCAGCAGGTGGGCAGCTGGGTCTTCATTAGTTTCACAAGGCCCTTTTAAAATTGTTTGGACCAAGCAGAAGCAAAGAACCCACAGGATGTTAAGTTATTAGCAATCTGATTTGTCCTTGAAATTTGCTTTTGATATTTTTAGAGGCATGGGAGAAAATTTGCTCTTAAACTTTAGTTTCAATCAATCTACTATGTTCTTAAGAAAAGAAGGCTGAATGCATAGTTGACTTTTTTTTTTTTTCCCCCTGAGGGATAAATATATTTTGTGCAGTTAATGCCAGAAAAGTGGTAGATTCACTGAACCCTCTCACTTCATAAAAATCTAATTGCTGGAAATACCTTGTAAGCCTGAATTACCATCACTCCCAGATGAGTTCCTTGCTGCTTGTAATTAGTGGCAGCTAGCAAAAATAAACCAAGAAAGCTGACTGATTTCATACATATTTTCCCAAATTAGCCCAATGAACTCTTTAAGGATCCCGACATTTAAAGGAATTGTGTTATCCTGCTATACTCCAAGGAGTGCTCAGTTGGAGCACCTGTTTTTTACAGCAATGAGGCCAAGACCTTGAAGACAAATGCATGCTCGTACACCTGTTCAGTCTTGCTTATACCTCTTGAAAAGAATTTAAAAAAAAAATAATCATACTGGGTCTAATTTGTTGGGAAAAGTTAGGGATGTGCCCACACAGATATCACGTTACTGGAAAGTTTATTTCACTGGAACAGCACAGAGTTTGTGTTCATCATAAGAGCGATAGCGAGGAGAGAGAAGATTGGTCTCAGTACAAAAGTCCAAGCTCAGGCGCTCAGCTGGAAGGGACACCTTTATCCCCAATTCTGCCCATCACAGCAGAAGGAGATGCTTGGAGGCAGCAGCAGCGAACAAAGTATCCCAGGCGGAATTTCATCCTCAGCACGAACAATCCATCAACTCCTGCATCTGCATTGCGTTACCTTCTCCATTTCTTCTGAAAAAAATACGTCACCACGACTCAGTGGTGAACTGGTAGCTGCATTTCATACTGCACTGCGCTTTGAGCAGTGGATGAATCAAGGGTGAAAATTGAACAGAGCAAAGAGCAGAACTGATGCTGGGCAGGACATGTTCTGAGTGTTACAGCATTCATCTAAGAGGGATAAAAATGAAGCTAAAATGTAAACATTTGTGTCACATTGTTTCTATTGACTAAAAATGTGTTTCAATGGCATAATTTGATTATATTACTTTCCTTCACCATAATTCTTACGTTGGTAGCACTGCCCATTTGTCTGAATACAGAACAAGTTAAGCAAATTCTGGAGATCACTCAGCTGATTGTAATAATATAACCACTGTATTAATACATTTAATAAGTTCTTACTTAGGTGATCTTCACAAATGCTTCATATTTGAGGATTTAATAATTCCATTTAATAGTTCCATTTAATGGTTCAACTTTACTCAGGCAGGATTTTATGGAGATAGTATATGGTTTCATCTATCAATCTCTTCCTGTGGACATATAGGTAATAAAAGTATATGTATTAGAAGTTGTCTTTAATAAGAGACATATATTTAACCAAGGCCAGGCAAGACTCTAAGAGTGGACAAGTTCATTTATGGATTTCAAAAGGACCTATAAAAAGCCTTATTCATCTGCCTTATTTATGTGTGTGCTGAGACTTGAATTTAATCTCAGATGTTCTGCATGGAGTACATCTAAAAATTAAAGTTCGCAGAATTTACAGCTCAAAATCAATCTAGTCTTCCAATGACCTGCATTAAAAACTTTGGAGTCCTGATAAAGAGATTGAGAGATACTTTTTTATTTTTAAAGCATCATGAGAACAATAATGAGTAAGTGAGTGTGAAGAGCTCTAAGTCTTCTGCAGAGTTCTGTAGATAAGTCTATAATACTGATGATAATTCTGGCAGCACACAGATGTTATATAACTTTTGCTAAGCTTCATGCAAAACCCTTTTATTTCTTTCTGTCTCTTAATTTTAAAGATTACTTAGATACTGAACTTATTCAGTAAATGGAAGAAAACGTCATGCAGGGGTGTCAGAAAAAAAAAAAAATAGGTATGATGGAAATAATGAAATTGTTACCAGAAGTTAACATGGCCTCTAACATTTGAGGAGCTTTAGCACAAGTGTGGACTAGAATTACCTTTTTCTGGGATCAACATGTCTGAGATATCAGGGTGGGAAAGGACTGGAAGAGTGTGAAATCAGGTTTCTCTGAAAATAGTTGTGTCCTGCCTCTGTTCACATACAGGCAGCATACACACAGTGTATGCAGTTTTCAAATAAATTATGTATTAGACTTCAGTCAAAAGTAATTGAGTATCCTGATCGGTTTGCCCTGGTCCTACGTGGAATAGTCTGTCATGCTGACTTATTGCAGAGGAAAGCTATCTAACATAAAACTGGCATCTCAACAAGATCCCGGGTATTTGCCGTCCATCCTGAGAGCTTCATTCCTGCTTATGAATGAGACATTTTTCTTCTGGGACTCATGAAGCAGATGGATTACATAGGAATGGAATCCTCTGGTCTGCTTCATTTTGTATTTTCTCCTCTGTTCCCTTTGATCCATACAGACCAGTGACAAGACTTCTAGATGTTTCAGAGAGGAAAGACAAGAAAGACACTCAGATCTCTCCATAAACACAGAAGTGCCTTTAGCTTACAGTAGGATATCCTGACCTTCACACAGAAAGCTTTTAAGCTTGCCTGTCAGTGACAACACGCAGGTCTACAGGTCTTCCCGGCACATATGCCATAGGCTGGACCCCAGTGCTAGTTTTCCAGCGGCACATAGTTCCTTGCTTTCTCCTTACAGCAAAATGGGTATGGGAGGAGGACCACTTAGTCCTCCCAAGCTATGAAGGTATGCACTCAGCTATAAACACTGTAGAGCACACTTACTGGAAAACTGAAGACAAACTACTTTTCACCCACCTGTTTTAAACCCTGTATTATTTTGGTGGCTGCATGTCAACTTCTGCTCCCACATTACAGATATCAGTGAGAAATAATGTCTCTACCTCTGCTCTCCCATTTGGAGAAGTGCAGAGTATCCTGAGTATGCTTAGAACTTTCTATGTTAGTGCATTACTTTCTTCCTACTTTTTTTGTATGGTTACAGAAAAGTGTCTATCTTCATTTCCTGAGACAACAGTTTATTCATTCAGCAGTTGCTATTTAAATTGGCTAAACTAGACAGAAACTGCAGGTTTTTGGTAGATAACAAAGAAATTAAAAAATAGATCTTCCTAGGAGGAAGGAAAAGCTCTCACACTGTCATTCATTAATGGCCATTTTTAAGATTTGGAGTTTTTGTTTGTTTCTTGGTAAATAGGCATATTTATTTAGAAAGAATTTTGCTTGTAAGGCTTTTCTCAGATTAGAGCTTACAAATCACTGACTGAATCCATCAATACTTAAATTCAGCTGTCTTTGTTTTGAATGTACAAAAATAATGTAGAATAGAGAAGAATGTTTTTGATATTAAGAACATAGCAAAGGACAATTCCTTGTAGCACTTGTGTATTGAAAAGAACTGCATTTAATCAGCTGAAGATGCATTGTAATAATTGTCTTGCTGTGGTAGGACACTAAACTTGCTTTAAAATGAATAATCACATGAGAACAGATCACACAAGAAGCTTTTCATTGACAGTAATTTCATGTCTTATGAAGCTGGTTCCTAAGTTTCAAAGAAGCAAATCTTCATTCAAACAGTTCCTTTAATTAACTTCTTCCAATTTAGAATACAGGTAAAATCACAATATTTTAAAAGAGAAAAACTGTTGGTCATGAAGCTACAGAACTGATATCTTGTAAAGGATACTGGCAAAGAAAAGGGAATACACACATGGAGAACCAGGGACCACAGAAGATGGAAAAAAAATAGATTTTCAAAGATGTTATTTCCGCCTCCTCATCACTTGCATAATTTTTTTGAAGTGTACCAACAGACAATCTAGCAACTGAATAATGAATAAATGAGTATATAAATAAATATATAAATGAATATACAAATGAATATATAGTCTCACTGAGACATCAGAAACTTTAGGATAAATTTTTACAGTACTTAAGACTGTCTATTTATACGTTAACACAGTTACTGTCATTAGTAGATTTTGGCACAACTTCCTTTCCTTCTGTCAACATGTCAAAATAGCATCACTTGGACTCCTGAGAGGCAGGCGAGGAACAACCAGTCACCTGTCCATAGATGGAGCCAGATTTCTAATCCCGTGAACTAGTGTGACTTTTGAGTCAAGATGTAGAAATTAGGTGAACTCAGTTTCTGTGCTAAGGTGCTGGAGCTGATGTTTAATGTACTGATGCGATACTGCATTACGAACTGGGTGGGCCCAGCATGTTGTAGACGATGCTTCCACCAGAGTTTTAGCTGGCACAGCTCTCTGAAAAGGTCTCTTGAAAAAATGCAGCCCACAGTTTTTTAAACACTTTGAGGAATGCTACCTGAAGTTTTTGTATTGTCTGTAGGTGCTTTTAAGGCTACCTTAAAACTGTTCAGAATAAAAAAACCACTCAGGGACAGGTAAAGTCCACCTTTCCAGCAATGTGACCTTCCCCCAGTGGCCTGACAATCTGAGAAAATTCCCTCTGAGATGTAGGACTCTTGAGGGGTTTTTTCTGATTAATATTCATTTCAGCTGAGTCACACGCAGCCATTTCCACCATACCTCAGCCTGAAATTGGAGCTACTGCAGATCAGACAGCAAGTAAAGTTCAGTGTTCTTTTCATCACCAACCTTCAAAAAAAGAACTTAGTGTGTGTTTTGGTGTCTTGACATATGTGAAGAAATGTTGTTACTCACTTTCTTAAACAGTTCGATTTCTTACATCAATTGTGAACTGCAGCAGAGCAGGAATTAAGATGGGAATAAAACCACAATTTCTATGGATTATCAAAACCTCATAAAAAATCAGAATGTATGAAAATGCAGTTACAGTCAGAGTTCAGATTTGGGTAAATTTTGCTGAAGAAGTTTCAAATCATCCAACACCAGAACATACTAAGGTAATATATTTATATTCGTAGAATCATAGAATTATATGATTCTATAAATATAAAATCATCTGCATATAGAATCAGTATAGAATTATATACAATATCAAAAGTAATATGCATATATATACACATATACATGTGTGTGTATGTATATACACATATGTATGTGTATATGTACATATGTATACATATATACATATATATATACATATTGCATATGTAAATATACATATATATGTAAATACACATATATATGCACATAAATATGTATATGTAAATATACATATATATACTGTATAAAATCATCATTCGCCTCTCTAACTTCAACATTTGGCTTGCTCATTAGACATTACCAGTCACACTTCAGTGTCCTTTATAAACCTAATTAAATAGTTACACTTTTTTTCTGGACAGCTTTTTAGATGTATAGTTCTAAAACATGCTAGAGCAACACCAGTGTGCAGACCATTTTAATATGTTTGGAGTTCCTGTATGGGATTTGATGGAAAAGTAACTGTGGTAAGGTTGATCCTGTTCAAATAATTGGTGGGGAGGTGGCAATTATCCCAAAACAAAACTGTGATGTGAGTGTTGCAGTGTCAGAGTGATATATTTATCAGAGTATCAGCACAGTTCTTGCTGGAAACTGCTGGCCATCAAGGATAAAATTAATGAAGTAAAAAGATTTAACTAAGAGAAAAAGCAAAAGAAAGAAATGAGCCTTCTGTGTTTTTCATGAAAGCAATATACTGCGGCCCAACTCAATCCGAAATAGCTCTTCAGACTGTGAACTGCATTTGCCTAACAAATGAATGCTACTTACCTCCTAGGATTAACCTACATTTTACATTAAAACTCATTAGTTTAAGAAACAGATTGTACCACTAGGCAGCAAATTAGACGTAAGAACAGTAGGACAATTAAATTGCAGTAGATTTCACTCTAGATTGTGATTTTAAACCTACATTAATGGCCTCCCTCTAATTTCTTTAATGCTTGGTTGAGAAATTGCTCACAGACCAGTTGTACATGGATACCAAGGGATGCTCGTGACAAGAGCAAGTAACAAGCAGCTTCTTTCTCACACTTTACTTATATTTCTGAGGAAATCATATAGTGGTTTAGAATATGTATCAGCACATCTACACTAGGTGTACTATTTAATTTGACATTACATATATGTGTAATATTACAGGTTCTTAAGTCTGCTTTAGTATCACTTTCTGTTGAAACGTATAAGCATGTCTTTGTGTGCTCTGTCCAATTGTAAACACATTTGAAATAATAACAATGGAACATATGGTCCCTTTTAAACCAACAATGAGAAATAAAAGGAGAAGCAGATACAAACATCAGGGTGGAGACCTCTTTCTCATAATCTTGTTTTAGACAACAACAGCTCCTACATCGCAGAGATCTTTATTATATGGCTTGGAGATATCTGCTACTGAAGAGTGAGAAACAGCATGTGTCATGGAATTGCATCACCTGGCAGCTTCTAGCTCAAACACCTCCATCTTTTTGTGCTAATTGAGTATATCTATTTGTGATAATTGCCTTCATAATCAGCAACTGGCTTTCAAAAAAGGAAGGCTGTGCAGCAGTCGTTACAATCATTTAATGTGGTGATGCTGTGAACAAGGTGAGGACAAGAAAGCGTTAACAGGTGGCTTGATATTCTGACCCAACACCAACACCTTTGTATTAGACTGCCAAAGGCAGTGAATCTTTAATTAGGCCCCTAAATAAAGTCAAAGCACTTAAACTTCCCCAAACTTTTGAAAATGAGGATTTAGATATTTGTTCACACAAAACGTCAAAACGTTGTTTAGTCATTTATTAAGATAAAGCATGCCAAAATCTATGAATATGATTTTATTTCTTCTCCCATCCTCCCTACTTCTGTAAGTACAGCCACAGCCTGTCCTTTGCTGGAAGGCGGCATTTCATTTGCTAAAGATATAGCATTCGAACAAATGAGGGTGTTAGTACTGTGGCGGGGAGGAAAAAGATCATACTCAAATAGTATTTAATAATTCAAAAGGAAACTTAACAATTGTCTTTTGATCATGACTTAGCTCATTTCAGGAAAAAAATAAAACTTTTCCCATCAATGTGTTCCACTTCTAATGGACTTCTGTTATTACATTGCACCACACTACCTAGACATTTAAAATTGTCAGATTTTCATTAATAGTTTCACTCACAAAAGTATTAGAAAGTCTAGAACATTATTAGTAGAGACTTTGCACTTTCCTCCACCACTTCCATCTGCCTGAATCCTTTTGAGAGAATAAAAATTTACTTCTAAGACTTAAAATGGTCTCAATGAGAAGATAAATTGTTTTCATTTCAGGACCTCAAAGTGGTGCCGATAATTCTGTTGCTTCTCCTGTCACTAGCACAATGAAAATTCAACTCACTGGTACTGAATATTTCAAAAGTAGACCATTGAAGTCCCATATCTGGAACCCCTTACACCAGTGCTAGTAAAATTAAGCATTTGCTCAGATTATTGCTAAGAAAGGGACACATTGCGTACCAAAGAGCTGGTTACTTTAGACAGAGACTGAGCAGTGTCAAAATCCCAAGGATATGATATACTGGAAGCATAGCCAAAAAGAGAAAAGGCAAATAGGCAGACTGCTGCTTTACTTCAAAAAGAACTCCAAGTTTACAGAAACCAGTTAGAGGTCAGTTAAGACAAGCACTGCAATAACACCAGCACAGGCAAAGCAAGAAGAAAAACATTCACGAACTTAGCTACATCTAAATTAGTCTGTTTTTCTTCATGAAGTTATGCATTAAACAGCACACACAATACTGCAATTGGAGGCTTCAAGAATATCTAAGACATATATAAGGAATAAATATTTTAACTGTGTGTATTTCTGCTTACACTTAGTTTAACATACCATCATTGTATTTAACTAGGTAGCACAGAAATTTTTGCCTTTTACTGCAAAATGTCTTCATGCTATTCAAAAGATCTAATCTCATATGAAGTATGAGTAAATATGAAATATGATCTACACGTTTTCTTGAAATGTGTACCTGCTCCCAAAATAAGTCAACAAAATAAATATTTTCTTAACAAAATCTCTGATCCAGATGGGGAAGATCATAATCCCAATGTTCTCTTGCTGTACATAGTGGTTATTCTTAAGCACAGACATCCTTTCACATTGTGCCAAGAATTAAAATCAAATAATAGATTTTTGTATGCTTCTGTTTCAAATCTGGAGTTTTCAGAAAAGCCAGAAGATAGAAAACCACCGAGAAACATAACTTCCACTTTCCGCAAAACTGTAGGGAGAAAGCAGATGATATCAAAATGTAACACATTAGCTCTTAAACTAGCTGAAGCATCTTCAAATTATAGGGTCAGTACTAATCAGTCAGATGATTATACTGAGTAAGAAGCTTTAAATCTCTGTGTTCCAGAGGGTCCAAAAGCAAAGATTCACAAGCTCCTACCTTAGCACTTCTAAATTAAGATACATTATATATTCTATTTCCCAAACCTTTCATATTTTATTTTCAAAATAAATTTGTCATAAGGTTGATTATGCCTCAAATGATGACCAAACGTCATCTAGGAACATACACATGAAAGAAATCATATTTGACTCTTCAAAGACTTGTCTCTGTGCTGACACGACCAGCAGTGGTTGAGTTACTACAACTCAGCAAGTTACCTCATGCTCACAACTTCCCAGTCAGCTTTACAACTAAAATAAACCATGAAAGAGGACTCAGATTACTCAAGCCAAATAGGGTATTTAGTGAAGTCCACAGCAAAGGTTTCATCACCTCTAAGAGTATCTATACAGACTGGACCCTTCAATGCCATCTAACCAAAAAATAATGTAGATCAAGCCCCCAAATTAAACTAAACACTTGAAAATAAACGAATTTGCAGGCTGTCATAAATCTGAAGTAGTGGAAGAAATAACTGGAATAAAAATGTGCTAAGAACAAAATCTTTAGATGTTTAAGTACATTAAATCCTCCCAGAAATAAAATATGTTTGGATCAATATTTCTAGACATCAGCTTGTAATAGGTGTTAGGAGAGGCTATTGAACGTGTGAGGAAACACACAAATCAAACCCTTATAAGTTCCTTCAGTGACAATGTTCTGAATGCATACTTAGTAGTTTCAATATGCATGTGATTGTTATAGTCTTGTTTTTATCACCAGTCTGAAGAGGCAAATATAATCTGTGTCCATATATTTCCAAAACTATGAATGCTGTCCATCTACCTGTAAAATATCTTAACATTTATCACGGGAAAAAGAAATGTGTTAAGCAATTTATGCTTTGCATTGCTGCACATTGTGGTTTGAAACCTTGAAAATGATCATTCATGTGAATGATTTAAATTTTGTCATATGATGTCACTAAAATCCATGAAGTCAATCCAGCACACGTTAAAGTACACAGAAGAGCTGTCATTGGGATCAGTGAGCTGTCTTGTAGTAACTCATAAGACAAAGGCTGGGAGAAGTTCTCTGAACCTTCATGCACTGTTCTGAAGGCAGGTTTTCAGTCTACTGCAAATTTCTTTCAAAGATTAAATGTCTTTAAATATAGCTGAATGTAAACTATGCAGACTAATTTCTCACTCCACTGGCCTTGTCAGAAAGAGGTGACATTTGCTGGAGAAGAACAAAGGAATATATAGATCTGAGTCAGAAATTTTATTGTTATTTGTGCGTGATGGTACTCTTGCACCTTGTGTCATATATTTCAGTAAAACATTTAAAAAACAAGACAAAGAAACCATCACACTTGATATACCTTCCTTAACCATTCACATGGTTAAGGCCTGCAACCCAGGCCTATGTAGGTTATCTGAAATATTAAGACAGGGGAGAAATAACCTAGTAATCAGACCACTGGCACAGTCAAAGATCAACTGTCTACTCCCGAGGTCCCAACTGTCTTGCGACAGAGGGTACATTTGTAGGATGTGTGCCATGATATACATAGCTCTTAGGCACCAGGTCATTAGCTCTTTTACTGCTGGGTCATTGCAGCAATGCTGCATGATGAGAAAGGAAAAGAAAGATTAGGTCATTTCTGCACAGTAGGTTATGAGAAAGATAGGGAAAATCCAACAAAGACACAACAGAGATTGTGCTAACAATTGATCTAACACCAGATTTTATAAATTTTCATTTAAAATACGGCCTGTATGTGGTGAAGTGCAGAGCCTATAGAGACATTTAAATCTCTCTTTTATTTATTCTTGTGGAGAAACATGAAAACCATGGTGTAAAACAGAATAGTATTTTTTTTCCTGTGTGTTAAAAAGCTTGAAATTTTCATCCATTAAAAGCTGAAATGTACTTTAAGAAAAATGTGTAGAGAATTGTTGCTTTCATTTTGAACCTCTATGGCTTGAACTGGGTTTGTAGGGCTTTCCGGATAATTAGCTTACCAGCTTTCTGATTCAGAAAACAACTTTTTAATTGGTTTCTTTCGAAAAAAGTAGCCCTGGCAAAGACACATACTCATCACGAGACTTCACTCTTCCCTATAGCCAATAAATGTGTCTAATTATTTCACTTAATTAACTGATACTGGTAACAACTTCAATCCTTAGCAACAATGCATTCTCTCCTCTTGTAAAAGTCAAGATTAAGTGAGACAGATGTCTTAAAAATGATCTTCTGAAACCATATTTAGCCCATCTGACAGCCGTTTACCAGAATAATTTTTATCTTTTAGTTGTTCCTTTCTTAATTATGAAAGTTAAAATAAATCTGATACCTGAAAGTTGCACTAAAAAAAGAGCTACCTAAGTAAGTAAGTGAAAAAGCTAACCTTTAATAACTTCACTTTAAGCAAGAACTGACAATTCGCTGGAACCACCACACTTTAACAGAGTTGTAATTGCTTTCTTTTCACACTCATATTTCAGAGAAAATGGCACATTGGAGACCTGCCCCATGAAGACTGATGTGAACAATAGTAATGATGAAGTACTACATATAAGCATCAAATCCTAAAATTATGAGACTCTTCCCTGAGTAGTAAATAAGAAAAATAAGAACTGGGCTCTACAGAGCCCTTTCCTCCTCAAAATGCATACAATATTCTTCTAAACAAGAAAGTAGCTAAAGAGGCTTGACTATGGTCTCAGAAGCATTTTAATCTCCCTTGTCATTTAAAGCTATTGTTTTTGATGCAGTGGGAGTGCAGAAAACTGCTGGACCTGTCTCTGCCAAAACAGGAGAAAAGTCCTGGGAACAGGGGCAGAGCAACGCTTATCGCATGGGGACTCGAGTTTCCGTGAGACGGGATGTAAAGCTATCTTTCGTGGGGTTTTGCTTAACTTTCAACATTTTCCCATACTGATTTGAAAAGGCTTCTCATGATCCCACAGGTCCACAGCAGACTTCAAAGGCTTACTTCGGGGATAGTCCATAGTGTCTGCAAATGCCTCTCTGGAAGTAAGTGAGACAGTCGAGTTTGACTGAGGAGGTCCATTAATTTAGACAGCAAGATATAAAGAGACTGAAGTGGATTCTATTCAAGTTCCTAAATTATTATAGAGCTACAGTGCTTTCCACGAGTTCTCCTTCAACATACTCCACAAAAATATCTTGGATTAATTTAACTCCCATGATAGTTGTCCATTCCTGGCTAATTCGCCTTTGTTAGAGACTCCCGGCTAGCAATGTTTCCTCATGTTTGAGAAACTGTGAGGAAAGGAGACCAGGAATTTCACAGCTTCAGGGCTGTGTTTGTTGAATGCAGCATGTGTATTGTTTTGTGTTCTCTGTTCACAATCAAAATCCAAAGAAGCTCTAAATGTTGAAGTTATATTTGGACGCAACAAGAAACTGCAAGTTCAGTAAAGAGTGTGATGATTGTGCAGTTGTCCCAAGGCCATGTGGTTTCATTTTTGTGAATTTTACTTGCTGATCAACTTTATTTAAATGACCACTGTACTTGCTTGCTTATTAAATGGTGATCTCATCACAGGTAAAAAGATTACATTGAACAGGCTCTTAGATATAACCAGAAGAGGGAATAAAGTCTACTCCTTAAGACAAAAGCAACTCTTAATGATACATAGCTGCAATAACACATGTATCTTAAACTTGGGGTCTTGAATTTCAGGACTTGGGTTTGAATTGAACATATTCAGCTCCTAAAATTATGACTGTCCTTTTTTGAACAGCTTGTGCTGAACTCTTTCAGATTACCTCTAAAAGAAGGAGGATGATTTATAGTGCTCTGTTTAGTGCTACGGAGTCTCCCCAAACATTAATCATTTGTGGTGGAAACACTTGAAAAATCATCTGACAGTCCAATTTGCTTTACTGTTTTGGTGGTGGACCCAGACCAAAATTCCAACCCATCTTGGGCTGGGACCAGAAATCTGCACTACCTCTTTGGTCATTCTGGGATCCTTTCCACCCAAGGCCATGCCAACAAAAACATACAATTCTGTGTTAGAGAGTAAGAATAGATCCTTCGATTTAGATGTGGATCATACTTTGCCTGTGCTTCTTGATTTGAAGAACACAGCAGAGGGAAAAACCCAAACCTGACTATCTAAGCAACATTTACAGACTTGAAAGTCAACTATAACAGTAAATTAGCAGGACTACCACAAATTAAATTCTGAAGACTGAAGTAGGCAGAATCATTTAGAAAGTCATGCTTTCAGAAAAGTCAGCGTATGAAGGGTAAGGAACAGAAGAGACCTGACTCATTGAATATCATGCAGAAATGTAATCCAAATATAAACTATACATAGGCTCTACTACTTTAGCTATACATTTTTATACAGAGTGTGGCAGTACATCACCTGGGTAGAGCCCACATGAAATTAGGAGTTATTACCAATAATTAAGTTTATTTCATAACTGATAGAAATATTCCAGTCTGTACTGCTTGATCTCATTTCATCTCAGAAAAACTAAACATGGAACAAACCATTGTGTACTATTTTCTCTACTGGCACACATCAACTTTTTAACAGTAATGAAGTATTTGGAGAAATTACAATACAAGTGATTCAGATGATATGGGAAAATTATGATGCAAGAGCTGGAGGCAGCAGACCACAGCAATCTATCAATGAATTTAGAGTAATCTTATCAACTCTAAAAGAAACCTCAGTAAAAGAATAATAAAGAATAGTTATTCACCTCACAGTCACTGCTCCTAGTAGAAACAAGCATATTATTTTTTTCCATCACTTCAAGAACACCTGTGAAAGGGAGGGTAATAAACCCCTTGAAGATGTTAGCATATCTAACATGGATGTTTCATAGGAAAAATAAAAAATAAAAGAGAAGAACCAACTGTGTGTATTTGGTCCCTGCTGTATCTCATAGCACGTTACAATGGAATAGATTGTGTGCTCTATACTTCACAAAGTATCTCCAGTGAATGATAACTAGCACCCTTCCTACGGCCAAACGTGTGCAAATAAGCACAGCAAAACAAAGGCGGCTCTCAGGGTCCTGAATGATGACTTTGATGTGTGTTGAATTTTGAAAGAAGTGTTTGTTCGGAGAAAGATGAAGGCTGGACAGACGTAATACAGCTGTGAATTTCCAGGGAGGCTTGATGCTTTGCAGTTGTAGGCTGGAAAGGAGAACAAGGTGTTGCCACAGAGATCAAGATTAAAGGTCTTAGAGCTGTTTAGTTTGGCTGGGATTCATTGCCAACATGAATGAATACTGCTGTTTATTTTAACAGTTCTAGCTATGTTCTGTTTATGGCTGCAGCATTTCACTAACATTATTTCCTCCCTTCCCTTCAACTCTCCTTTCCCATCATTTTCTTTTGCCTATTTCAGTTCTCTTTAACAGCTTGCAGGGCATTTTCTCCATTTATCCTTATTTCCCAAGTGTTACTTTTGCCATTTTCTGTCGTAGCAGAATCTCTAAATTGATAGAGTGATCTCACATATGAGGTCAAATTACAGCAGCCAGTGTAAAAAGTGTAAAAGTGTAAAAAGTCAGGAGCTAGTGAATGAAACTCTTTCTCAGCTCATAAATAAGATATTATGATGGGGTGGCTTTTTTCACAGTTTAGCATGATACACTTTATAAGTCACTTGGGAAGGAAATTCGGTACAGGTAGCAATATCCTCTTGGTGCTTCATCACTCTGGAGTAGAGAGTTCAGCACTGGAGTCAATTTCCACGCAATTATGTGTTGGCAACGTCATCAAAATCAATGCAATTCCATCCATAATTGTAAAAGGGGAATTGGGTTACCAAGAGAAAATTCCCTTTTAAAGTATAGATTAACACTCACATCTTCAAGTTTTATATCTGAAAGATGAATAATTAGAGATTGACAGTAGCTATGGAAACAGATAGTTTTGGTGACCAGCCACACAAACCAAGCATCAAATGAACAGAAAATCATCCAAAACACAGTGAAAGCCAATATGTCACAAAACTCACTGACTGGAATTCAGTCATACGAACTTTTCATTGCACACCTATGTACAACATTATTTTAAAGACATTTTAAAGGCATTTCAGCCATGGAAAATTTATCAAGAAAAGAATGGTAGTGCAGTTTTGTATCAGATATTACTCTGATCTATGCAAGTAAATTAAAAAAAAAAAAATAGTCTTTTTGTCTTCGAATGTCCCAGTATCGGGGACTTACTTTATCTCTGTCTAAATAAGTTCTTGTGCAAGGTTGTAACCTGTGCACAGGTGATGTATTTAGTAATAGTGTATACCAGGCTTGTTATTTAGAAACTGAAAAAAGTAAACAAATTAAAGTTAGCTCAATTTGTGTAGTCATTTATGAGTGTAGAATGATTTCAAAGGACTTGAAAAAAAAAGAAAATAATTTAATTTTAAGTTCATCATTATTTTTGTTTTTATTCTGCCTGCAATAACATAGTTCCTTTCATAAATTTTTTGTTTATCTGTCATTGGAAAATAATTCTTAAGTTCCATGATGGTATTCTTACTTTCGTTGATGGTACAATAATGGTACTAACAATATAATACGTTGCTGCCGTCAATTTTATGAACATAGTACTAATGATACAGCACCAAAGAACTGATAGACAGATGGCCTAAACATTTGGACCACCTTGGTAATGGAGTGGTGGTAACAACAGAAAAGACCCGCCTCTGCTCTTGCTGCTGCTCTCAATGCAGATGGCACAACTCTACCACTTCATTCTTCACATTCTCATCCCAGAACTTTTCAGTTGTGAGGCATGCCACGTTATAAACGCCCATGTGTCTCTACGGAAGAGCCAAGTGTAAAGGGGAATTATTGCTAATATTAACAAAATTCACTTGTAAATAAGCTGGTAGCGTTAAGTAAGGGTATTATATAGGGTATAGCTTTGCAGCTTTGATCATGACTTGTTAAAGCTCACTGAACACCAGGGATTTATCATTATGATTACAAAGCCTTAAGTAACTGTTTTGATTTTGCTAACATCAAATTACTTATGATTTTTCCCCTGAATTCATCAGCGTGTCATTACTCATCCTACTTGTCTGAGAAGGCCAGCGTCTCTAGTGATTTAACTGTTGGAGTGGATTGGAGAAAGCCTAACCTTACTCCTAATTCCCAACTGAATCTTAGCAAATCTGTGCTTCTCACTTGGGGGACGTCAGATCTGAGAAGGGACAGAGAAGGGACAAAGTTTGTTTAGAAAGATGTATAGCACCCATCCTTTTTAAGTCTTTCAGAATTATTCTTTTCAAGTGAAATTAGAGACTTTTACCTGTAATGTACATCAGAGCCAATATTGCAAGAATAGTAGGTCCTACCTCAGAGTGCTGTTCTGAGTGCTTATTAAACCAATTCCTACAGATCTGTGACTGACTCAGAGTCTTCAGAGAGACTCCTCTCCTCCTTGTGTACAGCTCTGGCAGAGATTTGAATTTCCCTAAATTGCTTCTGAATTATTATTATTATTATGAACTTTTGCACCTAGTGACTACAATCATTGTAAAAGAGGGCCATCATCTGCTGCAGTTAATTATTCAGATTGAATTTGCACATTCTTACTGCGTTGTATAGCTTGGCTGCAGGCAGGTTGGTAGAGAACTGCTGTAGATGGAAAATACATTTGCACTAAACAGGTTCTCTTAAATTGGAATTGAAGAGTCTCTTGCCCCATGATAGATTAAGACTCCTTCAGTTAAGGAAAGACGTCTGAATTCAACACTATTTTTCTTCATGTATAATGCATGACCTGTCAGCATATACTGCATGGTTTTTACTGTAGTTTTCTTTTGCAGGATTGTCACCCATAAGACTCGGAATGCAGCCTAGGGGAGACAAGGTCAAAGCTTTTACAGTTAAAGTATCCAGTTAGAAAATGAATTTTCAAGAGGTGATTACTAAATTAACTCAGCCTGTGTCACTTTTGGACAATGCTGGAAAAAATTTTTTCCTAAAAAACTTATGAACTATAAACGGAGCAATGTTCATAACACAAAAGAATGCCTTCTGATGCTAGTTTCTTTAACTCAGAAAAATGGTAAGATAATGTTTTCCATCAGGTCCTCTACAGACTTTACCACTGTTAACCTGATTTTCACAGATTTTACTTGGACACAGTGATGATAAACCTTTAATAAATAGGTAGAGGAGAAAGAAATTGGAAGGAGGAGGCCAGGTGTGAGATTGCCAACTGGACCAGAGCCCAAAAAAAACCCCAAGAACAAGTAGATGAGAACACCCAAGAAGTAATGTTTTGAGTTAAATCTTAGGCTGCCACAAAGTTAAAGTTTCTTATAATTTACAAATACTTGCAGGAATCACCTTTAAAATATAATCCTGGTGCTAAGTCTATGTCAAGTAGTAAAACCATGATTTACTGGGTTTCAGAAAGTCTCCATACATGCATGTAGTTCAAGTAAATTGAAGGATATCATCTATACTCCTTTTCTTTTCTTTTCTTTTCTTTTCTTTTCTTTTCTTTTCTTTTCTTTTCTTTTCTTTTCTTTTCTTTTCTTTTCTTTTCTTTTCTTTTCTTTTCTTTCTTTTCTTTTCTCTTCTCTTCTCTTCTTTTCTCTTCTTTTCTTTGTTTTTTTTCTTTTCCTTTATTTTATTAGAACTCAATTTATGTAGAATTTTATTTTTTATAATATATTTGTATTGATCCATTATAAGTTTTTTCTTTATGGAAAAGATTTTTTTCTGATTTTTTCAAGTTTAAACAGGTGACATCCTGCTGACCAGGAGATCTTTATGTTACTATTTCCCCCAGAGAAAGTAAAATAATTTTAAAGACATATTTTCGTTTCAATGCTTAACGTTGAACTAGAATGAGTGACTGTTGCAACACGTGATTGGTGCTCCATGACAGTGAGCGACTGACTGTTGGGGACATTATATTCCTGTAAACAGTTTTCAGCTGCTTGTCCCTCAAATCAAGTGATTTACCCAGCTGATTGAGCCATTACTCCTGCCAAGTGCTGCTGCATTGATTCTGTCATTTCTGAATAAGTGTTCTCTGTTCTCATGTTTGAGGTGTTTTTGCTCATGTCCTAACTTTTTTTGAGGGGGTTTGATCTGTGATTTGAAATACTTGATGTTTCCTAAGTACTTGAATGACTTTTGAAACTCAAGCTCTGCAGAGCTTAGCGCTTTCACAAAATCTGTTGTTTTCCGAGGATTACACTATAGGCTAAAGTGTTGACATGTTTTTAGGAGCAAACAAGGCAAGTGAAGTTGATGAGAAATTGTGTTGTGGGAAAGTGGATAAGGAGCAACAAAATGCAGTGCAGCTGTGCTCCTGTAGTGGTGCTCTTAGTTTGCCTGAGATTGTTGACAGGCATAAAATGAAGCACTTGTTGAATTCTGTTAAATATAGGCTTTCTCTGCACTTAAAATTTCTCCACAATTAAAATTTTGTAAAGGAAAAATATAAGAAACACGTACTTCATGTCACTTTTTGATTTGGTTTTGCGACAACAAAACAGGAGTAGGGGAAGTTTTTTATGAGTTTTGCTGAGTGTTATTTTATTAAGTCTTTAGGGCTACTTTTCCTTCAAAACTCTCAATGGTATTTGTTGCTTCTTGCAACAGAACAAGTTGAAAATAGATTTCTCTCACCACTGAGCTGTAGTCATTTCTTCTAGGTCAGAAAAGGTCCTTGAACAGCTTTTTTCTCTTTGCCAAGGACAATTGGAAATCAGCACGACCGTGTCGTGTGTAATGCGCAGACAGGAACAAACTCAGACTCCCCTCATCCTCAAGTTTAAAGGGAGGTAAGATCTTGTTTACTGACAGGAGTGGCTGGCAGGGTAGAGACAGTGAATTATCGCTTCTTTCAGGCCTTATCTGTCTGCCTGCATTCTGTCAAACTTCTGCTGAACTGGACAGAAGTCATGCCACTGTGCCACCCCTTTGAAGTGCACAGGTCTGAAGCCAAACAGACGCTGTGCAGGCTTTGGTATGAACTGCGCTGGTTTCCCCCTAATGTGAGCCCAGCATGTAACAATTTTAGCCTTACACTTCCAAGCACTCACAAAAAACAGTCTAACAATTTTTTTAATTTTTATTATATTTTTGTTGTTCAGCTTTGTGACATGGTTTAGTGGTCATGGTTGAATTGGGTTGATGGTTGGACTTGATGATCCTAGAGGTCTTTCCCAACCTTAATGATTCTGTGCGTCTATGATTGCAATACTTTCACGCTCCTATTCCACAACTCAGTATCAAAATCAAATACATCAACATGAATGAAGAGAGATGAGAATTCAGCTGGTCAGACAGGACATCTCCATCACATTTACATCAAGGCATACAAAAATCTTCCCTTAATCCACATGCTCACATGTTCTGTTCAAATCAGTGTCAGAAGTTAATTCAGTACTTTGTCAGAATTACTGTAATTTGTGCAAATGTTGTTATGATAAGTGCGTAAGATGCTCATCCTGAGCAGACTACCAGAGGACCACTTCATAAGGTAGCAAAGCGACATAAAATAAACGTGGAAAATTGTCTTATGTCGTCTTAGGAGCCAGTTAATGCACTGTCATTAACAGCAACACAGAAAAATTAAACTGCTTAAAACCTCAGTGCCTCACTCCAATTAGCTTAATAATTTGATAGGGTCATACAACTTCAAATTCACTTAGGTGCAATTTGGACTGCAGGAGAAAAAATAAGCTTTTATTTTTAATTAGAAATTTATGAAGTGACTATAAACACAACACTTAAGGTAAGCATTTATGGAAGTGCTTTTCCAATGGAGTTTCATCCAAAATCAGTCAGAATTGATAGGCGTCTCAACAACTTGAAGAGGAGGCCAGCCCTCTGCCTAGGCCTTAAAAAAAAGGCTTTTGGCAAAAAGCACCTGGACAGTCTGAGAGATGGAAGATTTTTACACTGTTTATCAGGCAAGCTGACAACTGAGAGTAGTGAAGTGTTTAGGAACTAATGCCCATCTTTGCTCCTCACAGACCATCAGCTCAGAAGAGCATCAGTGTCCTACCTGGTAAAGCAGCAAACATAATGAAGACTGGTGGGAAGATACAGTGGAAATGACGCTGAAACAGAAAAGCACATTGTAAGATAAAAAAAATAATTGAAATGGGCAGTAGGCATGACACAAAATCTTGACATATCTAAGTGTCTGCTGACAGAAAGATGTTGCAAGGTTATTCTCTGAGAGTAGGGGCAATGGAGAGGCTACTGTCGATCGGTTCATATAAATGGTTTCCTTCTAGCAAACAGGTAAATTAGAAGTGTTCCTGTGGTTACAAAGCTGTTGCAAAAAATGCAAAATCAAAATGATGCACTTATGTGCTCTTCACAATGAGTACTCAAATTATTCAATACAAGAAAACAAAAATAACAAGCAAAACATCTGAGCAGAGATTAAGGACTTAAAAATACGTTTATCCTAGAAACATAGCACTTACATGTGAGATAATGATCACAGGCTGTAAATACTTTCAAGTTAACAGTGAAGAAGGGATTTACTTACCGTCTTTTTTAACAGACAAGCCTTGAAGCTTGCGATGAGGAAAACGCCTAATGTTAAAGATTTATTATTAGTGTGAGAATCATGTTTCTGCCTGAAAACTTAGCCATTGCTACTGACAGTGTTCTCTCCTTCTGAAATTATACTTATTGTAACCCTGGAGCCCAGGAAATATAGTATTGGTCTCACTAGTAACAGTCCACAGGTTTCGTACTGCACTTGTGAGTCTGCAGGACTGAGACATGTCAGACTGGCTTTACTTCATTTTGTCTTGACCTGCCTGGAGCTTTGTTTTAACTCAGTTTAGCCACAACAGCGATTTTTCTAATGATCAGGATCCTGTGGTCAATTTGTCTTACTTTTCTTATCTTCATGCAGTGCAACTGGAGTTTCTATCTAAGGCGGCAGTAAGAGGTAGTTATTCCTAGAAGAATGAGGTATTTATTTCTCTAATGCAGTGTAGAAATTTGTGACTGTATGGTGTAGTGCGGAGGAGTCTGGGCATGGTGGGAGAGCAACGGAGACAGAGGATGGCGTGTAGAGGAGAAGTCATGGGGTGCTGCAAGAAAAAGTAGAGGCTGGCACTGGAAACCCCATGGCTGCAAATAGCTCATCCATGGTCAGTTAAAAAAAATGCAACCCAGGAGCTGGACAAAACCACTTCCGAGTTAACAAAGAGAACAAGTAACAAGGTTTGACATAGGTAAAACTCACCACATGCAACGAATTCAGATGTAATATGGGCTAGCAGAACAATAAAAAGAGAGCAGGGTGGAAAAGTGTGTAAGAAAACATGTAAATATCTCCCCAAAGACAAATAAAAAAATTAGAAAGGCAAGGAGGAAAAATAAAGCTCATCATACTGCAGCAGTACTACTGTTCTTCTAACTGAGATTTTTACATAATAATATTCTTTATTTCATTTTCCTTTCTTTTTCTACAATAATTTAATCTAGGCTGATCACGGTAGTTTAGATTTACTATTAAGACAATAAAGATTTCAATTATAATAATAATAAATCTTTGGCTTTATCTCTTTGGTGTGTTCTCTTTTTGCCTCTAACATGCATTATGAGCACCAAGAGCAAGGTAAAAAAAAAGACATTTACTTATTTTAACTCTTTTAATATCGGGACATGCAATATAGTTATTATTGTATGTGAAAGAGGGAGTCTTTAAATTACTCCCAAATAATAAGTTGCATCGCTTCAACTGAACATCAGCAATTAGGGGACCACAGCAACAAATTAGCCAAGGATATTTTAAACATCTCATCTGAACTTATACTTGAAAATGAGCTAGATAAGACAGTAGAGGTAATGTTGCAGGGAGTCAGTCTGAGCAGTCTTACAAAATGCACAGGGAGACTTATTCAGGAAAAGAGACTCTCAGCTGGGGTACATCAGCTTTCACTGGAGCTGTGCCAGGATACACCAGCTGGGAGCTTGGTCTTATAAGAGGAATGTGGGGCTAGAGCTCCACTTCTCCTAGTTCCTGTGTCAAATCTCTGGCTCCTGGAGTTTGCCAAGAATTTCAACGTGTTTCTACTTCCATGTTTTGGTATAAAACCCAGACTTGTTTACAAATCCTACAAAGGCAAGGAGATGGAGGGAAATCTGAGCATCCAAGAGGTGGGTAGTCTGGGTGTAACTGCAAGTTAGTTGTAGATTTGCAGATTTGATCAATGCACTCTTTCTGCTCCACTACCTGCTTTCTAATTCGATTTCCTCGGCCCTAACCTTCATGCTCCCAATACAGAGAGCACATTTGTTTTAATGTGAGGAAGCACACAGTTTTAAATCCAGAGCTGATTGTATTGAAGCAGATTCCGCAGGGCATTTCAGGCAGCATATATAAGCAAAAAGTCTGCTGGTTCAAGTCCTTGCAGACAAAGATGCCTGCTGTCACTCTGTGCAAAACCACATACGCAGTGCGGGAGGGAGAGGTCCAAACACCAACCAGCTCATGCTCTCAGGAACACCTGTACCTGGGAAACCAGAAACTGAACAGGATTTATATCCTACCAACACTGTTGCTTTAAAACCAGATTTCCACTCTCTGCCTAGGAGTGGATACTGCCATACTACTCTGATGGGGTGCACCTGTCTGGGATGCCTGGCCTCCAAAAGCCCTGTCAGATGCAATGTGTGTAAGCATCCTCCTTCTGCCTCACAGAGAGAAGAAATTTGGAGTATTTGAGATGCATTGGACATACTGAGAAATCCATCTGAGGCGGAGTAGCTTTCTTTTTTCATGATGAACAAAAGCTGCAAGGGCTGTTTTCTGTTGTGTAGACATTAGCCTCAGACCTACAAACCACGTCCACATCCAGCCCCTTAGGTAGAGCTATGCCTAATGTGTTGATCCTGACAGCATTTGAGAAAGGAATTACTCAGTGCTGTCACAAGAGAAATACTCCAAGGTACGTCTAGAAATAGATCATTATCTTTTTAAAGATACATCAGAATCAGACAGAGATCTTTGCTGGTTTTAGGTCTGCTTATAAAATAACCAGGAGTTCTGAGGATCTCAATTTTATAAGCTAGCACAAAAATGCCATCTACACTTCAGGTTAGGCATTTAACTCTTGTGGGTGGTGCTGGATATTTTATTGTTAATTTGGTCTATCCTGTCAGACAGCACTGCAGAAATACTCAGTAAAAAGATCAGTATTAGAGACTGGGTATGCACTCCCTTATTTTCCCAATAAGGTTACAGATCTGTTGGGTTTTTGTAGCTGACGACATCCATTACTACACTAGCACCAAATCATGCTTTCGCAAAAAGCACCCTAACCCTCAAGCCACCTCTGCCAGAATTACTCTTAGGATTTTTGATTCATTTTCACAAACTATTTTTATCTGAAAATCAATAACAAATATGCCACTTCATTTGGTGTCACTTATGTAGTTCTTCTCATTAGGCCACTGGTGCCAGTGAGTTGCTATCGGTGCAAGAGAAGCATTCAGCAAAAGTTGCTGTGAGCCTGGAAGCAGATTCCCAGAAAACAATTTATCTGTTCACATCCTTCTCTTTATTGGTTCTTTGGACCAAAGCCACTTGTCTACTGGTGCTGTATGGCTCTTCTGGTCTCACAGCGATAAATGTCCACTGTCCTGTCACAAGATGCTCACTGTCACACACAGCTAGCTTCATCTCTGCCTGTCTGTGATACCCCTGCTCTGCCGCAACTACTTCTGATAAGTAGCTCACACACTGGGAAATGAGTGGGTAGAAAAAAGCACTCAAATGAAAGTCAGATCTGCAGATCTCTGGTGAATTGAGAAGAACTCCACTTCACACAGCACTGCTTGAATTTCTCTCCTGTGGAGAAAAATGATTCATCCTGAGCAGATGATCGTTACATTCCTATTAGATTTGAGAACCAAGGGAGAAACTAGATGCTGTCTTTCCAGATACTTTTATCTACATATGAGGTTAATTTTCCTATTCCAGTGAAAAGCTGAAGCTGCCAAAGGAAATAAAATGAGCTTTGGGTCACAGTAACAGGATTAAGATGGATTCAGAATCCAAGTTTTGATTTCTGACAGAAGCAAAAAGAATTTAGGATGACTTAAAGAATACAGAGCCCAGAAATTAAATTAATTTAGGAAATACAGGTTGAATAAGATACAGAGCTAAGAGGAGAGTTTACAATCGTTATTGGCATCTGAATTCAAATGTCATCCAGAGATTCCTCTTGTCAGTAATTACAAATCCTGCTAGATACTTGCAACAGCACAGTGCTTTCATTTTGAATAGCAATATTTTCTACAATCTAAGTTAGGCTTCCAAGTGCAATGACATTTTCTCATTTGCATAAATAAATATCTGCTATCCAACATTATCCATGTAAGAGTGAGAATGCCACCCAAACTTAGCTAATTCCATCAAAGACTCAGTCTGGTAGGAAGGCTCATATTGAACTTAACTCATGGTCTCTTGCTTGCTCCCTTCCTAGCCTGATAGCTCTTCCATTTCTGAATTGGCACTGGCCAAGCTTCAAAAGGAAGGTAAGCCACACATAACCTTTTGTGGAGCTTGGTGGTTAAAACCATCTCCTGTGAAGGGGGCTTTCACCACCTCTGGAAGAATAAAGCCCCTAGCCAACATATCCCAATTCCAAATGTCCTAAACTATAGAAGTCTTAGGAGAGCACTCCAACATCACTGTGCCTATGACCTGTGGACAAGCTATAAAGAGGGGTGCTGCAGTATATTTAGGCACCTATTGCCCAGACTAACGCTCTGTTCTGAACGTATTCAGAGCAGACAGAGGTTTTCAGGAGTTCAGATACATTCCTATACTTGTTTCTTTCTACAGTCTACCCCTAGGCAGTTCCTGTCTAAACGCATTGACATGTATCTCCTTTGTCTATTCAGTCAATAGAAACACTCACTATGAATTACTCTACAGACTCCTTAAAATGCCCAACTCTTGCACGAAATTACCCTGCTGGACTATATGCTATGAAACCTAGGCGAAGGTATCCACTGTGCTGATTTTGCTTAAATGCCTCAATTTCTCAAGAAATCTGGTCCTTTGGACTTTCATTTTTCAGCAGAAAGCAAACAAAAAAGATTCAAAAATCTTAGTTCTTTGACTAGCATGAAATTTTTCTATCTCCTTTATTTCAGCAAGCTTTTTCTCTCTCTTCTAAAAGGTCTTGTGAGTTTGGCCCTATCTTTGGCTAGAGGTTAAGAAAACTCTTCTGTCTGATGTTGATCAGCCAGCAGGGAATGCTTATAGCATCATCTATTCAGCCTCTACTTTACCTCCCAAGAAAGAAAACAAGAAATTCTCCAAGCCAGCTTCCCACAGCCTGGAGGGCCTGGGATTTACAGCTTGTTTGAACTCTCCCAGATGGTAACACACCAGGCTGCTGCCACACCACACTCAGTGGCTAGTCCAGAAAGGCTTCCTTGTACTGATTTATTTGTTCTCTTAATTTCAACAAGATTTTGTGTTTGTGTCTCTCTCTGCTCTCTGGTATTTTCCATCCAGTTCCAAAGACTGGACAATTTATGCCGTGTACCACTCTTGTCCACCTAGTAAAACTCACAAAATCTGAAAAAAAACACATGAAAAAAAACCGTAACAAAATGGATCAGATCTATTTAATACTTCATGTTGATTCATAATTAATGACTCTGCAAAATTTGACCAGATCCAGTAAGCAGTTTCTCAAAGCTCTCTGTATTATTTTTATCCCATATTTTTTGTTTTGAGAGGAAGAAGGAGCAGAAAAGCATGTGCAGAAAATTTTGAGGGAGACAGACTACCAGGTATATATTCTGTGGACTGATAGCTATGTGAAGAGTAAAAATTCCTTTACCTTCTACAGGTAAAGGAATATGCATCTATGCCTTGGAATGTGACTTTGCAGTGCTTGTTTTTGTGGATTTTATTTAGCTGTAATGTATGCAGCAGTCATAGTAGCTTTGGCTCTTAATTATATGAAGCATGCTGTTCAGAAATAACACAGCTTATAGTGTTTGGAAAGCACTTCAGATACGCTTTTTTGCTCATAGAATCAGCCTGGCACTAAAAACAAAGGAGGCAGTGTGCTTGTGTTTGTGTGTGTGTATGCGTATTTATATAAAAATAAATTATTATACAGCCCTTTTCTGCACAGTTCCTGATAGTTCCTTCAGTTTTGAAGCATTAGCAAAGCAAATGAGGAAGTGACTATCAAAGGCTGAAATGGCAATCTTTTCAACTCAATGAGGCGTCAGGAAGCCCCATCATCTGCACAGTTCAGTTTTTCTGTGGCAGTCTCCTGGGAGGCTCTTGAAGACACTGTCGGGTTGATACCAGCCTTATCACAAGGAACCAGGACAATAGTTTGGAGGCACAGAAGCAAAGACAGAATATATTTGTGCAGGAAGAAAATAAAGGTAAAGGAAGCAGAAACCTTTAAAAAAGCTTTCAAGGAAGGCCTTTCAATAAAAAAGACAAAGTATCCTGCATTGCTTCATTGTAATACACAATTTGACTCAGAATGGAAGATTCCATGTGTTATGTGTTGCTCAATTCAAATGTTCCCTTATCTAATAATGAAATCATACCAACAGTGGCATAAAGGGAGACAGAAATATTGAACAGAAATTTTCCAGGTGTATCATGCAAGATTTACAGTTATTCAAGTTTGTAAGAATGGTTTTTAACTGAGTTCTCCATTTTATGTTGACACTAGAAATCAGCATCTGCAAAATAAGTTAGCTAATTACCTTTTTCCTGTGTCAATGTCCTTTGTCCTCTTTCATTCCTTCTGGCACTGTGTGACTAATTTAGATGCCTTTGTCTCTGAAACTCCACCTTTAAGCACCAAAAAGTCATGAAGTTAAATGTCCCTTTCAGATCTAATTTGCCTTCTAAACATTTGTTAATCCACCTGAGATTGAGATCTCACTCACTCCTATGTAAAACAGCTCAAAAAGCACAATTTTTTTTTTAGACACAGATTAGGAAAAAGACATGCATTTGGTTTCTTTCATCAAGTATGAAGCTGAAGTAAGAAAAACCAAAGCTTGTAATAACATATAATGACACTATCTCTCTCCATCACATTTCCCTGGATTCTCCAGGCCTCTCATAAAAGTCTTCTACTGACATTTACTCAAAATGAAGAAGTCTAGTGAGTTTGTGATGAGTAGCACAGAGTAAGCCATTGTTGCCATTGTATCACCACCTCATTCACCACCTTGAGTATTACCATCTGGGTCAGTGAGGTTTTGGAGTATCAGCTACACATGATACCAGAAATCTACTTCTTTCCCTGAGACTCCTAGCAGTGCTTCCTTTTGAGTCATTTTCCAATGAAGTTCTCGTTTAAGTTTTGGATATTGTACTGAAACATTGTATCTTATCTCCCAGATATTTTTTAAAGTTTTTTAGTAATGTGATAGATTTTGTTTGTTCTTGCCATATGATATGCCTAAGGATATTTCTTCTTTATTGCTAAACATAAAATTTGAACAAAAGTTATTTTGTCTGCCAAAAACACTCATTCCAAGTCAATTGCACTTTTGCATGAAAAAAAGCTGTAGGGGATTGTCCCCATGAACTTTTGAGTGTCTTTCAAATCTTAAGACTGAGAACAGATCAAGCTACCTATAAATCTAGCTGCTATCCTGTTTGATTAAAACCTGCACTTTTAAATTAAACTTCTGCAGTAGGCAAGCTGTAGGACATTTTAGTTTCTATATATCTATGCATAGTCTTCACTCTGTAAATCTCACCTCTCTTTTCTCTTCTTCGATAACATAACATTTGTTCAGTATTTAAACTACACATCTAATGGGGAATATTGGGATTTCCTAGCTGGACCGAACCCAAGACAATGTAGTCTGGTATTCTGTCTCCAGAAGTGACCTTTTTCATCCGAATAGCAACAATCTGCTCACCATACCAGAATTCTTCCTGTCTTTAAGACACACTGGCTTAAAGACTGACGTAATACATAATATGCCTTCCACTAAACATGATAGCAGAATGAAAACTTCAGTAAGTATCTTTTCTGTGAAGACCTGTGATGTTTTGTCACAGCATTCTATGTGTTCCTTTCTTCCTTATAATATTAAATGACCCCTTTGTTCTTGTGGTTTAGGACAGCAGAATGCCCTGATCTACAATTTCCAGTCCAATGTCCTATTTTACCTACCTTTAATACCTGTATCATTACACACACCTGTAACTATATCAATATAACTTCCTATACCACTTATTCAATTTATGACTTTCTAAGGCAAGTTATTTCAATGGCAATATCCAAAGCCAATAAATTCATACCCAAAAGGCCATAGTAATCTCAATGCCATGTATTCGGTGACTGTCTTACAAATAGAATTCCAAGATAAACTTTATTTCAAGACCTGAGTTATCATACCTTAAATAAATGTTCCAAATAGTGCACCTCGCATCATTATTTAAGGATTTTGGTAGGTATGTTTAAATTAGGGGCCTCAGAAGCACTTCCTAATTGGCAAACACACATCTATGCTACAAGGAAAACTTACCAACACAGGCAGAGAACTCCAGTTCATCCATGGTTTCATAAAGGTCTCCTTGCTCGAGCGACGTGTAAGACCTCACAGCCTTGAAATGAAAGGTGTTCGTTAAAGATGAAACTATGTCTTAAGATAATTATTTTTGTGGAATGATAGAATAACAGAATCGTAGAAACACAGATTCACAGAATCATCAAGTGGTTTGAGTCAGCAAGTTTGCCGACGACACCGAGCCTTGTAGTGCACTAAACATTCTGGAGGGACTAGATGTCAGACCATCAGAAACAAAAAAATCCCTCAACACATTAGGCTGATTTAAACATCGCCAAATTTCTTTAAGATTAGTTTAACACATATTTGTGGATTTTGTCTTTTTTTTTTTCTTTTTACCAGTGTTTAGAATTCAATTTCTTCAGTAAATATTTCTGTTTCTTTAGCTGGCTACCTTACCACGTGTGCAGGGAATGGTCTTAATAAACAAAATCATGGTTTCTGGACCTTCTATTCTTAGTATATAGGGAGGCAGAGACTTTGGAGTGATTTGGTTTCACAGTTACAACTAAGTTAAATTCTAAAATGTTACACAGCAATTCTTTATATTTTCTCTTTAGTGTGCAGAAAGTCTTTTCAAAGACTACCTAAAACATTCTACAGTATTTCCAGAAACTCAGCAGACTTTACAATTGTGTTAGATGTTATGAATTAAAAGCACAATGAGAGATAGAAAACCTCCATGTATATTATATTTATTTAATACTTTATGTGTCTGTAGTAAACTGGATATAAAAAGCTTGGAAAGGTACTTCTTTTCTTGTCATAGTGTATCGGCAGCAGGAATGACATTTGCATCTTCAGTTTAATGAAAAGGAAAAACCTCAAAGAAGTATTTTTGGCTTAACATTTCTGTAGTGTCTAAGAAGAGAGTGAGTAGTAAAGTGGCTGAATACTGGCAGTGCCATAGGTTTCACTTCCATTACAGTGTCTTGGCAGCAGAACCACTTAACTGCAATTGATAGAGAAACAAGCAAGGGACAAGAGAAAAGTGTGTGCCTGAGTGTTCAGTCACCTAGGTACAGATTTCACAGTACTGCAGGATGTTGAGATCTTAAGCAGGTTTTTTCTATGAAATCTCAACATGCAACAATTTTTGCTACTTCTTCACGTTTTAAAATTTTGCTTTATATGTGTGTACCTGTTCCCTAAAGATACCCATGAAGCCTTCCTCCTTAGTGACCCCAAAGAGCCTGTCACTGAAAAAATATCGGCAAGGTGAATGAAGGCAGAGCCCTACTAAATCAAAACAACATATAAAGGTAGAGAATAAAACAGTTTCAACAGACTAACAAATTCATCACAGAAAGTGATAACAGAGAGAATGCTCATAGCTTGGTTTGGGTAAGGATACAATAGTGGATATTTACCAGTGATGGGCCTCCATGAAGAATTATGTCCTTCCCTTCCCTTCCCTTCCCTTCCCTTCCCTTCCCTTCCCTTCCCTTCCCTTCCCTTCCCTTCCCTTCCCTTCCCCATCCCCTTTTTTCCTTCTCCCTTTTTCCCTTCTCCCTTTTCTCTCTTTCTCCCTTTTCCCCTTTTCCCCGTTTCCCCCTTTTTTTTCCCATTTCCTTACTAATATTTTTATCATCTTGGGAGAGTGGAGAGACCCAGCAATCCAACTGCATACCAACATTTGTGATAATCAGACATAACCTACCTCTGATTTATGATAAAGGAGTCTCAATATCTCAGGGCTTTACTGAGTTCCTTGTCATACAGGCTGTTCAGAGGCTCAGAAAACTTGGAGACAAAACAAAACAAATCGTGTTATGTATCATTTAAATCTGGTTCAGTGTGAACCTTATGTAATAAACAGATCACAGAAGCCTGCATCAAAATGTTCCAGCAGCCAGACTGCAGAGAAATACACCAACCTTAGATGAAATTTCTCTGAAATGAAAAGATGTTTTAATAACACAGATTTATTTTTTTTCCATGTATTCTGCAGTGTGTAAAATACATGTATTTCAAAACATGCTACATATTCGTATCATGGTATTGAGGTGTCCTAGCCAAAAGAGAAAAGACATGGACAACCTTAGGGACAGCTGTAGCACTGATACAGGTGTATGAAGAGAGGTGAGGGTGTGGACCAACACACTCAGAAATGGTAATAATAGCAGAGGAACAGAAGATGGCATTACAGTCCTCCTCAGCATGTGTCTGGCCACGAAACACTCAGTACTGTATGTCACTCATCCATGCCTTCAGAAGAAGGGAAGAATTATTTATTTATTTTTTAACCTAGCATTCTATGATGTTCTGTGTGCACCTCTACTTTGGTTTATCACTCTAGCTAAATTGCATTCTAGTAGCATCTAGCATTGCTAATAGAAAATAAACACTCACTCAATGACAGGATGATATTTGACGAAACTTGCCTATGATTTACAATTACTGGATCAGAGTACAGCCACTTTTACCTTCCACATGAAGGTTAAGCACTGCATATCTGGGCCCAAAGGATCATGGTCAATGGAGTTAAATCCAGCTGGCAGCTGGTCACAGGTGGTGTTCTGCAGGGCTCAGTGCTGGGACTACTTCTGTTCAACATCTTTATTGATCTCAGTAAGGACATAGAGTACATCATCAGTAAGTTTGCTGACAACATCAAGTGAGGTGGGAGTGTTGATCTCATGAGGGTACAGAGGCCCTACAGAGGGACTTGGACAGATTGGATCAATGGGCCAAGGTTAATGCGATGAGCTTCAACAAGGCCAAGTGCCAGGTCCTGCACTTGGGCCACAACAACCCCAGGCAACGCTACAGATTTGGGGAAGTGTGGTTGGAAAACTGTCTGGCAGAAAGGGACCTGGGCATTCTCATCAATATGAGCCAGTGGCGGCAGCATGCCCGGGTGGCCAGGAAGGCTGATGGCATCCTGGCTTGTATCAGAAACAGTGTGACCAGCAGGAGTAGGGAGGTGATTGTCCCCCTGTACTCCTCACTGATGGGGCCGCACCTTGAGTGTTGTGTCCAGTTTTGGGCACCTCAATACAACAGAGATATTGTGGTGCTGGAGTGAATACAGAGAAGGGCAGCGAGGCTGGTGAACTGGAACAGGGTAGGTTTAGACTGGACATTAGGAAAAAAAAATTCACAGAAATAGTAGTCAGACATTGGAATAGGGTGCCCAGGGAGGTGGTTGAATCATCGTCCCTGGATGTGTTTAAAAGTTGTTTAGCTGTGGTGTTGGGGGAGATGGTTTAGGGCTGAGCTTTGTAGAGTAGAGTTGATGATTGGACTCGATGATCCCTAAAGTAACCTAAGGGTACAAATATTTTGAACTTACCTTTCCTTCTTTTAAACTGGCCGGTATTTCTTTGTGTTCATGTGCATAGAATTACATACTAAACATCACTGCAGGGGCAACAAGGAGTCATGAATTTTTTTGCAGACATTTCTGCCAGGGCTGTGTCTCACCTGATCAGAAAACTTCTAGGGATGAATATTTAGCAGTATCCAACCCACTCCAGAGCTCCACAGTGTTTTCCCTCTGGGTTCATCTCATCTGCCACAGTCACACCACCACCTCTGTTCTATCCATCACAGAAAAAGAGCAATAGCCCATGCATTAATATAATAGTTAATACAATAGTTCTCTTTTCCTTTATGGTTGTTTCAGGTATGGTTCCACCTTGGGGTGTTGTCATGGTGTGATGTTGACCTCCCTCGTGCCGAGCCGGTGTTGTTCAGGTGCATATTCCCAGTTTCCTGATTTTAGCATGCAGCTTCATATGGATTTGTGTCAATAGCCTGCTACCCCAAGTTTTTTTCTGGAACACACCACTCCTGGATCTCTGATATTCACCTGGACACTCTTGCTGAGGGCTTTGTCTCACGCAGCATCTCCTTAGACACCCTGGTTTTGGTACCTGCCCAACACACTGGTTGCTGCAATTTTGCAGTTCACAGTCTTTCGCTTTTGTTTTGAAAACTTCTGTGCAACAGCAATAAATTAGTCATTTATTATTAATGTTCTTTTGGGCATTTTGGCAGAAATAATTACACAGTGTTACATGGCTGCGGAAGAAGAAAATCTTTGCTGTAAACAAAATGTTCAGTGTGGGAATAGAGAGTTTTACCTCACTGTAGGGAATATTTTGCTCCTCTTGTAGATTGTTCAAATTTTCTATTTTTCACTCTCACAAAATTGCAGTTATTCAAATTATGGGACCAGATAGATTTTTTTACAGAGACTTTTTTAAAATAAAACCTGACAAAGGGTTTGATAATACAGGTGGGGGTGGGAAGGCCATACTGTGTCTATAGGCTTCATTAAAATGCCAGTAAATTTGAGGAACATCCTCTTAGTCAGGGCAAATCATCAGATGCCTTTTGAGGCAAAATTTTGGACAGAATATTTTCTTCTACAGGTCCAGTCCATCAAGAAAATACTAAAGAAGAGATTTTAAGAAAGAAAAAAAAAGAAAAGAAGAAAGACAATATAATTTTTGTTGTTATTGACTGAAATTTCATGATCATGAAATCAGATTCAATATTCTGAACCACTTTAATGAGGTTTTGCCAATTTTTTTTTCCGTACACAAAGGGCTAGAGCCACAAAAGCACCATTAGGCCGTCCAGCTCTTTCTTCTCCTCCTCCTGAAAATGCAAGATCATTTTTCTCCTTCTGAGCTTTCAATTACCCATCATTATAAATGGTTCCAGGAGATTAGAATTCCAGCAGTTAAAACAGTTCATTGCTGAAAGTGAGCTTTTATCGTTCAGTCTAGATTACAAGAATTATATTATTTTCCTGGTATTTTCACTCAGGTCTTGATTCCTCTGGAAAACCAGTCATTTCCAAGAAACCAGATCTGCAAGACCCTTGCACGGCAAGCTGCAAGGAGGCATTAGAACTATATGATGTCTGCATCCCTGACGCATCATTTACATGGAAAAACAACACAAAGTCTTATCCGATGATACTAACAGGCAAGTTAAGAATGCAATAAATGCATTAGCCACTCTTTCGCAAGAAAGGAAGAGTGAGAAAGCAGCAACTGCCATCTTACATGGAGCAGGGATGCTGCCAGCGGATGCTCCTGCTGTGCAGGGAAGATTATCTGGCTGAAAACTCAATCAGCTTTTAGCACCAACTCTGCAAACAGCTGTGACACCTAAAAGTGTTTTAACCCTCTTGAGCTAAACTCCGTGCTTCAGGGAGTCGTTCTTATCAACAAGCGAACTGTGTCTGGTCACAAAAACACTTAAAGAATTTGCAGTGTTTGAGTCAACACAGACTTTATAGAATTGTTTATGTTCCCCATTTAAAGCAGACTGCGAAGCTCTGGTTCATTTTCTTTCCTAGGGTACAGTGACATCTAGTGGTAGTTGTAGACAAAATGTATGTAAAAACAGACTGACCATCATTTCCTATAAAATGATTTTTACACAGTTATGTATATATTAAAGTAAAATTTTAAAAATCACTCAAGACTTTCTCTAGATGATGAATTTTCCGTTGAGATTAGATACATAAATATCTTTCTGTACCTGGCTTGAGGGACTTGAAGTATACACACAGATGAAAACTGACCTCGAGATACATTGGGCACTCTGCTCTGTGCTCTAGTCCTTGTTTTGCGTGAGCTGGGGTTTTTTGTTTTGTTTTTTTTTTTAATAAACACAGCTCTTGCAATTGCATGGTTTTCTGCATATATTTGTAGAGTGCTCCAGTACTTCCTTCCTAGTGACCTAGAGAAGTGCTGCAGGGAAAGAGAGGGACTTGAGCTTTTACGCTCTTCTGTGACTTCCTTTCAACTTCATTAAAATCATCATTTTTTAAGTTGACTAGGATGCAACTATTATACCTACACAGATATCTGAGGTTTGGGTTTGCCTAATGCTAGCAATTAGAGTGACTGAAAGTTTTCTCTAGACATGCATTTGAGAAATTATATATATTTATTATAATATCTTCAACTTGTTAAAATTTCACACACCAAAAATATTCCCATTCTCTTTTCAGTGATTTTTGCCAGCATGTGTCATGACGATGACTGATAAAGAGTATTTCTGCTATTGGAGCTAAGAGTGGACCAAGGAAGTATTTTGAGATTACCGCTGCAGAGACATTCAGCCTGACATTCAGAGAAATGGTCTGTGACTAAATGTATTCGACCCTCTGAGAAGGGATTATACTCCAAAGTTATCCGTTTTGTCTTAATGAGATGATGCATTACATCTTTGCACAGCTGTTTTTATGCAGCTCACGTTAGAGTCCAATTCAGCTGGAAAGCAAAATACTTGAATTTGATTTTGAAATCAGTGGTTGGTCTGCTTGCTAATTAACCTCCTGTTCCTTCTCATTATTACTGTTAAGATGTAGGTAATGTCCATGAGCATGTTTCTGATTCTGACAGTTTGCTTGCTAGTACATGGGAGAAAAATAAAAACAACTGAGATAATGAGAATCACACTGCACACCTAGCTGCTTTAAAGTTAATATTATTGGGAACCATTAAGGGGTCTATTTTCTTCTTGAAATGTGAATGAAATTCCTATTAGCATTAATGGGAGTTAAGTGAGCGCAGCCATGGGAGAAAACACCTCTGCACGTAAAGAAAGGGAGGTTCTGCCCTTTACCACTTAAAAACTCCCACTTTTTTATTAAAAAAAAAAAAAAAAAGACATGAAATGACAGGAAAGCAGAAGTGTTTTCATGGATGATAGAAGCAATATCACAGGTTTTGTCAGTTTCAGCCACATTTTCATTTGGTTTATTTATGTTTCTGTGTATTAGGGTACTAGTGGAGGAGGTAAAAAACACAAAAAAAAATCCAACCAACCAAATGACAAAGCAACACCTCCCCCCCCCCCAAAAAAAAAAAACCCAAACAAAAACAAAATACAAAACCTCACTGCTGTGGAAAATGCAGCAAATACAATGCATCACTGATTTGGAGCCTGCCTTGCAGAAGTCTACGATGACTATCATATGCAGGCATTTTTAAAAAATCCTCTGAAACAAGCTAGAAGATTTAGAATAAGAACCCGACAGTAAGTTAAATACTATAGGATCTGAGGCACTTCCTGAGGCAAAATAGAAGCTGGAGAGAGAAGTATTCTTACAGTGGTGAGGAAGAAATTACTGTACTTTGAACCTTCTTTCTCAAAAATTACACAGATCTTGAATGCAAGCAAGTTATCTGATGGTAAACACCTATGTTCGTAACAGTATTGCTGAAATTGTGCATTTTCCACAGATTAAAGACAGTCATAAGGTCTTGTCCTTGATCTCTTACCAGAAACACAAGTCATCCAACTGTGAGACAAACGGGTTCATGGTGCGTTGGGTGAAGAACTGGCTGAAGGGCAGAGCTCAAAGAGTTGTAGTGGATGGGGCTACATCTGGCTGGCGACCAGCCACCAGCTGGTTGAGTTATAGGGACAGTTCTGATCAGTGTATTTATCAACAATTTGGATGCACGAGTCAAATTCACCATTAGCAGGTTTGCTGATGATCCCAAACTGGGAGGTGCTGTTGACTGTCTCAAGGTACAAGAGACCTTGCGGAGGGTTCTAATAGGTTGGAGCACCGGGGTATGAATAATGGGATGAAATTTAGCAAGTCCAAATGCCAGATTCTTCACCTGGGATGGATTAACACTGGGCACAAGTATAAACTGGGAGGCAAGCGGCTAGAGATCAGAAGGGATCTTGGGGGTGCTGGTTGGCAGCAGCTCAGCAGGAGTCAGACATGTGACCTGGTACCAAAAGGGCAAAGCCCACCCTGGGGTACATCAAACACAGCATGACCCACAGGTCAAGAGAGGAGATTGTCCCACTGTCCTTGAGTGCTCTGTGCAGTTCTGGGTCATTTTACCAAGTTTGCCTTACCTCAACATACATTTCTAAATCTGCTGTAGATGTTTGCTAAAGTTAATCATCCTCACCTTTGACTAGAATTTTTTTCCTTTTTAGGCTCCCTGGAAAAAAAAAACAAACGCAGTTAAAGGAGGGTATGAAAGTTTGGGTGCATTTCGTTAGAACGGGCCTAGTGTTAAGGTACCTTAAGTTAGATATAAAGTAAATGAGGTTAATAAAACACGATTCAGTAGAAAGATTTTGTGAGAAAAATAGAAAGATGCTAACTAAGATTATTATAGGTTACACATAGTATTTTATTCTGAAAGCTTGTATATGAGCAAGAAACTGGGATTCTGTTGAAAATTAAATACATGTTAATATATACTATTCCCATCAGGGTATGCACATGAGTGAAAGACTCAGACATCGACCTTTAAATCCATTGACAAAACTTCCATAAAAATTGTTATTCAGCTCCAAACAAGACAGCTGAGCAGCAGACTTAAAACTTTGTTCTGACACAGCTCTCCAGGCTTGCAAAGCCATGCCTGATTCCATGCAGAGAGAGACAGGACTAAGAAGATGACAGTGTGTCACCATCTGGCAGTTTTCATGAATAGCTGAAAATACAGTATACATCTGAGAAAACACATTTGCTAACAAATATTGATAAAGAATCACACCGTAAATGAAACAAAAGAAACAAACTCTTTCCATTTTCTCCTAGAGTTGTGAGCATTTTACAGCTTTCCAAACTTTGACTAGGTTGCTCCAAGCTCACAGAAAACTAAGTTTCTCATTCTGCAGCCTACTGATGCAAAGGTCTACTTAAAATCAGTAATGCTCTCAGAGCTCATCATCACATCTAGCTGAAATGAATAAAAATGGTGTGTAACATTGAGAAACCTGACTAAATGAGAGCCAGGGCAAAGAGATTTTTGGATCCCTCTAGCGTCATGTGCTGGAAAGTTCATAGAATCACAGAATGTTAGGGGTTGATCTCACCAGAGATCATCTAGTACAACCCCCCTGCCAGAGCAGGATCACCTACAGTAGATCGCACAGGAATGCGTCCAGGTGGGTTTTGAATGTCTCCAGAGGAGACTTCACAACCTCCCTGGGCAGCCTGTGCCAGGGCTCTGTCACCCTCACAGTAAAGAAGTTTCACAGAATCGTAGAATGTCTCAAACTGGAAGGGAATTTACAGATCATCTAATCCAACCTCCCTACCATGCCGTCTATCCATAGAAGTATATCAGATTTGTCAAGCAGGATTTCATCTCCCACTCTTGAAGGAATTCTCTGTGTTCACATCTGTCAGGGTTTAGCGTTCAGTCCAGCCTTAACCCTTGACATGGTGATAGGCCAAAGGCATACTCCTTACCACGGAACACCATGCCTAGTGTATAAACTGGAGGGAGTTGGCCAGGAGCAGCAGAGTGTTGACCAGGCATTAGTCAGCAGGTGGTGAGAAATTGTGTTGAGCATCGAAGGTCTTTTCTTGTGTTTTATTTATCTCTTTTTTTTTTAAAATTACATATGCCTTTTCATGGTGGTGATGATGATGATGAAGATTATGTTTTGCTGGCTGGATTTAAATCATGGAAACAAACCAGAAAACAAATTCATAGTTATAACTTTCTTGAGAAGGGATCTGAAGATGTAGTCCATAAATTCTATTATCTTCCAAGATATTTTATTAATGAGATTAATTATTAATCCCTGGATATCACATTAAAATTATATATCTCATTAATCTGCAAACAACATTGGCTACACATACAGACATCGCCACTCTGTCACAGCATGTTAAATCTCTATGATTGCCAGTACTTGAGGAAGAGCAGTGTTTAATGTGACAAAAGGTGAAAAAGACCCATCACCTTCCTGTATTATCCTCTCTTAAAGTAAACAGAGAGGCCCACAGCCATTCACCTCTTTCCATACCTCAGGCTGCACACTAGATAAAGCTGTTCTACATGACTTTTCTAAAGACCTCAGCCATGCTTTTGCTGCTGGAGAGGTATGGGTGTTACATGAAGTCAGCTCAACCCTTACGCAGACAAGGCAATGCAGTTTGATTTTGAAGAAGTAAGTCATGGCTAAACTAAATTTTTTCAGTTATGTCAAAATCTGCTGTGTACCATGAGGTTTGCACTGGGTTAGCCAGCTCCACGTAAAAACTACTTTTCACTTGAGGCTTTAGCATTCCTGTCACCAATTTCTTGCTAAAATCTGGAAAAATAGAAATGTCCATTCATCTACCTTAGCCAATGCTGACGAATGGCTAAACTCTTGAAAACCTCAAAATTTCTAAGGTATATTCTCTTAAGCAATTTGTTATTTTTCTTTTTCCTACACATGGCTCACATTTTCCTTGGTGAACTTAAAAGTTCTAGTCCTTTTCACATGGAAAATTAGGAAAAAAATTACCCTTCTCTCCCCTGATGTTTTCTATCTATTCAACAACATTAAATGTTTTTCTCTTTTCCAGACTCACTAATGCTTTTTTTTTTTTCAACATTTTCTTGGAATAAAAAATGAAGTTAACCAGTTAAACTAACTGAAGAATTATATTCTATTTCCTTATACAATACATTTGCATTTTTAAAGGTCCAAATTTGATTATTTAAGATGTGTGAATTAGACATAAATTATGACTTTCCTTAGAAATTGCGAATTACATTTGCCATTTTTCAGAGCTTCGGTTTTAGAGCTCCAGTTAAAGTTATATAAGTCTGGAATATTCTATACAGTGGTTTTCAAAAGGTATCTTAAATATTAGTTCCATGTTCTGACTATGAAGACAAAACACAGAAGTCATAATTATAGTAGCTTCTTTTAAGACTATTCAAATCATGTTTTTGCGGTTGGTGGTCCAGAAGACTGGCCTGACAGGCAAGTGATCTATATTACTGTTCTTACCTTGTACCCAGTTTTGTAACCTGGGCTAGGTGCAGAACGACCCTTTTTCATGAATTTGCTAGGACAGAGTTTGGTTCAATGGATCACATTTTCTCTACCAATTCTGAGCTTTTCTTCTATATTTGAAAAGGGCATACCCTGTTGTGGGCATTGCCAAAAAAAAAAAAAATCATAAATTCATCAACCCCATATATCTTGAACTAAAAGGAGTGCTAAAATGGGATTAGAGGTCAACTGGGAGGACTTTTTCTCCTTTTGATTTAGTACCTCTTTTGCACTAAACTAGACCAGATTTGCCTGACATAAATAGATATTTTTTTACCTGAGTCAAAGGCCAAAGAATTCTGATCTTCTGGGTCTGAGAACCCATTTAAGTGATGATTTTCCTGTCTCTGTTGCTGCCACTTCCTTACTGACTCATAGTATCCAAAAGTCAATTGTTTTCGGGTTGAGAAACAATAAAATATTAATTTATGAGGATACATGCAGAGAGGGTGACAATTGGACTCACAATTAGAGTGGATAAAAACTTACTCTATTAACACTGCAATTTCAGTTTCTGCTGACTCATGGAGTAATATAGACAAAATGTGTTTATGTCCATACTGCATTTGAAAGATTACTGTGTTTTCAGTCAGTAACCAGAATGTAAATTCTGATAAGTATGTAGAACTTCCTCAAAGGCAACAAATATTTTTCATCTATGACAATGTTAAATAATGCAGCTTGCCCATAAATACATGTTTGCACACACAAGAAGGTCCACAGTTTGAGCTGCCATTGGTATTAAGAATAATAAGCTGCTGCTGACATCTTAGGAAATGTGAAACATAAAGAAAGGAAGTCTTATTTTCTTATGCAACAGGGAGAATCAGAATGAACAGACAGTAAAAATTATAATCTAATTCTGAATGCTGTAAAATGTGAAAAGTACTCAACATGGCATTTGGCTCTCTTCTAGCTTCCCTTCTAACAGAGCAAATGAAAGACTTGTGTACTAGAAAACATCAGAAATAAAACTGTTCCTTTAAATTGCAAAGCAGGGAAGTGAAGAAGATTGGTAGTTGTTGTTAAAGATAAAATAGAAGATAATATAAAAGAGAAACATGAAAAGGACTGGGAGAACCACTGAAATTCAATGTTCCTCCTTCAGTCCTTCTTTGGATCTGAATTACAGCACTTTACAGTTAGAGAAATACCCACCATGGTGAAAACAGATTTTATGGGATTGTTTTCTAACCAGCTAATCACATCTGCTTAAATATTTATTTTTTCTATATAAATATATAACTATACACTCATATATACATATACACAAAATACTAAAGTTTACTACACTAAAGAATAATTCAGGAGCATGCAATTGTTATTTTCTTTTCTCCATTATTGTTTCCTTCATTGTTTTAAAACATCCAAAGAACCATTAGGAGAATGCAAGATTTGTTTATTTTTGAAGATGAACAGAATGTTCAACTGTTTCAACTGTTTCAAAGATTACCCAGTGCTAAAATGCCGATGACTCTCACTGTCATCAGAACAGAGAGTATTGCAGCCAACCTGGAAGGCTGGACAAATTCCAGTCTGATATATCCTAAACACAAGCATTCAGCTTTACTTCTATGAGTTTTGCAGCATTTTCATTACAGTCTGTTTTCAGAACTGTCCGATTTATTTCCTGCTGACTGTATATCTTTCTGTCCTATTACATACTTAATTGGTTTATATGCCGGTGTGTTTGGCTCTCTCTCTCTGTGTGTGTGTGTGTGCATGTGTGTATAAATGCATTAAAAGTTGTCTTCTGATGAGCTCTTTCTTGATTTCCATTTTTACTTCAAATTGTTTTAACAACTGAAAAGTGCTTTATGTGATGCATGAGGACCCTACAATGAAGATCTTGATAGTAGATATGCCTCAGCAACTACAGAATACCATATACAACAAATATTTTCTACTGATAGTGCACAACAAAAGGATAATGAAACCACAATATACTGAGAAACCTCATGTTGTGAGGAGCGTAACAATTCACTGCTGTCTAAGAATCCATATGTCACAGGAATACAAGGCTTTATAATATGACAAAATCCCTCTGAAAAGGCGAAATAAAGAACAGGCTACTGATAATGTTTACAATTTAAGTTCAACAGGTGTTGATAGGTACTGAAACTATAACCAAGCTCATGTTGCCATAGATAAAGTCTTATATGGTCTGTTTCTAAGTAAGTTTTTGAAAGACAAACACTTTCAGCCATGAGGTAGGAAATAATTTTGTAAGTACGTGCCTTTTGTTGAGATGTATTTTGGCAATCATTTTACCAACCCAGGGCAGACTACATTCAGATATGGCTTTACTGAACAGGCTAAACTCTTCAATAAGGTTAGGCAATCATTGCCAAAGAGAATGAATAAACTAATTAAATTACAAAATTCACAGTGACACATGCAGTTATTTTACTGTATTTTAAATTCCATTGTAAGACATCATCTGGAAAACCAATTATTTCATGCTTTCTGGGGCTTTCTCTTTAATTCCGTATTTTTAATTTTTTTTTTCTCCAAAACACATTCAGGAAATCACTTTGTGACAAACCTTAGCTTTTCTATTTCCAGAACTGTTCAGATGTAGATATTAAAATTTCTGCTTCCACGAAATATAGTAGTTTGAACTTGAACCAAAGCTATGTGCCAATTTGAAGTTTTTATTCACTAGCAGAAGAGTTACGTAGTATATTTAGGTTATTTTTGTGCATCAAAGCCACCTAATTACCTGACACAGAGCATCAGTAGATGGCGCTCAAAAATATGTAACAACGCAGGTGTATTTGGAGTCTCGGTGAAGTTTTCTGCTCTGACCCAAAACGTGTCACACACTTCTTTAAGGAAATTATGGCAGTGGTAAGCAGAGAACTCAGCAGTAAATTATTGACTAACGCACAAGGGCCAGCCAGCATGTCTGTATTGTCTTAAATATGCACTGTGAGACTTTTTTTCTGACGTGACTTGTACGTTAAAAAGAGCAGAAGGATTTATGCAAAACCTGAGAAATCAATGTTTTCTGATAAATAATTCTTAGAACTTGTATAGAGACTTCTTGAAGGAAGAAGTCGTCCTTCATTTTTCAAGTGGTACAATGCAGAACTGAGGAGAAAACATTAAAACAGGTGCTATTTGCCATGATTTTCTGTTGCACCATCACCTGAGGTCGAATTCGTATCGTGAATGAAGGTTGAGTTTGTGTAGTCTTGTTTAGTCAGCACTAAACACCCAACGAGAAGTTCCTACTAGCAGCTGTTTTTACTTAAAGCAAGAATCACGGAACAAGAAAATGAAGAGGTCTTCAATTTGTGGGATATTTTTTTAGGAAAGCAAAACCACAAATAAAGTATTGAATACAGACAAAATGTTCTAGCTCATTAGCTGCTGTTCTCTGCTGCAGAACAATGCCTCACATGTGCAATACTTTCTCTGCTCTGTGATATTCAGAAGTCTTGTAGCACTCTGAAATATCTTCACCATTAGGGCTAAGCTTCAATAGCCCATGGATCAGGCAGCCAGGAGAAAAAAAAAAAAAAAAAAAAAAAAAAAGTAGGGCAGAGAGAAAAGTAATGAGAAGATTAGAAACAAGGAGGCAAAAGTGGTTTCCAAACTACCAGTCGGCTTGTAGATCACAATGGGATGGTAAAGGGGTATTTAGCTCAGTACTAAAACTGTACTATCCTTCTATACATTTTCAGATAAAAGACTGAAAAATCTGCAAGGGATCTGCGCATTTCTTTGTGAGTGTGAATAGTTTAGTAAGATTCCCAATTTAAACTTTTTCTGGGCCCCATTAAAAAGGACTAGTTATGGTAGTAGACAGATATGAAAGATGAAATAAAGGTTTATCATCCCATGAAACTGGAGCCGAGATCTGCCTCTCTGGAGCAAAAAGGATAGAGAAGTATATTTAAATAATTTCTTGCTTTTTGCCTGAAGGAAGGATGCAGTCAGAATGGTTCCCTGTTTTGTGAACCGAAGATAGTAAGGTCTTGTCAAGCCATCAGCTTTTCTAAAAGTTGTGCCCTAAGAGGCCTTGTGGAGAAACTTCCTGGGGAGATCACAGTCCGATTCAGGATGGCAGTAATCCCAGAAGGACACATCACCACTTCCAATTACAGCACTCCGTAGTCACACTAAAAACATCAACCTGGTTTAACACGAGCTCTTAAGCCCTTGTTCTACACTAAGAATTAAATTTACTCTTCTCAACCGAAGTGTAAGTTGACTATAGGTTGACTGACAGCAAGGAGAAAAAGGTTCTGGGAGAGATACCACCTGGCAAGAGATACAAGAAAAAAATAGCTGCTGTTCATTTGAAACTTACTCTAAACTCTCTCGTTTCAAATGAACGCTCAAACAATGAGTATCAGAAGTTAACTAATAAAGCAATTTATTCTGAAAAAAAGAAAATTTTTTGTTATTCCACATAAATCTAACAGGTGGGTGAAGGTTACATGCCCTAGACTTTTTCTAAGGAAATAACAGAATTTCTGAAAAGACACAGGTTAGTAGATCCCATGGATACAGTCTTTTGCAGAGTGATCTTTTCCTTCTTGCATAGTAAATACTACAAAATCAAAACACAAATTGTGTCAGATATGGCTGCTTTACTCAAATTTGTAATTAGTATGACAGCACTGATTTCTACAGCAAACTAAAGCACTAGAATTTTTACTAAGAGTTTTATTTCTGCTGTGTGTTTATGCGCAACAAAACTCTGCTGATCACTGAAACAGCATAAATTGCAAAAATAAACCAGTGTGGCAAATTAAGACCATATTTGTGTTGGCATCTTAAGACAGAACTTACTGGAAGATAGATTGAACTGAAGGTCAGTATTAAATTTCCTACTAACAACAGATTAACCGAAATAATCAGTACCAAAAAAGAATATTTTATTTCATTACACTAGTATATTAATGGAAAAAGATGATACACTATGGATTCATTCTTCAACTAACATTTTAAAAACTATAAGAAATTTTATATTTAACTATAAGAAATTAACTACTTAACTATAAGAGATTAACTAACGATAAGAAAACTTATATTTATATTTTATATTGTATATAATTATATATTTATATTTATATTTCATTTTATATTATTTTAAAAAGTTGCAAATAAGGAGTGAGCTATTTATTATCCTGATCTTCCTAGGTTTCCCGTAGCTGAAATGAATTACTGACTAAATCTAAAAGGGACAAAATGAATTTCCTCTACATTAGCAATTAACAATGTCATCATTTTCTCACCAAACATATTACTCTAACATCTAAAAGCTGTAACCTATTCTCCATTTGTGTTTGACCCCTAAAATACCACAATGTGTATTTCTGATATTTAAACAATTTCTGATACTGTAAGAGCAAGGTTTTTAATATTCTACATAAAGCCTAGTACAAAGAAATCCGAAATAGATAATTCTGAATATAAAACTAACTACACAAAGCAAGTTGTTCTTAAAACAACTAAGAAGTGATTGAAAAAAAAATTAAAATTAATTCTTCTTAAGCTTTGGCTTTCAATATTTTCTTGATTTCACGGTAGCATAAGGTCCTGTAGTTCAGATCAAATTTAATTTTTATGACTCAATCTTCCTGAGTAATAAAACATTTATATATTCTTAACATTACTTTAGTTCATGAATAATCCCGTTACCTTCAATGAAAATGCAAAAATCTGATCTGAGTATTAATTGTTGCAGAAAACGAAATTGCCATTAAAAGCGTAATTTGAAGACAAATTGATATTGTCCACACAAAAAGAGAAGACTTTTGACAATAATTATAGAATCAGGAGTTTTAAAATAATATTTAATCTAGCCCTCTAAACACATTATTTGTAACTCTGGTTAAGGAATATATTTGCAGGCCCCACATCAAGGAATGTTTATTAAGGTTTCACATACTGATTTATATGACTGAGTAGCACTGTGGTGGTTCCAGATGGAATCAATCTTTCACCACTTATGTTTGTGAGCTAGCAACTTATTTATGATATCACTTATCAATAATAATACAAGAACAACACAAATCTCACATTTTAAAAAAGCTATTATAAAAATTCCAACTGTCTTGGAGAAAAGGAACTATTACAAAGATAATTGCAGTGGAGTAATACTTCAAATCTGTAATTAGTACCATGCTTTGCATTAAAACAAAGATACTTAGTCAGGAAAAGCAAATTCACTGTGATTCTTGAATCCCTATTAATTAGTATTCAGACAGTCAGCATCGGTCATAAATAATGTACACCAATACTGAAAGTTTAGTGAGTTTTGGAATAACTGACATTGTTTGTTATGTTTTTCTGGGGAATAGTAACTTTCCTCCTCAAACTAATTCAATAAGCTTATCAGGGATCAAACCATGTTCTCAGTTGCAAAACAAACAAACAAACAAGCTGTAGCAACAGATAATTGAATAAAAATAATATTTCAAAGATTTTTGTAGATGTCTGCAAATACAAAATTAATTCTATGGAAAAAAAAGATTTATTTGCAAGTAGATATGAATCATGATTCCTGTTTTGCAAACAAGACAGAAAGTGAACTGGGTTATGCTCATATAATAATTTTTTTAGGTTTGGTTCCTGTGTTTATTACAGAAAGGACAGGCTGGACTAGGAAAGATAATATTTTGTGGTGCTTGGCTTGAAAACCATCTTTCTACTCATGATACACAATGATTTTTCCATCTGAGAACCATTCACACAGTGCTAGTGAGTGAGCTTGGAAGGTTCCCCCTACACCTACCACAAGTGCCTGTATTAATTGCTTCTCTTGAAACTAAGACTTTTCTCCAGATAATGTCCTTCAAATACCACAAAAAAATGTAAATTCCCTGCAAGCTTGCAAGCACTAACCCAACTCACCTATGAAAAATGGAAGTGTTCAGTCAGAAGAAGGTGGCACCAATGAAATTCACTAACTTTTATCTGTATTGGATGGACTGTGCAATTTCATACATAAATATTTGGACAGCTAGTCCCTCCCAGGTTTGCAGGGAAGGCTCCTGTAGACTGGCACACGTATGAAGACTTCAAAACTTTGGTGTGACATTCAGGCCTGCTCCTCTTTGTCTCCAGTCCAGGAAGTTAGCCAACATCTGTGAGTCAAATAGAACAACGTTCAGTATCTTTTCATACCACAACAAGTCTCTTATGAGAGTAGAGTGAAAGTACATGAATCGGCTATACAAGGTACCTAATAAGCTTGTTCTTCATTTTTCCCTGTCTAGCATGGGACAAATATACTGAAACAACTGCGGAGTTTATCCAAGTAAGTTAATTCTGACAAAGATCCCATATGAAAAAATAAAGATTTACATGTTTGGGTTTTTTTTAAAAAAAGCAAATACTTCTCTGTCTATTGTATTTTGATTGTAACCATGAGTTTTCAAATGCAGCACAATTATTCTCTAATTGTTAGCTATTACAGTAATATAGGCTGAAGAGAGAACTAAAGCTTCCAAATTTCATTTGAGCTGGTCTGGCACTACAGCAAGACAATCCTGAATAACAAATGCACTGCAGCTGGGCCAGTGCTTCTGCACCATAGTGGGGCAGATTTCACAGACTGTAAAGAAAACGTCTGCTATTCCAGCTACAGCTGTGTGCCAAAGCCTTTTATGAAGAGGTTTGTCTGAGGCAGAGGCAGTTTTTGTCTTTTTTTTTTCTTTTTTAATACTATTCTAGTAATAACTCCCAGGAAATAATAATAAAAAAATATGTGATCTGTCAGAAAAAGACAATTGCAATACTTGTCAAAATATCTATCGTTCATTCTCAGAAAGAAAGCAGGTAGAAGTTACACAATAGAGCTGGCAGGTGTTGCAAAACTGAATGTTTTTATGCAGACCCAAATCCAGCAAATCATTGCTACTGTTACACATAACTTTATCATATGCTTAGTTGTTCTGTTGGATTTGGCTCTTAGATTAAATACGTTAGTTTAAAAGCAAGATTTAGTAACTGTGAACTGTTCTGTAAGCTCAGGATGAATTCGCACTAGGGAACGTTCTCCCTTCTGAAAGGTTATGAGTTTCTTAAAACAGAAATACCTTTAAAAACCATTTGGCTGTTATCTTTGCTAAGTTTGACTGGTCTTTTCAGTGCAAAGCTGAGAATCCAGAGAATTTTTGACTAATCTACACCATTTCATCACATTCAGACATCCATCAGGGATACACTCATCCGCCTTTCCTACAAATCCTTTGCATTCAATTCAAATATTTCACAAAGAGAAATAAAAAAAACTTGTGCAAAAGTGAGAATAGTAACCTTGAGAAGTGTATCGATGAGTCAATCAATTTCAAATGATATCAGCATCACAAATGAACAAAAATGAGGGCAAAGACTAAAAGATTTTATCCCTTAGATCACCGCTGGTTACTGACACATGCAGAATGACAGTTACATGGGTAATATACACTGAAAGTAATGTAACGACTCAAAAACGTATTTTAGTGTTAATCTGCAGGTTTTTTTGGTTGTTGTTTTTGTTTTTTCTTTTTATAAGTGAAGGTCCATATTTTTATCGTCCAAATAACAAGAATATCACTTAAAATAGCAGTTTAATGGATAAGGTACATATTTGGGACAACCTCAATAATAAGATACTTTTTCAAATTGTTGAAAAAGATTAGAAAAAGTTTTCTAACATATTTGGAAAAAAAAAATATCTGTTTTTGTTTCATTTGGAAGAATTTTTTAGTAAATATAAAAGCCAACATTTTTTACCTGCCCATATCACAAAAGAGAAATCTAAACAATAATCAAGTCATGTATCTTTCAAGAAGGAACCAGAAAGATAGAGCTTCTTTTCAGCAGGTAGTGGCAAGACTGTTTTTGGGTGGATTTACCCCCCCAATCCATTTTGAGCTGTTCAGAATGGCAGAGTTCATGATTTCAGAGTTCAAAGATCAGGCATTGGAGTTTATGCTGCAAACAGGCAAAACACAGAGGTGGCACACTGCTGTACCAACATGTTTTCAAATCAAGGGCATGAAATTTTAAAGATCTTGGGAAAAAAAAATAAAATTAAGAAAAATAAAAGCTTTTCCTAGTCTGGTTGAAGGAAACTCATGAGGAAAAAAAAAAAAAAACCAACAAAAAAACAGAAGGAGCAAATTAAATTAAAACAGGAAAAGGACAGTAACACCACTCCTCACCTCCCCCCGCTAAAAAAAAAACCACAACCAAACCTCAAAGGGTATAAAAAGACTTTGTATCTTTTATTTGAGAGCTGCTTCAGCAGCTCTTTCAAACAGAGAAAGGATGTAGACAAGTTTTTATGGTTAAAAGGAGAAAGCTGTCTAGCAAAAGTTGACCCAGGACAAGAACATGTCCTTGCCTGACAATACATACACCTCAGTCAGTGGCAGTTGTCCTAAAGGCTCATCTAGATAAGAGATATTGTTAAGATGTATTATTTGTGGCCTATGCACAGTTGTGGCCTATGCACAGAATTTTTTAGCCCATTTCTCACATCTGGTAAACATCTCCAGTATAAACACACAGAGAGGAAGATAAGTGTTCCTCTAGTGATTAGACAGCTCTGCCAAGTAAAAGATTTCAGTATTTTAATCTATTGTGATATTTCTGATGATGCTTTTCCTTTCTGCTCATTACTGTAGGAAAATTCTTAATGTAGACAATCACTTGTCAGTTTATGGCCAATGTTGCCGAACTCCTGTATTTTATATTAATGTATCACTGCTTCAGATGTTCCTGCCTTTAAGAATATGTGGAAATATGTTCAGAAAACTAAGTGAAAGTGTAGCCTCATAATCCTTACCTGGACAATTCTGAAGTAGATGGTCTTACTCTTAGCAGGTCCCATATAGATTGCCTTTATTATATTCCCCTGCCATCACTTTTCTTATTATTTTCCCCATTTATTTCAAATTATAGAACATGCAAATGGCTTTGTTTAGTCAGCAAGAGGTCTGAGAAGTGAAGTCACTGAGAAACAGGAAACAGCAGGGGGATAATTGCCAAATGAATTACAGGAACATTTGTGGGTTTGTTTGTTGGGTTTTTTTTTTAATTATTAAGTGAAGATTTTTATCAAGAATCCCTTACAGCACCAGCTTTAAGAGATTTTCAATATTTGCATGGGGAGTAGTGACGAAAACCTGAGCTGAGATGACTCTTACCATGTAAAGAAAACCCCCATATTTTCTATCAGACTGGTACCATTTCCGCTTTATGGAAATACCAGTGTTCCTTTGAAAGAAAAAGAATTTGATGATACTGATCCAAAGCATACTAAAATCATTGTACCACATTTCTTTCACTGGAATGTGTACTGAGTTAGATCTCAAGTGTATCTTTTATCTCTAATTACTCTCATCCTATTAAATGATGAAATAGGTAAAAATCGTCAGGAAACATACGCATTAGATCTACAATTATAACACATTCAGCTTGTTTGTAAGCCTGCATTTTAACATATGAAACCATTTTTAATAACTATAAAGCATCCATAGCATGCAAAATCTCTTCCAAAACATCTGCAAGGCACAAAATGACTCTTTGTGGGCATAGTTTGTCACAGGGAGGAGAGTCAGGTGTGGGGTATTGGAAGAGAAACCTTGTCAGAGGTCACCGTTACATTCCAAAGATAAAAGAAGTGAATGTTGTGTGGTCCAAAGCTTAGAGGTAGCAGGATGCTGGCTTACTTGGCAATGCTGGGAAAGACACTTAGGTCCTGCTCTTCCCATACTCACTTCAACCCCAACGTCTTAAATAACTTGGAGGGAAATCTGGAGGAAAAGCAGGACATGACTGAAAACCAGATGCTATCCAGCTTCACTGGATAAACAGCATTGCAATAACATGTAATTTATGAGCCAGGTGTTTAGTATAATCATTCCTAAGTACCTTTGGCCATATAGACAGAGATAACTCTTGAATATTGTTTAGCCTTAATGTCCACTTTAAACTGTTACGCTGTGTTCAGTGTCACAGTGAGGTCGTTTATGAATGTACACACCAGTACTCATGACTGGAATTGCATCTACATTAACAAAAATATCCTGTTCCCAAAGCACCAGATGTTGCTTTCTCAAGAGGTTTATTTTTTACTGATATATTTAGGTCACCCCTTGAAGTGGTTTATTTGTTTATTACAATGTATTCAGACAGGAAATACTTTAAGCAAAGTCATATGCCTTGTCTCAAAGTAGGGCATCTCAGACAGCCATAACAACCAGTATTTTTTAACTCAATAATATAAGAATATTATACTTGAGTACGATAAAATAAACCAGTACATAAGGTTTTAAAATACGCTATAAAATCTTAACAGTTTGCTGACATGATTACTTCCACTTTTGTGCTGTAGTTAACTTCTAGAGAAAAACAAACACATATGGAAAGGATACCATTAAGCAGAGACAAGCTTTTGAAGCTGCTGTAAAATTTGGTTTTGCCTCTGCTCACACTGGGATGAGTAATTCCATGGAAACTGATCAAAATATATCAGTGCAATTCCATTACAAATGAGAGCAGAACGATGCTCCAAATCGCTCAACCTCTTTCAGGATAAGATGTGAAATAAGCAACTCCCCCCCTCGGATAGAATCTACGTGCATATGAGGTGCACAGAATTTTGGGGGTTCCTATGACAAACCACACTGACTGTATTTTCACCAAGGGTTTCCAGCATCGTGTCTTCAGGGTGTAGAAAAAGGAAAATATCTTTATTAAGATCATGCAGTATGTTGCATTCTTTCATACACACAGTCCACCACAGAACTTTTGATAACAAGCTATTAAGGTTGGAATAATGAGTTCAACTGCAGTCAAAATGCTAACATTTAACTTAAAATGTCCTTGTTGCTAATTTAAATAGAAGTTGTTTTAAACTATTGGGTCTCAAGGCCAGATGTGGGTCTCAGGATAATGAGCAGGCAGGCAGCCAGTGACTTCCATTAAACAGTATTACAGGTCTTCCATCTCCCAGCTATAACAAAGCAAGAGAAAAGCAAAAGAGAGAGGTACAAGAAAAGGAGGTCAAGAGACAAGAGAAGACAGAAATATCCACCTCACCATTTACCTTACCCACGGCTTTTAGTGAGGCTGAAATCTAAGCAGTAAAATGCCTGGATAAGAAAGCTTACCTTTTTATGAAGACAGACAGCCTAAAAAACTACAGTTCTCATGAAGCCCATTCTCGAGATGCCTGGAAAAGCAATTTAAATGTGGGTAAACTTTTAAACAACATTTTTTGTGAGACATAGACAATCTAAAAACTATTTACATATTATCTGTAGATAATATACATATCTTCCATCACGTTGGGAAACTGAGACAGAGATCGCATCAATAAGCAAATAAATTTATTGTATTTTTCAATGTGGCTTCACTTGTTTTCCCCAGTTAAACAAGTAGCACTTCAACAAAACTATAAATAGATGTATCTTCTGCCCAAATATTTCATTATTATCTTCCCATCTACCTGCCTACCCATCCCCAGCATGAGGTCAATGAAGTTCTGTTGCAGCTCTTCTGACAGCACATGAAGGACATAACAATAATCCAGAGCTTGTCAGGGGTTTGTACTCCTCTGTGATGTGTAAGAGAGCAGTGAATGAGCTCCAGAACCAATTTAGTCAAGAATTTTGGAGTGCTAGCCAGACTAGTTAGAAGAGTTAAAACTGAAGCTCGATTACGACTGTGAAAGGGAAGTCCTAACACTGCAAAGCACAATGAAGAGATATCACTGATTTCAGCAGGTTTAGGACAGGATGACATTTGGGGCGTTCTGGGAATTAGATGCTCACAAACAATTATAATGCCAAGAGCAATTTATAACAGAAAGTGATCAAACTTCGAACTTTCATATCCAGAGGTAAATACCTCGATTTCTCGGCAAATCAGTAATCTGACTTAATTCAAAACACCCAGCATTTGCAAAGTTAATGTAAACAGTACACCAGTAAAAACTTTGCACTCTCAGCACTACCTTTTAATTCCTTGCACTTATAATTCAACAAGTATATTGGTAATATATTTTTAAAAGATAGAGAAATATCCTCGTTTAGTATTCATACTTGAAAAAAAATAGTTTAGAATAGTTACATGAAAGATACATCTAAATAGAGCTCGTTAACATAGCTACATGTGGCTAGCAGCAAGACTCAACTTTGCCCTTGCTCCTAAAGCATTTTGCTTTTAACTGTCTAAATTTTTAAAAAGTGTATATTAACTTGGTAAAACACTCTTTTTGAGCTGTTGTGATTATACGAGTTTTTCCCACTGTAGCTGCTCCCTCATATGCTTTTTATTTTAGCTTCCTGCTGAGCTACATGACAACAGTGATGAGGAGTATGGGGTAGAATTTAAACAAGTTTGTTAGATACATCCCATTAAAAAGAAGCCTTCTGTACTATGCATGTGGGATTGTTTAGTAATTGCACAGTGTGTGCTGCCTTTTCTTCTTTTATTATACTGTTCTGGTTTACATGTATTGAACTATTGACTGGAAGAATGGGGGTGAACAAAGACAGAATAGAGAAAATCTTTTATTATAGTTACACTAAGAAATCCTCCCAAAAAGAATAAAATTTAAAGACAGACTTCCATATGGCTTTCACAAAGGCACACAGGGAAAAGGGTGCAAGGCAGCTCTTTCTAGGCTTAAGCAGTGATAGTGATAATAACTTCATAAAACATTGATTCTGACCTACAAAATCACCAGAGCAGAGAGGGGAAGCCACTCACCTATGTGGCATACCTTGACAAAACCTTGGATGCAGTTTTGTGCCCCACTCTCCCCAGATCCTTGGCAGTATTACTCCAGCAATGTTTCATGAATAAGTAATCTGTCCTGATAGAGCAGGTTCCAGGAATGATATCTTAAAAAATGTGGTCTGAGCTCTATTCAGGTTCTGAAATAAGTTCTTCTTGACTAGAGGCAGAATCCTATTCCACTCTTCCTAGCCTTCTCTTTCTTCTCACTTCAGTCTCCCCTATGCATAATGAGATTATGTATCTATTTTCACTTCCCGGTCCCTTTCACAAAGGGAATATCAGATCTGAATACAGGGTAATCTACCACTGCATTCCCCATGCAGTAAGAAGCACAGTAGGTTTTAAGGACAACTGCAAGCAAAAAGGGAAAATTACGTCTTGTCCAGCATTCATAACTGCATTCAAAATCTTGCTGCAGCAGTGCACCACTGCTAAATCCTAGAGCATGCAGAAGGCTTCAGATGAGTAAAACTGCTTCTGTTGAAGCATCCTTTAAGTATGAGGCCGTATAATAATACAAAGCTTGAAAAAATAAATTAGACTTTCTTTAATTAAGACTTTTACACAATCTCAAAAAAAGAAGACAGGATATGGGCAGCCAGCTTCAGACTGGATGTGTTACCACAGACTTCAGTGTTATCACAAATGTCTCAAATACCATTTGCTGGTATTGTACACATGGGCTATGTGCCAATGTGCAGAAAAACAGCATGAGCATCTTCGAAAGAGAAAGAAACTCCACAGAAATAACAGAGTTGCACAGACATGCAGAGGCTAACGCAAAGCTGGATTACGTCAGGAAAGACAGAAAAATGTCAGCCTAGAGACAGAGATTTTTAGCTAACTGTTGGATTAGAACAGTCCCTTTGGGATTATGACCAAAAGAACTAGCTGCTGTAGTGTGACTTTTCTTTCTTCAGTCAAAGGAGATTCAGTACATTCCTTGTAAAGAAACATCCCCGCATCACAGACAACTCACTCCACTGTCAATAAGAGAAGCCTTCAAGATCTGTGACTTTGAATGAAATAGAAAGTGTAACTGATAGATTCAATATTTAGACACAGCCTTTTTTTTTCGTTTTTCCTTTTTTCTATTTTTTTCTTAATTCTACATTGGTTTAGTTGTTTGCCTGAGTACTCCTTGCCTTCCTGCAGCTATTTGGGCTTAGTGGAGTAAGAAATTGAGGTTGATGGGCAGCTTTCTCAGACACCTTCCACAGGCTGAAAGCCAGCATAGCATCTTCTTTTTGTGCTTTATTTGGATGTGGTAGAGCATAAAGCAAGGGTTTTGGCTAATGAGATTTTAGAAATGGACAGAGAAATATTGACAAAAAGTTCTTTAAACCTTGTTGGTCCCAACCTGCCACAAGAAAAGCAGGTTTTTAGAGGGTCTTGGGTCCAATTAAGACACCAAAATACAGTTTTCAGAAATTAAAAGGTTTGTGCGCTCAGCAGATCTCTGATTCACAAACCTGCTAGTGACCTGTTGTGCGAAGTACCTCAAAAGATGTACTCTTGCTTAGATTTTCTAAAGGTCACCCAAGGTGGGTCAAAAACGCATTGAAAAACCAAGATCATTTAGAAGCCTTCAGCAAATAGTCATGATGACTGAAATCTGGAGCAGATGAGAGTCATATTTTTAAACTGTTTCATTGCTTTGAAGAAGGAAATTCATCAGCCTCCCTGAAACCTTAAGTGGTGGTTTCCAGCGACCTTTCATCCCCATCTTCTAATGATGGATGTTAGCTTGCACTGCTTGCACATCTCCATGGACCAGCTCGCACAGAGAAATCGGTGGCCAATTTGTGTAACTCTTTGCAGGTCACCAACTCTTCCAAGAAAAATCCGGCTTTGTGTATAAAGGATGTGTCTGCCTTAATCTGTTGACCGTATGATTGAACAGAGAAGGCTCAATGCCCTAAATAAGGTGTCCTAATGCTAACTTCGGATAGTTCCCATTGGCTGGTCCAGGGGTGCTGCCTGGCAAAGAAGATTTCTTTATGTCGTGACAGTGAACATGAGCAGTCACTGATTTTCCCAGCTGTTGCTCACCAGTGCTCACCAGTTAATAATTAACGTCGTTTTTTTCCACATGGCAACTGAGATTTCCCCTTTTGCCTTTCACTCATGCTTAGATTGCCTGCAGCCCTTTCAGGGATAATTATATTGAATGTCAGCTTCTCTTATTATAATAAAGTCGATCAGACTTTTTCCTTAGACCATTGCCTTTTTATCATAGAATCATAGAATGTTAGGGATTGGAAGGGACCTCGGAAGATCATCAAGTCCAATTCCCCTGCCAGAGCAGGAATGCCTAGACTATACCACACAGGAACGTGTCCAGGCAGGTCTTGCATGTCTCCAGAGAAGGAGACTCCACAACCTCTCTGGGCAGCCTGTTCCAGGGCTCCATCACCCTCACTGAGAAGAAGTTTCTTCTCGAGTTTAAGCGGAACCTCCAGTTCCAGTTTCAGCCCATTACCCCTTGTCCTATCAGTGGTTGTCACCGAGAAGAGCCTGGCTCCATCCTCGTGACACTCACCCTTGATATATTTGTAAACATTAATGAAGTCACCCCTCAGCCTCCTCTTCTCCAAACTAAAGAGACCCAGCTCCCTCAGCCTTTTCTCATAAGGGAGACACTCCACTCCCTTAATCATCCTAGTTGCCCTGTGCTGGACTCTCTCCAGCAGTTCCCTGTCTTCCTTGAACTGAGGGGCCCAGAACTGGACACAGTATTCCAGATGGGGTCTCACCAGGGCAGAGTAGAGGGGAAGGAGAAACTCTCTTGACCTACTAACCACCCCCCTTCTAATACACCCCAGGATGCCATTGGCCTTCCTGGCCACAAGGGCACAGTGCTGGCTCATGGGCATCCTGCTGTCCACCAAGACTCCCAGGTCCCTTTCCCCTACACTACTCTCTAATAAGTCATTCCCCAACTTATACTGGAACCTGGGGTTGTTCCTACCCAGATGCAAGACCCTACATTTACCCTTGTTATATTTCATTAAATTTTTCCCCACCCAACCCTCCAGCCTGTCCAGGTCTCGCTGAATGGCAGCACAGCCTTCTGGTGTGTCAGCCACTCCTCCCAGCTTGGTGTCATCAGCAAACTTGCTGATAGTACTCTCTAGTCCCTCATCCAAGTCATCGATGAATATACTGAATAATACTGGTCCCAGTACTGACCCTTGAGGGACTCCACTGGATACAGGCCTCCAACCAGACTCCGCCCCATTGACCACGACTCTTTGGCTTCTTCCCCTTAGCCAGTTCACAGTCCACCTCACTACCCGAGAGTCTAGACCACACTTCCTCAGTTTAGCAGCAAGGATGCTGTGGGAGACTGTGTCAAATGCTTTACTGAAGTCAAGGTAGACCATATCCACCGCTCTGCCATCATCTATCCACCTTGTTATATCCTCATAAAAGGCTATGAGGTTAGTCAAGCATGACTTCCCTTTGGTGAAGCCATGCTGACTGTCTCTAATGACCCTCTTATCCCTGATATGCCTTGAGATGGCACCAAGGATAAGTCGTTCCATCACTTTCCCAGGGATGGAGGTGAGGCTGACCGGTCTATAGTTACCTGGGTCCTCCTTCTTGCCCTTTTTGAAGACTGGAGTGACATTTGCTTCCCTCCAGTCCTCAGGCACCTCTCCCATCTCCCAAGACTTGGCAAAGATGATGGAGAGTGGTCTAGCAATGACATCAGCCAGCTCCCTCAGCACCCGTGGATGCATCCCGTCTGGACCCATGGATTTATGGATGTCCAGATTGCTTAATTGGTCCCTAACCCAGTCCTCATCGACTAAAGCAAACTCCTCCACTGCCCTGACTTCCTCTGGGGCCTCAGGGGAACGGGGCTCCTCAGGACAGCCTCCGGCAGAGTAGACAGAGGCAAAGAAGGCATTCAGTAACTCTGCCTTCTCTGTATCATGTGTCACCAAGGTACCCACCTCATTCATCAGTGGGCCTACATTGCCTCTGGTGTTAGTTTTATCTGCCACGTATTTGAAAAATATGCAAAGAATGTGTGACATTAAGACATTTAACCTTGGTGCGACCTTTCTTAGTGGGATGTATTTATTAATATGCATACAAACAGGTACATATCAAGACACAGCTAAAATGGCCAGTGGAAAGTGCTTGAAAAGTTCAGGTGAGAGTGTGCCTCTGCGTGGAATAGTGCAAACACACCTGTAGTAATTTGACCAAGAAATTCATACACTTCATTCTTTGTCCTGCAGCTCAATGTAAGCTGATAAATAAAGACAATTCTAATACAGCTAAAGAACACCTAAAGCACACCTTAAAGTACATAAAAAGCAAAAGTTTTTCTGTTAAAAAATTCTATCAAAATTAATCATATTTAAATTCAACACATTAAAATCCTACTGCATCTTTCCTTGAAATACAGTGAAGATAAACATTAGCGGTTCCAACAAACAAATGGTGTTAAGCAGGAGATAGCAGCTGAGCTTTCATCCCTGTATCATGAAGACATAGAGGTATTAATAGATCAGAAGCAATGAGAAACCAGTAAACCATATCACCTAAATTAAAAATAAATTAAAAAAAAAAAAGAAAAGGAGGTGAAATGGAATTTATATCCATGTGTCATCTTTCTAATATCATCTGCAACCTTGTTGATGCAATAGCTGTGGCCACAGGTGCTGAAAGGAGGCCATTTAATTGCTTCAAATGGTATGCAGCTGAGGAAGTCAAATCTGTTTTTCTTGTCAGGTACTCAGTGAAGTTAAGCCTAATGTTGATTTGAAAAGAAAACTTTTTTTTGACTGTTTATAGGACAGACACACATATACACACACGCATATGTTGGTGGGTAAACCTTGGCTGGCTGCCTAACATCTGCCATGCTGCTCTCTCAATCTCCCTTCTCCGCCCGATGGGGGAGAAAATTGTATGAAAGAGTTCCTGGTCTGAAATAAGGATAGGGAGATTGCTCAGAAATTACCATCACAGGCAAAACAGCTTTTACTTGGGGAAGGTCAGTTTAATTTCTTGCCAGTTAACAATAGTACAGGAGGCTGAGGAAAAAAAAGAGACTAAACTAAAAACACCTTCTCTCACCCTCCCTTTCTTTCTAGGTTCAACTTCATGTGCAATCTCTCTACCCTCACAGGCCGAGGCTACCCTCACAGCCTCCCCCTCACTATCAGAACCTTGCCACATAAACCCAAAATACATGTACATGTCTCTATAAATTCCAGTAAAAGGTTCAGACACTTTGAATGAAGGGGTTGAATCCAAAACTGATGTTCAAGTACAAAAGAATAATTGAATGTGAAATAAATACAGTTTAGTTTAAAATACAGGCAAGAAGAGTTTTCAACACTCCCTTAAGGCCTGAGGTGGCAAGTCAGCCAGCACCTATTCCAGACTTTGAAGAGAGTGTCAGTCTTTGAATTAACATCCTTTTGCCTATGCACGCTCATAAATCCATTATTTTACTCGGATTTTGGAGGTGCTGCTTAAATTTGAGTCTGCGTGTTCCCTTTGTGCAAGTAACTTGAGTGTTTGTGGAAAGGAAAGGTATTTATTTGCAGACTCAGAGAGTGTTCTGACACGGAGTTTCTCCAGAAAAACTACAGTTTCTGTCTGAGCACAGCACTGTTATGTCTTAGCAGTTTCCTGCCATCACATCTGGAGGGTTTCTATTGGCCCTTTTTTCCTGGAGTCAGGCCCCAACATCTGCGTTTCTTCAGGTCAAAAAATTATGCACCTACCACATGTCTCTTTACCACTCCATGAGCCTGGAGGCCTTGGAAGCCCCAATTCTTGATCTTCTCATTGTCCTGCTCTTCAGCAGAGCTCTGAGTAAGGTCCTTCATGACTGCAAAGTGCTTTCAGCTAACCTCCAGAATGCCTCTGCCAAGTTAAAAACATTTAGAAATCATTCCAAAACATCAAGACAGTAAGAGAAGTTCCTGTAGAAGGAGACAGAAAAACAAATAAATTTTTTATCCTTCTTTCTTCCTAAATTACCTTTAGAATTTATTCTGAAGTTCTAAAGTATGAGTTATAAGCTGGAAACAAAACCATGGTCTGACAAAATTTTTTGGATGGTCTCCTTTAGGGAGATCACTCCCTGAACACCTTCCCTAGCTTGTCTGTAGCTTTTCTCTTTTTTTTTAAGGTGTATTCAGTATTGTAACCTCTCTTGTGAGGAAAGGTACAGTTAGGATATCAGGTTTGCACACAAGAAAAAAGTACTAATATACCTGGAATTCAGTGGAAAGCGGTACAGTGACCCTGAGGTAGACCTGGTGTGGCTGCATGGACAGTACCAGCTGTCCAAAAGCACAAGCTCATCTTCCTGACAGATTTAGTTCTCCAGTTCCAAAGATAACACAGGTGCCCCAAATCACAAGCCTCTCCTTCTCCCTCAGTAGTGTAGCATGCCACCAGGCGATGACAATCCCAAGGAAGACCTAATTCTGATCGGGTCAGCTTGGGTATCTCTTATAAAAAAAAGAAGAGCTTTGGAATCCTCTCGGGATTTTGTATTTTATCTTTACTGTTATGGCTGCCTAAACCAGCTGGAAAAACATCAGATCAGGCACGATATACCATAACCAGTTTTCCTGACTTGTGTGTGACTACTGCCTCAAATTTATACAAGAATGATGTGGTAGAAGACGGAAGTCTAGTCTTTCAAGTGAGTATGTTAAAATAGCACTATCCTTTTTACCAATTCAGTTAAAGATTTTGATTATAGCAAAGGAAACTTTTTATGTAATTTTCATTCAGCAATGTAAATTTACAATTGTGTGTTTGCCCACCAAGGTTTCCAGTGTCCTTCAATGCAGACAACAGCCATTGACTTCTGGAGGAAACTGGGATGCAAAAGGAGTAGGCAGTACAGATAATACAGCTTTCACAAACAAATTTCTTAAAGCAGTTGTTTAATTTCTTCTGTCATTTATGCTTTATGTCAGGTGCTAATGTACTTGGAAAGATTAGGAATTAATTTCATTTCAAATTATGAAGTCTCATACCTGAAAAGATGTCATTGTGTATCCATTTTTTTTTATAATCTCTGTCTGTTTACATTCTCAATACGAAATGACCAACATCTGCTGAAGAACACGGTGTGATTGTGTTCCCACACTCAGGAGGGGCAGACCTACCCTTGCATGCTTCTGCATGGGAAGTCATGGCCTCACTACAGCAGACACAGCCTTTGTTTACAGAGTTCAGTAATTCTTATTAAATGTGCTGAACCACCCTTTCCCTCATAAACCTCTGAAATTCAGTGTACCATAAAAGACTGAATCGTTCAGTTAAGTATTGTCTTTTACATTCATTTTGGAAGAAGATTCAAGAGCTCTCTCAAATGTAAGGCATTGAGTTGTCCCAGAGTTGAGGAAAAGCCTTATTCTTTCCTTTTAAGAAATAAAATTTCTTGGAGACAAATGGTGTAAAGAGAAGCAACACCAGTAACAGCACAATGTTCATTTGGAAGAAATGGACATATTAGAAGGAAGCTATGCTCTGTTCCGGATAATTTATCTCACTGCTTCCCCTCAGCCAGGATTTTACGGTGCTGAGTGCTAGGGGAAAAAACGCTGAATACTAAGAAACAAAGTTTGGACTGTATTCTTATGTCTTGCTGTTTGCCGTATATATTATTTTCTCCTCAAATCATATTTAGAAATTCATAACCATGTATATTACATTTGATCCTTTTTTTTTTGTTGTTTGCAGAAGGAATTAAACAGTTTGAATTCCTACTAATTTTTAATCATATCCTATCTAGCAAGTTTGGTTTATAGGTCAGATTGCAGTGAAATTAAGGGGAGTCATTCTTTAAAAAGTACAGTAAAATAACCCTGGGAAAGCTTTCCTTCACCTGAAGGAGAGTTGTGGTATGTCCTGGAAAGGAGATGCTGGCTGCACCGCTGTGCCCTGCTCCACGAGCATCTAACACCTCCTTAGAAACTCAGTACTGAGCGATGTGATTAATGTGCTGACTCAGCACTTCTTGAGCTCAAGCGCTGGCAGAAGTTTTAACAGAACCCTGTGTGGACATAAAACTCCCTAAGGCACTCTGGGGACTTGGACAGCATGTGAAATTATCCTTTAGGCATAGCAGCTCTAGGACTGTGAAGTTGCCTTAGAGCTTAGAAACAGAAGCTGTAAATCTTAAGAAGGAAATAAAAAAAATATTTCTTCTCTAGTGATTTATTAGACTAAATGCTGAAAAGAGCATGAGGGCCTAGACACAGGAATCTTCTTTTTCTTCTCAAAAGACCAGAAGGATATAAATGAAATTAAAGGCTCATTAACATGACTAATTAATTTTGTCTCTTATTCTTCATTTCACAGTTGTAACCTATCAACATTCATAAGTAGGTTGAGGGTGCTTCACTTTTTAATGAAATGGAAAAATGTCAGAAAGAACTCATTCTGATTAGACATAACCATTATTTGTAATACACAATATATAAATTTCTAAGATAATTACACCATGGGAATTATCACGCTTCTTGCTATTGAAATTAAGAAATCATTTTGTAAGTCCCCTTTTCATAGGTTCTTGAGGTTTGGGGACATTTGTTTCTCTTAATGAGGTTATTTAAGCACCGGATACGATTTGCTAGCTGAATGCAAAAATCATTTCGGCTCTACAGTTAATTGTACATTAAGCAATATTTTACTTTTCAACAGTTTTAGGGTCCAAAGACACATATCACAATTCTATGCCAATTATTCTCTTCATCTGAATTCCTTTCAATATTGCCTTAAGGAGATTTTATTCCAACAGTTATCTCCTCTCAAATCTTATTAACATGGCTAAATTTCTGCCCTAGTGTCAAGTGTCAAGAGCCAAGTAGAATTACCTTCGTCCCTGAAGTCTGTTTGTGAGGTGACGCTGTCCATTTAGTTTACTCTGTAAATAATGTGAAAGGGCTGTGGCATGAGAATGAGACAATGAAGCCAAAACAACGTGGTTCCAGCTGAAAGCATGAACAGATATTTTTAATCAGAACTCACCTTAAGCAGAGGAGCTTTCTATATCCTTGTGGATACTGGTGTACCCCCTGCCTTTGAGAACAAGTGCACTGGTAGAAGCTTCTGGATTCTTCCATAGCAAGATGCAAGCTGTCGTTATGACTAACCAACAACCATCGTAACTGTAAATTGTCCAGGACCTGTGACAGGGATATAAGCCAAATTAGATGCTCTCGCCACTTCTGAGTAAGACTTGCATAAGTAGAACACAAATATTTATTGAATTAAATGAGTAAGCATTACGGCTTTGCAAACTAATGCTTATCAAAACTGCTCTCAAAGCATCTTACATTGTCATATTGACAACGTTTCTAAAAAAAAAATAAAACATAAGCATCAAACCAATCTCTCTTTTCAGCTCCATATGAGATTAACTGCAGGGTCTGCTTTGAACAAATACCTCTGAAATAAGGCAAATTTAGAGTCATTTATGAGGCTCGGCTGAGCAGACATATAATGAACCTTCAGAGAGTCAGTTACTGGAAGGTTTGCTGTGAATACTGATTATCTTGTAAATATAGCGTGACCTGGCTATGTTCCTACCCAGAAATTAAGTCCTACTTTTCCCATCAGGGAAATACAAAGTAGATTTGTGCTACTGCTGCTGAATATTTGGCCTGATATTCCCATTGTTCCAAGCTCTCTGAGAAAACTCCAGTTTTGGGTGACCAGAGACTTTTAAACAGCCAAGCAAGGTCAATCACATGTTGGTGCCATGTAAACTTGGGTCAAACGATCCATGTGGACTGCTGAGACATGCACATAAGCCAGAGTCCCTTACTCTAAGTCATATACTTGAGATTTTTTTTACGAAATTCAGTAAAGTGTTTGAAAGGATTCTTTCTGTTATGATTCCAAAATAATCTATTGCAAAGGATTCATTTTTCTTACTTTGCATGTCACATGAATGCACCTTATTATAGATGAAGATCCTCAGAATGCAGAAGACAAACCTTGGATTCATACAAAAATAATTTTAGATGAGGTTTCTAATACTATATGGCATAAACACCTTCTTGAATACATCTGTTCAGTTGCACAGATGTCATTCTGTTTAAAAATTAAAGACAATCAGTAAGAGCAAGGAGAAAAACACATTTGGTGGGTAAATGTACCTTATTGCTTTGCTCCTCTAAAATATTTTGATTAAAATTTAAATTTTCTTTTATTATCTGAAAAAATAACAGTGAGTCTTCATATGGATTAAAATGATGTCTAAGGTCCCTTCCAGCCTAGGCCGTTCTATGAGCTATGACCTATGATCTGTATTGAAGCTAACTTTTAGTCAGTCACTGTGCACTTTACCTTCTTTTGATGTACAAACACAGTGAGATAAGTGTAGTTAAATCAGGGCTCTATTTAATTTTTTACAATTTACAATGTAAATTTTTTACAATGTAAATTTTTTACAATTTACAGGGCCCTATTTAATTTTTTACATTTTACAATGCTATGTATTAAAAACACTCATATAGCAAAATATTTTAATATATCAAAACAAAAGAGTATGTTACAAGGACACATGTACCATACACAGGCCCCTGCTTATGCCATTGTCTATTAATATTTCTAAATACAATTTTATGTAGAGCTTGATTCTTTTGTGACATTGTTGATATAATGTCACTGGTTTCAGTGAAGTCACACAAACTTATATTGCGTGAGTTAAAAACACAGTCAAAATAAACTTACCAAGAGTGATCAAACACTCAGATACCATCTGCATCACACAACTTCCAGTACTTCAGTTAGGGGATAAACAGGTTGAAAAGCTTTGGCACTCCAGTGTCAAAGAATCCCAGACTTATTTCTTGTAAAAAATTCTAATATGTACGTAAATAAAGTCAAAAGTGAAATCTCAAAAAATGTTTCAACACTTTGTAAGTTTTGCTGTCATATTTATTTTTTATGGGTTCAGTGTCTTCCAAAACAGAAAGGCAAAAATTTCAAAGGATCCTAATAGGTCCTAACCAAGTCAACAGCAACCAGAGAGAGGTGAAGAGCATTAGAAATAAGAAAGGTCTTGTATGAGTGAAAATGGAACGTTGGACTAACCCTCCCAGAAAGTTTACATTTTACGATGGACAAATACTGCTTTTCCTCCAGATGCACAACAGTTGAAAATAATCCTGCTCCCAGGTGCTTCAGAACACAGTGTGGAAAATTGTGGGAAATTAGGGAAATAATAGAAATTTTCGTGTGTCCTCAGAGGCACCTAGTGGCCTCCAGGAACTTTAAAGATTTGGACAAAGGCAGGCAGGAGGGACCCAGGGATGAACATGAGAAGAAATATACTTTGGTGCGAAGAAAAGAAAGAACAACAGAAAGAAAGTAGATTTGTCAGAGACAAGAAAGAACAAAGCTGAAAGTTACCATAAATGGAGAGGAAAAGAAAAGCAAAACCATTTCCTTCCTTTCTCACACTTTTCCTGTGGTAATCTGTGGGCAATTACAAGATCCAGATTTATTTATTCTGGGTCTTTTTCCATCTTGCACTTCCTTCTTAAAGCTAACTTATTTTTTCTTTATTATGTATGTGCAGTTTTCAGCTGCAGACCTCAATAGCCCTCATCGACACCTGCACTGCATAAAGTGATGGTGTGTTTTCCCTACTCCAGTCAACACTGAAATTAGGCCTAGTAGCTGTGAAGAAAAATACACGGTTGAACAAATAGTTTCACATATGAATCTGGGTTAACTGGATTAATAGCTCAGAGCTGCACCTTGTACATCACTGTAAGCATGTGCTTGTCAGAAATCTCTAGGCTGAAGTTGGTGGGGTGGAGAACAAGAGGTTGTAAGTCTGTTGATTTCCCTTTTTCTTTTTTTTCTTTTTTTAAGCAAGTAGCCTGACAATTAGCTCTAACTAAAATACTCTGTTCTGTTAAGCATCCAAAAGCTGCTAAAACAGAGTGGGGAGGGGGGAAGGAACAATAAAAAAAAAAAAAGAAAAAAAAAAAAGAAAGAAAAGAAAGAAAGAAAACAAAGAAAATGAAGGAAAAAAGAAAAGAAAAAAAAAGAAAAAGGAAAAAAAAAAAGAAAGAAAAAAGAAAAAAGAATTAAAAAGAAAATAGAAGTAGTAAAAAAGAAAAAAGAAAAAAGAAAGAAGAAAAAAGAAAAAAGAGAAAAGAGAAAAAAGAGAAAAAAGAAAAAAGAAAAAGAAGAAAAAGAAAAAAGAAAAAGGGAAAAAGAAAAATAGAAAAACTAAAAAAATAAAAATAAAAATAAAAGAAAAATAAAAGAACAAAATGACACGGGTAAAACCGCCTTTAAAGTTCCGTCCATTTCCTTACACAGGAGTTGAGCACCGACCCCGGCAGGATGTGCCGGGGCAGCCGATCTCTTGTCGCACAGCGGCACCGGGGGGCTGCGCCGGCACCGGCACCGGCACCGCCGTCCTGGGAGCCGGGACCGCGGCCCCAAGCTCGGACCCCAGCGGCACCGGGTCCGCGAAAACAGCCTGACGCCGGCTTAAACTGGGAAAGAATGTATCAGCCCGGCACCCGACTTCGGTCGCTTGTTGAAAAAATAAATCATTAAGTACTGGAAAAATAAAGATAATAAATAAATGCTATTTATTATATTATTACTATCATTATGTTGCAGCTAAAACATTATCATCATCATTATTATCATTATCATCATAATCATTGGTATAATTAATAATTACAATAATTTAATTATTATAATCATTATAATTAATAATTATATTTTTATCACTATTAATTATCATTATTATCACAAAGCCTGGTTTTGCATTAGTTAGTTTTAATGAATTCTTGCCACACACAAGCACTGTAGCTAAGCTTACAAATAAATGCAAAATACTTTTCTTCTTTGTACATTTCAGCATAAGTAACTACCACTTTACTGTAAGGGATCACAGTTCTGCCCTGTTAGTAACCAGTCTTTGACAAAAAACAGTAACAAGTGCCTCAGAGTATACATCGAGGTGAAGCCTAGAGTGAACTTCTCCACAATCTACCCTTTCAGCAATCAGCAGCTCACGAACTTCCTGAGCTTGTGGTCAGTGAACCAAGAGGGATTTATCTACTTAGCATTTTCCAACCACTATCTGAATCAAAGCTTGTGCTGGTGTTGCATCCCATTGCTGGGTAATACATCTTTGTGTAATTTTGGCAAAAGCAGGCAACACTAATTAAAACCTGTAATGAAGGGATCAACCACAAACAAATGGTTTCTAGACTCTCACCAGTGGTACAATTTATAACATTTGTACAATTCCCAAAGGTCTCAATTCGTGCACCCAAGGGTGCTGGGAGGATGGTTGTTGAAAGAATTGGGGTTGCTTACTTCAACATCCCAAAGTTTTATTGTCTCAGCAAGGGAGAGCATAGGAACAGTTTAGGTTCCAAACAGAAGTTCAGTTTGATGTATTGTTAAATGTCCATCTTCATTCATATTGGCCCCAAATAATAGACTTATTTTGATTCCAGAGCCAATCTAAATTCTTACCCCCAGGCAGAGTGGTTATGGGGATCTCCTGGGTGGGGGTATGTGGGAGAGATAAACAGGTAGTCATGTGAGAAAAACTAAGCATATGAGCAAAACCTTGTGTCATCTACAGATCACCTTGTTCGGTTCAGTGTGATTTATAATCGGGGACCCATCAACATGTTGCTCAAAAGCCTGAAGCTCTCTGTGCCATATTGTTGATTGTCCTCTTATACTTACGGTTATTATAGAGCTAACTGCTGTTTTTACAAAAGGATTTATAACCACAGTCATGATGCAGAACATGGAAAATAAAAAAGCAAACAAACAAAAAACCACACAACAAAAACGAGAACTCCTGGTTCACATTCAAGTCATACGCAGCTTTTCCACTTCATTCCAAGCACAATTTGGACTTTGGGTCGATGTTTGCAAGGCCTCCATCCTGCCATACTCCTCATCCCTTCTTTTGTTGAGGCACACCTGTAAATAAATGGAAAAGAGCTGCTCAAGCACATGTATGATCAACACTGAGTCAGAAATCTGCAATGCTCTATGCACTACTTATTTGATGCATGTGGCCAGAGCTATCTTTTGCTTTCCATGCACACAATCCCCTTGGATTGGTCAATATCAGGGGCACAAACCCAACTTGAAATTTGACCATTACTGCCTGACGAGAATGCAATTGTACAGGGAGTTTGTCAGGTTTACATGGTTCCTTGTCGACTAAATCTCTGACAGGATAAAATGCTCTTATCTTTGCATTTCCATTTGCACCTCATCTGTTATTAACAGTCTATTCTACTTCAGATAGTCTCTGTTTCCAATTTGATGCACAGACCTTCACGAATCTTTTAATTAATGCATTAATCTGTTCTACTATTCCATTTACCTGGGAGTAATAAGGAGTATGGAAGATCCAGTCAATACCTTCTTCCTTTGCCCATTCCTGGATGATGGCTGCTGTGAAATATGAACCATTATCACTCACGGTGGCAAAAGGTATAGGTCAAGTACCAATCCGTTCCTTTAGCACCCAAACACTCCATTATCCAGACTCTGTCATGGCTGCAGTATCTTGGGTCAATCCAGACACCACGTCTATGTCAACTAGGATGTATTTGTACTGAGTAGACATGTTAAATGGTCCAATATAATCAATTTGCCAAGTTTGCCAGAGTGTTTGCGCTGTCCTAATATGTAAAGGTGGGGCTTGATTGGGATGATTCATTTGTAATTGTGGGTGACACTGTGGACAGTGTGTGACTGTCCTCTCACAGTCAGCCAGTGCAGCAGGCCCCCCTCTGGCTTGACATTCCTTACACAGGTCAGCTTGCCCAGTGTGGCTACACCTCTCATGTAGCCATTCCCTTACATCTTTCCCACTTGTGTGCATCTGTATTCTCGCCTGCTTCTAACATATGTGTGTGAGCGAGGTGGTCAACTTTATTATTCCAGTGGGCAAACCTCAGTTAGTTTTACTGTGTGCCTTTACCCGTCCCATTTGTGGTGTCTTTTCCTTTCCCTCTTCCAACAGTTGCTTCCAGTCCTCCGTTCTCTGTGCCAATCATCAGTTTTCCAATATCGTATCTATTCTGTTGCCCCTTTGAACACTGCATAGGAGTCAGTATTTATAGTTTGAGTCCCATGTTTCACAGCTAACAACAGTCTGTAGCTCTCCTATCTGGGCACTACCTTCCTCTTTCTCAATCCCAGTTTGTCCTCTTTTTACCTCTAGAGCTACTGCTTGGGGTTCTTCTAGAATGTGTAATGGTTTATTAGGCTTGACTAGCATAGAAATGTCTGCGTTAACATCCTTTTGTAATTTAGATATTTTTACCAGACCTCCAGTAATAGTAACTAGCTGACTGACAACTTCTCAACTGGAATACTATTTCTGGAGAGTGGGCTTTTGGGCAATTCCCTCAGGGTGAGGAGTCCCTTTCCTGACTGATTCCAGGAAAAGGGAAGGCCGTTTGGTAATCATATATTGTCTTGTGTGAATACTCTCAGGCTTTTTTACTGCCCACAGTAGTGATATCATACCTTTTCCCAACAAGTATATCCCTGATGAGTACTGTTGAATGAATGAGAATTCCAAGTGTCTGTCAGGGCCTTCTGGTCCCAGCTGATATAAACTACAACAGGAACCATGTTCACAGAATCTCCACTCAATTTTTATAGGGTCTGTTTTGTACGTAGTCTGTTTACATTATGATCTGTGGAAGATTTACAGACTCCCTTTGCAGTACATACAGGCAATGCCTTCTTGCATGCAATAATATGTTAAAGAATCTTATGTTAAAAGAAATGCTTGACAGGATTATCTTGACCTGTCACCAGATGGCAGCCAAATGAATCTTCTCCTTATCAAGAACAAACCTCTTCTACAGCAGCTCACACGGACTATGTCCTTTCATTGAAATTGGGTCTGGAGTACTACCTGAAACAAACCACAAAGGCACCTGAAGACCACAAACATTCCAGGGTGTGGACAGTGAGACCAAAGAGATTGCGGTGTCACCCTAATGTAAGCTTGCGCGCAAGCATTAGATAGGTTTATGTACGAGGTAGGTGGAGTTTATGCTAATTTTGCTCTATAAATATCAGGGCCTTTGTAGTGGTGTGCTTGATCTGTGGAAGTGTCCACCAAGCACCCTGCACGGAATAAAACAATGTCTCCTCCTGTTGTGGTTTACGCCGAGTGACAAAGAACCACGTAGTCGCTCTCTCACTGCTCACCCCTGCCGGGAGTGAGGGGAAGAGCTCGGAGAGAGCAGCAGGCGGAGGCTCGTAGGGTTGAGATAAAAACAGTTTGGTTTAATGGTGAACATAAATGATAACGATAACAGTGAAATAACAGTAACGTTTAACCAGATATAACGCGAGTAACATGTAACGCGGATCTCACCACCCGGACCCAGCGACGCGTCGGAAAAGAGAGAGAGCCCAATCCAGACCAGCCCCCTATATATATACCCCAGCATGACTTCACGATGGTATCGAATATCCCGTTGGCTAGTGACTAGTTTGGTTCAGGTATTTCCCGACTAGCCCTTTTACTGATAATTAACCCTATCCCAGCTGAACCCAGTACACCTCCCTAAATAGTGTTTTTTGCATTTCAGGAGCACAGTTATCAGCAGCATAGCCACAGATCTTCATGACTGCCAGACCCCTAAAAATTTAACTTCTTTACTTGGCCCCTGATGTTTAGTGGGAGGGATTTCTAATTCCAATGAGGTCAGCGTATCTCAAACCGACCAGACACTTTGCTGACTGTCTCTTCATTACCTCCACCTATTAAGACGTCATCAATGCATTGGCACGTGCTTAGCCCATCTGAAGCTTTTATCTCCTTTAATATTTTTGCTAATGAGTTACGTGCAGTAGCAGGAGCATGTCTGTATCCTTGCAGGAGCTAACTAAAGGCATGTTGCACTCCCTCCTGCGTGAATGCAAACTGAAGTTTATCTTCCCCACGAAGAGGAATCATAAAAAACACCGCCTTAATATCTAGTGTGAACATCCAGGTACAATGTTTGTTTTGAACTTGAGTCCTCAATGTTGGGAACAGCAGCCTCAAGTGCCTCCAACAGCCAATTGTGAGTCGCCACCTACTGTCCCTTTTACGTTATAGCCTTACTGGATAATTAGTGAGTATGTCCTGATTATCACAGGCTTCCTGGTCGAGGGAAGAGCAGAGGGACAGAATCACCTCCCTCGACCTGGTCATAGATGGCAGGCTGGGACCCATAGATCTGGGGCTGGGACCCGTAGGGGTGGGGCCGGAACCCATAGGTTGGGGTTGGGACTCATAGGTGTGAAGCCAGGACCCATAGATGTGGGGCGGGGACCCACAGATGGGGGCTGGGACCCATATAAAGATACAAAATAATTTAATTACAAAGAAATACTCTTGAAATGTATAAAATAGAATAATTATTTTATATAATAAATTATCTTTTCTAAAAAAACATTTATACATTTACATATTTACAGCAGACATGAAATGACTACAAGTGTTAAAACTCAAAGTCTTGCACATAGTGTGATGTGCTGCATTGCTCTAAATGTTACGCCAAATATTCAGCAGAAATTCTTCCCAGTCAATAAAAAAAGTCTATTTTATTGATATCAGTTACAACACAAAATACAGACAGCTGAAGAGAGTAACAAAACTCCACGTCTGACAGTATAAAAACTTCGGTATTTGTCACTTTCAGGCACTTTCTTAACTCTGAAAATAACATTGTTCAACTGTTTATTTGAAAGGAAAAAGTCCTTCTCTTTAGGAATTCAACTTCCAAGAATTAAAGTTTGCTTTTAAGTCAACTGTTATTCATTTTAACTAGAATACCTCCATTGTGATGAGGAGAAATACAAAACCTCTTCAAAATGGTACTTGTGACGTAGTATACATAAATCAAAGTTTTTGAGTAGTTTAACACGTTGCCAATAAATAAAATAGCTGATAAGCTCCTGTTCACTGTCTTTGTTGGCAGCACAGACAGTGCACCCTCAGTAAGCCCGCTGACACCAGCGAGCTGTGCGGTGCCCTCGTCAGGTTGGAGGGAAGGGATGCTGCCCACAGGGACCTGGACAGCCGGAGAGGTGGGTTTGTGTGAAAGTCATGAGGTCCAACAAGGCCAAGTGCAAAGTCCCGCACCTGGGTTGGGGCAACCCCAAGCACAGATACAGGCTGAGCAGAGTGGATGGAGAGCAGTCCCGTGGAGAAGGAATGAGGGGTGTTGGTCAGTGAAAATCAGTGTAAGCCAGTGACGTGCACTCGCAGCACGCCGGCACTGGAACCCCAGTGAAGATGTTCAGAGGGCTGGACACAGATGACCTTTAAGGTCCCTTTGAAACTCAATCATCCTATGATTCTATAATTTCTAACCATGGGGTTTTAAAGAACTTGATTCTGCCAACCTTTCTGGATGGGACCAGGTTCCTGGCACAGCTCCATGCACTGTGTGACACCTCGAGGAGATAACCCAGCGGAGAGACCTAATCTCAGCGAAGCACCAAACCATCCTGTGCATGTCACGGAAGCAGCACATGGAAAGCAACGAAAACATCTATCAACAGCCTCAGCCACAGGTCAGGATACAGAACAGGATTTGTATGAGGAATCATCCACAAGCCACACACACTCAGCACTGAGGAGAACAGACATCACATTCTGTACAGCAAACACTGAAAATCAACCCTAAAAAATGTTAGGGCTGTTTTTTAACATCGCCGGCTTTCATCAGAGCCTTAATGGCTCTGGCCCTCATCTCCAGCTCCAGAAGCTCCAGCTGCTGTGCTGATGGCTGAACATCCTCTGATGGAGGAACGGCCAAGGCTGCTGCTTTGGGCTCCTCTGGGCTGGACTCTGCCAGCCCCAGAATCTCGTTCACACTTTTCTCAATGTCCTTCTGAAGGTCATCTATCTGACCAGCTACACCTCTGCCACGGTGTTCTTGCACATCTGCGCCGTCTTCCTCATTGCCTGTGCCCTCTATGTCACTGTCATATGCGTCTGCGTTGATACTGAGCACATCACTGTCTTCTCCCTTGCCTGTAATACGAGTGGAACAGTCACACAGTTGCCCAACAGAACCACTTTTAGATTCAACTCACAAAATTGCTTCTGCATCAGCAGATTTCTCAGATGACAATTCTGTGTGATTCCAGCTGCTGTTCACAAGAGAGCCGCCAGTTACCTGAGATTAGTCCCTGCGCAGCATCAAGAAATTTGAGCTTTCTCCACTACATACCTTGTTTTGATTCCTGACCTTCCACCTTGCTGTCTTCTTTGAGAGAAGAAGTAGAGTCTATACTGTTGTCCTGTCTAGAAACAAATAAGAAGGCGTTTAAATCTATGTCTTTTCCAATTTAAGATAAATTCTCTAAGACACATTCACCCTAACTAAAGCAATTACGTGGTGGCAGGCCAACATGCCAGTATGAACAAAGGCAAAAGGAACATCCAGAGGGCTAACCTCATCACTTGAGAATAAGCCCTTTTTTGCTTTGCCCAGTGATATACAAAGAAGGAGAAAATATTTCCACACATTCAAACATCTGAGAATAACAATCCTCACTGGGACGCCCTCCCAAATATTAGAAGCTTCTCCCTAAAACTCGGAATAAATTGTCATACAGTTAAATGATTTGAAAAAAAAAATATTGTTTCAACTGCATGCAAATACAACTTACTTTTTTCTCTTGAAATTAAGAAGCTGTTTTCATGAAATTACCCTCATCCCATCACTGTCCACTTCTCCCACATCACAATTTCAATTTCACAAATGAACACTTTTTAGAATGAAATGTAACACAGCTCTTAAATTGTATTTGGTAGCTGAATATCTCTGCTTCTTCTATTTAAACATTTCAACTGCTTCACAAAGGGCATAAGGAAGAGATACTTGTGTGAAATACTCATGTCCTTCACCTATTCCACTTGTACTAGTTATAAAAATTGTGATGATACTCCGTTACATACACGAAGAGGTAAGGCAAAAAGACCCAGAATCACGGGGAGAGTTCAGTTGCAATGTTCAGTTAGTATTTTCACACTAGAGTTCCCAATTTTGCATCCCCAGTGCTGGTGTGGCATCGGTTTCATACACATTAGGATGGAATCAATGTAAGGATCCTGCCTGTTGGAGCAAGGCAGCACTACACAAAGGACAGCAGTATTCAGGTATCATGGATGTAAACATCATGACTTTAACAACTTGGTTTTCAGTAACGGCCTGAAGGTGCTTCCTAAAATTGCATTCAGATCTATTTTTCTTTCCCATGCTCTCAAAGATTATTTTTGCAGGTGTCCAATGGCTGTCAGGAGGACTCTAATACTTGCAGCCATCTTGGTCTGAGAGACAGAGACATTTTGATCACTTCTCATGAAAAATTCCTTTACTGTTCAGTACCATCAGTTTTGTAAGTGTTTTGTCTTTTACTCACTGACTGACAGATTCACTTCCAGTCTTGGCTCCTCCATCTGCCTCCTCGTCAGTATCAGAGTCAGCTCCAACCTTGCCTAGGTATACACAGTTCCAAATGTGAAAATTTAAGCAGGTAATATAATTAATGTTATATAGCAAGGCTCACTGTTAACGATAAACTCTATTGCAATAATCAGCAGAAGAGGTTTTTTTCTTTTTTCCCCAATTAAAGCAGATGTTCTAATACTAGACTTAGTCAAAACCCAAAACCTTGAGTTTTCTGCTAGCCACACATTCGGCCTTTTTCAGTTACATTGCACTACAAAAACACCCCCAAAAACTGAATAGCTATGGCTGGTACAATACTAGAGGCACTAAAAGCAAAGCACGGTAAACAGAATTAATAGAAGGTTCTGCAGCATTCCAGATCCAGAGTGCCACTCAACTGTGAAGACAACAGTACGTTTACAAATAAATTCTACAGCCTTTAAATGTCAACTGGAAGTTCAGTAAGATACTGAAAAGCCGGAACTTCATATCCTCCATCAAATGTGTGAACTGTGTGCCACAAAAGAGCAAAAGGATTCGATAATCCCCTAACCAAACACTCTAGTGCAATTGCTAATACAATGAGCTGATACTCCATTATATCAAATTTCTTCTGCAGAAAACCAAGAGACAACTTAATGTCAGTTTACTCAAAAAAAACCCAACAAAAAAAACCACAAAAAAACATTTCAAACAATACTTCTACATTCCTAGCTTTGTTTTTTTCTGCCAAGTCAAAAGCTTTGTTCTTGTTTGGATACTAAGGAAAAGCAGCTTATACTACTTTTTCTGAATGCAACCTCAATAGTTTCTAAACGAATGGGTAATTTCATTCAAGCTTAAAAGATCAAGATCAGCATGCGTATATACATATATACACACACCCTGTACATATATATAGAATTAGCATGCATATACAACACTAATAAACGTGTATAGCAGTATATATACACATACTTGTGTGTGTACATATACATATATATGTATAAGCAGCTAGAAACGGAATGAAAATCCGGTTTAGAGGCAGACTATTCTGTGGTGTAGGGCAGTGCCTAAAAGTTCCATTCATACCTTCAAGTATCCTCAACAGTTTTTTTTCAGATAACAGCTCCAACTGCTCCAAGCAAAGCCTTTGGATTTCATCCATGGAACAGCTCTGAGAAGACAGATAAGATTTGCTACATGTTTAAATTCACTACATGTTTAAAACAAAGAAGTCCTGCCTTACTTATATTAATCAATAATATGACTCATAAAGGTTTAATATCATGACAAACATTTAAAAACTATTAACAAACACCACATAAATGACATTTCACCTGCAGCCTAAATGACATTCCACCTGCAGCCTCTTCTTCTGCACAGGCTGCTAACCTAATTTATTTTTTCCAAGTTACTGTGGGTCACAAGACTCAACAGGCATTACATTCTAAGTCAGCAAAACTCAAGCAATACTAACACTAAAGTCCACAGAAGTAACAGCTTCAGCAGCAGTTTATCAAGACGGGGTTTTATTGCCTTATCTTGGACACTATTTTAATATCAAAGGTATTCAGCTGATGCAAACAGAAATCAAACTTGTATTAACAAATCAGCATACCTGTGAACAACTCAACTGAATTTACTCCATGTAATTAGTTATGAAACTGTTTTTGCATTTATCTAATCAGTACAGTCAGACAGTACAAAAACAAGCAGCTCCAGTTCAGCAGTATGCCGAGTACTGGAGAAAGAAGTAAGCTAGAACAACTACATCACATCTACATCAAATCAAGTCTCACTTTCAGAGACTTGATATGATCTTTATTTAAGAAATAGACAGCTTGTGAGCTGGAAGTCCAGCAGGGACATAAATATGCTGTGTCACACAGGTGTTCACGCCTGTAAGAAGTACGTAAAACGGTAAATATACTTTAGTACCTTTAAAATGTCAGGCAGCATCTTCTGTAATTTTTTCTCCCCTATGACACAGAAACACTGCTGAAGCATTTCTTTTTTGTCCGCGATGTAGAAACTGACGGGTTTGAGCGACACACTGAGATCCAATCCTCCTTCTTCTATGTCACTGGGTTGTTCGGCTTCTTCCACTTTTTGTCCAGACGGCACATCGCATTTTGTTTCCTGAAATCAAGACAGACAAGAACAGTTTCCACACTTTCAAGTGAACTAAAGCAGTAACCCCACAGCTCCATTTGTGCTTGCAATAGTTTTCCCTTCTTAATTGCAAGCTACATCTCAAGGTGGGCTCCTGAACTTCCAAACTGTGTTTCAGTTTGCAACATAACTGCATTACAAACTCAACACTTTCGGTGACAAAACCATTCTTATGCTAGGGGAAACTTTAAAAGGTTCAAGAGGCAAAAAGTACCTTTAAGTATTAAATGGAAAACACTATCTGCAAATACGTAGTTGTTTCTTACACATGAAAGCACACTTTAAGGCAGATGAGACCCCTCTCCCTGAGTTGCTGTGCAATTAACAGCTCTCCTGCTAAGAAAGAAATTGGCACACAAGTCCCTGTTTGGCACAGGCTTCTGAGAAAAAAATGGGCTTCATATCAGAGAATATGTCTTCCGTACATCAGTGGAAAAAAACACATCAGTTAGAAAAATAATAGTAAACAAAAAACAACACAGTCAACACGTCCCGGAAGAGGCTGTTAGCCCTGCGAGCAGGAGCATCACGGGGATTGCAGCTAGATGATCTCTAAGGTCCCTTCCAGCCCTGACAATTCTATGACACGACCGGAGTCCCTCCTGGGCTTGTGCCCCACCGGTGTCCCCCGGAGGAGAGCGGAGCGCACCGCCCGCCCGAGCCGATTCCTCCGGGCGGCCACACGACAACCAAGGTGCGTCTAAGCGCGGCCGTCCCTCGCACGCTTGTGCCGCGGGCCCGGAGAAGCGCCGGCCGCACCCCGCGGGCCCCGGAGCGGGGCAGCCGCCTGCCCCACGGCCCTGCCCGGCCGGCTCACGGCAGGCGGCAGCAGCCAGGCCTGGCGGCAGAGGGCGGCGGGGGGGTCCGGGACCCTCAGGCCGCGGCTGAGGGGAAGGGAAGGCCACTGTCAGGGAGCCGCGCAGCGCCTGCCCGCGGTACCTGCTGGTCGCCGCGGCCGCACTCGGTGCTCCGGCGCTTCCTGTCGTCGCCGCCCGGGCCCGGGGCCGCCTCCGGGCAGCTGGAGCGCGAGCGGCGCCGCTTCTTCTCTCTCGAGGACTTCCTGCCCGGCATCGCCCCGCCGCGCTCGCACCCGCGCGCCGCCCCGCGCTTCCGGCAGAGCCTTGATAGGCCGCCTCGCCGGCGTCACCGCCACTTCCGGCGGGCTGGGCGGAGCTCCCCAGGGGTTACCCTGCACCGGCGGCGGGGGCGGGCTCCTCCACGGGGCAGCGTGTTAGCGGTGGGGCGGGCGGGCGGTTTCTTTTTTTTTTTTTTCTTTTTTTTTTTTTTTTTTCCCCGGGTGGCGAGCTGGGAGTAAAACGCAGGCAGGCTGCTTATGCCAGCATCTGTGATGCTCCGTCATCACTGTTCAGTGCTGACCGGTTTCCCGGCTGTCAGCCACGCGAGGCCCTGCGCCCTCCGCCCTCTGCAGGCCAGTCCCTCTCGCTGCGGTCTCACTGGTGAGGACAGAATGGAACAATCGCCAATGGCTCAGCCAAAACTGCGCGAGCCTCGGTAACGAGTTCTGTCTCATTTTCCTTCAGAGAACATTAAAGGTAGAGCTGGATGAGGCACGAGTGCACCATGATCTTAACAAGTAAGCAGGAGCGCTCCACATTCTCTCTGTGCCATAACAACTTGAAAATGTGACTCTGCACCTCACGTACAGATTTACTGCTACTGACATCAGTGGTACTTATTAAAAAAAGCACCACTGCCTCTCTGTAAGGAAAGCCAAAGGTCATGATTTGGTCATGAACATTTGATGCATCCCAGACGAGGACATAAAAAGGTATCGTGCTAGGAGGGCGGTGCTGTTGTTGGCTCTCCTTGTCCCCAGCCGAACCCAAAACTCAACCTTGTAAGATCTCAGAATGCACTATGAAATCCTGCTGTGTGTTGTAACATCTTTTTTTTTTATTACCTTCCTTACACATCCCCTCCATGCTGATGCCACTGTGTGTCTCCATTGGGACAGACCCTCCCGGGACGATTCCTGTGGGGATGGAATCCAGTGTCTCTCAGCTCCCTCCGTTCCCTCAGCCAGTGCCAAATCAGGGACCGAACAGGGATCACAGTGCCCTGCAGCAGCAGCTGTCCTTCTCTCCAAACATTCCTGACCTGCTTCATTTTGTCTAGCACGCAGTGCTGCAGTCTTCAGAGGATGCATTTCGTGCTGTGCTCCATCACCTTCCTGCAGATTTAAGTGATTTTTGTAATACTTCTTAATATACCATTTCTTGGAGTAGCCAGAGTATGTTTATTGATATAAACATTAATTTTTGGTCTGGGAAATTCATGACAATTTTCATGTAGAGAGGTAATCTGTAACAGAGCAATTCCACAGTAACAAAACCAAAATGTTAGGTGAGTATAGATTTCTCAATAGCACATGTACAAACACAGTTTGAGAACACATTAAAAAGCTAGAGCTTCAAGAACAGTTGTATAGTAGGCAACCAAAATTCAGACAGGCACATTATTTCACAGACATGTTTCCTAAAGGTAGCTTCTCAGATGTCTTCCCAAGAAGAGGTTGATCTATTGTTAAGTACTGTAAATCCCCATAAAACTGCAATTAATAAAATGAGAAAACCTGTGACTAAGGCCATGAACAAAAACAACTGTGAGGATACCCATCTGGTAATTCATCAGAAGTCTAACGGTACAAATGTGCAACAAAGGATCTGAGCAGGAAGGGTTTGCTGGAAGTAGTGCAATAATTCAGACAGTTCAGCTAGAAGGACCAAAAAAACCCAAAAAAGGCTAGAGCTCTTGGCCACAAAATCCTTCACATCTCACACAGATGGGGCAGAGAGGTACTGTGTGATGAAGGGCTCACGTGCCAGAAAAGCTCGCTCATGTTTTCCATTCTTTTAGTCTAATGAAAAACGTAACTTGAACATCGACCATTTTGACTTAATTCTAAACCAGGAGTAGCAGGAAATAACATACCCCTTTTTGAGCTGAACACGTTGGATGTGCTGGAGTAGCTGTAAACTATCTTCCCTTTTCAGTCACCACAGTTACTTTAAAGCTACTTCATGAAACACAAGTTTACATTTGCACAGTTAGAACAGAATATTTCAGCTGGGAGGGACCTATTATTAAGTTAAAGCAAATTATAAAGAGCATTGCCTGAGCACCTCTGAAACACTGACAGGCTTGGGGCAGTGCCCTGTCTCTGCTGCTCACTGTGTTCTCCACACCTGAATTTCTCTCCCACTCTTCAAGATGACTTTTTAATCATCTACTATTTTACAATATAAAACTTTTGCTATCAACTGGTGGACTATTCCTGTCAGCATAACTCATGTGAAAGCTTTTGTAGGAGTTCAAGCCATTCTACAAGCTACAAGATAATTCATTCATCAGTCAAAGCACAAGAGCTGTATGGCGTCAAAAAGTCACCTAATTCCAAGTTAAGAACAGCAAGAACCACAAAACAGATAGGTTTCAAAAACAGAGTGGAAAGAAACTGATGGAAAATTAGGTAAATGCTGCTTCTTAACCAGGATATTTGACAATGGTTAATATCAACCAACTAATAGAATCATAGAATCATAGAACAGTTCAGGCTGGAAAAGACCCTTGGGATCATCAAGTCCAACCATCAACCCTACACTACAAGTTCACCCCTAAACCGTATCACCCAACACCACATCTAAGCGACACTTAAACACATCCAGGGATGGCGACTCAACCACCTCCCTAGGCAGTCTGTTCCAGTGTCTGACCACTCTTTCCATGAAGAATTTCTTCCTAATGTCCAGTCTAAACTTGCCCTGTTGCTACTCGAAACCATTCCCCCTGGTTCTGTCCCTAATTACCTGTAAGAGACCAGCACCAACGTCTCTACAATGTCCTTTCAAGTAATTGTAGAGCATGATGAGGTCCCCCCTCAGCCTCCTCTTCCTTAAAGTGAACAGTCCCAGCTCCCTCAATCACTCCTCATAAGATCTGTTCTCCAGGCCCTTCACCAGCTTTGTCGCCCTCTTCTGCACTCGCTCCAACACCTCAATATCTCTCCCATACCGAAGTGCCCGAAACTGAAGACAATACTCAAGGTGCGGCCTCACCAGTGCTGAGTACAGGGGGAGAATCACCTCCCTACTTCTGCTGGTCACAAAATTTCTAATACAAGCCAGGATGCTGTTGGTCTTCTTGGCCACCTGGGCACACTGCTGGCTCATATTCAGCCAGCTGTCGGTTACAACACCCAGGTCCTTTTCCGCCAAACAGCCTTCCAGCCACTCTTCCCCAAGCCTGTAGCCTTGCAAGGGGTTTCCGTGACCAAAATGCAGGATCCTACGCTTGGCTCTGTTGAAATGCAGGCAGTAATATTAACCAACTAAAAAGGTTATGAAAAGCACAATTAAAAGTAATAGTTCTCAGGGCCCCACCTCTGCTCACTAAAAGGACTGTCAAGAAACAGCCTCACTGTGCTAAAACACAGACACGTGCTCAGGGTGGGTGCGTGACAGTCACTGAACCAGACATTTCCTGCACTTCCATCTAGATGGCCTCTAAGTATTGAGACGGTTTGACTTCTTCATGATCTACTTTGATCTGAGCTACATCAGAAGATGCTGTGCGCTATGGACTTCAGAAAAGCAGTCACATGACAAACAGTGTAAAAAGTTTTATTTGTATCTGTATTTTCCAACAAATCAAGTCTAATTCATCCCCAGTGTTTTCTCCGTTATAGTATGTCATAAAATATGAACAAAAAGCATCTCTTTTCGTGCACACACCGCGTCTCCAAGTGCTGTGGTAAACAATTATAGCAGATTAAGAACAAACCTACAGCACTCCTTGACTTTAGCTGGTTCTGACACAGAGGCATACTTTTTTATTTGAGAGTCAACTCCGAGAGACTTAGCTAATTGCACAGCATTTGTATCGTCACTGATCAGTGTCCCCAGAGCCACAAGCAGTCTAAAAATGGCTTCAAGATCTTGAACAACTTCCAGAACGGTGCTGATTACCGACAGACACTGAGCTTTGCCCTCAATGTTGTTGACTCTATATAAACACACAGCATAGTTCAGCACCAGCGTGGCAAGCGCAATGTGGATGTTCTTATTGCCCGATTTCGTCTCTATGGCTTGTGTCATGATTTCATCCCTCCGATCCATCATGAGCTTCTGGCCTGCCTGGCTGACAAAACAGTTGCACAGAACTCTCAGTGCCAGCAGCTGGTTCGCTTGCTTGCCTTTGGGGTTCAGGAAGTTCAGGAGAAGGATGATAAATCGGACATGATCCTTTTCACTGCAGAAGCTCTCATTAACAGTGGGATGCCTGACAGACAATCTAAGAATGTCTAAGGCTGGAAAGACAATATCTAAGAAACAAAGCAAAAAAATATTTTAGTGTTAATATTGTGTTATGTGGCAAATGTGCTGGTGAATTTCTTTCAGAAACAGACCTCATGAAACCCCTGGCTTTGAGAGCAGACAGTAATGGTTTCATGCAGAAAGAGGTTCAGGTAAAGCACAAGATGCCTGAAATTCATAGACAAGTACTCACAAACCCATTCTAGTAACACTTCAACTAATCACAAAAAACATGCTTCTTAATAAATAAACCCAGTGCTTTGTGAGAAATCTTCAAATCTTTCCTAAAAGCTCTAACAACACCAAAGGCAAACACAAATCCAAAAAGGTCTCTGAGAGCTTTTCAGTGACTCAACAACCCTACACAGGCAGCATCTTCATCCCATATCCTACAGTTTAATATAGCTGTAAAACTGCTCACAGAAAGAAAACTGGGAAAAAAAGATCCTTGGGCTACCTTCAATTCCCAGGCATGATTTTCAAAGACAGACAAAAAAGTCCTCAACTGATTGGCTGAAAACCCTTGTAAGGAAATTGAACTGAAAGCTTGTTCAGCAGTTCCCCCTGGCCCTTCCCAAATTTCAAATATATCTGCCTCTAGTCTACTACTGGTATCCCACACTTATAACCAAATCAAAACTGAACCTGTTTAACTAGTTCAGTGTTTCCTGCAGATATGCAGAATCCTGCGAATTAACGCTTTGTACAGTACAAAGAGTCTGAAAAGTACGAAGACGTTGGCCATCACCAGCTCCTAGCTCCGTGAAACAGTTTAAGTGGTGCTATATAATAAACATGAATTTAAGACCAACATACTCTTGCCATTAACAGATCTTTAACTGAAACTTCAAGAAAGCAGTTGATTTTGACTGCGTGTTTAGAATCTCTATAACCAGTCCATCTAATCCATCAGTGCTGACAACAATTAAATATTATCACCTTGCATTCATTCAGAATATCATTTCACTAAGCAGGTCTGACCACATAACCTAGTTTAAGTAACTTCTTTCTACCACATTAAGCAGGAGCTAGTTTTGAGATTTTTTAAAATAATTTATCTCCATCATTTCATCTCTCATTTGGTAACGGCTTAGGACCCAACCTCACGCTTCTTTGCTCAATTTCCAAACAAGCCTCAGGTTTCTTTCTTCAGGATGCTCCTGCTAATGAAATAACCACCACTGATGTTTATATCAAGTTTCTCCTTTACGTCAATGGCTGTGCCAGCTATAAAACCAAACAAACAATCACTGATTTTGCCATTCATGTCATGGCCCCTGCTACTGATCAGTGCTGCTTGCATCCGTTCATCATCTGGTTTCTACAGGGATTACAAACTCTTTGAGACAGACTCTATGTAACAGCCAGCACAAGGAGACTTGTTCGTGGTGAGGTACTGAAGTACAGACAGTACAAAAAATTATCACAAGTGCCTACCTTCTGGCCAGTTGATTGCTCTCCACAAAGTCTGAAGTTGCTGTGCTGTAGGTGTTCCTGCAGAGGTGTTACATGTTGCAGACAACAACTTTTCCAGGATTATTAAATCATCTTCTGTGAGTTTATATTCCTCACTTGCACTGCCATTGAGTTCCTTTAATTTGCCTGTAAGAAAAGCAGAAGAGGCATGCCCTTCTGACATTAGAACTTCACAAATACAGATCCTGAATGAAATACTAAAAAAGCACTTGATAAACAAGTTACAACTTGTAACTGTTGGGGAAGGGGGCAGATTTTTAAACATTATTTTTCCTGGTTTCATAATTTTCTAACTGTTACTATTAAGCACCCTTCTAAGGCTGCAAGACAATAACTCAGTATTCACATATGAACCCACATACAGGCAAAAACGCAGGAAAGAACAACAAGGTCATTAGCTTTCATAACTGAAATATGATTCCTTTTTTTGCTTTAGGTAGAAGAAAACATGAAGAAAGAAACTGTATGTTCAGTGTGATCACAGGTTTTGTACTTTTACTTATCTAAGTGCCACAAACATGACTGCATCATGTCCTATATTCAAATTTCAATGTAATTTCAAAAGTGAAGTATGGGAAAAATTATTTTAATGCACAGCAATTTCATTACAATTGATCCAGTATTAAGCACCTGCCAGTTATGCTTCTTCCAGAATTGAAAAGGGCCATGTCAATAAACACACAAGCAGGCAGAATTGCATTTGTACATGCTTTTGAGCTTTATAATACTACGCACAAAAATCAACTGTAGCCTCTTACAAAAAAAAAAAAAACCCAAACCACAAAAAACCCAACCAACCAACCAAGAAAAAACAAAACCCAAACATACATCTATTAAATCTATCCTGGTCTACCCATATTTAGAAGTGCATTTCACCATGTTGTTACAAAACTGCAGGAAACTCAGTAAACCTACTTTTCAGATTTTAAGTTTCAAGAAATTAAAAAACCCACTAAGCCTGTGGCTAGTAAAGTTTTCCTTCAACAACACTGGACAAAAATAAAGCGATTCAGTATGTTTTTAAGTCTAAGTAAAAATCTCTTCTTTGCTATAACACAGCAGAATAAAAGTCAGCCAGTCATGTCATTCTCCCTTTCAGGAATTTCTACTCAAAACTTTATGGTAAAGCCTGTGCAAAAGTAAGAGGAGGCTAAATCTCTTTAACAGCAACAACCTCCAGAAAAAAGAATTTCTAGTTTGAAAATTTCCATTTTCTCCCTGAACAAGTATCACAGCACAAGAAAATTCAAGGAAACAGAGTGAGGCTGACTGAAGTTTCTGACATTTTAAACAGAAAATGAAACCTGAATAATACGTAGAAGAGAAATACTGCAGACAGAGGGCCCCAGAGGTACCTTAACAGGCTTGAGAAGTGGACCCACGTGAATCTCGTGAGGTTCAACACAGACAGCAGGGTTCTATACCCGGAATGGGGCAATTCCCAGTATGAGTGCAGACTGGGCAGCAAATGGACTAAGAACAGCTCTGAAGATGAGGACTTCAGGATATGAACAGATCAAAAATGGGACATGAGCTATCAGTGTGCTCTTCCAGCCCAGAAAACCAACTGTATCCTGGGCTGCATAAAAAGAATGGCCAGCAGGTTCAGCAGATTAAAAATAGAACCATTCCTGAAATTAAACCACTGACCCAGTATCTGAGTGGGATTGGCCTGGTCAAAAGTCACAGCATCCTTCTTCGGAAAATAAATATTTTCGACTTCTGCTGCAGCTGATCTGTAGGCACCCATTCCTACATAAAAGAAATATGAAAAGTTCAACCACAGTGTGTGATATAGAACAATATCCTACTGGTAAGTGTCCCCTGCTGGACATTACTTAGAAAAATATATTTCAAAAAAATTGAATGCCTATGCAAATTACTGCCATTCTTTACATTATTTTTACATTCAAGGGTTAAAGCTTAAAGCAATACTTGTAGAAGCTGTTCTCCCTCCATGTAAAAATTTACTATGCAAGTGATTTCTAGATTACACGAACTGAACAGCCCTTCATAGAATGGGTACTGCAGTTAAGACATGAAAACACAAAGAGTCATTTTAGAACGAAGATCCTCCTCGCCCCTGAAATACTATCTTCAGATTATGTTCATAATGAACAGGCGAAGTTTTTATATATTGGCAAATCTGTAGATAGGACCAAATTATATCACATGCAACAGTACCCTGACATCTCTTTAGAAAGAGTAATAAAAAGCTTAAATCATGATCTAAAATGACTCCCTGGACTCACAGGTGAATTAGTGGCTGATACTGTGTAATTTTCATTAACTACATACATTAATTTCTTTTACCAACAACGTAACTAGCAGGAAGCCAAAAATCCTCTCAAAATCAAATTATTACTACCATGTCTTCTAAAGCTTCTATCCATGATTTCTGTGTGTATTGGAAGGCTGTTATTCCTAATTTCTGAAAAACTTCCAAGCAGCTTCCATGTGGTCATTATTTTTAATTAAGTATAAATTTCCATCGATATAGAAAAAACTGATGCAAAAGATGAGGGATGCTTTTCACTGTCAGGCATCTTGTCTAACCTGTATATGGATCAATCCCACTCCCAGGAGCTCCTGCATTTGATGCTGAGCCAGGAACATAGCGACCTGCACCTGAACAGAGACATTGGTCAATTCAAATACCACCCCCGGCAAAGAGGTAATGCATAGCTGTCTTTAGTTACTCATTTTCAAACATCACAATCAAAGGTGTTAGTTTACATTAAGGCAACTGAAAATAAGTTTTCAACACTAACTGAAATTTAAGGATTGAATCCATGCCTCTGTGTGGAGGTGGGGCTGGTGGTGATGATGGCATTTGCAAGCCAAGTGGCCCACAGCTGGGAGACATTCTGGAGCAATCTCCAGCAGTCACTGGTGCCAAGGCCCTCAGTACATCGGGCATGTTACACGTCACAGGCTCCAGGGGGAAGGCACCCCTGCCCAGGCCTGACCTTTCTTTGTGTCTGAGGCCAGCAGCGGCCTCTGTCTGCAGCAATGCAGCCTCAGACAAAGGAGCTGTAGGATCTCTGTGTCTGCTGGTACCACGGGCTGAGCCACACAAACCAAGGACAAACAGCTGGAAACCGCAGCAGAATAGCAGCACAGAAAGACTATCAAGATGGGGAAGGGTGAGGGCTGTGGCTTCTGGCAACAGCACAAAGGCTTTTGCTCCACCTGTAGTTCTCCAAGGGCAGAACCGGCACTGCTCAGGACAAACACACAACAGGGGATGCACCAGAGCCAGCCGAGACTGCCTCTCATGTCTGCAAGAAGTGGAAAGGCAAGTAGCAGTGATGGGAAGCTTCCTTCTGCAGGGCATGGAGGCATCCATCTGCTGACACGACCCACCGTCTCAGGAGACTGGTGGTGTCTGCTAAGAGCCAGAATGCTGCAGAGAAAATGCAAAGGCTTGGCTGGCCTTCAGACTATTATTACCCTGCTACTGTTTCAAAGAGCCTTCAACAATACTGCCAAGGTAGTCCTGAAGAGTATCAAGAGCAATTAGATTAGTGGTTAGAGCTCTGGGGACAAGGGTGAAGCGCTCAGGTGGTGGCTCTTTGATGCTGCCAGCAAAGCAAAAATACTTGAGCAGAAACGGACTCATCAAGTGGATCAGTAATTCGCTGCACAGCTGGTTTTGGAGGCAGGACTTTGACATCAGTGAACCTTTGAGAAGCAGGACCTACTGATCAGGGATAGGATAAGCTGAAAAAGCACGGCTGGAACTTTTTTGCAAACAGACTTTGCTAAATTAATGTGGAGGACTTTAAACCAGCTATGCCAGGGACAGTTAAAATCTAAACTTTAGGGTGGAAGGTTACAATAAACGCAATGTAATAATTAAAAAGTAACAATAACGACAAGAAGAAAACCACTTTACGAATATACCCATTCCTGTGTTAACCATGCATACAAGAATTTGACAAAACTTAAGTTTTAAGACCTTACTCCTCTCCGTAGAGGACAGAGTGACATGAGGCAGAGCAGACAACAGAGGGCTCTCTTCAACCAAAAAAGATCTGGACACGCTTCGACAGCGGTGGAACCTGGATTATCCCTCTCTCCCACGCTACTACCCCAGATGGAGAACTGCAAGAAACTGTTCGGGACCCGAACACTGAATGCAGCTGAACATGATACAATACACATCTTAAATGCCAGCAAGAGAGATTATGAATTTTGCATTACCTGTGAATGGATCTGCTGCAGGTACTGTACTCGATGCAGATGCAGAGCCTGGAACATAGCGTACAGCACCTAGCAAAACACCAACAAAATCAGTGACTGCCATACACAGCTTGATGTTGCTAAAATGTCAACACTTTTCAGACAAAAGCAGCTCAAAAATAAAGCCAAACATCAAACATGTCTTATTGTTTATTGCGGCATTATAAGAAATCTGACTCCATCCACACAGAAGTCCCCTGATGGTGAACAAATTCTTCCTAATTATTCTGGGGGTTAGAAATTTGTTTTCTGGTGCACATGCATTACACATCTGGACACAGACAAATCAACAGTACACATGTAAGTTCAGACGACTGCAGCTCCATGAATTACACCTGAACCTGATTAGCCTGTATTATAAGTTCTAGTTCAATTCAAGAAAAAGATTTAGCTCAATTATTTTAATGGCAATTTATTCCTAACTATCTCTGTGATGAAACTAGAGTGGTTTATCTCGTAGATATGATGAGCAAAATGTAATTGACTAACCTGGTTCAGCTTATGCATAATTAACTTGTTCTAGTTCCACTTCCTGCCTGACAAATGGCAAGTTTCATGTAGTTTTAAGTTCATTCTCTAGTTAAGTTTATTTTATTAATTACCTTAGCAGTATCTTGCCACCTCTTAGAGCAATATGAAAAGTGGAATTTTCTTCCACCGAGAAAAGAGACTGGACTGAAAAGTACAGCTTGATTAAAATTTTATTGAAGACTTGTTCTGACAAATACTTTGGAAGTTTGACAAGTTTTCGTATTTTCCTGTCAGATCTATCTGTGCCCTCAGTCATTTGAGGACACAAAAGTCCTGTGTAAGAAATGTAGGAGCCATGACACCGAGGTCTGCCTGAGCACACAGTGAGAGAGGGGACTGACTGAGAATTGACAGGACAGCTGGGCCCAGGGGGTGGCATCAGTGGCAGAACATCTGGGTGAAGGCCAGTCATGGGCAGTGTCCCGCAGGTGTCACTACTGTGTCCAGTCCTGTTCCAGACGATTAACAAAGATGACAGAGCGCAGCCTCAGTGAGTTTGAAAAAACTGGGAGGAGCGACCAATGTAATTGTCTAAACTTAAAATTCTTACCTGTGAACGGATCTGAAAACTGAGTAGTGCTTGTACTCAACAGTGTTTGCCCCTTCGTGTTGTCCATGATAAACTTGGCCACCTGATCCAGAAACATGGGGTTCAGATCATTCTTTTGCAGGAAGTTGTATGCAGTCAGCCAGGGATCATCAGTGATGTTATACGGCAGCTTGTACGAAGGCCCACTTTCATTTACATCAATAGTGAAAACATAGTCATATTCCTTTAAGCAGTAAAAGAAAAAAAAAAAACAAATTAGAAGCTTGTCAGCACTTTTTACATAAGGATGTATCAAATACAGGCTCGTAACAGCCATGGGCTAAGCCTAAAAACTTTAATACTGCTACTTGTATGTTGTTTCAATAGTACTCACCTACACAAAATATGCAAAATATGTTCTGCAGAGTTTTCAGTCTCAAGGACAGGCGAGAAAAACGTATCAAGATAATGTGTGTGCATATATATTAAAAAGTAACAGGTGTATCAGGTAACTCTAACAGATGGCTCTGGCTGCTTGCAAAGCTACAAGGCAGTCAACACCTGGAAAAACTTCAGTCTTAAAAGCACACTTCTAACACTAGAAAACAATGAATTCCTAAGATTTCTTTAAACCACATGAGAGGTAAAATTATTATTTCAAAGGCATTCCAGAGATAAAATTATTCTCTCAAAGGCATTCCTTCTGTAGTGGCACCAGACTGAGACTTCTCTGTGCCTCTATCAATGAAGGAAACATTTTTCAGCATTTCTGTCTTTAGGTTCAAAAGTTACTATAGAAAATGGGTACACACAGCCCGGTACCTAATATTTTAACTAAGCCTTGGTTAATTAAAAATAAATTTTTACAATTTTAGCAATAAATACTAAATAAATACTCAGGAACTTGACCACTTCTCTACTAACAGTTTACCCTTCTCCAAAACAATGTCTCCATTGGCTTGCTTGTTTTACAAGATACGTTTTTAAAGTAATAATGCAAGTAGTACTTATTAATACTTCTATGTCTGAGTTTTCATAGATCAAAGAAAATAAAAAAGCGCCCATAAATACGTATTTTCTAAATTGTGTTTTATCTAAGCAAAGACTGGTAATTCTAATGGCAATTTAAACATTTTACTAAGGAAGGAGTAAAAAAATCAATTAAAGTTTACATATACCTTTCCTTCAAATAAAACCTTTCCAGATGTTTGTTGTGTGGCTCCAGAAGAACCAACAACATCGCCAATCTTTATCCATCTTCCTTCACTAACACTCCACTGATATGCTTCCACCTTCCCATTATCTTTAATAAGCCGTGTCTGTCCATCTCTTGTTCCTGTAGACAGAAGTGTTTAACTTAATAAGAGTTCGAACAAATTTAAGAGCACAGTTTACTTTAGGGAGAGAAAAAACATCTTCAAATGGCACTCAAATTTAAAGACAAAAAGATTGTTCATCGACATTTAAAGTCACAGCACAGGAAGTAACTAGGTGCGACACATCACAACAAGAATAGCAGAAATCTCGACCACAGCATTTTACAATTACAGTAATGGTATCTGCCACCAGACTAAACTGCAAAAGCAATCTCTAAGTCTTTCAAAAGTTTACCATCTTCCCAGGGAGATGATAATCAAGACAGGTGATATTCCCCCACAGATTAATGAGATGGAAAGCTTCATATGAGGGTAAGGCTTACAAGACTTGCTGATCAGAGCCAGGGCTGAGGTCACTGGTTACTCTGCCCTGGGAAAAAGTATTTCTCTATTTCAGAGTAATCCTAACCACCACCACTGCCACTGTATTTTCACAGAAAGAGCAGTCAGGCACTGGAACAGGCTTCCCAGGGAGGTGGTTAAGTCACCCTCCCTGGGTGTGTTTAAAGGTAGGTTAGATGTAGTGGTGGTGGATACGGTTTAGGTGTTGACTCTGTAGAGTAGGGTTATAAGTTGGACCTGATGATCCCAAAGCTCTTTTCCAACCCAGATGATTCTCTGATTCAGTAATCTCCCGAGTACCCGGAAAGTGTGAAGGCAATCAAGACAAACTATTTTTCAAGCCAAAAGCAAAAGCAGAGAATTTACATCTACTTTTCTTTCAGGAAAAAAAAGTCCACACTCAGTAGTCACGTTTGCAAACTAACTGCCTCATACTATTGACATGTGGCCACGACAGACCCAAAACATCTCAAACACACTGTAGCATCCTGAATTCCACCTTCTCCTAAATTATCTCCTACGAGAGATACTTTTATTGTTTTAGCCTACAAAAAAAAAATGTTTAAACTAGTCTTACCTCAAAAAGAATCAATGAAAGAAAAGTAGAGCAAAACAGAGCTGTTTTCTCCATCAATGCCGCTGAAAGTAATCAAAGCCTTAATTTTGGAAACTATGAGAAGTTTGGTATCGCAAAACAACGACTTGGAGGCATGTCTAACATGACAAAAGTACGATAGCTTACCAGGATCCTTAAGATGCTCTCTTCCAGGAAGATCATCAGCATTAATATCCCCCAAGTCACCAGTTTTAGGATCAATGGATGATTGGGAAAGCTCATTTTCAAAAGCTTGAATCTCCTCAGCACTCGCTGTACGTTCCAAAGATTCTGTAAACACTCTTACAATTCCATCACTGAATGAAAACATTCAAGCAAAAATACTACTTTAAATGCCAAAATTATTATATATATTCTAACGGTGACTTCTGTGTCATAAGAAATCATCATTGTTCCTAACAACCGCTCCCCATTATTTTAATGAAAGGAATCTGCTCATGCTAAAAACTTCTAGAGGGGACTATCTGTAGCACAATTTTAAGATCAAGGCAGGATATTCCAGTCAAAAGGGTTCTTTATACAGTACTTTTGAGTCCATTCTCACTCTATTCATGGTTTATCACATTTCTAAAGAACTTATTCTTCTTCTGCAAGTCACATCAAATAACTGATTTTTGGCTGAAGCACAGCACGTATTTAAATTCAATCCACAGACACACTTTGAAGACTGTATTTTAAAATACAGATAGAACTGATATCTGAAGTGATGCTTGCAATTTCATCAAGGGTTTGCAGATTTAGATCTAAAACACACAGCATAAGGCCTGGATACCTTGCACCAACTACGATGTCACCGTTGTCTAACACACAGCAGCACCACACAGATTGAGCTGGCAGTCGGATTGTTTGAGCACATTCCCCTTGTTTCCAGATTCTAAGAGATCTATCCTCTCCAGTAGTTACAAAATCTGAAAAGAAAAAAAACAACCCACTTTTATAGTACATTTTTAGTGTGCTGTGACATTAGACGCCATTCTGCAACTGGGTACTAAAAACTGGAACAGTAAAAGAACCTTTCTATAATTTAATACTTCTCTTAATTGCAAGAAGAGAGTTAAAAAAAGGCCATCACACAATTGTCTTCTCCAAAGGAAAAAAAAAACCCCACCTCCAAAAAAGTGCATACATTACGGACTAAGCAGACAGACAGAAAATGAAATCATGCTCAAGACAATGAAATACTCCCTCCTCCTTTCACCAGTTTGAACAAAGAACTCAGAACACTTTTGTAACCATCACTGTTCTGTTTTACACTATGCTTGCATAGTTTTACATTTGTTTTAAATTCAGACTTTGCAAGGTAGGCCTGCTTTTTTCAGGAAACATGCATCAAGTACTCTCCAAAGTCTGTAAACACCTGGTTTTGGCTGGGATAGAGTTAATTTTCTTCCTAGCAGCTGGTACACAACTGTGTTTTGGATTTAGCACGAGAACAATGTTAACAACACACTGATGTTTTAGTTGTTGCTAAATAGTGCTTATCCTAAGTTAAGAACTGTTGTTTCCCATGCTCTGCCGGAGAGCAGGTGCGCTGGCTGGGATCAAATCACAAAGTCATCAACAGGGAATTTTATGACACGGGAGACTTAAGGCGCACACATCCACTAATACACGTGCACCTGACCTGCTGAACAAATGCACAAGTGTCCCACTCATCTCACACAGGTCACTGGCGCAGAATTCCTTCTGCAACTGTCTGCAGGTTAGTTCTGAACCTCTATACCTCTAAATTTGAAAATGATGCAATTAAGCTGCACATATAGAATCCTTAACCTATTTATAATGTCCTTTGAAGGCTTTCTGTGCAAGTGTCTAACTTAACATTTTCCCAAACTGGTAAGGCACACACTAACATTTCAGTACTCCGCAGCAGCACTGAAATACTAGTAGCAACCTAAATTATAGCTTTGCTCCCTGACAATTAGGTCTCATCCAGGACCCTTCATCTCACCTACTGCCAGCGCAATTCTGCCAGATGTGATGTGGAGTCAATCACAATATTTTTTTGATTATTTACACCGAAGGAAAGAAGTAAGTCAAACACTACCCGAGTTCTGTAGTTGTGGCAGCTGCAAAGAACTACAGAATGTCTCCCTTATCATCTCAGAACAAAAAAAATAAAAAGAAAAAAAATGCTCCTACCTTTACATTTAGGAAAGACAGAGATGCTGTATATGTAATTGGTGTGTCCATAATACACCTGCAGACACTCGCCAGAGATCTGCCACCTTCGGACACTGGCATCATTAGCACAGGAGAGGAATTCCACTTCACTGAGAATAGCCAAACCTCTCACACAATCTTCATGTCCTTTATAAGGAAGGAAAACATTTAGTGTAGTATTTCTTTTCATTAGTAACAGCATGCCATTTCTTTTTAGCTCACATCTAAATCCTGGCAATCAATCTTCATCATGGGAACAATTTAAAAAAAAAAAAAAAAAGGGAATTAATTCCCATTACACTCTGAAAAAATATTTAATCATTATTTAAAAAGTGATGTGATTTCTGGGCATGCAGCTTGAGAGACTTTAAAAATCCTGCCTACCTAAAAATTGTTCAATTTATCTACAGTTTTGTGAGGTTTTAATACCTTTCTCTTTCTAAAAAAGCATTATGACCTTGATGAAATTACCAACGGCAGTAATATTTACCAGTGAATGTTCTTTCACATCTGCCTGCCTTCCACAATTTAATAGTTTTGTCAGCTGAACCAGTCAACATTAATCCCTGTTCAGGCAGTATCTTCACTGCCCATATTGCAGCTGCGTGACCCTGCAAAACAAAACAAAAAAAAAAACCAAACAATAAAACCCCAGCACACTGTTAGACTTGTCAGAATCAAATTCAGAGTACCTATTTTACGTTCATGCAGAGGAACTTCATACCTGTAATGTCATCATACATCTGTCATTCAGCCAGACCTTGGCCGTTGTGTCCCACGATCCACTTAACAATGTGCCAAATTTCCCAGAGGAAAGGCTGCAAACTGGAACAAACGCTAAAATCAGTACTGACAGGTTTTCTGCATTGCCACCAATCTTCCGCCAGCAATTTGAAGAGAATTATTTAATCAGAGTTATTTGGTATTAGTAATGTATTTAGTGTTGAGGAGTTTGGGCAAGAATTAAGTGGAAATGCAGCTGCACTGAAACCTAGGCAGGAGCTGCTTACAGACTTCTTCACTTTAGGCTACCACATTTCACATCTTTTTGCCCCTCATTTTTAAATTTCTCTTAGTGTCACATCTATTCTCCTCAGACTAGAATACGTCGACAAGTAAGTTAGATAACTACTCAAACCAGAGAATTAATGCAAAGGTTTAGTTTAAAGATTACAGAGGAGGCCATGACTCCATCAACATGTATTAATTTATGTCCACAAGAAGCAAAAACCTAGTATAAAAATTACTTGGCTCACCTTCTTAGAAGGCAAAATACTGCTAACAAGAAAGTGTGGCAACATTTAAAGATTTTTTAGGAAAGAGACACTCTGCAAATGCTCTAGTAATACACAGGTATAAAACTGAAGATACAGTGCTAACAAGGTTTACTACTAAGTTTACAAAAAGAGCCAAGTCATAAACAGAGTCCCTTGTCCATCTAGTCATTCACAAAAAGGAAAGAATGGCCTGATGCGTGAATGGCCTGCCTCTGTGACTCCACATGAGAATTGGGCAGTATTCTAGCCCTGTCACATGCCATCTCCTACTGTCTCCCCACTTAAAAACAGATTTTACCATTAATGTAATTTTACATTTTTAATGTTTTACTTTACTGCAAAAATTGCTACACATACTTTTTTTTTTTTTTAGGGGAATCTGTAACTTGTCTGGAACACCTCATCCCTTTTTACACCTCTCAACGAATCCTGTCGTGTTATTTTAACTACTCATTCCTCCCAGGTTTCTTATAAAGTACACAGGTTATTACGTGCCTCCTTGCGAAATGACATTATTTTCTTTCTGTCTCAGAAATAGTCAAGAGGTTTGTAATATAAAAATAAATTTTAGATGCTGTTTAGCCCTCTAGAGTATTTTCAAACCGGTCTCCACAACCGTTGTTTAACACAGTTTAAAAAAGCCCCCAAACCTTCAAGACTTGTAATGTTTATTTTTGACACTCTAAAATTAATTATTAGACTGTTCAGGGTCTATGAAATACTAGATTAGCTCACAAAACGACCAAGTTAGTATGCTAATATGAAAATTGCTTATTTTTTATTATATAGCTCCAGAAAAGGTATACAAAATTGGTTTAACATGTCGCATGTTGCACTAACCCGACTAAAGAGAGATGAAATTTCTACAGTGAACTTTTAGTCTTTACTGTGCACTTAAACCATCAATTAGTATTAGATTCCCACCTAGGTAATAAAATAGACAATGAAAGTTTATTTAGGAATCTGACCTTTTCCACTTCTATCAACTTAGATATAAAAAGTAAGCTTAACACATGGAGGACTAAATTAACTGTTTCTTAAAAGTGCAGCTCTTGGCAAAAGGGTAATCATTCCTCAAATTGTCACGTGTTCATACACACAGTAAAAGCCAAAGCATCCATCAGTGCACACTTGGAGGCCACCGCAATGAACCACCCTGGTGCGAGCCAAGATTATGAAATCCTACTTGCAGAGGCCATAATTAAATTGTTTGCTAAATTAATACCAAAGAAATAAAAACTAACTTTTGTAACATCAACTTAACTCCCTCTCTAACCAATCACATCAACTTTTATGCAGCGGAATCCAAAACAAAGTGACGACGTACCTGTGTTCTTATGACCCTTAAGGACGTAAAGAGGAGCTGTGTTGTCAACTGTGAAAATGCAAATATTGTGATCATTGCCACCCGTTGCAATCAGTCCACGAGGATAGAGGTCACTTGGAGGTATGATGCACACACAGGATACAAAATTTGAGTGGCCACTCATACAGTGCATTTCAGTAAAACCCCTGTTAGGACTAAACATATACAACAGTCAGCTCAGAATTGTGACAGAAACAGCACTTGTTTGAGGCACTGAATTACAACAAGTGTTTTATGTTCTTGAATTAATAACTATGCTTGCGTGGTGCTGAATAAACACTATGGATTACCCAGAAAGAATAAAACACTTGGGAGAAAATTTATATCCCAGCATTCCCACCCTGTAAGCAACATTTAAAGCTCTGCACTTATTTTTCAGTAATGGTAGGCCTGGAAGGACTTAGTTTTTCATTTTCCTTGTTCACTGGCAAACAATATGCCAAATTTGGTCAGAAGTAATTACAGTCTGCCTTTATGAAATCATTGCTGTCTCAAGATTCAAATATGTATCCCAATACACCCTAAAATAACTGAGCATGTAACTGAAGAACATTTACTACTTGCCAAATCTGTCAACTGGCTCTTCATTAGCAGAACTGTAGAGGTTAAACAGTTAAACAGAAATAGTTAAATAGAACATAACTGATTCAAGCAGCATGCTTATTTCTTCATCGTTATCCAGCCTCAATATTTACAGCACTAATTGAAAAAAGCTACTTATCCCCACGCAGTACATATGTGGACAGTGGTGGTGTTTGGTTTGGCTTTTTCCTCTTCTTTTTCTGTGTCTGTGTGCCTCATTCCCCTCCCTCCTCACCCCATCCCCCCGCCCAAAAAAATCAACCAAAACCTTTTATCACACAGTCATCTTTCACACTTTCAGGTTGAAAACTTTGGAATACATAGAAAATCATTACTCTCTTATCTGCCAAAGTTAGAGAAAACAAATGAAAATGACATATCTTCCTGTAAAATTAAACCCAAAAATAACTTACAGCAGTTTGCTTACCCACTGAACCCTGTATACCGTAATCCCAGAGTCTTCAAAGCACAAAAAGATAACCATTAGCAACGTTATGACTTTTAACGAGTTACATGTATTCCTCACACAGCCCCTCAGAAATTACAGGTTAGAATTAGACTTTCTTTCCTGCAGTAAATGTCTATGAAATAAAACAAGTTCTTCCCCTTGCAAGAAAAGATTTAACGAGGCACAATTAATGAGATGAGTCCCCTCTCCCCAACTGCAGAGCTTCAGACATAAATTTAAATACACATGCGAGCACTGAGGCCAAGTTGTCAATTATCTGTATTTCTCTGGAAGGCCAGTGGAAAGGATATCCACGCCCGGCACCTTTATAACACAGTACACAATCTGAAACTATGAACAGGGGAGGAGATTTGTCCCGTGGCTTCCTTCCCCACACCTCTGCTGCCTCCTGCTCACAGTGTTGAGAAGCACTGCTTCTGCTCACAGCGACAGGCTGAAAAATTCACTAAGTGAATTCAACAAGACAAACCCAGCAGGAGAGAACGCTGTACAACACGAATATCAGACAAAATAATGGTGTTTTTGTCCTCCTTTTCTAAGGTCTTTGTGCCTTTTAACTTTCTGTGGGGTCTTTGGTTCACAGCCCAGTTTTCCATCCACAGAAGTACGTTCAGCAAGGGAGAGAAAAGATGCGGGTTTTTTTAACAAATATTCAAAGCGTATCTCCTTAAAGTCAAGAAGGTAACACTGCTATTTAGCGGGATCACTTCGGTAACGATCTCCAAGAGGCGAAGCAACACTAGCACCACGCGGGACAAAACCGCCCGCACTTACAGACCTCCCTGGCGGCCGCAGCGCCCGCCGAGCACACGGGCCCACAGCTCCTCCTCGGCCTTCCCTCAGCCGCGGCCTCTCGACAATGCCTCCACCGTGGTCTCACCGGGGAACGGGCGCGATCCCGCCGCCTCCCCCGGGCCCTCCCGAGACAGGACACGGCCGCCGAGGCTGCCAGCGGCCGCGGCCCCGCGCTCTTCCTCCTGCGGATCTCTGCCGGGAGGGACGCCCGCATCCGCCCCGCGCCCGCAGCGCGGCCGCCCATGGGCCACGGCCCGGCACTCACCCGTCGGGAGCCCAGAGGCGCGCCGTCCGGTCGCGGGACACGGACACGAAGCTGCCCTCGGGGAAGAGGCCGCAGGTCAAGCCCCGCACGTCCTGCCCGTGCCCCGCCAGGGAGCAGCGCAGCCGGTACGCGCCGCCCTCCCCCGCCATGGCGAGAGGCCGCCGAAGCCTCCTGACACAGCAACTATCCCCTCCACCGCCGCCGCCGCCGCCACCGGAAAGCGCCGAGCCCCGCGCCGGAAGCGGTGTCGTAGGGCACGCCGGTGAGCGGAGGGGCGTGGAGACTCAATGTCCCAGCAGGCACCGCGCCCCGGGGCGGGCAGAGAGCTACCGCTCTTCCGCCGCGAGGCATTCTGGGCGCTGTAGTCTTCGCGAGTCCCACCGCGGCGCCCCAGCAGTGGGAGCGGAGTTTGTGACTCTCGCGATAGGAGGCCGCGCGGTTGCTGCGATACCGACGGCGCTGTCGGTGGAGGCTGCATGGCCGGCGGGGAGTGCGGTGAGGGCAAGGGGCCGCCGCCCCACGGGGAGCCGCGTCCGCCCCTGTCGGGCCTTCCCGGTTGTGTAGGAGTGCCCGAGCCCCTCGCTCGCCTCCAGCCGGCTTCAGCGTGGTTCGGGCGCGGGTTTTTGCCGTTCAGGTCGTCCCTGCTCGGGTTGTGGAGCGCGGCAGGAGTTGCCGTGAGAGACGCGATGAGCTGAGACAGGCCGAGCGCTGACTGAGCGCCGAGAGCGGGGGCTGCTGCCCCACCCTGCCCCTGCAACCGCCGTGGTCCCCTCTGAGCACTCGGCCTCAGGCGCTTTCCCAGCGAGGAAATGCTCGGCAGGTTTCTAGAGACAGCTAAACCCATCTTAAGGGGGGAAGGCTTAAGCTTTAAAGAGTTGCTCTCCGGTAGTTTTACGGAGCTTAGGCACGTTGTAGGACTATTTCTGTTGTTCTTTGCAGAGAAGAGTTCCAGAAGTGACAACCATGGCCAGCAGTCACCGACCTCCCATAGCCCGTCCGTCCTCAAGAGCAGGAACGGGGCTGAACACCAGGCCTGCCTCGTCAGCAAGGACTCCATCAGCAACCAGAATAGGCACAGGGGTATGGTAAAAAAAATTACTGTTAACTTTGACATACTTAGATTTTTATCCGTTTTTTTGGGGAGTTTTCTTCAGTTTCATACCTGGGGTGATAGTTTCTCATGAAGAATTTTAAGAATTTAGTTTTGTAGAGAGTTTTATTTTCCAGTTGTGACTGAAAGAGGTCAAGGAGGTCTTCCATCAGGAGTGCACTGGAGAGACCTGGGTAACATAAGTGTTAATAACAATGAACACCTGCTCAAAGGTGATCAATGTCTTACCCTTCTGCAGCAGGGTTTTCACTGAAGCTTTGTTTCACTGGAGAGATGTAAATGTTAAAAGATTCTTGTAGAGACTAACCTGTGTTTTTAGTCGCTTTGACAATTCTGTAGGGACAATTAATAATTCAGAGCTGAGAGGTTTGCGATTTTTTTTTTTTTTTTATAGATGCCTCCTAGTACATCAAGGCCTGGTTCTCGTGGAGGTTCTTCGACCGCTGGAGGAGTCTTATCATCTCAGATTAAAGTTGCAGACCGTCCAGTGACTCAACAGGGATTAAGTGGAATGAAAACTGCAATGAAAGGTATTTTTTAACTGAAAATAGCTGTCAAGGTGTCTGCAAATATTTTAAAAGAGTATTTAGATTTTTAAAGGAAAACTTTTCATCACTCACTGTACAAACTGCAGAGTGAATAGTCATGATTAATAGGAATAAGGGAACAGAAAGGAAGATAAAGATCTCCGCTATTTTTTGGTTTGCGGCTTTTCCATGCCTGAGATATTTTTAAAGTAATTCAACAGAATGGAACAAGATAAATATTGTTTTCTTCTATCACTGCAGAATAACTAAACCACTATGTTACGTAGTAACTATTCATATACCTGAAAAAATAATGTTTCTTTTCACTATAGTCTAAAATTAATTTCTACCTTTGTTTGTTTTAATGAAGTACAGTGTATTACAGAACACTGAGAAGATGGCGGTTCTCTGCCTGCAAATACTGCAAATTGTTTTCATAATTTACGGTTCAATATCAAATTTATTTTTCTAGTAAGATGTTGTCTTGCTATCCTTTGCCAGGTCCTCAGAGACAGATAATGGATAAAACGTATTACCTGGGACTGCTGAGGTATGTCTTAACAACTCTTTGAATCTTCAGGAGGTTTGATGCTCTGTTCCCTTTCTGGCCTGAGGTTTATTGTGCTTAACAACGGGATAAGTGGTGTTCACTTACAATGAAATCTGTCCTGTTACGAAAGTCGAGGTTATTTTGCATGTACTTTGTAGGAGGAGAGGAGTTTCATGCTTGTGTTCATGTTCAAGTACATATTGATTCCTTTGAGATCTCGTTATTAAGCTTGTGAAGTCCAATTAGTAAAAGGAGGGTCAGTGATTTTGAGCTTCTCTCTGTAATGCTTGATAGCTCTCCGTTTGTAAGAAGCAGGACCACAAACTCAGCACTCTTTAGTGTGCATTTCGGTTGGTGTACGTGAGTTATACGTTGAGCAATACTGACAATGGCAAGGCCTTTCAGAAACTGTATTGCACGTACTACTTTTCCAGTTGATCATATTGCTGTATTGAATAATCAGCCCTAAAAGATGTGGTTTTAAATATGTGTGAGGGATATGCATGGTCTGTGAAATGATGCTATGATTTCTTTTCCCTGTCCATTTGAGAATAATTCACATCCGTTTCACCAGAAGAGACAAAAAGCTCACTACAACTTTTTATTTCATATCAAGGTTTTCTAACAGCTACATACATTTTTGTGTATTAAAATTACTCTGCTCTTTTTCCTGACTTATCCACCTCTTCCCTGAAATACTGGTTTGAAACGTGGTGGAGTGTGCAAAAGATTGCATGTGTCCTATAAGAAAATATGATTTCTGTACTGTCTGTGTTTTAGCTGTACCTTCAGATGGTAATGATTCTATTATGCTTATTTTTTTGTAGAAGCAAAACAAATGAACTCACAACAGAAATTAACAAGCTGCAGGAAGAAGTGGAAATGTACAAGCAAGAGAAATCTGTGTATTTATCGTATGAAAAAAGGTGAGATGTACTGCAGCTAATGCAGTGCTAACTTCATCAGTCACAAGACTAGTCTCAGCTGTTCTACAGGCCTCAAGGAAGCATTAAATATTTTTTTTTCATTATTTTAATATGTAAAAAGCTTCCCATCTTAAATTTGACTTTGTTTTGTATTTAGGGCAGAGGCTTTAGCTGGTGAAATCAAAGAATTTCAAGGTCAGCTAGCAGACTACAACATGGTATGCTGCTCAACTTTTGATACTGAATGCTCTCCCTTCTCTTGTTTACTTTGTACTGCTTTTACTTTACTTCAGCACCTTTTTAATCGACACTTCTCTGTAAAAATATACTGATTAATACAGTTTTTGTTCAATTTTAGGAAAGGAAAAACATGGAAAGTAAGGAAAACAAAAGACAAAAGGAAGTGTATTATATTTTAGGAGAAGCGGCTGCATATGGATTTAAGAAATTACTCCTGCATGATATTTGTGGGGTTTATGCAGCTACATACAATGGTGATTTCTTCTGAAAACTGCATGCAATCTCTTCAGATTCCCAAATCGTATTTTTTCCATTTGCAACAGTAGAAAATTGTTGTATCTTCATGATAAAACATACTCAACTTTGTGAGTTGCTACGTATTTGTGTGATATTTTTGTGTGTAATTTAAAAAAAGAAGAGCAAAACCAGGCTGGAATTCTGTCTCATTTCAGGCTGTGGATATCCTTAACACCAGTACTGATATGGCAGAAGTCATTCGAGATTACAATATGGTAAGAATGAGAATCACAGAATCACAGAGTGTTAGAGTTTGGAAGGGACCTTGAAGATCATCTAGTCCAACCCCCTGCCAGAGCAGGATCACCTACAGTAGAGCGCACAGGAACGCGTCCAGGCGGGTTTTGAATGTCTCCAAAGAAGGAGATTCCACAACCTCCCTGGGCAGCCTGTGCCGGTGCTCGGTCACCCTCATAGTGAAAAAGTTTTTCCTCATATTTTTATGGAACCTCCTGTGTTCCAGCTTCCACCCATTGCCCCTTGTATTGTCAGTGGACGCCACTGAAAAGAGCCTGGCTCCATCTTCCTTACGTTCCCCCTTGACATATTTGTAAACATGAATGAGGTCACCCCTCAGCCTCCTCTTCTCCAAGCTAAAGAGACCCAGATCCTTCAGCCTTTCCTCATCAGGGAGATGCTCCACTCCCTTCACCATCTTTGTGGCTCTACGCTGGACTCTCTCAAGCAGCTCCCTGTCCTTCTTGAACTGAGAGGCCCAGAACTGGACACAAGATTCCAGATGTGGCCTCCCCATGGCAGAGTAGAGGGGCAGGAGGACCTCTCTTGACCTACTTGCTACTCCCCTTCTAACACACCCCAGGATGCCATTGGCCTTCTTGGCCACGAGGGCACAGTGCTGGCTCATGGTCATCCTGCTGTCGACTAGAACCTCCAGGTCCCTTTCCCCTGCGCTCTCTCCAACAGGGCAGTCCCCAACCTATATTGGCACATGGGGTTATTTTTTCCCAAGTGCAAAACTCTACACTTGCCCTTATTAAACTTCATAAGATTTCTCCCCGCCCAGCCCTCCAGCCTGTCTAGGTCTCTCTGAATGGCTGCACAGCCTTCTGGTGTGTCAACCACTCCTCCCAATTTCGTATCATCAGCAAACTTGCTGACAACATTCTCTAATCCCTCATCCAGGTCATTGATAAATATATTAAACAGCACCAGCCCAAGCACTGACCCCTGAGGGACCCCACTAGACACAGGCATCCAGCCAGACTCAGCCCCATTGACCACAACTCTCTGGCTTCTTCCCTTCAACCAGTTAGTGACCCACCTCACTACTTGGTCATCCAGACCACACTTCCTCAGTTTACCTATGAGGATGCTGTGGGAGACGGTGTCAAAGGCCTTGCTGATGTCCAGATAGACCACGTCCACTGCACGGCCACCATCCATCCACCTGGTTATGTCTTCGTAAAAGGCTATCAGGTTGGTCAAACATGACTTCCCCTTGGCAAAGCCATGCTGACTGCTCCTAATAACCTTCTTATCCTTGATATGCCCAGAGACAGTGTCAAGGATAAGATGTTCCATCACCTTTCCAGGGATGGAGGTGAGGCTGACCGGTCTGTAATTACTCGGGTCATCCTTCCTGCCCTTCTTATAGACTGCAGTGACATTCGCTTTCCTCCAGTCTTCAGGCACCTCACCTGTTAACCACGACTTACCAAAGATGGTGGAGAGTGGCCTAGCAAATTTGCTGTATTTGAACAGTGAAATAATGTGTGTCAGATTCTTGGTGCTTTGAGTATATGACATAGAAATTAAGGCTACTATGCTATTTTTGATAACCTACACATTTTTTCTGGTTAAATTAACCATAACATTGGCAACACGTTTGTAGTGAGACAGTTGTCTGAAGGGTTGCATTGACAGCCCTATGATCATTTTATGTGTTTTAGTTTTGAGAAGGCTGTCGTCCCAACCCAAATTACAAATGTTGGAATATATTCTTTATTGGATTTGAGAGCTTAGAACATTACTCTTGTGAAAGGCGAATTCACTTGACTGCACTGCCTTGTAGAGCTGCCTGGTCTTCTGGAAATGTAGTCTCTTTCGTCTTCGTACTTTTAAATGACTCAGGTGTAATAAATATTAAACAAGTTTCTGACGTGGCCAACGACAAAACCAATGATCTTCGTTCTTTATTTATTTTCTAACAGATGTAGAGTATTCCTCTGAGTATTAAGGCAAGAGCGGCGTTAAGCATATTTCATTTCTTGTGATCACTTTGCCCATAAGCAAAAGGAAATTGTTTTAGAAAAAGTTATTTCGGTAGCCTGAAAGAACGCTTGAGTAGTTCTCAGTCAAACCAATATTTTTTTTTCCTGTATATTGGATTAACAAATAAACTTGAAATGGCTTTGTCATAAAGAGAAGAATGCTTTGCAAGCATTAGATTTTCGTTCAGTCTGTAGCCTTAAACGGTACTTTACTAAGTGTTCCAGGAATAGATCCTGCAGCAATAGTAAGTGAAATGATTTTATGTCTTCTTCATACACAGATATTCCTTCTTCTTCTACTTTCCAGTGGTAGACAGACTGCAATTTCAGGAGATCTTTCTTCAGTATCAACTGCTAAAAAAACACTGGAGCAGGCAGCCTCTGTTGCTCCTTCTGCTGCATTCCCAGCAGCTTCTTGCTCGTTTAAAGAAACTTTGAATCTGTGTATAAGATCTGCATCTTTATTATTATGTGTTATAGCAAAATACCTTTTTTTTTTTTTTTTTTTTTTCAAGTTGAAGGTTCAGAATGACCGAGATGCTCAGAGTGTGGATAAAATCTTCACGGAAAGACAAGCGTAAGTACATGAAGTGTACGCTTCTCCAAAGCTATTAAAATCATTTCTGAACTTGGCAAAATTGAGATGTTACCTGAATCAGAAGTTCCGTAGTGGTGTGATGCGTGCCACAAGTGACACCTGAGCAATTTCAGGATGATACATCCGAGACAGGTTGCAACTGGAGTTCCTAGCACTATACTCAGAGTAACTGCTGTAACAATACCAGGAGGAGTTAGGTGCCAGTGCAGTGTCTCCTAGGAACCTGCTTTTAAGGTCCTGAGTTTTGGAGGTTGTGTTATGGGGTAGCAGAGCAGGGAAGGCAAGCACAAGTGAGAAGTGAGAACTAGAATGGAGAGTTCTGTCTGTGAAGATAAGGGTGTGTGGAGGAGAAGATGAGGGTAGTAAAGTGCTTGCCTTAGGAGTTTGTAAGCCATGAAAATGACTTGTGTGGTGGCAGGCTAAGAGGGTGAGTTTTAGAGATGTTTAATTTAAGGACAGAAGATGTGCAGGATAAAGAGATATGGTACTTCTTGTTGCCAGTAAGAGCAATCTCAGTGATGAGATTTTTATGTATAAATGGGGACTTAAAAAGCAGTTGACTATTTAATCCTAAATTGCTTTTCCATGATACTGTTGTTTCCAACAGCTCATAAATGTGTCTATTCTAGCTCTGAACACATCTTGAAGTGTTAGGACAATATGCAGAGAAAAAAGTTCAGTAACAAACTAGGACATAAAGTCATTAGATAGGCAGTAATGATAATTTATTGTTGTAGTGTATGTAGACACATTTAAGGGAATGAAGCAATTGGTCTCCTGTGCTCTGCTGATCGAGTTAAAAAAACCAACACAAATGCTCTGTTTTAGTAGTCTGTGTTAGTTTTGACTAGTAGACTGCTGGGCTGAGACATTATTGATTTGTATTCAGTCCCTAGTCTGTCTGTGGTCTGCTTCAACATTTAGAGAAATTGTTTTTCCTTTCTGGATTTCTTCACAATTAAAGCGTTAGTGATTATCCCAGCTCCACAGGCTACTTTGTAAGACTTAATATTAAGCAACACACAGTGAACTCTCCCCCACCACCATAAGTAACCAAATAAGTTTTTATAAAAGGTTGATGATGACTTATTTTTTGCATGTTTTAAAATATTCGTTGTGACACTAATGCATACATATCATCTCCATGTCTTTAGCTTCATGATTTATGCATCAATACCTTGTTGCAGATTTGACGACGTGAAGGGAGATGGGCTTCTTAACTTTATTTTGTGTTGCTCATAAGCAGTATCATATGATAGCACTATAGCTTTGAAAAATCATCTGTTGCTTAAGACCTTAACTCTCCTCAGTTAGCGTAAGATCTATGTATTTATCCTCAATAAATCCATCTTCCTCTGGCACAAATGCATGATTTTTTTCAAAGATTACTGTGAGATCTTCATCGTTTGATACTGTAGGAGAAGAACTCGTGTCAGCTGAGAACTCCTGTTCAAACATCTCTGAGTCATTTTCTTCCAGACGATGGTGACTGTAGCTGATCAAATAGCTGCACCATGTTGGGCATTTTATAGCAGTGAGTATCAGGAGTGTGGTGCCTAGGACAAACCCTAGAACACCCACTAGGAAGGTCCAGCTCTTTCCAACAAGTGGTAACTCTTTAAAGAAGGAAAAAAGAAGAGTATCTTCGTGAGGAATACCAGCAAGAATTCTAGCATGATTTTTTCATAGTTACATTGAGAACTCACAAAACAAATAATGATAGAGGAATTACTGAGTGTCTCCAAAGCTTTAGTAAAATGTTGTTGATGTGTTGTTAGGGAGTCAGTAACATCACTTAGACCAAAAAATGTGTGCCCATCTCGTGTTTCCTAGCAATATAAATCCAGCATGCATATTTATCAAAAGTAGCAGTTTCAAAGTCAGATAAAGTTCTTTGGGCATTTGAACCATAAATAATGTGTTTTTTTCAAAATTTAAATTCCAAGACTGGGCTTTGGAAAAGGAAAAGTAAGTAATTCTATTTCACAGGCTTAAATTTCTGTATTCTGTTGGTGTCTGCATCCTAAAATATTATACCTTCCGTTTGGCATATCCTTTCAATTGTATTTCTTTTATAATAAAATTTTCAATAGGCTGTAGTTGCCAGAAGCTAGTTTTGTGTACTGGACACTGTCTATCACTGAAATTTTCAAAGAATACGGGGTGGGCACATCTGTGTCCTTTGCCCTGAACACTGTTGAGGACTAGAGTAAAATTAATGGTTCACATTTTTACAAGACATCTACATCTAGGAAGCAGTTAGCTTAGAAGTAGTAATTAGAATCATAGAATTGTCAGGGTTGGAAGGCACCTTAAAGATTATCTAGTTCCAACCCCCTGCCATGGGCAAGGACATCCCCCACTAGACCATGTTGCCCAGAGCCCCATCCAGCCTGGCCTTAAAAACTCCCAGGGATGGGGCTTCCACCACCTCTCTGGGCAACCTGTTCCCGTGTCTCAGCCCCCTCATGGTGAAGAACTTCTTCCTAACGTCCAATCTAAACTGATCCATCTCTAGCTTCAATCCATTCCCTCTAGTCCTATCACTACCCAACATCCTAAAAAGCCCCTCACCAGCTTTCTTGTAGCCCCCCTTGAGATACTGGAAGGCCACAGTAAGGTCTCCTTGGAGCCTTCTTTTCTGCAGACTGAACAGCCCCAACTCTCTCAGTCTGTCTTCACAGGAGAGGTGCTCCAGCCCTCTCTCCATCCTCCTGGCCCTTCTCTGGACACGCTCCAGCACGTCCATATCCTCTGTGTACTGTGGGCTCCAGAACTGGACGCAGTACTCCAGGTGGGGTCTCACAAGTGTGGGGTAGAGGGGGAGAATCACCTCCCTCAACCTGCTGGCCGCGCACCTCTTCATGCAGCCCAGGACGTGATTTGCCTTCTGGTCTGCAAGTGCACAGAAGCAGCTTTAAAAGATGCTTCCCTAGTTCTGTTAGGCAGAGTTCTGCATGATCACCTGAATTTCAAGCCTTTGAAATTTCATCATTGGTTTGCAGTATCATTTGAGAATTTGGTTGTGGTTTGCCTGTTTCGACCACTTATTCATTAGAGCTTAGCACTCGCAGTAATGTGTGTGCAGCCTACCAAAACCTGGAAATACACTTGTTCCATAGCCCTGGCTTTTGTGGAGGAATTACAGTATACGAGGAATAGGAAATGTTAGGAAATCATGGAGCAACAAATCAAAGAGCCTGTCAGCCATAAAGCGAAGTGCCGGTGCGTTACCTGCACGTGTTCCATTGTTTCCAGTTGTGTTGCTTGTAGTCAAAGCTGTTACTAAGGCACTACTTTTAAGCTTAACAGCAGAAGTGGAAGTTATGATGTCATCTTCTAGAGAAGATGCTTCAGTTTTGCAGTCAGCTGATGGGATAGCTGCTGTCTTGATGGGGAATTTTTCCTCAGTGTTTGGCAAGATACACGTCGTGCTGTTTTCATTTTCTGTCAATGTGAGCAGTGGAAAGGCTCTGAGACAGTGGTGATTAATTTGCACTCATCTAAAAAAAATTCATGGATAACTCATGTATTACTGCAACTTACAGGTAAGTTGATGGTGGATATTATCCACACTGGGAAAAAACAAGATAAGGCTGCGTGATGTAAAAGAATATGAAATGCTGCTCTTACAGAACTTACCCATTATCACACTGGAGGCAGTTAGCCACATTTGTAAATCAAAGAGGTCACAGGAGCAGGTCCATGGGTTTCCAGTTAAAACAATTTTAGTCAATTTGAAAGGTGATTTTATATGAAAATATTTCAGAAAGTTATACTGTAGATTTAAAACTGTCAGACTTCTTAGAGAAGCAAATACATCTGAGTCTAGTTGGGTAATTCTGTTATAGGATAGATTCAACACTGACAGTTGATTTAATCCTGCAAATGCTGCTTTATGAACCATGCTGATATGGTTGTTGCTTATGTCCAGAGTTATAAGTTTTGTCAGATTGCAGAAGCTGTTATTGTACAGTACACTGATCATGTTTTCATTCAGATAAAGTTCTATGAGGTTAATAAAACTTTGAAGAATCTCTTTGTCACTATCTTTTAAAGTGATTTCATTATTTTTGAGGCTTAATTTAGTAATATTTTGGAAGAGATTAGTGGGGATATTAGAGAGATTCTTTCCAGACTCCTCACAAGTGACCTGTTGAACAGAAGAGAGTGACAACAATTAAATACTGTAGGGAAGTCTGATGATGAAGGTGTCTCAGTGGTGACTCCTAAGGGCATGAAGAATCATTCTTGTATTTTTTAATGCCAGAACTTTTAAAGAAGAGTTCTGTGGCTCTTCATGTGGCTAACTGGTTGAAGGGAAGAAGTCTAAGTTGTAGTCAGTGGGGCAGAGTCTAGTTGGAGGCCTGTGTCTCGTGAGGTCCCTCAGGTGTCAGTGCTGGGGCCAGTGCTGTTCAATATATTCATCAATGATCTGGATGAGGGAACAGAGTGCACTGTCAGCAAGTTTGGTGATGACACAGAACTGGGAGGAGTGGCTGACACCAGAAGGCTATGCTGCCATTCGGAGAGACCTGGACAGGCTGGAGGGCTGGGCAGGGAGAAATTTTATGAAATTCAACAAGGGCAAGAATTTTGCACCTGGGAAGGAATGACCCGGTGTGCCAGTATAGGTTGGGGACTGCCCTGCTGGAGAGCAGCGCAGGGGGAAGGGACCTGGAGGTTCTAGTGGACAGCAGGATGACCATGAGCCAGCAATATGCCCTCGTGGCCAAGAAGGCCAATGGTATTAGAAGAGGAGTAGCAAGTAAGTCGAAAGAGGTCCTCCTGCCCCTCTACTCTGCCCTGGTGAGGCCTCATCTGGAATATTGTGTCCAGTTCTGGGCCCCTCAGTTCAAGGACAGGGAGCTGCTTGAGAGAGTCCAGCGCAGAGCCACAAAGATGATGAAGGGAGTGGAACATCTCCCTTATGAGGAAAGGCTGGAGGAGCTGGGTCTCTTTAGCTTGCAGGAGACTGAGGAGAGATCCCTTCCATCCCCTAACATTCTGTGATTTTGAGATTTTATTTCTGTTTTTATAAAACACTTGTGGTCTGGTGATGCGTAAAATGTGTCCTCCTAGTGTATAGAGACCTGAAGTTCCAGATCAGTTAGTGCTTAAACTCTGTGTGAGATGCAAGATTCTTTATGTGATGATCATCCAAAATACAACCAGTTTGGCATGCTACTTAGGAATTAGTAGAGCTGTCTCTTTTGGAATTACATGTGAAAGTTGGTTGGGTAGAAAAAGGATTCCTTTCTCACAACATAGAAGAAGGAAAGAAACTGCCATAGAGGCTGTCCTTATTTGAGCTAAACAGAACCAGTTCTGTTCAGTGAATTTACTTTCCAACTCAGTCTATTCCAAGAGGCTGCACGTTCTGAAGTCAGCAGCACGTTTTTGCAGACAGTGTGTGCTACTGGCAGTGATAACACCTGATGTTTACAGTCACTGCCTGGGACTGGGATGCAGAAAGGCTCTTGCTGATAGTTACTCCTACAGTGACCAAGGCCACTGCTGGATCTTGTGTACAATGTTAGAGTGCTATAAAGTGAAAAGTCGCACCTTAGGGAGGACAGAGAAGGTGGATTCAAGGCTGAAAAATAATTCAGATATGCTTTTTCAGATGTATTGTTTTGGTTTAGAAACAGTTATGTTTACTCATAAAAACAACTTTGGAACAGACCTGCAGCAAAACATACATGTCTCCAGATTGTAGTTTAGTGTCAACATACTTGAACTGGCTTTAAAGGAGATTCTAAGTGCTGGGAACAGATTGATTGCCTTATCCCTCTTCCTAAATAAGTAGCCTGTGTTCAGCTTGTTACTACTGCGACCAGATTGAGTCTAGATAGCTTATTTAAAAATAAATGGAGACAGAGTGCTTTTTCTACACTGCACATGTATTGTGTCTGGTTTTTTGTTCTTCATGTTTGCCCCAGAAATGAAAAAGCAGTAGATACAGGACTGGATCTGTAGACGGTGAGTCAGAGTGCAAATAGTGCAGTACTAATTCTTTACTTGACTGCTAATCATGACTTCTTCATTCTCCTCCATTCCCCAGTGACTACAAAATCCATTAAAATAATCTCTGAACAAAAAGTTTAAAATTTCTCATATACATTTAGACCTGACTTGGGCCAGTGCTAACTCAATAAATCTCTCTCACTTGAGCAGCAGATGGTTTTGTCTAAATAACTGTCACTTTCAAAGGTGTTTTCCAAAGTGATGTCAAGTTAAAAGGATGCAATTCTGTTGAGTGGAGACTTGGCTGAGATATAAAACCATCTCAGATATGTTTCAGTATTACATTTGCAATTACTGCCTGCAGCTAGCTGTCCATTTCACAGAAAACTGTGTTTACAAGGTAGTTTTTAAAATGCCTTTAACTTCTAGTGCATCTTTCAAAAATAAGAGTAGCTTACACACATATAAAACTTACAGTTTGAGAAACTGTGTTGCACTCAGCAGTGACTGGATTCAGAAAGAGTGTTCCAGCCCAGATCAGGAGGCAAGAGAGTTTCATGTTTAGAGCCTGGTAAAAAACAACACTTTTGTGCACCAAGACAAGAACACCAGTGTATTCTGTAGTGACAATTTAACAAATTAATATATATAGTTATTTCAATGATCATTTAACAAGTTTTTTTTTTTTCTACATAAATACTATGAAATGTAAAATTTAAGGAAAACCATATATTATCAGAATGTATTCAGCTTCCACTTGGCTGAACCAAAACTAAAATCCAGTGAGTAGAGTGTGTCAGCAAATAAAAAAGGGATTGTTCAGACAGGGTAATAGACAGCAGTCATAAATGGATAAAAACAAGTAGACAGGTATGTAATCATTAATATCCCTGCTAGAACAGTTGTGAGTGCTGGAAGACTGTGATAGGAGTGAACCTCAGAAAGCGTTCAGGCTTGTGTGCTCTGTCTGAGTAATTTCTCTTATTGTCACTGACAAAGGCAGAATACTGTACCAGAGGGACTGCTGGTTTATGCAGTCAGATTTCTCTTATGTGAGTTATTAAGCTTTGTTTGTAAATTTTCTAATTAGGAAATTAATGTTCTAATCTCTTTATCATACGTAACATAAAATATATGTCGTGCATAAGCCTGGACCTCTGTATTATGAAGGTGTAGTTGTTACTCTGATCTTTGGAACTAAGTAAATGTGATTCAATCTCTTGTGTTGGAGATTTTGTACAGATTAGAACCTTATTTTTTTGAGAGACAAGAAAGCTTTTTTGACAAGTGGTGACATTAGCAACTCTCAGAGAAAGTGTCACTCATCCGTCCTCTTTGAATCATTTGCAAAATTACTGATTTTGAACAGGAATGTTAAACATCTCTGTCGGGTATTAAGTCAATCTCCATTTACGCTGGACATGAATTAAAATGTTCTTTTAAAGGTAGGGTATCCCTTCATTTTTAGACTTTTTCTTAGGCATCTGAAGAAAAAAGATTGTGGGTTAAGTGAATCTCGATATCTCCTTTTCAGATTTCTATCTTCCAGAAAAAAAGTTAAGAAAAAGAAAGTTAAAGTTTTTTCAAACCTTCAAGCAAAAAGTTAAAATGTCTGAATGATGGGTATGCCATTAACTTGAAAAATCTTTTTCCTGCCTAAAAGTTCTGTCTACAAATGTCTAAGTCAAAAACATAGTTCCTGGTTTTTGCTTTAGTTCCTACTGAAAAGGTAGGGGTTTCCTTAGCACTTAGATTTCCTGCATTGTTTATGTGGGAACTCATATAATCAGTGGGAGAACAGGAAAGCGTCTGTAATTTTAATTGCGGTTTAGCTTTTTACTAGAACCAGACTTTAACAATTGCTGTTTAAAGTAATTGCTTTGAAAAGAAACCAAGACTGGCAATACATGGGTAATACCCTGACATTTCCTTGTAATTAGAAGCATTTTCGTAGAAGATTTTCTGTGGAGAACTTTTGAAGATTTCGTCCTTTAATGGTAATGTAGTTCCCATTGTTTTTCTTACATCTGTAAAGAAGAATGCAATTTTAAGGAGGTAATTGAGTTTATATAATATAATGGAGCTTCAGAAGAAGAAACAGGCTGTTCCCTGACTTTCAACTGAAGTACAGCTTACTTAACAACTGGGCGCGTCCAAGGTTCATAGCAGTTCCTGAACTTTTAATGCATCTCAAGATCTATGTGTGTCCAATCTAGGAGCAAGGTTTACTAAGAAATCTTTGCCTACATTTTGAAAAAGGTGTCCCAAGTGTCTTACCTTTCTGTTGCTTCTCAGAGGCAATGTACACCGAGTGATTTTTCGATGCACTGAGAAGAAATAATGTGGTGCAACAGCACTTTGTTTTTGTTCAACCTTTGTACCTGATGAATAAGCAGGCAGTGTGAAAAAAATAATACTTAGAAAATCCTTAGCAAAAGATTGACTAAGTTGAGCAACTTGTTATAATGATCTTGACTTTAATTGGACCTACAGCCAATGGGGAAGTTTAAGAGTAGTATGCTCAAGTGTCAAGTTCCAGATCATACAGGAAGTGCTGAGCTAAATTGACACAGGGTATTTACAGGCAAATTGGATATAATCAATTAAAGAAATGCTGGAGGCAGACTTGCATTTTTATAATGTGATCAGTCATCAGATGAAAAAAAATTCAAGATATTTGCATACTGTAGTAAAGTTATCTAATAATTAGTTCAATCTTGGTTAATTTTTTGTGTTTTGGAAACATCATTACCAGGGGAGCTGCATTTTTGATATTAAAACTCATTATTTACAAAGAGTTACAAGCACTTAAGGACATCTATGATATGTTTCTAACCATCCGGTGCTTGCTTCCACCATGGTGAGCACATAGCGCTTACCCTGGCGAGTTCGAGGAAGTGTGATGTAATCAATCTGCCAGGCCTCCCCACACCTATGTTTTACCAGCTATTTAGATACAACTGGGCTCTGATATATTGCCCGCTTAGTTTAAATTCCACCCGGTGCAGTTTAGAGAACGTATGTCCATGCTAGCGGCCAGCTCAGCCCTAACCTGCGACAGGACTATATTTCAGGAAGAAATTCTAAAAAAAAATTATACTCGTAGTGATTTGAGAACATGTTTATATGCAGACCCAAAAAGGGGTTGTGCTAAAACAGAAACACTACACCTAATAATTTTTTTTCTTGCATTAGTGCTCATTCTGTCCAAGGCACAGCATCTACATAACAGTTCAGTCTTCTTTCATTTCACATTCCCCTGAGATATTTGTCTGTAGAAACCATTTTACTTAACTATCTGTCTATGATGTTATTGCCACTTTGATTTTTTGGTTAATATCTCAGAATATGTCTGTGGCTTTTCCAGGCCTCATCCCTGATTCAGCTTCATCATCAGTCTTCAAATTAGTTGTGGTAATAAATTGTTTTCCTGTGACAGCCATTGATGATATTGTTATTGCCTCTTAGAAAATCACAGTTTTAACCAAATCACTGAGTTTTAACCTTCTGTCAAAAGGTTTCTACGAGAAGAAATGCGTCACAGCTAAGTCAAATGTTTCTAGTTTCAAGAAGATGCTGGATCACCTTTAAGTATTTAGCCAGGAATCCCCATCACATAAGGGAGTGGCCTTGGATAAAGAGGCTGCTCTGCTATGTCTCCACATGCATTTTACATTGGTAAGGCTGGAAAAGTAATCTTTCTTTATTTACTCTGCTGTGCCTACTCACAGTCTCAGGCATAGATGAGAAAAATCTGATGCAGCCTAGAGACACCGTTGTGCTGCATGATGAAAGCTGCTGCCCTGCGGTGTTTGGCAGAGTTGTAGCAAGTGGCATTCTGGTTTCCCTCTGTCTAGGAAAAGGCATCCTGTTTGTTCCTAAAGACAAACTCTATGATCAGCACTGACAGTCTCTCCAGGTGAATTGCATGTAGTGTAGGCATTTGTTCTGGAAGTCAGCAACCTTCACATTTTCTTGAATTCCCTGCAGTTTCTCTGTTTTCATTCTGTCACGTCTTCAGTTGGGTTTGATTTGAGAGAAACTGTCACCTTTAACACCTTGTGACAGCTTTCGTAGGCTCAGACTGAGGAAAGCAGAGCCTGCAACAAAGAAGCAGTGTGAAAGCTCACTGCCATTTCCCAGTTCTATGTCTTTCAGGGGACTTGCATAGCTTAAGAACATGCTTCACTTAAAAATTTACTCCTTTGCACTATCCAGTGTAACATAATTATCCATTCATAAACTGATGTATTTACAGTGAGGGCCTCATTGTTTGGACTGGATCTGAACAAACCATTTTTATTCTGGAGGGTGTTCCATTTAATGTCGTGTTACAACCTTCCAGTATTTTTTGGGCCATCCCTGAGCAGCCTGTATTCACCACGGAAAGTGGAAAATCATTGCTTTGATTTGTGTTGTCAGGCTCCAAAGCACCTTTGCAGCATGGGACGTTAACCTGACAGAATTTCTGCTTAATGTCTTCAGATTCATGGAGATTATAGATCTTTCTTGAAACCAGTTGAACGACTGGTTTCACTTTTGAATCTCTTTTGAGAATTCCTCAGAAGTGGTAAAAACTATGAGAAAAGGCTGAGGGAGCTGAAATGGTTGAATCTCTAGAAGAGAAGTCTTAGTGGGTATCTTATCAAAGAAAGTACCTAATGGCCAAGAGTAAGTAAAATGGACCTAATCTCTTCTGAGTGATGCCCAAGGGCCAATTACCACAGATTGGAGAACAGGAAATGCCATTTAAATATAAACCAAAACTTTGTGCTGTAGAGTGGCCAAACATTGGAACTGCTCAGAGAGATTGTGGGGTCTGCGTTCTTCAAGATACTCAAAACCTGCATGAAAAAGATACTGACAACCTGCTCTAGGTGACTGTGCTTGAGTAGTGTTTCTGAGCTAGATAACCATCTAGAACTGGGATTAGAAGTGCATTTCAACATCAGCTCTACTACGCTTCTATGAAATTTTCGTTATCCCCTTATCCTTGTGCTACTCCGCTATTTCACATAATCTTTTAAGACTGAAGGCATTCTCAGCTGCAATCATTGATCTGATAGTGTCAGTTACGCAATATTTAGTATCTTACAAATCAGGAAAATTTAATAACAGAAGAATTAAAAACCGTGAAGGAAGGTATCCAGCTTATTTTGTCATTCTTAATAGCAGAAGTCATTCTGAAAACAAGCAAACAGCTTTTATGAACTGTGAAGGGAAAGAAGGCATAGTCTTCAGGGTCCTGGGAGTTCTTGTTATTTCCTTTAGCTGTGTTCTCAAGGTGACTCTCTAGCTTTCAGGAATTTCACAGAAATTTCTAAACATTACATGAAGCAGTGAGAACAGCTATTTATGCTTTCCTTGAATCAGAGGTGACAAATATTCCTGCTTGCAGCCCATTGATGCTAACAACGTCAAAGTCTTCTTTATTTCATACTGCCAGTTCTCATTCCAGGAATTCACTGGTTGAGAGCAAATGAGAGGAAGTCGTTTACTTTGACCAGTGCTGGGGCCTATGCGAGGTGGAGAGGGTGGGAGAGTCGGACAGTACTGTGTGAGTACTGCGAGGGCAAAGAATTCATCTTCTGTATTCCAGGGTGTGGATGTTTGTATTGCTAACCCAGCTCCAAGAAGGTTAGAGACAAGTAGGCAACTCCTTTTTTAGAGCCTGTGGATTTTTTGTGTTAGATCATTTCAATGAGTCTAAATGAGTATGAGGCTAAATGAAGACCAGAGTTTTAACTGAGCGCTTCAAATAAACATCAGCGAGTAACGTTTATAAAATCGTTTGATTTTTACAGCACAGAAAAGTTAATTCAAGCTGTAGAAGAAGATATTGAACATGAAAAGGTTGTAGCAGGTGACATAGTAAAAGACATGTCACAGGAAAATCAAGCTAAATATATGGATATGAAGACTGCAAATGAAAAACTCTCCCAGGTTGGTTTCATTGTAGTTGCCTAAAATGTTTCTCAATCTGGCTCCAGTGGTTCCAGATACTTTTTAAGTATTAAAGATCTTGAGAATGGAATAATATAGTTAGCTAGTGTCTTAATCAGTTGTAGAAGTGCCTGAAAAATAAATAATTGACTAAAACCCATATGTGTTGTCTTTTTGTATTTCTTATTTTAAGAACAAATTACGTTCATAATTTTCCTTTTAAATTTGGGGACTGACATGCAGATTTTAAAAGCCACTGTAGCACACAAGTGTGTCATCATGTGTAAGAAGCAAGGAAAAGAGAAAAAAAAAAATGGCAATTTTTGTAGTTCACTTGAGTAGAAGGTTTTCTTCCTGGATACAAAAGTGAAGCTGACTGGATTTTTTTGTTGTTGTATGTTTGAATGTATATGGACTGGGTGTTGTAAAATTTTTGTGACTCTATTAATCCTAATATGAACAAAAGCGGTAAGGTTTCTAGGTTCTCTGGGACATTTAGCTTCAGTCATACAGTCTTAGAAAATTTCTCTGCATAGTCTCTAAGAAAGAGGCATCTGTGGAGGGCAGCACTTCCCAGCTGTCTGTGGATGAACTGAATGACTGGTCAGGGCCTGCCTGTCTCCTTCTGAACTATGAAGAAACTGTGGTGGCTAGTTCAGATTTTAAAATCTGACTTGAAAACTTCTGAAGTAGAAATGATAACTTTCACTCTCAGTACTGATTTTAAGAAAAGTAGTGGAAAAAAGAGTGAACTAGTTTTTAGTTGTAGCCCAACTTCGAACAATGGTAAGAGTTTATTGTAAAAGTTGGGTGCTGAGAGTAAGCAGATGTTATATATGAGTTACTTGGGCACGTTGGGCACAGTCTTTTCTTTTAAATTTTTAAGAGCAGGAACGAGATGCTTTACAACATTTTGTAAATACTGAGTTTCAGAACAAAAGTGTAATCTCATCAAATGGTAATTTTTATCTGAATTTTTTGCTTTTTTCCTCTGTAGGAATTAGTTCTTCAACAACAGGAGTTGGATGCATTAAACGTAAAGGAGGAGGCTCTAAGAGCTGTACGTGTGATAACAAGTGGTCTTCATACCAATCTTCTCTGAACTTCTGTGTAAAAAATAATACAGTAGAAAAATAACTATCATCTTTCTCCCTAAATTTTCAGATACTGTAGGATCATGCCCAAGAATGGGAAGGCAAAGTTGCCTCTCTGTTTTCCACCAATAATTTCTAATCAGTTTTGGGTAAAACTTGTTTTTACTAGATGCCAAGTACAAAATTTTGGTACCAGTTGTGAGGTTTACTAGAATTAGTTAGTCATGTGTTTTGAAATGCTTTGTGTGATGTTTAATTGATGTGGAACTACTCTCTGAAGATAAACATGAAATTATAATTTACATCCTTCTTAAGGATTGATGGGATCTAATTTTCCAGTATGTTTTCAACTTTCAGGATGTGTGAGAATGATTTTATTTATTCCACATTCCATTTCGAAAGCATCTGATGTTTGAAGTGCGGAGTGGTACCTAAGATATTTTTATCTTTATTCTATAAGCACACACTTCTAATACACTGTTATATGGCTAGATTGAGGAGAATTTTCTCATACTGTGACTTTCATGGTAAAAAGGATCTATAAGCTGAAATGTAGTGATATATATATTCAGAAAGGACAATTTTTAAATACTAGTAGACATGTTTACAGTCCTTTTGATTATGTATATGGTTTATGATCCCTTAGAAATGATGAAGTAGTAAATCTACTCAGAAAATTGGCCTAAGGATAAACCTGTAAAGCAAGAAATAGCTGACTGGGACATTCCCTTCAAGAAAATGCAGTGCTTGAGAATATGGGTTATAAACTTTTATTGCTTGACCTGTCACAGTACTGTCTGTAACAAATAAGCTCCCCTTTCAGCATCTAGATAAGTGTTGTTTAAAAAGCGTAATTGCTACAATGCTCTCTTGCCATCTGAAAGTAGCTGGTGGATGTTTGCTTTCCCAACAGGAGGTAGCACACTGCCAGGTGAAACAGGAGGCTGTGCAGCTCTATGAAAAGCTCCATGAGCTTGAGGAACGTCGAGATCAAATGGTTGCCGAGGATAAGAACACAGAATCTCCACAGGAGGAAAGAGAGAGGTTACTAAAGCAGGCAAGAACATAAAATGTGACTGTGTAAATGATTCTCTGAGTCAGTATTTTAAAGAATAATAATACCTGAAAAGGCTTGGGAGTGAATCTTGCCTTTACTACTTAGGCTGTACAAATCATCTGAAATTAGCAAGAGTTAATGAATTGGCTGGATGGGATGTTTCAGGTTCAGCCAAAACAAAATTGATACAGACAGCTATTCAGCTGGTTGACTTGTTCCTGTTCATCAGACATGTTGCTGTGGGAAAGCTGATGCTAGTGAGCAGTTCTGTAATGTAACTCGAGGCGGGGTAATGTTACTCCTGGTGGGGTACCAATAGAGGAACAAATTAGTCAGTCTGCAAGGGTCAGTGCTGTGTTGTGTAACTGTGCATACATACTGTATGGATTATTGGACTGAACAGCACTTATAAGTGTGTCTGATTTTTAAATGTGTATTGAGACTATTTGGAAGGTACAACACTTGTATCACTTCTCTACAGTGAAGAGGCCTTGTTGGACAATGAGGCAGATTTAATATGCTGAGTTTCTATTCCCTGTATAGTGAATTAAGAAATCTGTTTCAATTTTCCTTTTTTTTCCCATTTGTAGATTTTATTTCATATGTTAAAATTATTATACTTTTTATAGGTTAAGGACGATAGTCAAGAAATAGCAAGCATGGAAAGACAGTGAGTAATCTCATCATACCATTGCTACAAATTATGTTTGGTCCCTGAAGACAGACAGTTGAATTCCTTTAGATATTTTGGACTTTTAGAGCATTATCATATTTTCAAGCATCTGGAAGTGTTTGCCTTCCACAGAGAACATAACGTATCCTTCTGTTTCAGCTAAACAGCTTTTACAGCGATACGACATTTCTGTCTGTGTGGTAAGATACTTCCTATCCATGTGAACACACCTTGAGAACATAAGTTGGTTGTACCACTGGCATGAGCTACCTCATGGGTTGGTGTTGGGACTGGTGCTGTTCAGTGACTTTGTTAGCGACACGGACAGTGGGATCGAGTGCATCTTAGGGCAGATAGGGTGGTGAGGGGACTGGAGCATCCACCATGTGAGGAAAGGCTGAGAGAGCGGGGTCTGTTCATCCGGAGAAGAGGAGGCTGAGGGAGATCTCATCAATGCTTGTGAAAAGGGTGGGTGTCATAAGATGGGGCTGGACTCTCCTCAATGGTGTCCAGTGACAGGACAAAAAATTTGAGATAATTCCTGAAATATCCTAGAATCAGATTTAAATTCTTTTCAGCAGCATTCACAACTGTAACATTTGATTAATTTTTAATGCATTGACACCTTTGATCAGACAATAAGTTGTGCAACAGAATTTTTTAAAAGAAACAATGACAAAGAATTATATTTGAGAATTTACATAGACTCTTTTTAAGGTAATTTCCATTCTTACTTCCATTGATTATGTAATACAATGTTTTATTTGCCAATTTCTCAATGGATTTTAGTGAACACGTTATGTATTTTTTAAGGAATACAGTTCGTTACTGCAGTTTACCGATTACATTGTACCTGTGCAAGCTGTATAGCAACCAGCAGAGGGAAGAGTTGAGTGAGTTAAGAACTACTGATGACTCAACAAACATGTTTTTGGTAAAAAAGAGCGGCAGTACTTACATTTAATAGAAATAGAGACTAAAGTGACAGTTGCTTTATATACACCTTTATATAATAAAAGCAAGCCTCTTAATGTTATTATTTAGGTTTTGATAAACTTAGGTTTGCTGGCTTTATACTTGATTTTTCTCTCCATTTTTGTCTAAAAAATGCATTATTTTACAACACATTTTAAACCTTGCATTTCCTGCATCTCTTTGTCAGGCTGACAGAAGTGAAAGAAAAAACAAACCATTTTAAAAAGGTCATTCAAAGACTTGATATGGAACTGGAGAATCATCAAGGTAATATGACTGGAGCTGTAGCAGACTTTGCAGAGCTGCATTTATTCGTGTTATAACACAGTTCAGGCTTCTGAAAATGTCAATTTTTCACCATGAGGAGAAGAGTTCGTGCCTAGTGGTGCAGGCTGCTACTCAGAAATGGGAAGCACCCACCTTTACTGGTGCAATCACCAGATTCATATTGAGTAGTAAAACTGCTATACGAAATAATAGTACAGCTCTCTGGTTTTCTGTCCCAATTTTATTTTTAAGACTACTTGAGGAGCAGAAGTTTCTCTTACTGGCATCATTGCACAACCAGCTCAGCTTTAGAAAAGCTTTTGTTTATTTTACCTTTTATGTGATCTGATACACTACCACTGAATATGGAATTGAGAATGTTTAATAATACTGTGTAAGGTAGGTGGAGTTCAGTACTGGTTTTATCTGTCTTTGAAATTCTTTGGGTTGATGTTTCCAAGAAGAGCTTAGAAGCTGCCTAGAAATGGGTTTGTCTTAGAAATTTACCTCCAGCTGCTACCTACTTGCTGTAGTGCATTAGGCTGGATTAGGTTGTGATTTTTCCTAGCACGGTAATATATAGTTCTGGAGGAACTTGGTTTGACCATAGGCCCTCAAGAGCTGTGGAAGATTTCCCTTAAAATGCAAATTCATCCTACAGAAAAACTTCTTCTAATTACAAGGAATCTTGTTTAAATAGGAGTTCCGTAAATATGTCCATGTATTCTGGAAAACTTTGCAACGTGTTATTTGAATTCGATAGGACTCATGAATTAGTGTGTTTGTATCCTTTATACTTTTTCTCAGGCAATCAGTGTAAAATTTGGCTATAAATTTCTTCAAGGTGAAGAAATATTTCTAAAATTGAGCCTAAACAAATGTTTGATAGATCTTTTTCGTGTTTTGCGTTACAAAATATATCCCGTTTCTCCAGATATTTCATTAGCTTTGTGCAAATAATTTATTAAGACTATTATATTAGCTTTCTTGTTTCCAGATAATTTCATTACCAACTTTACTATTCTGCTTCAATTTTTTCCTTTTTGTTTGGCTTGCAACTCTTTTTTTTTATATCTTTGGAGAAATGCAGAAGGTAAGAAGTGAGCAGCTTTTCACATTTTAGATTTACCCATACAGTCATTTATGGCTGGACTGTGTGTCCTTCACTGTTTTAGAAACAGACCCCTGCTGAAGAAGAAGGTTTAAAGCATATGTAGGAGAAAGCACATGCTCTCGGACAATACAGCAGGAACAGGCAGGTTATTCAGAGTAAAGTTACCTTGTGGCATATTACAGAGAGCATTATACCTGTTGGTATAACATAGAAGGAATAAAGATGGGGAGCAGCTTTGATACACAGAAATCTAAATTCCCACTGCCCTCTTGAGAGAACCCCAGAGAGCCAGTACAAAGCCAGCTCTAAATCAGTGTTTTGCTATGTCCTTAGGATTCCTGTTCAGCTTGCTGTACTTACACTATCACAAAGAATTCCCAAGACTTCATCTCCTAAAGTTTTTTTAGTTAAATTTAAGGAAAAATGGCCAGTAAAAAAATAACAACTAAGGTTTTCTTGAATGTTTCAGGATAAATATTTCAGTGCCAGGAAAGATTTTGAGAAGGAAAAACGAAACAAATAGACCATAAATAGAAATAACTGCATTTAGTTTACATTTAAGAAAATCTAAATAAGTAAAAAACTTGCCCACTTATTGTACGTTCCATATATTAATGGGTACCTGTAACTGGTTAGTCAAAATCAACATTAACTCATAATGGAATAGACTTAACACTTCATAAATTGTGTGAGAGGCCAAGATACTGCTGTAACAATGCCGTATTTTAAAGAAAACTTATCTGTAAAGATATTTTAATGGTTGTGGTCTCTATTTCTTTTTTCTTTTTTTTTTCCTTCAAACACATGGTAAATGATGTAGCTCTGTTTCATGGCTCACTGTAACTAGACTTTTCAAGAGTAATACAGAGCGAGTGATTAAGTACTGGACACTTGCCTTCCACATGAAGGAGAGAGTCCCATCAGGAACAAAGCCACAGCTGCGAAGAAGCTGAAGCAGAATCATGGTCCCTTAGGGGCCCGCGGGTGTGCTTATTGTTTGCATATACCAGATAAAAAGGAAGGCATGGGAGTGTACAAGGAAAAAGACCTGGAGATATTTGCTTGCTCAGCTGTATCTGTATCTCCTTGCTTCTTTTTTTTTGTTTCCTTTAGAGTTACAAGATTATTCTGAAATTTTATCAATGACCAAGGCTCAAACAGTTCAAAATTTAGATGCTTGAAACTTGAGCTGAATTATCTTTTCTTGAAACCTGTGACAAAGAGCTATTTATAGTCAGCAGTTAGATTTAAAAATGGAGTGATTTATATATTGAGAATTATTAATTACTCCTAGTACCACTATGAAGAACACATATGGAAATGTTCTTTTAAACTTACTAATAGAAAGCTTTTTGTGTATTTTATTTTTCTATACTATTGCTTATACAATTTTCCTGTTTCTTTCTCTGAGATAGTTACTCTGTTGCTTACCAGCTGTGTATCCTTTTGAAAGTCCATTCTAACACATGAAAGTGCCGTTAAAATGACGGGTATATTAAAGAGAGCTGCAGAAAGTGTCATCTTTTAACTTTGCTGCTCAAATACACTGAACCATTTGTTTTATGTTACCGATATTCGCTTGACTTCATAAAAATCCTGTGAACTTCCTTTGTTCAAACCAAGCATTTATCCCACTAGTATTTGTCAAAAATTTTAACCTCTACAAGATTTTCAAAATGTACTGAGGCTGATTTATTAAGCTACTTATCTTCTTTTTTTTTTAATATAAAAGTGTGTGATATAGTCAGTTGAACTGATGTGAGATGAGTCCTATAGTTTCTAGGCATATAAAATTTTTACTTTAAAAGCTTTCATTGTACCTACCTAAAGGAATCCAGGACTGATACAATATAAAATTAAATCAATGTTCTAATTCTTGCAGGAGAAGAAAATTTGAAATACAAGGAGCTGAAGAAAAGGGAAGAAAGCATGGACAGTAAGTTGTCTAACATACTTTAATTAGGAAAAAATCCACCAAAATACAAGTTTACTTGTTAACATTCAGTTAATGTAGAGCTGTAAAGAACTGATGTCCTGATCTTTACGTAGTTTCTGTGATCTACTTCGAGACAAAACAGTTGATATCATAGGACTTTTAGAATGATCACAAATATTTGAAGCATTTTTCAGGACTTTTTTTCAAACATTAAAGGATTTTGCTGTCGAGCCCAGCTTCAGAGCAGGTAAGACTGCACTGGGGAAGGAATCTAAGCAAAAAAAAAGGCTGGCAAAAAGCTTTTGGGGGCTTTTCTTAAGCCGGCTACAGCAGCCACACCTGAGGCCGCACCGGCAGCTCCAGGGCGGACACCCGAGATAGCGTGGGCGGAGCCACCCTCAGCGGCGCCGCGATTTTAAACACGGTGATCAGCTGCTAACTGTGCCCTCAGGGTATAAGAAGCCTTGGGGAGGGCGGGGACTAGTCCCTGTCCACTGAACAAAAGGCTCAAAAGGGTAAGTCTTTGTTAAAAGGCAAGTACTTAAAAGGCCTGTAAACTATTCCGTGCATAGCTTTCCGGAGAGTCTTTGGATTGCAGAGCCAACTATGGTTGCCACCAGGTCAATGGTTGTTAGAAAAACTGTGGGCACCCAGACAGAGGCCCCACGTAAGCATGTGGGTGTTCAGGCCTCGGGCTGCAGAGAATGCCGGAGCCTGGCACTGGCCATGGAGGGTAGTGGAGGTGACGCCTGTGTCCAATGTGACCAGGTGAGCGATCTGCTCAGCCTGGTGGTTGAGCTGAAGGAGGAAGTAGAAAGGCTGAGGAGCATTAGGGAGTCGGAGAGAGAGACAGATTGGTGGAGTCAGTTCCTGAATGGCAAGCAGCAAGCTCTGCAAAGAGCTGAATATCCCCCCACCTCTGGCCATCAGGCAAAAGGGGGGGACCTAAAGGATAGGGAGGAGTGGAAGCAGGTGCCTGCCAGGAGAGGAAGGAAAATCCCTGCCCGGCCTCCCTCACCTGCCCGGTTGCCCCTGCAAAACAGGTATGGGGCTCTAGACAATGAGAACCAGGCAGAGGAAGAGTCAGTGGAGGGTTCACCCATAGGGCTGTCTAGTCACTCGGATACACGCATTAGGACTTCTTCATCTAAGAAAAAAAGGAGGGTAATCGTAATTGGAGACTCCCTCCTGAGGGGAACAGAGGGCCCTATCTGCCGCCCAGATCCGACCCACAGGGAAGTCTGCTGCCTCCCTGGGGCCCGAGTTAAGGATGTTATCAAGAAGCTTCCTGGTCTGGTCAAACCCATGGACTATTACCTGCTTTTGGTTATGCAGATCGGTAACGATGAGATAGTAGAGAGACGGCCAGAAGCAATCAAAAGGGACTTTAGGGCACTGGGGCGGATGCTAAAAGGATCAGGCGCACAGGTTGTGTTTGCCTCTATTCCTTCTACTATGAGGAAAAATAGTGGTAAGTGTGACAAAGTGCAGCAGATTAATACTTGGCTAAAGGGGTGGTGCCAGCGGTCTAGCTTTGGATTTTTTAACCATGGGGAGATCTACAGGGCACCTGGTCTACTGAAACAAGCTGGGGTTCAAATGACACAAAGGGAAAAAAGGATCCTTGGTCACGAGCTGGCGGGACTCATAGAGCGTTCTTTAAACTAGATATGAAGGGGGATGGGGTTATAGCTGGGATTGCAGCGGGGCAGTGCTCTAGAAATTATGAGGACCGGGTGGCCTCCCATCCCCCTAGGATGAGATCAGTGTGCTCAGCTTGCTCCCTGAAATGCTTATACACCAATGCACGCAGCATGGGGAATAAGCAGGAGGAGCTAGAAACCTGGGTTCGGGCAGGAGATTATGATCTGGTGGCAATTACAGAGACATGGTGGGACAGCTCACATGACTGGAATGTGGTCATGGGTGGCTATGTCCTTTTCAGGAAAGACAGGCCAGCCAGGCGAGGTGGTGGAGTCGCTCTTTACGTGAAAGAGCAACTACAATGTCTTGAATACCATCCAGGCATGGATGAGGAGGAGCAAGTTGAGAGTGTATGGGTTAGAATTAAGGGGCAGGCTGGCAGGAGAGATACTGTTGTGGGTGTCTATTACAGGCCACCAGATCAGGGTGAGGAAGTTGATGAGGCCTTCTACAGGCAGCTGAGAGCAGTCTCACAATCACAGGCCCTGGTTGTCGTGGGGGATTTTAACTTCCCTGATATTTGCTGGAAGGACAATTCAGCCAGCCAGCCACAGTCCAGGAGGTTCCTCCAGTGCATCGATGATAATTTTCTGATGCAAATGGTGGAGGAGCCGACTAGGAGAGGAGCACTGCTGGACCTCATCCTCGCTAACAAGGAGGATCTGGTTGAAGCAGTAAAGGTTGAGGGCTGCCTTGGCTGCAGTGACCATGAAATGGTGGAGTTCAGGATCTCATGTAGCAGAAACAAAATAGCAAGCAGAATTGCAACCCTGGACTTTGCCAAGGCAAACTTTGGATTTTTCAAACAATTACTTGAGAAAATCCCATGGGCAAGGCTGTTTGAAGGTAAAGGGGCCCAAGATAGTTGGTTAGCGTTCAGGGACTGCTTCTACCGTGCTCAAGATCAGAGCATCCCGACATGTAGGAAGTCAAGGAAGGGAGCCAGGAGACCTGCGTGGCTAAACAGGGATCTGCTGGGTAAACTCAAGTGCAAGAGGAGAATTTACAGATCTTGGAAGGCGGGGCTGGCCACTTGGGAAGAATATAAGGCTGTTGTCCGAGGGTGTAGGGAGGCAACTAGGAAAGCAAAGGCCTCCCTAGAATTGAACCTGGCGAGAGGGGTCAAGGACAACAGGAAGAGCTTTTTCAAATACGTGGCAGATCAAACTAACACCAGAGGCAATGTAGGCCCACTGATGAATGAGGTGGGTGCCTTGGTGACAGAAGATACAGAGAAGGCAGAGTTACTGAATGCCTTCTTTGTCTCTGTCTACTCTGCCGGAGGCTGTCCTGAGGAGCCCCGTTCCCCTGAGGCCCCACAGGAAGTCAGGGCAGTGGAGGAGTTTGCTTTAGTCGATGAGGACTGGGTTAGGGACCAATTAAGCAATCTGGACATCCATAAATCCATGGGTCCAGACGGGATGCATCCACAGGTGCTGAGGGAGCTGGCTGATGTCATTGCTAGACCACTCTCCATCATCTTTGCCAAGTCTTGGGAGACGGGAGAGGTGCCTGAGGACTGGAGGGAAGCAAATGTCACTCCAGTCTTCAAAAAGGGCAAGAAGGAGGACCCGGGTAACTATAGACCGGTCAGCCTCAGCTCCATCCCTGGGAAAGTGATGGAATGACTTATCCTTGGTGCCACCTCAAGGCATATCAGGGATAAGAGGGTCATTAGAGACAGTCAACATGGCTTCACCAAGGGGAAGTCGTGCTTGACTAACCTCACAGCCTTTTACGAGGATATAACAAGGTGGATAGATGATGGCCGAGCGGTGGATGTGGTCTACCTTGGCTTCAGTAAAGCTTTTGACACAGTCTCCCACAGCATCCTTGCTGCTAAACTGAGGAAGTGTGGTTTAGACTCTCGGGTAGTGAGGTGGACTGTGAACTGGCTAAGGGGAAGAAGCCAAAGAGTTGTGGTCAATGGGGTGGAGTCTGGTTGGAGGCCTGTATCCAGTGGAGTCCCTCAAGGGTTGGTACTGGGACCAGTATTATTCAATATATTCATCGATGACTTGGATGAGGGACTAGAGAGTACTATCAGCAAGTTTGTTGATGACACCAAGCTGGGAGGAGTGGCTGACACACCAGAAGGCTGTGCTGCCATCCAGCGAGACCTGGACAGGCTGGAGGGTTGGGCGGGGAAAAATTTAATGAAATATAACAAGGGTAAATGTAGGGTCTTGCATCTGGGTAGGAACAACCTCGGGTTCCAGTATAAGTTGGGGAATGACTTATTAGAGAGCAGTGTAGGGGAAAGGGACCTGGGAGTCTTGGTGGACGGCAGGATGCCCATGGGCCAGCACTGTGCCCTTGTGGCCAGGAAGGCCAATGGCATCCTGGGGTGTATTAGAAGGGGGGTGGTTAGTAGGTTGAGAGAGGTTCTCCTTCCCCTCTACTCTGCCCTGGTGAGACCCCATCTGGAATATTGTGTCCAGTTCTGGGCCCCTCAGTTTAAGAAAGACAGGGAACTGCTGGAGAGAGTCCAGCACAGGGCAACTAGGATGATGAAGGGAGTGGAGCATCTCCCTTATGCGAAAGAGGCTGAGAGAGCTGGGTCTCTTTAGTTTGGAGAAGAGGAGGCTGAGGGGTGACCTCATTAATGTTTACAAATATATCAAGGGTGAGTGTCACGAGGATGGAGCCAGGCTCTTCTCGGTGACAACCACTGATAGGACAAGGGGTAATGGGCTGAAACTGGAACATAAGAGATTCCGCTTAAACTCGAGAAGAAACTTCTCAGTGAGGGTGATGGAGCACTGGAACAGGCTGCCCAGGGAGGTTGTGGAGTCTCCTTCTCTGGAGACATTCAAGACCTGCCTGGACACGTTCCTGTGTAGCATAATCTAGGCATTCCTGCTCTGGCAGGGGGATTGGACTTGATGATCTTTCGAGGTCCCTTCCAATCCCTAACATTCTATGATTCTATGATTCTATGATTTGGAAACACAGCTTTATGTTAATTAAGCAAGGCTGGAATTATTTTTAAAATTAATTTAAATAAAAAAATATAAAATCTATAAAATTGGCTGCTTGAGGTCTGATTAAAAGCAGAACTTCAAAATGGGCAGGTGATGACATCATGTAGCTCTTTAAAATTGAGGCTTCTCATATCAAGATGAATGCTGCCAAAACTTGCTTCCTTATTAAAAGTTTCTGATGTTGTAGAGACCTCAGCGGCAACAGTGGATGAAAACAGAACTGTTCTTAACATATATGCTATCACTAGTATACTGTATTAAGCAGCTTGCAAAAAAAAAAAAAAAAAAAGTTGGTTACTCAGCAAAAAGAGATAATGAGGAATAAATATGCCACGAAGGCTGAAGTATGTAATACCTTTTTGTAACAATTTTTTTTCCAAGAATGATACTGAAATAAAGGTCTCAGCTCACAATAAAGAATGACAGAGGGACTTAGAGGGTTTCTGTATTTTCAAATTACCCGATTTTGTGAGAAGCAAAAGAGCAAAAGCTGTCTTCATCTTAATTTTCAGTGCAAGTACAAACTGTGAAAGTGGAACCTCATGATCCTTTGGACTTTTTCGGTTACATTACAAAAATAGAAATGTGAATAACACTAGTTTTGATTTATCAAGAAGAAACAACTATTTTCCTTCTTTAGCAGAAAAATATTGCAGAAAAAGGGAGGAGCAGGAGATTATGTGTATTTTTCCTTAAGTACATCCACTGATGTCTCGTGGTGTTTCTAGAAGCAAGCTAGGGAAATACTGTTCATTATTAACCTATACCAAGCATTTGATTAAAAGTTATTAATTATGAGGGATTCACTCCCAAGACAGAAGAACACATTGAGCAGAGTTTTGTAGTGTGTTGGATGCTCAGGTTAGTGAGCATTTTTTTTTTCAGGTGGCTGACAGGAAAGAGAGTAAATACACAGTTTCACAGAAAATAGTACACAGGGAAAGCTGAAAGTGTATTGGAGGACAGAGTTAGAAGTTAAAATACTTGTGGCAGATTAGAAATGAAGTACAACAAGGATTAAGTGTAAATTTTTACACTTGAGCAGAGTAATTGACAGCAGAAATGCAGAACAGGGAGCAGCTTGTTATGCACAGCTCTGTCGTATGGCTCAGAATGGAAAAAAAAGTGAACAGACTCAACAGTGTCACACTAACAGAAGAGAAAACTCAACAGCAGCAGGTATATTTAAGAGTGTAATTTGTCAGACACATGAAGTAGTCTGTTATCTCTGCACTGAGGAAGGCAGTTGGAGTGTTCAGCACATAAAGAAAGAGGTTGGTGGTCCTGAAGAGAAACTGATGAGGCATGTGGAAAGCATGACCTGAAACGAAATTCTGAAGAACAAGTCTTTTATTTTAAAACATTTATGATAGTCATCAAATGTATTTCAAAAAAGCAAAGGCTGTCTCAAATAGTAAGTGATTGATCTGTTTCTGCATATACATGGAGGATGTAATATGCCAATAGCTGCAGAAGGATTTTGGCTTAGATGTTAGAGAAAACTCACTAACATTAAAACTCACCAAGCATTGAAACAGATTGTTCAGGGGGATTGTAGAGTGTCTGTCATGAGCTGTAAGAGAGGTATAGACAAACGTCTGATTAACTGACATGCCGTTGGTTTTGTTCTGGAACAAGTTAATTAATGAGATGACCTCTTGCAGCCTCTCACATTCATTTTTTTATGAATCTGTGAAACATGTAGTGCTTGAATAAAACAAGGTCAGTCAGAGTGGTGTGATGAAAAGGAATTATCTGCAGAAAGAGAATGAGGTGAGGTGTAAATACAGATCTTGCTTGATGTTTCTGAATAAACCCAAAGAAAGTTTGAAAAAAAACACCTAACAATGTCCAGAATGACAAAGGAGAAAGACACTAGTCGAATTATATAGATATGATTCTAATTATATAGATATGATTCCTAATTCCACTGTTTTGGGCTCAGTTTTATAAAATTACGTACTTGTGAGTGTAAAGTACTTTAGTTTTCTTCTCATTTCTTATTTATGAATATACAAGAATGCTTTTCTTTCATGAGTGTGCTTTTATTTCAATCCTCTGATGTCAATACATGTATGCTTTGTAAGATTTGTTATCTTTATTGCCTGCAGCTTCTTTGGAAGCAGATAAAAAGGCTTATCAGGATTGTAGAATCATAGAATGGCCTGGGTCGGAAGGGACCTTAGAGATCATCTAATCCAACTTCCCTGCCATGGGCAGGGACGCCTCTCTACTAGATCAGACTACTCAAAACCTCATCCAGCCTGGCCTTGAACACTTCAAGGGAGGGGGCAGCCACAACTTCTCTGGGCAATTTATTCCAGAGTCTTGCCGTGCTCGTACTGAAGAATTTTTTCCAAAGATCCAGTCTAAATCTGTTCAACTTAAATCTATTTCCCCTTGTCCTATCACTGGACATTCTTGTAAAAAGTCCCTCTCCAGCCTTCCTGTAGGTTTCCTTCAGGTATTGGAAGGCAGTTATAAGGTCCCACTGTAGTCTTCTCTTTTCAGGACTGAACAATCCCATCTCCCTCAGCCTGTCCTCATAGCAGAGGTGCTCCAGCCCCTGGATCATCTTTGTGGCAACTCCTCTGAACTCATTCCAAGAGATCCATGTCCCTGTTATGATGGGGACACCAGAACTCGACGCAGGTATTCGAGGTGGGGTATCTCAAGAGCAGAGTAAAGGGGGAGAATCACCTCTCTTGACCTGCTGACCACACTCTTCTTGATGCATCCCAGGATGCGGTTGGCCTTCTGAGCTGCATGAGCGCACTGCCGGCTCTTGTTGAGCTTCTCTTCTATCAACACCCTCAAGTCCTTCTCTTCGGAGCTACTCTCAACCCACTCTGTACCCAGTTTGTATTTGTGCCTGGAACTGGCCCAACCCATGCGCAGGACCTTGCATTTTGACTTGTTGAAGCTCATGCAGTTTGCACTGGCCCATTTCTCAAGCCTATCAGGGTCCCTCTGGATGGCATCTCTTCCCTCAAGTGAGTCCACGGCACCACACATCTTGGTGTCGTCGGCAGACTTGCTGAGGGTGCGCTTAGTACCAATGGTCATGTCACTGACAAAGATGTTGAACAGCACTGGACCCAGAGCAGACCCTTGAGGAACACCACTTGTCACTGGTCTCCATGTGGACATTGAGCCATTGACCACAACTCTTTGAGTGCGACCATCCAGCCAGTTCTTTGACCACCGAGTGGTCCATCTCTCAGATCCGTGTCTCTCCACCTTACCAGGTGGAGACCAGGATGTCATGTGGGACAGTGTCAAACGCCTTGCACAAGTCCAGATAAATAACATCAGTCGCTTTTCCCATGTCAACCAGCGCTGTAGTTTTGTCATAGAAGACCACCAGATTGGTCAGGCACAAATATGTGCGTGACTGATCTGGTGGCAGATGTTGCAGTCAGTTTATTTAAGACCTCTTGCTAAGCTGCGTCAAAGCCCATAACATCCTCTGTAGCCTCAAAACGAAGTGTCTCAGATTCATACAAGAGACAGAGGTTAATGAAGCCTTCACTCACCAGTAGAGCGCTAAGCAGCTCAATGTGGTTGACAGTTTTGTGTTAGGTTATCTGAGTAATTCTCTTTGTAAAAATTACTCACCTTTTTAAAGAAAAAGGGAAAGAATGTATTAAATATTCTGATACAAAACATTAAGCAAGAATTTCAATAGTATTTCTTACAGCCTTTGCCTTAGTTCTCTTGTGCTTAGATATTTTCTTGGTGTAGAAGATTCCTCACTCTCTCAGGAACAGACGAAATATACAGTAAGTGACTTTTGAGGAAGGAACTCGTTTTGGAACTGTTGTTGTTGCCTCTATTATTAAAGTACAATTGGCTGTCTTTAAGATAAAAACAAGAAAAGTTCGTTCTGTTGGAAAAGAACATCAGAGAGGGGAGATAAAACTTCCCTTTCTAAGGATAGCTTCATCTGCAGCCTGGGTACTTGAGAAAAACAGACCTGGCAATGGTCTTACTCAGCACTTGGGATTTAACTAGACTTTTCAGGTAAGATTTGGTTTTAACTGTGTTTATGGTTACAGGTTCACAGCAGTGTTGGCAAAAGGTGTCAGATGGACAGAAACTTTATATCAGCTTTTTGAGCCAAGTGAATCTTCCTCAGAACTAGTCATTATTTTCCACAGTTGTGTGCATTACAGATGTGTTGTCCAATGCCATTCATTGGCCTCTAAGAATTCCAGATGTCTTTCGTCCTGGAGTCTCTCGCTCAGAGTAGTACCTTAGTACTGCCCTCTGGCTCTAGTAGTGCACATTTTCTACTCTAAAGTTTTAGAAGCTACACACCATGTCTCTGTTAATGCTTTCATGGACAGCATTGCTGTCAGATTATGTCAGATATTACAATAGTTGTCTTATCCATAAATGTTCCATTAGTATAGAATTTTAAACTTTGGTATTCTAAAAAAAATTCTGGATGCTCTGGAATCCAGAATTCTCTAATCAGTCCTCATCCCTTCAGGATTTATCAATATTATAAGCAGTCCCTCCTGCTGCCTTTCTCACTTTCCAAATAATCCACCTTGAATTTACTATTATCTAATCCTTCTTGCTCAAAGAAGCCCTTCTTCCTTTTTTTCCGCCAACTAGAAAGTTTGCAAACTCTTAAGTTTCCTGAGTGCTTCTGTGCATATAAGCCATGTTTTTGGAAGAGACCCAGCAGGAGAGGGGTTGTAACTTAGAGCCCTGGGTGGCATCTTGATAGACCTCTGACTTCCGTGTGATGTGCTCAGCACTTTTTTTTCCAGTATATCTGTCACCAGAAATACAATGTGATATGCCGAGGACACAAACACAGAGTACGTAGCACCGTTCCAACTGTCTTTGTAGATCCAGTTGGACACTTACTAGAACGAAGATAAAGATGTAGCAAAGGGGCATCGTACAGAAAGAGAGAGATGATACCAGATTAATATTGGTCCCAAGTCCTGAGCAGTGTTTGGCATTTAGTACTGGAGATAGGGAAGTCACCTGTTTCCTTTAGGTAGTAGCCCATTTTGATAGCTTTCAGAAAAATTAAGACCAAGAGCTGCTGGGACAGGCATTCTGAAAAGCGTCTGAAATGATGATGCTGAAACTCCATCCCCTTTGGGTGGCAACCCTTACTGAAGCAGTGTGCAAGAACCTGGTAACTTTGTGTCATTAATCAAGTAAATATATATCTCTGGAAAAATTGTCCTCTCTTTCATTCCAACCCATAAGTTGACGAGTTTCAAGGACTCTACTACCTGCCTCTCAAATTAACTGTTAAAGTAACCTTTCTGAAATTGTGCAGCTAATCAATTCAAAGTTTTGACTGGAATCGACAGGGGCCTGTGCTGTACCCACGCAAAGAGCAACCTTTTTTACCATGTTTGTTGATCTCCAGATTTTCTTGAGACTTTTGAAGAGATGAAGAACCAGGAGTTGGAACGAAAGGCCCAGATAGAAGCCAGCATTGTTGCCCTCCTGGAACACTCAAGCAGGGTGAGTGCATTTCCCTCTGCCTGTGGTACGCTGGGAATTTAGGGGCACAGAACAGGAAAGTGGATGGATAAAGAAGGATGGTGGGGTTTTCACAAGATCCGATCAGCATCTGCATAATAATCTCTTAAGAGGATTAAACATTAAACCATGTACAGCTGTAGTTAAAAAAAAAAAGGTGAATTTCCCTTTATTTCTGGGGAAGGAGTTTGAATATTAAATAATACATGTGCCTAGAATAAAAAAAAAGTTTGTATAATTGCTGTAACTCATCATCACTGACATAATCACCATTATTCTATTCCTGATGAACATTTCACAATATGGCAAATACGACTACTGCAATATTTTGTTTACCAGAAGCTGGCAAATCTGGGTCCGTGGCTGTTCTGTTACTACTGTTAAGTAACTGACAGTATTCTAGTCATCTCTCTGATCTATTAAAAATATGCCTGGAATGCCTTGCGGTATAATATGTAATGTAAGCACCTAAGAAATTGTTCCCATTTGCAATTTGCCTTTTTTTCTGCACTTGCAAAACATTTTTTCTTTTCACGTTTTTGTTTCCATGGATTTTTTTTATCTTATAGAAATCTTCCAGCCAAATAATACTTGGATTATTATATCATCACTTTAATTGTCTTTTAATTCTTTCAGCATGGTGTACCATAAAGTCTATTTTAGACATTGACACTTTGGAAGAGATCGATATGGCAGCACAGTTTATACTTGCTGATCTTTTGTTTCATCTTCACTGGCTTGTCAGTACTTTTATCAAAAGTTTTCAGAATGAAAATCATTCACATTTAAATCCCTTCAGGCTATTTCCAATATTTTCAGTCTTTGTAGAAGAAATACCATATAATAGACAACATACTAGGACAGAAGGAAGTTTTTACTTGTCCAGTTACCATGTGCTCGTGTCCAGTAGCGTGTTCTCATTACTGTTATTGGTAACACACAGAATGTGAATCGTATGAAGCAAATCTCATCAGTTACCAATCAAGAGCTGAAGATTATGCAGGAAGACCTCACTTTCAAATCAAATGAAATGCAGAAATCACAGAGCACTGCTAAAAATCTGATTACAGGTGAGATCAAAATTGAGTTTTTAAATTCATTCCTTAAAAAAATTAAATTTACCTGAGTTGCTACACAAACAACAAGATCAGTGATCTCCAAATGTTAAAATACAGTGTCAAGCTGACAAATTCAAACTCCTGTGGATAACAAGTTACTTATATTCCTCAGGATTATTTCACTTGCTGGTGTCAGTAAATGATCAGCTTCATTGCACAGATACATATTAAATGGATGTATTCTAATGCAAGGTTACAAAGTTCTTTCAACTAGAATTTTGACTTTATTAATATTCACCTCAGAATAAACATTTTTCACCATCTTAATACAATGTTTAGTAAATTAAGTAGAGACTTCCACAGTTATCTAACCACATGTTACTTGTTCTTAGTATCACTTATTTGTGGTTTGTACTTTTCTAAAAGGGTGTGTACCATGGGAGAGCAACTGGTAACAACAGTGAATAACTCTCAAATTCTCAGGCTTTGTTTCTGCACAGTGAATATTTATTTTACATCATTTTGGACGTAGTCAAATACTTAAAATCAAGTGTAAGAATCTGCAGGATCTTGCCCGTGGTTTCAAAAAGCAGACAGTATTTTTCTTCAATTTCCATGACAAGTATCTATTTAGTTCTTTATTTGCACTGTTTATAGTGGAATTGTTCTCATAACTCTACGCCTTTGCCAATATCATTATTGGTTCAGCAAGCCTTTCCGTGTTTGTTTGGCTGAAAGGAAGGGGCAGGAATTAAGAACCATAAATCATGTTGTTAAAAGTCTATTACACGCTGTACTTGGTAGTAATTTTCAAAATAGGAGCCTGTGTTGCAACTTCAAAGTAGTTGTGTGCAAGTAAGTTGTTACGCGTGAAACGTTACAGAAATTGGTTGTTCTCTGTTTGAACAACTTAGTGTTCGCTTTTCTGCGGATGCTTGTTCTGCCGTACTAATGTAGTTTAAAAAACAGGCCATGTATTACAAGTTCAAATATTATTTTCTGTTCTTTGTGTAAGCATTAATTCTCATTACAGTACAATACGTAGCACATAGGATCTATAGCACATAGCACTGTGGAGACATTATTGAAATACTTGGTTCTTTGCAAGGGCAGAGAAGGAAGTTACAGTACATAATGTTCAATTAATCATTTAAATGGTTCAAATGTAAACCTCTGAAAGCAAGGAGTTACAGATACAGTAATAAACAGCTTAAGATTCTTTCAAAAATACAGTAAATGTTCAATTTGCACCATTGAGGTTCTTCCTAACCCTTGATTTATAGCGCAGTCATTTTCAGGATTCTTTTATTGTAGTTAAAATCTGGATTTCCATATTTTCTTGCTCTTACAAAGATTGAAAAAGGCCACCAGCAGAAGCCATTAAAAAAAAAAAAAGGAAACCGTGAAGAGTAAACAAAAGTGCTGATGGCATAATTTCCCAAACACATTTCCCTGGGTCACTGTAGCTTGGTCTGAGAGTTTGCTGTGATGCACACGCTGCCTGCAGACACCACAGGGCGTATCAGAAGGAACTGGGCTGCATCCTCTTCCGGTCTCTTCCCCTAGAGGAGTTTTGAGGGGTTTTAGTTATGAGGTTTTTTCATTGAGGCTGTTGCTGGATAAGGATAAAATTCACCCCTTCCAGTTCCATCTCTTTTCTCCAGAAAGTGTAAATGGATAGGAATAGCCCACCGCTGTCTCACCATGTTTTTTATCAGTGTATACATAGAACAATTTAAGAATCCTTTCTCTTTCTTTGGCGTTTAAGTTATTATCACTCTTTACATGTAAAATAAATACCAATTAGTCAACCATGTATTATTTTAAAGTAATGAAGTATAAGTAGTAGAACAACTACAGAAGCAAAAATGCTATGGTTAGACCTAAGGAAATCCTTAAGAAAACTTAAAGTTTCTGCTATTTCTTTCTAATTTGAATTACTTTCATTTTAGAATTCTATTTTTACTGTTTTTTATGTTAAAGCCCTGACTTATTGATGTCCTGAAGCATTTGTCTCTCTTCAAATCTCAGTGCCATAAGAAAAGTAGAGCTGTCCTCTAGTCAGTTGTGATTGAGGATCTGACACTGATTAATGCCAGAAACTCCAAAGTGAAACTATGGGCAGTTATGAAATATCTTAGACACAGGCACAGTATTTTCTTAAGCCCTGTATAGTAGAAGGCAACGTAAGAATTGAATCACAGACATGCAATGTAGTTCCAAACCACTGGGTTTAAACCATGTTTTTACCAATATGGAGACTTCCTGTATTTATATAAAGATAGTTTGCACAATATAGGATAATTACATATTATAAACAAAAACCTTGGCTTGTCCTTTTGTTTGATTGAGTTTCCTAAAGAAATCACCGAAGCACTCTGTAATAAGCCAGAAATGTTGGTTAAAGCAAATATTTCACTCTAAAAAAATGAGTGTATAGCATAAATACGCAGGAGAGAGATGAATACCAAGATCTTGCTATGGCAGGGTGTTGATCAGGTATGGTTTCCCCAAATAATTCCACTAAGGAAACCATACCCACAGTTTTTGGAAACTGTCTGTCACATACACACGTCCCCTTCCTTATGCCAGAAAGATCTGTACTGCTGTGGCTTAGCTAAGGGGGAAAATTTCCTGCCTTTTTCCAGGTGATCGTCACAAATGTGAGTGTGTGTTTAGAGAAGTTTCTTTGTGCTGTCTCATGTCTCCAAATAGCCCTCTCTGCCTGATATTTTAGAATGTAGAAAATAAAACTGTCTTATTTGTATCATTCTTCTGAGTTAGACACGTGTAGGCATGTGTTTAAATGTTCAGAAACATGAAGAAAATGTAGTGACAAGGCTGCAGATCAGAAAACTATCCAGAACAATTCCAGCCATGTCTAGTCCCTCCACACTCACCGTGGGTAACTGATCCCCAAAACTGGGTCAAAGTACATTTTTCTATTTTGTGTATCTTTGTGTGCTCTCTTAAGCACCTCATGTCTGAACAGTTTCAGCCTTTACATCTCCTGGTCAATACTTCTAACTCCTTTAATTATTTGCATCTCTGTAGTTCCTCTTTAATGGATTGTCAGATGTAAATGCTGTATATAATAGCATGTGCTTATTTTGTAAGCTGTGACCATTCTTTATACTGTGGAGATAGGGAAGTATTTTCCTCTACAGAGCAAATGTTTAAAGCAAATTTGGCTATTTATTCCCATAGGACTAAATCTTACCATGTGCAAGCAATATAAACAAAAAAGACACAAGGCTAAAAAAATAATTTTCTTTTTTTTTTTTAGTTATCTACATTATTGCAGTCATCTTTTTGTAAGGTATCACCACTTGAAGTTGACTGATGGTATAAACAACTTTAACAATAGAAATACCATTCTGTGATGTAGAAAATCACTAACTTTTCAATAGTCTTCCCTTATGAAGTGTAATACAGTAATTGTAGTATAGTAGTCTGGCTTATGGGATGATTGTGAATATCAGGTTTTTTTCTTTCATTCATATTAACATCCCTGTGAATATTGAAAGCTATGTAGGAACTGTTTATATCACTCATGTATAGCATAAAACTTTATATACTAGGCAATGTATTATGAAATAAGAAGGGCTATTAATTAGAGATTACATCTGTGGTGATCTAGAGAGTCAGCAGCTCCAAATGGACTTACAGAAGATGGAACTCTTGGAAGGCAAGATGATTGATGAGCTGGCTTCTCTTAAAGAAAAAATTGAACAAACAAAAACGGAATTGGAGGTCTATAATAATTTGCCAGCTCTGAAAGCGTCAGGAGAAGAAAAGAAAAAGGTAATGAGAGGAATGAAACCATGAATTGCACAGAATTTGTGTGGGTTTGAGCACCTGGTGGAGGGGAATCCAGGTCTATGGCTGGGAATCGTGACTAAGAGCTGAAAACTGGGCTTACACCTGAGTGGAAATGAATACAAGTGCTTCTCTGTTTATATATGTGACTTATTAACCATGTGCATTTAGCAGGCTATTGACTGGATACCTTTTGGTAACTTCCTTCTGCAAAATTTCCCATTTATTTGAGTGGTTCATCTGAACATTTCTCCTGTAACTTGTGACCACCTGTTGAATTCGGCAATCTAACCACAGAACCCTGACAAAAAAGAAAATTCTATCTGGCGCACATGCGCTCTAAGAAAAACTCCATCTAGAGCACTTCTTGTTTCACGTGTGGTAAATTTCCTGTAAATTCATAACATTGGTGATCCTACTTGTGCTGATATAGTATGATCATGCCTACAGGTTGGTCATAACCATCGAATATTATCATTAGGTTAGAGCATGCATTGCTAGAGAAAGGCCTTACGAGTTCTCCATGTATATGATCTTGTTCTGAAAATAAGAAGAAGCAGTGTCCTGAAGTCTGAATTAAAATAATTTGTCTGTAGCCCATGGGAAATTAACTCATCCTTTAACTGGTTTATGTTGGGGTTTTTCCAACTAGAGGCTCCAGGATGACAAAGAAAAATTGACAAAGCGTAACCATGCTTTCAAGAAGATAATGGAACACTTGAATGCAGAGTATGAGACACTAAAGAGAGAGCTGCAGGAGAATGAGACACATTCGCAGGTATAGCTCGAGTTATGTCTTATCAGCTGTTTCTGTCACAGCTTTGGTTTTCTCATACATGCGAAGCATTGTATGGACAGAATCGCTTTATTCTATCTCGGGGACTTCTCAACACTGTGTTATCTGTTTCCAGATAAAAGTTAATATTGTGCCAATAAATTTCTTGTGAGCTTCATATTTCAAAGTTACAAGACGGAGGTCTTTCTGAGGTTAAAAGTTGTGGAAAAAAACGTTTTGAGTGTTAGGATTAATTTTGCTCAGAACGCTCCTCCTTTTGCCCTTCCTTTGCTCGAGGAGTTTTGAGACCAATTTAGAAAGAATCTACAGGAAAAAAAGTCACTACTAATTAGGTAAGATCCCTTTTGTTTTTAAAGTTATGGTAGTAAGTTTTTATTTGGAAACTGTACTACTAATTCCATTTCCTTTTTTCCAATCCTTCTGCTTCTTGCAGAACAATTTAGTTTATGGTTCTGTTCAGACTTCTTTAAGGAACTTTGGTGTATGAGTATATTTACATTTACATTTCAAAAGTGAGTCAGGAAAGAAGATGTTTATAAACTCTTGAGCAGCTTTGATTGTTCCATTATAAACACCCATAAATTGCTGTCATGTTAGGAACAAAACTTTACTCCTGTATAGATTGGAATGCACATGAGGAAAATGGATAACCTCAAAAAGTTGAAAGAATAGAAATTCTCTACGTTTCTTTGATTTTGGGTTTTTTTTCAGGTTGTTGAAATATATGTCCTTTAGAACTGTTACTTTTTTCTAGTTCACTTAAAAGCTGAAGGTGGTATTTTGTGCCTGTTTAACTTTTCTTCTGAGTGAGCTTTTTGGAACAGAGGAGAAGGCGTAGCTCTGGATGAGGAGGTCCACATGTACATTAGTAGTATTTGATTATTGTGGGCTGACAATACAGATCTCCAAAGCTGCATGCCAAAATCTGAAAGACTTCAGATATTGCACATTTTTTTTATGCCAAGGTCAGGTTCTTACTCCTAGAGATTATATAAATCAGAAATGGATACCTAGCCAGTGTTATGATACTTACATAATGTTGTAAAAAAACTTATGGAAAATACTAGTTTACATCATTTCTTCAGTTCAGTAAGCTGTGGCAGTTCTGTTTCCATGTATGCAAAAAGGATTTGTTTCTTTGCTTTTTATGTCATGAGCTTCAGTGTCGTGAGGATGAATAAAAGTTTATCTTTACATAGCTGACATGCACCAGTCATTTTGAAGTACAAATAGTGCTTAAGTTACTTGAAGGTTTGACTGATCTTGCAAGCAGCCAACTGTATGAGTCTTGGCGTTCGAGAAGTACTATAAAAATGCAGTGAATATTTCCATTGATATATATCAGACAGTATTTAACCCTAGGCTCCTTTACTGGCTGTAATGCATGTGGCAACATCTACAAAGGGTGCAATAAAAATTACAATTGTTCAGAAATAGCATATCTTGGAAATAAGTGGACTGCTGTGTTTTCTGGGAGCCAGTACACTAGATAACTGGTTCTTCACTATCAGATTTATTTAGAGTAATATAGCAACTATTCTTCTATCTTCTAGTTTAAGAATATGCTTTCAAATGTTGCAATATTTTTCTAATTTAGTGCCTTAGTTGCCACTGAAAGTTTAGTCTCAGAATGATTTTTGTTTTTTGCATTTAAAAATAACATCTGCATATCTTGAAATGCAGAACCTTGAACAGTAGCATCAGAAAAACAAATATAAAATTGTATTGTAAGGAAGCAGACATCGATATAATGTCCACATTAGTTTCCTGTTGATGCTGAAAGTATTGAAGAAGTGCCAGCACTTACCCCACGCTCCTACAATCTTCGTGCTGCAGCTCTGTTCTTATCACAGCTTCTGGCATCAGACAGGAAACTTAGCCATGGAAGTAAGGAAGTTTCTTCTGTATAGCTCAAAGTCCAAGACAGTGTCAGGAAATATTATATCTTTAGATCTTACTGATTTTAAGACAAGATCATTTAAATGATGTAAAGTGTAATGAGAATTAGCAGCTCCCTCCAGTGTTCACCATTTACTTCTGACTTGCTTACACATTTCCCTAGTCACACTTCGACAAGTCTTGAATTCTCATCTGTTTTTTTCCATCTACCAGTGGAGTTTCATGCAGTGCTTTTATACAAATAGATGGATGAAATGTTAAAAATATATGCAGGTTGATCATTGCTGGCTTTAAAAATTGTTTTGCCATTGCTTCCCATTTCTCTGGGGTTTTTTTTGTGAAGTAACTTTGATCTCATCAGGTGACACAGTACAAGGTCTTGATACAACAGTTTGGGGAGATACTTTGTATAAAGTACATGTGTAATAATTATCGTTTTCATTTTTGACCCTTTTTGTGTTCCCAGCTTACAAATTTGGAGAGGAAGTGGCAGCACCATGAGCAAAATAACTTTATGATGAAGGAATGTATCCTTTTCTTCAAGGAATACACTAAAATCTACACACTGGATTAATTGAGGAAGAAGTCTGTTTCCTCCAGCAGAAAAAGACAGGACGGAGTGGGGAGCAGGAGACAGGGGAGGAGGGGAAAGGTGATGCTCTGCAAATGTCTTGTGAGAGATATTATATATAGCAAAACTTGCATGTGTTGTCTGAAACAATTTTTCAGGCTCCGAAAGCGTAAGATTTGTCTTGCAGTCTGGAGTTTTTCCTGCTGGGCCAGTTTTGCCATTAGGTTTCGTATGAAGATCATCTTCACATCTCTCCAGTCTTGTCTGAAATTATCCAGCAAGTGCAGCATCGTTTGAAAATCTGGACAGCGTGATGGCTTTGCATGGTATTTGCCATAAATATAAATGATGAAAAAGTAAAAACCAAATTGTATTCATTAAATGTATTTCTTGTCAAACAGAAGAGGCATGTAAAGAGGCAAATAAAATTTAATGCTAGAGAGGGAAAAATCACGTAAGTGTAGTAAGGTATTACAAGGAGTTGCTTTAGCTGCAAAATGAGCTGGGATGGCGAAACTCATGCCATGTGATGCTGATTAAAGAATTCCACTAATCATATAAAACCTTCCAAAATATCAGAAAAATCTTATTTAATGAAAATTACTTTCATACGGCAGTTTTTGAAATTAGCCAAAGCATTGAAGTTTTTTCGATTAGAATTAGTGGTTCTTCTTATCTTGTGCTGCTCTCTGCAGGTATTGTAGACATCTGAGTAGGGCATAATTGTACTCTTGTATTCTAAGGACTTTGAATTCACTGCAATGATTCTTTCAAATTATTTAGGAAACAAAAAATCTGAAATCACAAAGACACATTAAGTCACTGTTATACGATGATAGTACAACCGTAATTGGTAAAAGTAACAGCCAAACGGGTGTCATCCGGTGTTGTGTATTGAAAAGTGGACACTGCTGTCTCAGAAAATGGCACAGGAATGCGTTTCATGCTATTCTGTAATAGCTGAGCCATCATGGAAAAGAAATAATAACCTAGGATCTGCACATAGCATTATCTTTTGCATATATGAAATATCCCATGTATCAGTTCTTGTATCAGTTTTTAGAAAAAAAATTTGAAAAATGTCTTGGAAAACTTAATGTGATTGGAACTACCTGCACTGGAAGAAGGCTTTACTGGAATATTTTATTAAGGTAAGACTCTTAGATCCTGTTTTTTTCTGTCAGAAAAAACTCTAAAACAAACCAAGAGAAAATGTTTCTCAGAATATTAAAAGCACCTCCTAACCTGCTGCAATGTGTTACCTATCCAAGTACAGGCCCTTACACAGTTTTGTATCTGCTCAGCCCAAGTAAAGGTCCTACTTTCTTGGACTGGCACTTGTGTAGCCAGAGTTCCAAAGTGCCAGACTGTATGGCTGTAAATAGCTGAGTGCCCTGAAGTGGATTTGTTTCCAGCGTGACAATGGGCAGAGACTTCCACAAGGGACTTATTGCCTACGTATATGAAAACAAAACTGATTCAAGTACATAATTGCCTTTTTCTACCGTGCTTGGCATAAGATGGCAGCTAGTAGATTGGTGTAAATCTTTTAGACCCAAATGGATTTTTTTCTGTTATTTGCAGCCCTTCACAGTTTTCACAGAGGGAAACTTTACTGTATTGTCACTCCTTTAGGATCTCTAATTATGCTGATATTTGTACTGGACGTTCCTTTCCTTAATTCATTTAATCAGTCATAGCAACAAAAAGTCAGGAGAGTGACTACCAGCCAATAATGAAGAACGTGAGAAAGCTGGTCACAGAATACAACAAAGCTCTCATAGAAGCTTTGCAGAGCACCAAGAACTGAACCCAGGCACTTCCTTCCAGGGGACCGACAGTCCGAGATGTGCACAGGCAGTGCAGAGAGCTGGGCTGCTGAGCTTATTCACTCACCACTACAGCAACAGATATTCTTAAAAGTATTTTTCCAGGTTTTTAGAAGTCACAGGTTTTAATAGTATTCTTCCTTTTGCAGCATTTAAAAATTTTAGAAATGAACTTCTGAATTTTGGAAATTTGTAGAAATAAAAAGAAAATACTGCACAATGAGTGTAAATTATCAGATTATTTTACTGAGGCCAATTGCTGGATTGCATCTCAAATGTGAAAGTCCAGTCTGCTTTACACAACGAAGCTCTAATTGTCTTGTTGTCTAATTGTCCATGCCAAACAGAGTAGGAGTTTCCCTGAATCAGAACTGCCTGGCAGGCTCTCTCTTATTGCTAAAGGCAATAAATACATTCTATCTTATTATTAAAGGTAATAAACACACACCATCCCTATGTAAATAGCGATTTATAACAAGTAAGGAAAACATCCAAGGATGACAAACATCTTTTTGAGTCGGAATTATTTCATAGTATAAAGTCTTATAATAAAAGTAAATGTAATTTGGACCTGTCAGCAAATACTCATTTGTGATTAACTTCCTTATTTTATAGGGTTTTTTAAATGTAATTATAATGAGAGAACTGTGGTAAAAAATAGTGAACCATAACTGATACTTACCTTGTGAGGAGCATTTTACTTTTGTAATATTCACCAATAAAGGAAATAACAGGGAAAATTATTTGTATTTTCTGCAACTTTTTTTTTCCTCTCAGGTTTCAAACTGCAGCAGTGTCATATGCAACATCTACTTTGACAAAACTCTGTGCAGAGTTTCAACATAGAACAAAACCAGGACTGATACAGAAATAACAATGGGCCTTATGATACTGAAATTTCAGAAAATGTTTACAGAAAACAAAATTTCCATGTATATATTTCCCACACGTTCTATGTTTAATGTAATGTGAACTATCTGTTGATAATCTTCTCCATGTAATACGGATAGGAATTTTAGCCAGCCGGTAATCTAGCCTTTTACAAAAAAAATAATAAAAAAAAAAAAGTGGGGTCTGGATTTATAGTTGTTCTGCTCTCTTAGAAAAGTTTTCTGAAAAAGACCTAGACTGTATGTTTCACTTTATAAAACTGAGTTAGACAAAGAATTAGAAAATGTGCAGAATCCATTAGAAGTTCTCTATTTTTGTCACTAAATTTGGCCATGATTGTCATTTGGAGTATAGAGATGTATGTAACACAAAGCTATTGAAAGTACTTTCAGGGATTTCCAGATTCATCACAGTAAATGCTGCTGCTCTGGGTATTTATGCCTATATAATGTTTAGAGATAATGGAACAGGATTTCTATAAACCAAGGACTGTTATCTATGGGAAATTCCCACTAATGTCTCTTCCTTCCTGCCAAAGTTCCAGCTCTTCCAGAGAGAGAGCCCATTATTTGCTGAGATAAAGTCGAATATTCTCACCAATCAAACCATCACTCTGAGAGATCACCTCCTGAATTCCAGTTGTGCTACAATAACATATTTTACTGAACAATGGAAAAAAGCTGCAGACTGAGTAAACAGATTGCTTTAAGTTCGCTTTCGCTCGGGGCAAGGGATGGTTTTACACCATAGCAGAGATTCTGTAAGATAGCATGGTAGTAGTTACAGGTTTTTGTTGCGTGCCCCAGGAGATGCCTGTAATAGAATCTCTCAAGCATGCTTTTCTTTTGAAGGATCTCCAGATTTCCTGTTTCTGTCTGAGAATCTCTTCAGTTGTTCTTTTTTTTAACAGTGTGTTCTTATGGTCCCAGATCATGTTCGTAGTACCTGTGGCTGAACAGAACTTTATGGAGTCTAACTGATGAGCTATACAGCAGGCATTTAATCTTATTCTAGGAGATTAATAACTTATTCACAGAAGTGAGCTGAGTAAATTGTTAGTGTGTCTAGTCTCACTGAAAATAATCTTTTCTCTAATTTCCTGTAGTACAAGCTTAAGTACTGGACACACAGCATTTTTTCACCAACGCTCATGTATGTGTATCAGTGCAGTAGCAGTACCAGGTCGCTCTGTCAAGGCAATGTTTTATCCATTTTATGCTATGACTCCAAACTGAGAGGATGTGAATTAAGCAGTAGCATCTATGGGGTGAAGAAATTTAAAATCTCTTCTGCTCACGTGTCTCCTCAGGGCTGAGCAGAGGTAAGGATCACCTCCTTCAGCCTGCTGGCTGTGCTTTTCCCAGCACAACCCAACAGTACTCTTGGCATTTTTTTGCTGTGCATTGTTGGCTCTTGGTCGGCTTGGTTCACCAGGAAGGACCTTAAGGTCATTCTTAGCAAAGCTGCTCTCCAGCCGCTGAGGTCCTAATGTGTATGGTTGTTTTTCCTCTGGTGTGGGACCACATGTTGTCTTTGTGGAACATCGTGAGATTCTTGTCTGCCTGTTTCTTCAGCCTGTTGAGGTCTCTCCAAACAGCAGCAAACACAGCTGGTGCATCAGGCACTCCTCCCAGCTTTATATCATCTGCAAACTTGTTGAGGATGTGCTCTGACCCACCATGCAGATCATCAATGAAAAGTTTAAACAGGGTTGGCACGAGTACCTGCCCCTGGCTACGCCACAGCTGGACTGTGGGCCAGTGAGTACACAGTAAGCTCCAAGATAGTTTTCAGTCCCCCTCGCTGCCCGCTTACCTAGCCTGCACTTTGTTAGATTACCTGTGAGAATTTGGTGGGACACCGTGTCAAACACCTTGCTAGCATTGAAGTGAACAACATCCACATGTCTCTCCTTGCTCAGTGAGTCAGTTACCTCACTGTGGAAGGCTGTCATGTTGTTTAAGCGCAATTTACCCCTCGTAAATCCATGCTATCTACTCACGATCACACTCCCATCCTTTGTGTGTCTGGAAATGACTTCCAGCATAAGTTGCTCCATCACTTTCTCAGGGACCAAGATGAAGCTGATCACCTTGTAGTTCTTTGGCTCCCTCTTCTTGCTCTGAAGACAGGAGTGTGTCGGGTCTGAGGCAGCTGCCTGCGCCACGGAGCCACGTGGCCACTCAGTCACTCCTCCCTGCACCCGCATCCCTTTAGGGATGGGGAGGGAGAAACTTCAACTGAAAAGACTCAAGAGTTGAGTACAGGGAGGATTTGTTCACCACTTATGGTCACAGACAAAAAACAGAGTAGACTTGGGGAGAAAACAATATACCACCACCAGTTATCAACTAGATCGAAGTAGCACAAGGAAAAGAATTCATAAATAAATACAGCCTGATCTTAAATATACGCTGCCTCACCCTTCCCTTCTTTCTGGCTACCTCCTCCCCTCTTCATCGGTGCGAGAGGGGGCAGGGGTTGGGGGTGCAACCCATCTGGCAGTCCTTCCCTCTTGGGAAAGACAACTCCTCACAGCCTTGCCCTGCTGCCACATTGTGTCTGTCTCATGGGAGGTAAATCTTTCCCTCCACGCGAGTCCTTCCCAGCAGTGCATGATCCTCCCTCTAGTCACAGCACATTGGGCACATCCTCCACTCCTGTGCAGTCTCTCTCCCCCTGGCATGGGATCCACCACGTGCAACCACATCCTGGACAATCACTACTGTCAATGCCTTCTCAGTTCTCAAGCAATCATCTCACTGACATCTAATTCACCGTGGGATGCTGGGGAGATGCTCTGCTCTGGTGCCTTTCTACCCCACTGCTTCCTCACCTCCTCTCACCTTACCCTCCTCCAAACAGAAAAACTCTCCAACACAAAAGACAGAACACCAAGACAAAAAGACAAAGAGATATGGAGAGACTGGCCCAGTGGGTTTCCCCTCTTAAATACCTGGATGGCAGAGGCGCTGATTGGCCTGGCCTTGGACAGAGGCAGGTCCAACTGTTATCTGGGGCTGTGGGAGGCTCTGGGAGTTTCACGAGGAGCCATCGCCCGCAGCCCTGCCCCTATTACTGAAAACCTGGCCAGACTCAAACTTACGAGTGACACTTTGCTCCTTTCTTTCAGTCTTCAGAAGCCTTTCCCCATCACCGTGAAAAACAAATCATTGAGAACAGTCTCACAATGCCATCAACCAGCTCCTCCTGCACAGGTGGGCACATCTTAAGAAGCCCCATGGACTTAAATATATCCAATTTGCATAAAATTTCCTTAACTTGGTCCTCCTCCAGGAAGATGCCACCAGATTTGACACTCTTCCTCCAAATCCCACTTCACTGGCACACTGTATGGTCACAAGCATTTTGGTTTCAAAATCTTCAACCAGAGGGCCTGTTATTTCTATGTTACGTTTCTGCTTTGCATGAGGGTTGAGTACAGGAATGACCATCATTATTCCCACCTCACGATGAGAAGACGCTGCACCAGACTTGTTCCTGTATTCAGGAATGTCACATCTCTAGGCAAACTGTGTTTTTGCTGCAGGCAAGAATTAATCCCGTTGTTGGTCTTCCTGCTTAATCTAATCTTTGCTGCTTTTCACTGTGATAAAAAACTTATTTTTCTTTCAGAGTGAGTTGACTATTTTCCTTGCATTTAGTGCATTTAGCAGACAACATGCAGCATTCCTGTGAGCAAATCCAGCCATGCAGAACACTGAGATTATTTTTTAGTTTTTTGTAATGAAGGTTGATTACTGGGAAGGGAAACTAAACTGCTCCCAAACAAAATAGTTATCTTTTTTTTCTCCAGTAAAGATAAAGGAAGCCTTTAAACTTTTCATGACTGCAGAGATGATTGGAATTCAAGTCTCAGCTGTGATCAATCATTCGCTGAGCTCAGCAGAAGTTTGGAGTAGATGAAGAAACGTTTTTCGCCATGACTTGTGGGAGATATTTGCAGGTTCTCCTGTCAGGAAGGAGGACTAAATGGACAATATGCCAAATATGTGAAACAGAGGAAGCCTCCCCCAGGAGGAAAAAAAAAAAAAAAAAGAGCCAGAAATGTAAAATGATCTGCTCTGGTTTCCTCTTGTACAACTAATTCCTTGAAAGCCACATTCATTTAAAGTGACTGAGCTTGATTCTCCGAGCACTTGCACCCTTGGGTCAGGCCCAAGACTTCTGGCTGTGCAGCAAAGGATGAGTAAGGTGTGAGACTCTGTCTCCAACACACAGCACAAATTTACCCACAAACATTATTTCAAGTTGTGTGAGGAGGACTCAACACCTCTGAAAATTAGAAGGAAAATAGTGATTATAGCAGAAATTACCAGTAATATCAGTCACACCAACAGTTATGCATGAGAGACAACATTCAAAAAACAGCCTTCAAATTTTCAGTATCCTTCCTGTTCTTTCTTTTTCTTCCAATTTAAATGAAGAGAAGGTGTTCAATGGCTTGGACTTTTGTTCAAGTTTTCTGCATTTAATATTTTTTAGGACTATGAGCTGGCAGTTACTGAAGTTCTTTACCTATGTGCAAAACTACATTTTAACTTCTCACCTTAAGATGAGATGTGCATGTCTTTCATCTTTCCATGTTTCAAAAATTGCTAAAATTTTATTGTTTAGATGTTTAAAAAAGCACCCTTTAGAAATCTTTCTCTCACACAGGGATAAGACTGAAGTTAAAGCTGGAGCAATTAAGAGACGGAATGGTTACACTGAACTCGTAACAGTGCGTGTATGGCTCATCTCTATCAGTACAAGATTTTAGCCAATCCCAATGTGACAGAAATTTGAAGCACAGCCAGGCAGACAGCAAATTTATCACTTAAGTTGCACTTCTTGAATGCTGATTAAAGTTAAATAAAGTTAAATGATACAGTTATCCAATAAAAATTGCCGTTAGAATCATATTAAGAGCATGAGATTAGTTCAGTGGAAGATAGTGGGTCCTGAAAACAGGATTACAAGAACTGATTTTTCAAACCTTAATGGTTAAAAATTACTAACCCTGAGGTCTGATTAACACAGCCATTTTCCTGGTCGTTGGAAGGAATAGTCAGATCTGCAAACATGTATTAAGTGGCTCATGCAATTAGTTTTTATCTCTCTCAAGTCACACTGATGAAATCTGCCTTCTTAAAGCTGAGCTACTTCAGGCAGTGGTTTTTTTATTGCTGTCCATCATTTGAGGTGATTCAATGTTAATATCTTAAAGACATTTGGATATACAGTTTTTACCATTGGATATAAATATATAGACTCCAAAATACTTCAAAATGTACTGCAGAAAAATTAAGTAGAAGAGTAGCAACAAAGAGGAGAAGAATTGTGAACTCTTCTGGCTTCTCGAATAGAGAACAATAGAACTCCAGTAGTATCTGTGTGAGCTCTGCTTGCCTCTTGTTGGATGCCTCCTCTTTCAGGCTTGAGAATCTCATTCATCTCCAGACTTGGTTTGACTTTGGGCAGCAGGAGTGTTAACATCACTTACAATTTCTCCTCCCAGAACCTGATCCAGTCTTGACAGAGGAACAAAAGCTTGATTTGGGGTTAGTTTAGAACGTGTTCAGAATCACCCACTTTAGCAGATATTTTAAGAAAGGACAGATATGCTGTCAAGTTGGAAAACAATGGACTCAAAAAGCCGTGACAACGACACAGTTTTTTCCTTGTCATACAAGCTAAAGCTAGTTTGCCTGCTTCTGACTTCCATGATTTCATACATGCATTTGACATCATCAGTGACCATCACCATTCCTGGCTCTTAGCTTCACTTCTCATGCTTTCTTTCTCCAAACAGTTATAAAAATAGTCTAGGTTTCATTTGTCAGCAAAGAATAGACAAAAAAAAATTATTTTTTGTCCTTCTGCTGACAACAGGCCATTCTGAAATCTACATGAAGCCTATTTCAGCAAAATACCAGCCACTCACAAATATTCCAAAGTATAGACCTGATTTCCTTCACAATGGTACAAAGGCCCTAAATTACCCCTGTGCTGTTTCATCAGCTGGATTTTCCCTTGAGAGAAACCTGAGATTCCCACGAGATCCTGTCTAATTCCATGGTAGCAAATTCCCTTTCATTTCACTAGCAAGGAAGACAGGAATGCAACAGGTACATTTGGCCAAGGTTGTTCGACCGACTGCTGAATACTCAGCCATTTTGCAGTCTGTGGTCTCCTGGAAACCCAAGAGAAGCTCTTTTTTGAGAAGAAAACAAAAATGCTGAGAAAAAAAATTATAGCTACGTTTGAGTGGCCAGCTGGCTGCTACCTCTCGCTTCCAGGTGATGCTGAATAGATCGCTGAGGGGCTGTGGTTTGTGTCAGTGACATTGCCCGTTCTGTAGGAAAGAACAGGATCTGTTTAAGAACAGAAGCTTAAACTCTGTCATTTATGAGCCTCTGCTCCACATCAGCTGATTGCAGCAATAATTGCTAAAGTTCCTTTACTACCTCCTACTAACACATATTAACATGAGGTCAAGGCCAAAGTGGTGGCCAGTTTTCAAAATGCATAACACAGCCAGACCCTGCAAGAGGATATGTGCTTTCTGCTAACACATCTACCTGATTAAAGAAGTGCAGAGTGGCATTGTTTCTTTTCCTGCTCATATTTTCCATGTGCTACAGCCTGTATGAGTGGATTGTCCTTGAGAAAAGTGTGCTGCTTATCTAAAGAGGAAAGCCCGGTGTCAGGAGGTCAGGGCAGTCGGTACATCATAAAATTAGCCTTCAGCAAACAGTGTTATGAAAAGCCATGTTCAATGCTAGGGTTATACTTACAAACTGGAAGAAAGTTTGTTTCCCTGCTGTAACTAATTTAAAACCTCATGCATGCCATGGTGATGTGTGTTAAGTCAGATGTGAATGCTGGTAAGTGTTAATCAGCAGTTAGCCACCAACAAAACTGATGCTCCTGAGTGGAACACTTTAGAAATTATATGGGGTTGGACAGCCTTTCTGAGCCTTTCCAAGCACTTCTGGAAAAGAGAAAGGATGTAGTCTGTGGGGCCCAAATGCAGCCACACACCCACCTGAGGACACGCCATGGCCCAGCCCAGGAGTCAGCGGCCTCTGTTAGCCCCATGTGTCACAAAACCAGAGTAACTCAGCATCACATTTTACTCTTCTCACCATCCTTGCTTTTCGCCCAGTTTCTTTCACTGGCAACCTCGCTTTTTCTGGAAGTCTTTTTCCAGTTCTTCTGCACTTTGATATTGAATGCAGGCTGAAGTTTAGGATCTGTCACCATATGCTGAGGAGTAGGTATCGAGAGATGAACTCGCACATGGGGTTCAACTGTGATATCCTTGCTGCTTGGTGGAGCGGACAGACAATTCTACGACACTTCTGTTTTCAATGAGAAGAGGGATGACCATATATATTTTTGGTTCAAGGATATTGATAAGACCCACTTTTATGAAGACTCATATTCTGATAACATGAAATATAAGGATGAAAATGTGGAAGGTGGGGCTGGCAAACAAATATGAGTAAGAATAAGGCAGAAGAGTGGAATTCTTTAAATTCCAGCCTAGCAAAAGTAGTTAAATATTCGCTGAATCACAGATGCTGTTCTTTATTTCTCCAAAAGTGAAACTGTATGATGGTACACAAAACAGCTGGTTTCCCAACCAAGTTCTGGACTGGGTAACTACATGTTCTGTCTCTTCAGCCTTCAGCAAGTCTTTGCAGCCTTCTTGTATTCGTGGAGTACTGCATGTTTAGGCTGTCCACATTTATCCTGAAGAGAGCCACCTCGTCATGACAGATGAAATGCTCAGTAGAGACAAGCTATTCTTCAGAAAATACTGAATAGCTTACCTGGCCAATTAGGCATGCTGCAAGATGAATATCAGTAGCGGTTCGCGTGCATTGCTTTGCATTTTGGGTGCATTAAAGTTGGATACGTGATACATTTCTCCTCAGTGACTTATTTATGCCCTGCAGTAGGAGACTTAAGTGACAAGTTTAAAAGGTCACAATAACAGTCTGGAGAGCTATGGCCTTGACTGAAGTTGTTTAACCCTCACTCCTCAATAAATCAAAAATTGCTGAAAGAGAATTTAAGGATAGGCCAGGCCAGAAGCAGGTTAAATCAGCAACAGAACAGAGTTATCCACTAGATAGGCAGTAAGATAATACTTAACATCTGGTAATATATAAAGTGTTCCGATACTGGAGAGGCCCATACCAACAAGATTATAAAGGCTGCTGTGCAGTTGGAATGTGGGCAATCACTGCCTCTTCACAGCTAAGAGTAGAAGAAAATGTTCTCAGAAATAAAAAATGGACAAAATACAGGTGTGCATTTTGGTTTGGAACCAGACCAGATAAATATCTTATAGTCTGTCTCTTTTAAGCCTCAAAATGGATTTTTACGGGTGTTTGGGCCTCACACTGCATTCTTGCACCCAGAGGGTACTTACAGTTTAAGTTCCTACTTGGGTTTGCTTTTGATTGTATTTCTTTTGGGCAAACAGCTTTGCATTGATGCATTGAAATGTACTGTAAGTGACACACGATAGATCTGGGGTGTAAAGGAGGTCCTCTGTGAAATCTACACTGGTTGAAAGGTCTTTCCAAGGAAATCAAACCAAAGTAGGATCAACCCATACTCCATTTCCGAAATGATGCTAAACATTTGCTTTTCTATACTTCTGTAAAAGTCATTCTGGGTGTTAGCATCTTGGCAGAACTACAGGACCTCAAAATGCTACATTGTCACGAGTTATATTTAGTCAACTGATAAACTAAGATTGCCCTTTATTTGCAATTCTGTTTTGTAGCTGAGTGCTGCCTTTCCATTTTCTTATTTTATTTTTTTCTTTGTATTTTTCCCTCATGTTTTGTTTTAGCTTCTGAGTTTCGAGACCCCTCTGAGGGATGTGGCATTTTGATCCCACTGAAGTCATAATAACTTTGAGTGCCATTTATTATTGCAACAAGTTTTAGGTCTGTTTCCAATTGTCAAATGTAGAGGAAAAAAACCGTTTCCAGTAAAGCACATGAACTAATGAAGTTGTTTGCTGGATTGTTGCTGGATTTGGTCTGTACTGGGTTCAGCTGGCTGTTTTGTTACCGTTTGCTTCACATTTTTATTGCTGTGTGCTGAGAAGCGTTGCAGGCAGCAGCTTATCCGCAGATTATATAAATCACGGGAAAGCTGACAGCACCCAGAAAAAATGAGCAGATCTGCACTTTGAGAAGAGGATGACACTTTCCACCTACTGTACCTAGGTGGAGGGAGGACTTTTGACTTTCTCTCCCACCTACTGGAGGATGCCATCATTGTTCCTATTTTGCTGACTGTGACCAACAGCCGTCCCCTGCTCTTCCAGCGGCTCCAGATAATTGTTTTGATGTATTGCTGGATGGACAGGGTTTGCACTGCCCTGCAGTCCTGCTGATACAAAAATGCCTTTAAGATCCTGCCTTTCCCATCCTAATCTACAAAGGAAACAGGAAAAAGGAACTTAAACTCCCTGTGTTCAGACAGCAATGAGACTGTTCAAGCCTGCGCCAGTGCTGTGATTTCTTGCCTGTGTCTTGTAAACAGCGTAGCATGCAGGAGGAGAGTAACCGGTGAACTTCTGCCGCGAGAAAAGGATACTCCATGAGTGGCTGTAAGAAGTGGATGGATATATTTTGGAAAGCATGGACCCTTTAGCACCTCTAGTTCTCTATGGATTCAGTTTGGTGATTTCAGGTAAGCTTTTGCTTTAACATCTGTAGCTGACCTCTCATACCTCACTTGCTTCTTATGTGATGTGAACACAAAATGCATGACTCCCTACTCCTTACTCCAGCACCGATCTTTACTGGTTTAAGTACTTGTGTTTGTCTCAGTGCAGCACTCCTACCACATGTGAGGGCAGGACAGTGGCCAAGCTATTGGGGAGAATTTAGCTACAAGTAGAATCCACTGCTACCTCTTTTTAGTTGTTGAAGTTATTTGCACACATTGCGACAGGGTTTACCTTCTGTCTAACGGTATTAACTTTTTCATAAAGCTCATGCTTTGAAACTGTTAATGTCTTTTGCCAAGACTATCTGCTCTGAATACAGATTAAATGTTGACTTTTTCCATGACTGAGTTTATGAACTAGAAATATTGATAATGTATTCCATTATCGGATTTTAGTCAATTCTTTAGACAAGATTCCACAACTGGAATCTAGATGAAAGTCAGTGGACAAAAAAAACCCACAAAAAAACAGCAGAAAAGTGTACATAATATAAGATCAATAACACTTCAAATACAGCTAAAGAATGATTCAGTATTATCAGTAAATTTCATTAGTTCAGCAAACCAGTAGTTAGTTACAAGATATCTGCAGAAAGGTGTACTGTAAAATCATGCTGGTGCAAATTTAGTTTGCAGTGTTTGGAGCATTAATTTTAGAGATGCTTTGCTGAAGCTGTCACAAGCAAAGCCCTGAGGAACCCTGTGCTCTTTCCATCACTCCTAGATGCTTGGCATTCGAGTATTCCTTCCATCATCCAGAGTTTGATTCTCTAAACAGTTTCTTCTACCTAGAAAAACACTAGGCAAAATCTGTAAAGAGAAATACAACTCGCACAATAACCTTAGACTCCTAATTCACTCCTATTTCATTGAAATAATGCATAGGTTGATCTAGTCCTCCTCACAGTAAAACGGTGATGTGCTGTGAGACTGCAGATTGTGCTACAATGGAAATCAGAAAGAAACATGAAAATACAGAGGTTTCATTGCTGTGTAACTTGCTTCACAATTTCCAGATCTTCTTGATCAGAAGTATGTTAATGGCTAAGTGTAACTGTGAGAAAATGAGTTTGAGATGTTACTTTTGGCTCCTATAAAATGCTAGAGATTAATACAGACAAGAAAACATGTTTAAAATCTGATGAATCTGTGTTTGGAAGTGTTGTTACACAGCCATTGATGTAATAGTCTGTGCAATGTTTACAGATTGGGTTTTTCTGTGGCTTGTTTCTTGATCACTTAGCTACACTTTTATTCAACCTATTTAGTCCTCAGATCCCTTCCAACTTTCCACTTTAAGGACGTACCCAGGTGTTGTAAGTACTGTGGTGGAGAAGAAAAGAAAGTTCAGCTAACCCAACTCTATTTCCTTGCCCCTCCTCTTTCTCTACGTGGTGACGTACATGTAACTCACACAGAAAGCAAGCAGCATTCATCAAGCCGCAAGCATGGGAGAACCAAGAGTTGGCTGAGAGGTCAGCTGTAGCCATGGACAGTGCAGACACCCCAGGACTGAAGAGCTGCCCCTCGCTGCCTTTTCCACAGGGCTGAGCAGTGAGGTGTGGGCTGAGTCACACCCATCTCCGTAGATCTGTCAGCTTTCCCGCTTTTGTTCGAGAATGATTTCATATTTCCTGGGGCTAGCAGTGGAGGACAATGCAAGCCCTTGCTTTCCTCTAGATACAGCAGGCGGAGGTCAGGAAGGCAGGAATGACATTCCCTGAGCAGGGGGGGTTACACTCAGCACAGACAGGGAACTGGCTTAACCTTGTCCCCCATGATCCAGGCTTCTCTGGGTGTGTTGCCGGGCAGTCCTAAAATCCACTCCACCCTTGTCCGAAGTGAAGACTGTTAGCTTGGCTCCCATTACAAGTAATGCCCTTTTATTTAATGTCTTCTATTTATGTTGTTTTCTTTTAAATAACAGTACTCCATTTGCAGCTAGAGCTAAAGATTTTATTTGGAGGGTAACATTAAAGACATATGCAAATGATTAATTTTTCACTGTGTATGCTCTCACTGCTTGCCTTAATAAATGCACAATTAAACTGACAAAGGGTTGAATTTGATCCCCTTTGGATTCTTGAAAGTAAACTGAGCATCACCACATCTTTTGCTTTTGATTGATTCTACACCAGTCAACATTTTGTAGAACCAAAAGGCTCCTGGATCCACCTTGAAATACAGATTCAAACTCGAAGGTTGTGGCTGAGTACGTCTGTTAAATCCTGGCTGAGGAGGAGCTGCAGACTCACCTGCTGCCTCGGGAGGCTGGTGTCAAAGCAGGGAATGAGCGTCAGAACTTGCCTTTTGCCTCCTAACATCCTCAGATAGTCTGGAAATTTGCTTGCAGTTTATCACAGTGGGCTAACTCTCAAAGGTGTTCATTTGTGAGCTTTAGTTTAGCGACATGGTCACCATCAGTAAGAGACCAGTGGAAACAAGCGAAAATTGAAACCAGTTTTCAAATGTATTTCTCTGGCTCTTTTTGGCAGGAAACACGTATGTTGTCAAATGTCTCTGTTCTCCAAGACAGACAGAATCTTTTGTGCTATAGCTTTATCCTAGCAATCTTAGATCCAGTGGTTTTCTAAAAATACTGAATTATTTTCTTGTGTGTAATTTGTCTGCTGGACCCATATATGGTAAAAGACTTAAACAGTTGTATTAGCCTTTTCGAAAGGGCAACAGTGGAGCTAACAGTGCAATGACATTCAGTAGTAGCTTTCCATCATCCCTGTTGATGGCTCCATTTTATGTGGGATTGGTAGGTGTTATATATATAAAAAAATGTATATGTTATCATTATTATGTGGATCATTTACATATTCAGAAAATTAACCAGATTTTAGCATACATTGCCAGATGCGCAACGACAATTATGATGCTGAAGGTTCTTGAAAATTACAGAAAATCATAATTTTTTGTTAGATTAGAAAGTTCTGATAATTCTGTTTGAAGACTTTCTCTTGTAAAGCTTAACTTAGCCTAAAGAAAACCTGTAATAACCTCTGGTTAATACATGCCTGTGGCAGTGTCATTCTTCCCATAGCTAAAGGGACAAGGCCTGTGTGAACGTCTTCAAACCTGCTGTTGTCAGACCAAAATGGCACCTGAGCCTCAAATGACCTGAGCTATGGCTCCGGTGTCGAGGTTCTCAGCCTCCCACAGCCAAAGCAGAGGACTAGGCATTACACTGACACACAACGTTTCAGACACCTAAATTATCAGCCTACTAGTGTGAGAGTAATTTAAAAACCGATTTCATTACTTGTTCCTGAGGTGTATTTTATCTGTGAGACCCAGCCAGTGCGTCTGCCTGCCATGCTTAGGTTATCTACCCAGAGGGAAAAACATCCTGGTGTCTTTTCCATGAGTCTGAAATTTACATGGAGTTTAGACTTTCATGAGACGCAGCCACCATCTCCCCCAGAAACGCTGGGCCTGCTGCAGGAATCACAGGAGGAATCTCTGGCTGCTGAGTGGTCGTGTTTCTGCACAGCTCTCTTGGGATCATGCCTACAAAATCAATGAATCTGCCCTATGGGAGTTAAAAAGCTGTTGTGTTTCAGTTATGTTGTTGGCTATATGTTTGCAAAGGAAAAAGTTCCAGCTGTGGCCCAATTCATCACTCTGGCTCTGCAGCTGGAAGCCAAACCCAACATCTCCAGACTGTGCAGGCAGCTCTGTGCCACCTTTCCTACACAGAGTTATAAAAGTGGGCTGATTCTCTGCAGCGCTTCTGGTTTCAGCTTCTCAGCTTGATTTTAATTTGTGCCTGGTTCAGACCTAGTAAGAAGTAGAGCAGTTCTCAGGAGGCCTGTACTCCCAAAGGCCATTTCAGCAGCTGGGAGCAGTCAGGAGTGAGAAGGCATTGCATCAGACCTGGAGGAACCAAATCTGAAAGGGTGAAATGAAATCACACTGCATTTGCAAGTGTTAGCATATGCTATTGTTTTAGATACATATTTTGTACACGTATATTTGGTTCTTTGGGAATTTAGCATAAGTAATCTGATTGGATTGATTACTTTTTTGCTGAAGTTTTATTTCCCTCCTGGTTGTCTTCCAGGCTAACTAATGAACTAAAGAAAAACAAAGCTGTTACATTTTGCAGAGAAGGTCTGACATCCACAAGAATTTCATCTGGAAGGCTTTAGATGGACAAAAGGGAGCAGAGAAGTCAGAGAAACTGGCTGCAGCTGAGCAGCTGATTTTAGGGCAGGGAAGATGTGGAGCTTTTCCTTCATGTACCCACAAAAATCACCAGAATTGTAAACTTGATCTCTGTTGGTCACATAGACTTAAACCTTGGCCCAGACCTATCTCTAAAACACACAGAAACCCTGTTTGGCTCTCCATGGAGGACCAAGAAGTCATTGTGGTGTGGAGGGTGTTGGATAGCCACAGAAGAAATCTACCAAAAATGGGTGCAGTTACCACTTGTGTGAGACAGATGTGTAGTTCCACGGTCAGCTCCCACAGTGATGCAAGATCTGTCTGAGACAGTAGGAAGGAAAATCTTAGAGAAATTGCAATGAAGATCTTCGTACCTAACCTGTACCCATGGCAGGATATATAGGATATAAGCAGTGTATATAAGATGCTGTTTCACTGTGGTAGTAGTGGAGGCACATAGCAAAGAACCAGCCTGTGTCTGAATTTTCCTGTAAGGAATTTGAAAATGATGATTATTTCTCAGGGTACAGATTTGACAACTGTTGTCCAACCAACACCTAAGCTAAGAACATGGACTAATAATGTTGAACAAGGGTCATATCATAAAGAAGTAAAAAAAAATAAATAAAAATTCATTTTGTAATTAATCACTAGGAGACGCACACACACTTTTAGCATGGGAAGATATTAAGCATTTGCTAAGTTCTGAAAGGATTTTTGAAAGACGGCTTCACAAATTACATTTCTGTATTTGAGGACAATACATATAAATTTTGTACTTTGTTTAGTATTTTGCTTTCCTGGTGTTTATTTACTTTTTGCATTGTGTCAGCCTGTCTAGTGAAGTGGCTTGGTTAATTTCCCCTCTGGGGTGTAACAAGTCTCTCCTGACAATGCAGTTCCATCTGCATTTCTGATTGTGCTGGCAATTTCCTCTTGTCATACTTCCTGGATGTCCATCCCAGACTGCCACCGGTCAGGGACCTCAGCCTCATTAGTTACAAAGTGTGCTTAGCACCAGAAACATCTCCCCCAACTCTGCTCAGAAAAATGAGTGACAAAGTGAGGGTCTGGTCCCGTACAGGCAAGAATATGTCAGAATACGTCCATCCAGCAGCCACCATCCAGAGACTTCCAGTCAGCCTCGTGCATGTTGTATGCGCTGGTATATCCTGTGAAGAGTAATTCTTTACCTACGTTATTTTGCACATCTCATCTTGGCATATGCACACAAACAACACACAGAACATATATGCAGTATACATAGAAGCTTCATAATGCAACTTATGAGGGCCACCCTTGTTATGGATATATTTACTCTTACTTGCATGCACTTTCTTGGCAGTGGTACCCGTATTCAGCTAGCTCAAAATCCTGCCAGATGTAGCTGAGTTACAAGCCTGTCTTATCCAAGCTTTGCTACCTCCATCACCCTTTCTCAGCATTACTTGGCAAATTGTCAGCTTGTTTTTCAGCAACCAGTTTCTTCTGATATGTTATTTTCACTTTACTTGTTTATGTTCAACCAGGCCTAAAGAAACTGAAAAAGTCTTTCTACATTTTGGTTACTTACATATTTAGGCACCCTCACTGGGCAACCCCTAAACAAAGCCGCATGAGTGGTTTGGGATTTTTCCTAGCTTTTCCGCCTTAAAAGATTGCTTTGGTGGGCTGTGAAACAGCATAAATGTAGAGAAAGCTATCACACTCTGTTGTAGAAGAGGGCAGTTTCATTTCCTTCAACTGCTCAAGATGTCACAGGATGTCTGTAAGAAACCATTAACCCTGTTAGCCCTGACAGACTATTTTATTTTTCAGACTAGTCCTCTGGTTCTCCCACTACTACTAAGTAGCAAAGTGATGTTCTGTCACTGATTTTTTTGTTTCTTGTTAGCTTCACAATATCTTCCCTGCACAAATAAAGCCCTATTTCCAAGAGTCTCAGTGTTTGAGCTGTCCCACAGCTGCCCAGTAGCATCATGTGAGATACAAGCAGTCAGGTTCTTTCCATGGACAACAAGAAAGTTTTTATTGGAAAACTGTTTTTCTAACTTCTGAGCTGTTTCTGAGCAACATTTCAGTCTCTCTCTCTTTCTTTTTGCCTTGCTGAGGCTTCTATTTGGCAGAGAATCTTAATCTGTTTGGGTAATAATAACCTCAGTTTCGTTTTCCTGTGGAGGACTGAGCTGTCAGAGGAGAACTTGACTCAGTGGAAGAAACTACCTGGGCTGCTGCTGTCTTGTGTCCCATATTAAGTTTTCAGGACACTAGAAGATTATTGAGCCCTGAAACCATTGAATATATGATTTCAAATCCCTCCCAAATTATTTACTTTTTTAGAGAACGAACAAAAATTAACCAAGATTAATATGAGAAATGTTGTGTGCACAGAAAAAGAGGAAATCAAGATTGCCAAATTTTGGTGTGGTGTATGTTCCGCTCTCCATATGAGAAATATCCCGAGACAGTCAATGTTTTGGGTTAGTTTCTGACTAGCTTTAATATTACGTAAGATGTACTCCATTTATTTTCTATTTTTAAGAAAGAGGAGACATTGAGATTGGGTGTCTATTTTGTTAACTTCTTCATATTTCACTTGCATTATTGTCTTCCTTATTACCTTCCAAGCTAATTAATTATTTTTTTTAAAAAAATCAATATAATTTTTTCAGTGCTTCACTAAGAATTAATCAAATGCTATATTTTTTCAGCACAATTACTTACCTGATTGCCATGTGTATTTGCAAATGGATGAGTAAACAACCTTTAATCTGGTGTGTAGTTTTTAACTACATAAGACACAATGAGAAATGCTGAGGTGCGAGCTATTTAGCAAGTTAGGTCTGTACTAAATTAAAATCTCGTTCTTTCAAGCAGACGGATTCTGATCTAGGGAAGTTGATGTTTTAAGCTTTATCAGAGACATTCTTGCTCTTTGACCAGACCTGTGTCCGGGATGTGTTCCAGAGAATTTCTGAGAGCTGTTTCTTCCAGCTGGCCCTTGCTGAGTTTTGCGGGTGCAACACAGCAAAGAAAATGTGGTGATCCTGTGCCTGTGTGAATAGCATTTGGGCAGGAAACAAGAAAACACGGGGGCTACAGAGACAGCACTGTACAGAGTTACCCTCAATTCAACACAACTTCCCCAGGCAAATATGTACCAGAGCAGCTATGAAAGGTACAGCCAGGTATCAGCCAGCAAGAGAAAGCACAGTCCTGTGGTTAAGAGTGGCCCAAGTGGAACTACAGGTGTCCTTGCACTCATTTTGCCATCTGGGTTATAGTGGGTGTGCTATTATTTAAAACTACTACTTTAGCGGATGACATTTTCTCTGTGTTGGAAGGGCTCAAAGCACTGCACCACAGTGAGTTCATGTCATAAATACTGGGCGATAAATCCCCTCGGCATGGGGTTTCCCATTTCCAACATCAGCCTTCCGCAAGTGCTCTCTCTTCTCAAAGCCTACTTGCACACACAGCAAATTGCCTTCCTGATAAGGTAGGTTCTTCAAGGACAAGGGCAGAAGTTAAAGGATGTTTCAAGGAAGCACAAAGGATTATTACTAGCACAGAGACATGGTGTTTCCTGTCTGTATTTTTTGTACTTTTCTCAGAGAGCTAGGTTCTGTTGTCCTTACTTGTTCCTTACATATTCAAGCATTAATTTGCCTAAATTTTTCCAGACTAGGCAATGAGAACTAAGGTGGTTTTTTTTAGAATTAAAACTTTAATTGAAGAAAGAGAAAATCAACCCTTGAAAGTATGCAGATGAATTGAAAAGAATTTGCTAGAAGTCTATTTGGGCACGTCTATTTGAGTCTCTTTGATGAGTCTATTTGTCCTCGCCTTTTCGGAGAGGACAGTTTGGTTAAAGTGCATTACCAGAAAGAGATGCTGTAGGAAACCTTAAGCATAAAGCATATGTGTATTTGATATATATGATATTGATATATATGGTATTCCACTTATCTTGTTTTTTTCCATGGTCTTAGGGCAGCAGTTCCTACCACCTCAGAGTCCTTAGGCGGATTTTAAAATGCCAGTCCTGCTACATTCTGAGTTGAATGAGTCAGTTGTCTTCAAGTCAACGTGCTCCTAGGGTGCTGAGGGTTTTTGGGTTTTGTGGGGTTTTTTTTGCAAAATACACCCAAAGCATGACTTTTCTTGGTGCAAAATTTTTACTTTGGTATATTTTACTTTCTGCTTGCAATATATTCCAGCTGTGAAACCTTAGCTACCAAGTCATGCAAGTGATTCCATACTTCTCTCTTAGATGCAGAAAGGCCTTCTAGTGTTTCTACAGAAAGACATGAAAGTCCACCTGTGATACATCTGTCTCACACAGATGTCTGGGTTATTCTGCAGTGTTTAATATGACAAAAAATCCCACCTCTTTTTAGACAATCAATCAGATCATTATCCATTCACCTTGATTTTGTTTGATCAGGAATAATCATAGGTGTAAATAAGCAACATGCCTGCATTACGGTTGTTCTACACCTTGTTTACATGATCTATATTACTACAGGGAAACAGAAAAGTAATGCAGTAAACGCCCTGAGTCTGATACGATATTGCTTTGATATGTCTTGCATAGGGATCCAAAGCAACGTGAAAGCTGGTCCTCAGAACTCAAACTTCTACCACTTTTCCTCAGTGTGTTTAAAGGTTGAGAAGCAGAAGGGGAAGGAGTTGTTATTTTCACCTTTAGTCTGTGTTGGAAGTCAGTGAAACAGAGAAATGCTAGGGAAATGGAACTGGAGCCCTGGATGAGCAGTCATCCTCTGAAGGACCCCAGCAGCCTGGGGCCATACCTCTGTACAGGGAAGAGAGTTGCATCTCCGTGCCCTCTGCATGCTAGGCAGGAACATCACAGTATTTCACTTTGGATCTCCAACAAGCTGCATGACCACAACACAGATAATCATGTCAAGTCACAGAGTTTCGACCCAGATTTGATTCTGAGTTTCACAAAAGTTTGTAGAAATTGGGACCTTGTAGTTTATGATTTTAAGAATATCTCTGCACGGCACGTGATCCTTGCTGATACAAGCTGAAGCCATCCTTCTGTTTTCTATGTTGGTGACTGTTGAGTTACATCTACCTTCATTTTATGCTTCAGATCCTTATTAAGAGCACAAATGTTCCTGGTATAAAAGTAAAAATGTTGAGATAAATGCCTTATAAAATGACTGCATGAGCCTGGCCTCATTTCTATTGCATGCTCCTTTAGCTTTGTTCAAAGGATTTATTTCTGTAACGTGAAGCAGGATGAATTGACTTTGTTGACCTGCAGCTTTATGCAATATTTACTTTAATGGCTGTCGCATCCTTTCCAAAAGTTTTTTTTCTCCATTATGTAACTGCAAGTTATCTGAGCTGGCACATTATAGGGTGGTAACTGCGGTAGACTGGCTGGGTGTGGTGACTGTCAGTGTGCTGTCAAGATACTTGAGTCCCCAGAGTGGCTGCTGGCACTGAAAGCAGAGGAGGAGCTCCTCCCTTGGCCCCGAGCACCAGAGACACACGCAAAGGCTGCAGTCAGCTCTAAGACCTTTTGACCCCCCCTTATCTCAGACTATACCCCTTCCTTCCAATCAGAGAAATACTTGGAAGCTGAGTGGCACTGAGTATTGGGTCTATCTGTGTAAATACAAAATACACTTGTGTCGCAAGCAGGAAAATAGGTGTGAAGATTAAAAGAAATCAATTATTCTTCCTGTTTCAGCTGGAAAAAATGTCGCTGTTTCCCTTCTCCTTACTTTGGATTTCAAGAATAAAGGGAAACGCCTGCTATTTGCAAGCTGTTGATTATAGGAGCACTGTATTTCCCTCCCGCTATGTGTGACTGAACAACTAATTCTGCAGCACTCTGCCAGAGACTGTTGTAATTAGGCTTGTGTCTACCATTTTCAGAAAACTTTCATCTCCATGTATTTCTGGCAGCTCTGTTTGCAAAAAGGATCCACTTCAATTTATTTAAACCTAACTTCATAAAAAATGGCTTTACTAGTGCTACTGTTTCGAGAAAAGTTTTCTTCTGAGAAAGTTTCTTTGTGCCATTATTCTTGTCACTGACTGTTGGGACTTCAAATGGCTAATATATAAATGACTATGAAATCATCAATCCAAATTCATAAAAGAGCGGAAAAAAGTACTCAAAATGTTCAAAGTACTACCAGTTCCAATATCTGAAAGATGTATCTGCTTTACATCAGTTCTTACATATTAAATGTGTGTAAAGGACATAAAAGAAACACTATTAAACTGACAACCTTACGATCTACTAACAGAGTTACCGCCAAAACATCTTACTTGAGGCGTAACTCCTGAAGGATCTGTCTGCTCCTGAAAACCATGGTTTTCCTTGGGCTTCTGAAACAGCTCTTTAAAGAAACTCCACAAGGTTGAGAGGCCTATTTCCTCTTCTGAGAAGAATAAACCCCATCCATTTATGACATAAAAAGTGAATCCTAAAGCCAGAATAGCAGAACAGTTAATCTACAGCCTTGGGTTTTTTGCACAAAAGCTGTGCAAGACACCAGCCAGGGAAGCACAGAGCATTGGATGAAGCAGCTTGTCTGATGATTTGACCAGTCACACACTCAAACTCTGCAATAACATTTCTTCACTTACTGCTTTTTTCTTTAGGTAAAGTGGAAGCAGCACTGGACCTTATCCTGATCAATTCATTCCCTCTGGTGGGCAATTCCGAGACATCACTGATCTGCATCACTTCCAAGTGGCGTTCCCGTGAGTCCATCACCATCGACCGAGACCAGGAGGATGTGGCCAATCAGCACCGGGAGCCACTGGAGGTTAATGAGGACTCGAAGAGAGCAACAGCCAAAATGGTGGTGTGGAAGAGGGAGCAGGCTAGCGAAACTATTGGAGCATATTACTGTGAGGGGAAACTCAAGGATGAGGTGACAAGGATACACACCATGAAGATGCCACTGGGAGGTACTGTATGATGCTCAGATCTGAGTTTTGCATGTCACTGCTCACAGACTGGCAGTCATCCCTGGTTGACATGAGCCATCACAACTGTGGCTCCAGAGCAGGCAAGGCAGTCTGGAGCAAAGAAAAATAGACTCGGCTCAAGCCCGTGTTATTTTTCTGAAGTGCAGAGACAGCTGGTCAATACTAGCTGCTAGTCATTTCCTCATGGAAGCTAGTCAGACATCTATAGGTATTCTGCCTGTATCTGGCTGCTTCCAGGGACACAAAGTCAGGTGGCAAATCAGGTAAGTACTGACCTCACTGACCCAATTGGGTAACACTCAGTTTTTCACATCTCCACTTGATAACACTCTTCGTTTTAAAGTCTTGACAGGTCTGAGATGTACATAGCTAAGCATTGCTATCCTTTTTTTTGGTAATTTTTTTAAACAAATGGGCCACCTGAGCCTAGAGCATAACTGCCTTCAGTAAGCCATAGATCAGCTACATTAGGTCTGCAGAGTCTGTGTCCTGTTTTCCACAATCTAAGAAGGTTATTCACAGAAATCCACTACGGATTTCTCTATTTACTTGATCCTGGGTTTAAGGCTATGCTTATTAGAAAAGCAGGGAGATGGTAGGTTGAGAAGGTAGGATTTCCAAGGCAGTCAAGCCATTCAAGATACATTTTCTTATGCGCAAAATTTTTGGTGTTGCTGGACCTCATCGAAGTTCTGGGACAAGTTCCAGAGCAGAGATCCCCATTAACTACTGAAAAGTACAAGACATAGAAATTTTGGTTTATTTTCTGCAGCAAATCAAGTTTTCAGAACTGTAGATGATTTTTATTAGATTTTGTTAATATTTTGTGCCATGGCAGCTGGTCTGTGAGAAGACTTGACACTTTTAATCTTGCTTTATAAGGTTTTAGTAAGAGAAAGTATAGTTGCTGGTATCTTCTGAAATTACATAGCAAAGTTAGCAAAAGAAGTTTTTCAACTGTCTGAGCTACAGCTAGTGTTTATTTATTTCTTTTACTTTTGTAGCATTTGAAGCAAGGTTGACAGGACAAGTGTGTTTGTCTTTAGGTCATGTTTTCTCTGACCGAATGTGGTCTTTGAAGGGTTGGAGTGGTCACCAGAAAACTTTGCAAATGCAGACTGACAAGTCCATTGTTTCAAATGAGGCTGCAATGAGGAGAATAAGACAATAGTCATGGAAAGCCAATGTGCCCCTCCATGTGGCACAATTCCAGCGAGACAAACACACCTCTGGCTGTTGGGCAGAACAACATCCAGAGGTGGAAGAGTGTCTTCTGAATCAGTTTTTTGCACTTGGTATCTGTAGACTTAGGAGCAGAGAATTTAAATTAATCAAACTTTGAGAGCTTCTTGTGTGACAGAAGTTGTTCCAACCAGAAACAACACAACATTCATGCCAGAAGCAGGTAGGTTTCTTTGAATCATTTCTGGATTTGAATCCATTTCTCAAATTTTCTCTGCAAAATCTTTCACAGACAAAATTTGCACTAACAATCTGTCGATGAATGAGTATAATCTAATGAGACTAGATGGGTGAGAAAGAGGTGCAACAGTGATTCTCATAGCCATTAAAGTGCACAGAAAGAGGAAGAAGAGGTCAGTGAAGGACTGTGAGGTTTGGCAAAGCGTCTGTAGTAGGAAAACAGTCCTTTTTCCCCTTTACTGTTGCCTGAATAGTGTTTAAAGGCAGAATGTGTTTTTCAACACCGAAAACTGAGCAAGAGTGCAGTTTCCCATTGTGGACACGAAAGAGACAGGAAGGAGTAGAACTTCTGAAAATCCAGCCACTGTTTTGCAACCTCAGGGCCAGGAGCTGCTGGAACACTTGCTATGCGTTCACCACTTGGTAGCCCCACTGACTTCAGTGGGAACTGTCATCTGGGTGATTATGTACCTATTATCAGATATGCAGATACAGTGAAGGTTTTCACTGTGTCATACAGAACAAAAGCAGGTTCATTTTCCTCCTTTGCTCTACACTTGTGTCGTTCTGAAAGTAACAACTCCATTTGCCTGAGTTGTTTATATTGAAGCAATATCATTATACATGTAATATTCATACATGTGGCGAGTGGGAACAGATTATGCTTTATATATGCATGGGGAGTAGTGCTGGTACTGTATACAGCACACATATCTAGAATAGAACACCATATAGCCTGTTCTTCATCTAATCAAATACAGTGTATGCAATTTGTCTACACAATAAAAGTGTATTTTTATATATACAATTGATTCTTCCCCGCAGAAACACTCTAGAGCATGCAGAGGGACAATAATGGAAATGTTAGCGACAGAGCACTGTCGCATTTGCCCTGCCGTAATGAACTCAGTTCATTATGTCTCTATAAGGAATTGGCACACTCAAGATGTGAAATCATGAAATACAAGTTGCAATCTAAAAATACGTTGGAACTGAGCCCACCAGGGAGTGTGTGTTCCTTTCTATTGCAACAATACTCTGAAGCAAAAGTCTTGTGGTTAAGCTAAAACACAGAAAGAAAAGAAAATTGGAATACGAAAGTTTAATATCTTGTTAGAACAACTATTAATGCCTCACTAAATTTGGCCTAAAAACCACTGCAACTAAAACACTGTGCTATTGCTAATTGCAAGTAGCAATTCATTTTGGTGTATGCTGTTAAATTTTCTTTTCCTAAATAGATCATGATTTTCAACATGCGTTTGTTGTTCATAAACAACTTCTCACTTGGGAGCTTACAGTACGTATTTGTTTGGCTGTCTCTAATGAGATCTTATTTCATTATTCTATATTAGAATTCTATGTTTCTCTAAAATGTAAGTTCAGATAGCAGAGCCTAGGTGAAACAGCAAAGAACCAATAGATTCACAAGCATGTGCTTAGTGTCATGCAGGAAGGAATTGGATATCGCTTACAAAGAAATGAAAACAAGCGGTAGAGGCTTAGAGCATGAAAACGCCAAAATTCTCAAGGGAATAAAATTTTGGGAGAGAGATTGGCTTGGATTGATACAAATGTCCTCATTTTTACTCAAATTTTCTTTAATTTTACATCCCATACAAACATTTTGATTTTTTATTAAAATGCCATTTTGAAATGGAAGTATTTAGGTCCTCTTGTCAAACGCCACAAGAACAGTACCCCTTTTCCCCCCTTAGATTTTACAAAATAATATTGCTGAGGTACTAAGACAATTTCAGTCTCATGTGACCTTTGATACAGCATCTACTTGCTCATTTCTTAAGGCTCTGTTGGACACATACTATAACAAAAAGTTAATTAATCATTTTTTATCTTCTTTCTGATCCTGTCTACGGGTATTTGTCTGCCACCAATTTCAGTCACAGACTCCAAGTCTGATTTCTACGACCATTGGTATGAACCAAAATGTACTTTACTGACAATTTTCTAAGAATGAGCTAAAAAAAGAGAGGTATGACTATAGATAAAAGACAATTTTCTAATGAAAAAGTTGTCTACAGTTCATGCTAACTTGTTTATGTGCTCCTTAAACAAATTATTCCCTGTGAACTAAATGTGACTTTAATAGAAATGGAACCTGTGCTAACTAGGGGAACGAATGGCTCTTCAAGGATTCCTTCCAGCCGAGATTCAGGCGGGTTTTCCTGTTGGAAAGGGCAGATGGCATCCAAACTGGGTTCCCAGGAGCTCAGAGAAGAAAATGGACTTGCCCAACAGGGACTTACACAGGAGGAAATTCAGGGCTAACCAGCCTCAAAACCAGAAAGAGAAAAGGGGCTGGTGAAAATCAGTGCCCCACTCCCCTGGGTGCTCTAAAAGAAAAAGTACAAAGGTGTAACATTCTCACTCAGATAAAGAGCTGAACACTTGGAAGTGAGCTTTGCCTAATTTTAGAAGAGCTTCTGTAATTTTGCCATATGACATATCAATGGCTGTACAGCATTAAAAACTCAGAGCTAAAAATGGTCAGAAAATCTGACTTTATCCTGACAGCATTCCTTTGGATTTTGCCTATTAAATGAAATCAAGCATCCTTAACTTCTAACTTCTTTCAAAGTAAAATTATAATTAAAGTTATCATTTCACTGGTTTCAAAAAGTACTATTTCTTGAGATTTTTCTGTCCCTTTCCAAATTATCTTCTTTCCACTAGTAATGATAAAAATAGGCAAATAAAGAATGTGAAAATCCCTCTGTTTACTACTTTTTTCTTTGTCTGAAATCAGGAACTGTAACAAATTTATAAAAGTATTTTCCAGTTTAAACAGGGGTATTAATTTTAATTTCTCAGATGGAAAATTAAAGGCAAAAAAATCACTGATCCTCACACAGAATTTTTATTTTAATTGACCCACATTTTCAGATGAGTACCACTGTGTGTGAATATGTTTTTTTTTTTGTTTTGTTCTTAGTGCAAGCCAATGCTCTTAGTATTTATAGAGAACACAAGCGCAGACTTACTCTACCTTACTGCCTCTCCCACAGACCCTGGAAGACTGTGGTCTCCTGAACTATCTTGACTGTTCTGCATTATGAATTTTAAACAGAAGAAAAGATCAGTAACTCAGGGCATTTACTTGCCAGTGACAGCTTGTTCCCTGCAATACATTTTTCCCGTACTTTATCCAGTCTACTTTAAAAATGTCTCAAGGGATGAAGAAACTAGGGAAAGTGTTTTACAGCCAGTTGGAGCTTCTAGTTAGGAATTGTGTCCAGTTACTCAGACAAAATTTATTTAAAATAAAAAATTTCGTGCCCTAGGTTCTAGGGGCAGTCTGTTGTTTTGGCACGAAGGTGAGTCCTGTCATTGCAAAAACATGGAATGAAGGTTGCTGGTGACAAAATGTCAGTGTGTACTCTAAGGAAATTTAAATGTCAAAATCTGAGTTAAGGTCATGCTGTAAGACATTCTTAGCTTTTGTCCCAGAGACTAGGTAGAGACAATAACTTGCTATTTAACCCATACTTTTGTCTTGTTTTCAGCCTCATTCCACCCAGTGGCATTAACTGTTACAGCAAATAGAGGAGAGCACGTGAATATTTCCTTCGTCAGAATGGCAGCAAAAGAGGAAGATGCGGTGATCTACAAAAATGGTAATCAACTTCTGTCTTTTGTCTTTTCCTGCTATCATTGTCCTAGCCAAGTGCCACATAACTGTTTAAAGTCATTTCTGACGATGCCCATGCTGTGCAACTGGAGCAACATAATCCTTCATGAGCTTAATATTTCCTAAAGGAACACTTGCCATGTCCAATATATTGACCTGACCTGTTCCTACTCTGCCAGAATTCCAAATTCGTTGTTTCTCATTTTCCTTTTTTATTTCCTTCTATATCCCTGAATATATTTCATATATTTGCCTGGCTGATTTTACCCTCCTTTTTCCTGAAAATAAAGATAAAAATGTGCCACTGTGAAGGCCTGTGTAGGCTTACTGCACCTTTCTTTGCATTTCTACTGCTTTTCAAGTACATACCTTTGCTTCTTCAAATGGCTTTTAGAGGCCATTTAGCTTCCATGATGTTCTTCTCAGGCTAAGAAATTAAGCACTAGAAATCTGCCATTAGAAAGGCAAGGAGTGCTTATACTGTGGTGCTGCCCTAGCTGGGATTCCAGCTGTAAGTTTGTGAAAACAGTCCCAAATTAACAATGACTCTGGACAGTAGGTCCAGTTCACTACCTGAGGTTGCAACTGAAATATCATCCCTGAGGATTCCCGATGCACCAGATGTCAAAGAAGAGAAAATGCCTGTCCTGTTATACTTAATTTTTGCAGTCTTTGACATTAGTCATTTAAAACACCACCTCTCCCTTGCAGACCCTCACAAAGGCTGCCTCAAGGATGCAACTTCTGCTAAACAAGCTTGCTTTAAGATATTGGCCATAGCACATGCCTTCTTGGAAAACAAGCCACAAAAACTGAAACTTGCTAACAGACTGTGATCATAAGTCTTTTTAATACTGTGCTGCCAGGGTTGTTTTTGCAGCTTGCAACTCAAAAGATTAAAAAAAAAAAGAAAAAGCCCCACAGTTTCAGAAAAATCCCTTTTATTCTTCCAGCTTTAGTCTGCTAAGTAAATCTTTGTGCTACTCGGACTGAATAGGACCCGGGTTTCATTTGCTATTTGGCTCCATCCAGCTACATTAGACTCCTCACAGATCATCACCCTCACTTCGGGAAAGGCCAAGAAACAAAAAAAACAACAACAAAAAAACCCACCTTTAACCACTGTACACTTAGCAACATTCCTGTAAAGCAACACTGAAGGTGAAGTTATTTGTCCCATTCATTTAGTAAATCTCCTCAAGATCTAGCTTCCTTTTTTCTTGCATCGCTCCAGTTATCAAAACCCAGTATAGCTGAAAAGCTGTCAGTAAACTAATAACTAATAGATTCTGCCGCTTAGTTCATCCCAGCTGTACTTCCTCAATAACCAATGCAAATCCACTTCTGTCTGTAGGAAGGGAGTGACTCCTGTCTGTTGTGTCTGTGTGTTCCTCAGGTTCCTTCATCCACTCTGTGCCCAGGCACGAAGTGCCAGGGGAGCTGGAAGTCTCCTATCCTCAGGTTCAACCGCAGGATGCAGGGGTTTACTCTGCCAGATACATAGGAGGAAACCTCTTTACTTCTGCTTATACAAGGCTTATTGTAAGACGTAAGTTCCTCTAATGTGTGCTGGTGATTACTTGTTTAAAGTCATAATGAATCTGAAATAAAACTTGTCCTGTGCCCAAATAAGCCAAAATCTTTATTGATGTAAACTGCCATCAGCTTATGTCAGAAGACATTTTCTCCCAAGGATCTTTGGTACAAGTTGACGCTGTTTTAAGCAGCTGAGGGAGAAAAAAGAAATCAGATTTAGAATCAATTCATCTTAGCTATTGCCAGGACAACTAACTCTTTTCTCAGCATTTCAGCTTTTCAAAGAACAAGTAAGTATGAGCAAAGAAGATGGCACTGCATGTCTCACGATTATGAAATGTGGGTCTGAGCACAAAATAGGAATTTTCAAGCATCTCTGTTCTCTATGTTAGGCTACATCCAAACCCCATTTATCCCAAGATTTATCATCTTTAGCTTGCATTATTTTAACTTCACAAACTACATGACTTGCTCAATGCTGGTGCAAGGCCTGTGATGCCAAGCTTGGTCCTGCTGTCTTACTACCAGTACAGCCAGCTCTGGGTGACCCCTGGATCTTTTGTAGGTCTCAGATCCTGGCTAAAAGTATAAAATTCTTGAATATCATACCTTTGTCAACTTCCAAACTTAATATTTTCAATCTAAAAAGCCCTATCTCTAGTTTTAAAAGAAGGAAGACTTTTTTAGCTCCCTCCTGAAGATGCTACATAGCATTACTGCAGCAGTTCTGATTCAGAAATAGAAGCATTTCACAGTGAAAAGAGAAATTCCTTACATTAGGTCAGCTGGCTCAGATTTTAGGGGTCCATATGGATCATATTTTTATGTATTTTGCTGATTGTCTGAATTAAAAAGAATTGTACTACTTGATTGGTTACAGACAACAAATATATCATTATATTTTTCCATAAAAGGATGTGAAGCTCAGAAATGGGGCCCTTCCTGCAGCTCCCACTGCCCTTCCTGCACGAACAATGGCATTTGTCATGAAGATACCGGGGAGTGCATCTGTCCTCCAGGCTTTATGGGAAAAACATGTGAGAAAGGTAAGCAAATATTATTTTCACAGATTTTTTATTAATTCATTCTCAGTACCAGAAGTTGGCAGATTCTTGACGAAAGCATCAAATGACTTAGCCGTGCTTGACTCTTTATAGGTGTAACATTTACAGCTGGTGCTGGAGACAGGACAGTGCTTGGTGAGATGAACCCTGAGTTAGTAAGGCTGTTCCCGTAGCTGTGGTTTATTTTCTCCCCCTCTTCTCCTAGTAAAGATTATATTGCTATGGAAGATGAATGCTTCCAATTCTTATTAATCAATACACATTTGGACAGTGTGCCTGATAATCTCATCTAGGCTCCTTTCCCCACGAGAGGCTGGACCAGATGATCCGTGGAAGGTGTCCCTGCTCAGGGCAGGGGATTTGGACCTAGATGATCTTTAAGGTCACTTCCAACTGAAATCACTCTGTGATTCTATGATCAATTCTTTAACTGGTTCTATGGCGATTTGTCTCTGCAGGGGCAAACCAACAATATCCGTGTCTGTGACAATTAGTTTGGCTTCTGGAAGTATTACAGCAGGCATCACATTGCTCTGATCTCTTCAAGTCACTTTTGAGTTCAATGCCACACATATATCTTGATATTTTGACTGAATTGCAGTGCTGCCAATACTAGAGATAAGCTATTGAAATAGTTGAAAGCTGAACCACTCTAATGCAGCACTGATCTCACCAGAAGAACAAAACCTTGAGCTTGGCGGTTTCATCCATGCTGACCGCTAAGAAGAATAATTTGTTTTCTTGGCACTCTGTGTCCATTCTATATTAAAAAGGCTTATAAAGAGGATTTATTGCTGAAGTTCTGTCTCCATGTATCCAAAGCAACGAGTACTCTGCTGAGGGGTTCTCATATGGGAGAAAGTTATGTTTGTTTCTGCTGCCTAGCCATTAGTGCAACCTTGGCTCTAGTTGTTATGGGTGATAATATATCTGGTATCTGAATGGTAAAAACACTATTTTGAATTTTAATTCATGTCTTTAATTCAAGCTGTATCATTAGAAGTATTAGGTCTTTTGTGGATTTAATGCTGTTGGGATATTCTTTCTCTCTCTCCCTTCAATAGCTTGTGGAGCCAATACATTTGGCAAAACATGTGAAGAGAGCTGTAAAGAAAACTATGGCTGCAGAAACTATATGTTCTGTCTACCAGATCCATATGGTTGTTCTTGTGCCACAGGATGGATGGGACTAGAGTGTGATAAAGGTATAGTAAAAAATATGAGGAGTGGTGGAGTCCTTAGTGTGATACACATAAGATATGTAGACGGGGACTAACAAAGAAAAGTAAAAGACAGGTCTTTTTACATTCTTTTGAAGAGGAATGATATTTACCCATCTCAGATGACCATGTCAGATTCTCAGAAGAAGGACACAGTAAAGTTGTACGCTATTCAAATTATTCTGTGAAACAAATTGAAGTTCTACTGAGATTAAAATCGTCTAACAGCTTCAGTCCTGCTGTATTTCTACAAGTTAAACAGGGCAATTTGTTGACAAACGTCTATCCACTGCTGAGCAACGCTGAGCGTAATCAGTTTTGTTCATTTCAATTACGCTGCAATCTCTGTGGGACACAAAGCACACCTTCCTTTATGAATATGTGCCACCTTGTTCAATAGTGACCTAACTGATGAAGCCTTTGGACACTATCACAGTGTAAGTGAGAAAACAGTGGAGAATAAATAAGCTTCAGCAATGGCATCTAAGCCTACAAATGACAGGCATGGATACAAATGTGGTCTACGTTTTTGATGTCACTGTGTTCTCAGGGTGCTCTGTGGATGATTTAGTGTTAATACGTATAGTTTCAACCCAACTGAGGAAACTAAACCCTGCAGGAGAATTGATGTATGAGGCTGATAACCAAGACATTTTACAGTACCATTACACTAACTAGAAAAACATGTACTTGCAGAATGCAAGCCTGGTTTTTATGGGTCGGATTGCAAGCTCAAATGTAATTGTCACAATCGAGGGACATGCGACAGATTTAAGGGCTGTATCTGCTCCCTTGGATGGCACGGTCTGCAATGTGAAAAAGAAGGTAAAGCAAGGTAACACGGTAGTAAATGGCTCTTCCCAGTGTAACTGAAATAGATCTTCATTCTGGAGCAGCATTACCACTCCAAGCTGGTGTCCTTGCTCTATCAATCAATTCCAGGGACACAGACTTTTCTGTACATCTGTGTCACAATACAGTGTACTCAAGCCTCTGCCCCCACGTCCTGCATTTAGTAGGCTTCTATGCTACTATTTTATATGATTTTGGCTTCATTAGAGGCAGATTTTCAAACTTTATTTCACAGGATTTGACACTGGCCTTGGTATCAACTACTGACAGAAGCTGCGTGTCCCACCTGCATGATCAGCTTTTGGACAGGCTTATGGTACCTTACCACTGCCTGCCTCTTTTGCATCTGCATACACTGCCATACCAGTTGCCTCATGATCCGAAATTGATGGCTGAGACACCAAGACAACCCCGGAGCTTAAAGAAGTTCTGTCTCTTGGGGAAAGAGTTAAGCTTGCAAAACTGAATATGTCTCATTCAGAGTCTCTGGATCATGGAAAGTTTTGCATGGGCTATTTTACAAGGTGCACTCAGAATCTGTTACTTCTGCTCGACTAAAAAAGTGGCATATCCACTGTCAGCTTTCGGGTAAAAAAACAAGCAGAGAGTAAGACTGTGATGTAACCACCCACACTACACTGTTGTGATCTGACTGCTGTTATAAACAGGAAAAATGGCGAGCAGATAAACACTGCACATTCAGTACAAAATGTGTGCCGTAGCTAAACTGTATGTGCTTAGAGTGTCAGTGAGAAAGAGACGGAGTTGGCAGGAAGGAAGGAGTGCTAATAGGGCTTGTTCTATCTCACATGATATTTACAGTAACGTGACAGTGCTGGCTTTCATAAGTGTGACCCTTGTGTATGCTTACATGAGTGAACTGAGAAGCAGAACCCTACGCTGCCTGTGCTCATTGCGCACCTAAACCTGGTTTGATAACGCCTTTCTGAAGTTCTGTTTGGAGACTGACATTAAAACATTATATATCTTCTGTAGGTTCAGCAGATCTTTCACCTCAGATAGAAAACTTACTAGAGCCTGTAGAACTCAATTCTGGCGTTGAGTTCAAGCCTTTATGTATAGCAACTGGGATGCCACTTCCTAAATCTGAAGAATTTAAACTTTTGAAACAAGATGGAACAGTCCTAAGGGTAGGCTCCTGATTAATTGCTTCCTATTATCTCTGATGTTTCTACTGACTTTCTCTGTAGTTAATGCACATATTGTTTTCAAGCCTAATGTGAAATTTTGATATTCATGATACCTCATGATCTCACATGAACATATACGAAACTGTGGAATTGACCATTGTAGACCCTTTCCATTGATATCAGTAAACTTTAGATGAGTTCTTAAACTGTGAGAAAGTGTCATGAGAATATTCCTAAACGTCCACATTTTTGGGGCCCTGTATGTCTTTTGTCATTTCAGCCTGCCCAAACTGTTACCAGTAATCGCTCTGAAGCCATGTTTGCAATTAATCGAATCCAGCTCCGTGATACAGGAACCTGGGTCTGCAGCGTGCAGACAATAGCAGGAATGGCAGAGAAGCCGTTCCAAGTTACAGTGAAAGGTAAAAACACGAATCTTTTCAAATGTCTTTGCCTCTTTATTTTTAATGGCAGAGCTTTCTGTTCTCTGCACTGCAGGAAAAGGTATAAATACCTACAGTCAAAGTATGAGTAGAAACCCTTTATAAGCAACACATTAGGTATGTGTAATGAAAAAATAAATGTGATGCTAAGGATTAGAAGAACGTCCCCCCCCTTTTTTTTTTTTTTTGAAAGATCTAAACTGGCAGCTTCAAAGTGTAACCCCCTGTTTACTCTGTAAGGGTTTTGAAGAACATCTCCCATTTTCCTGTAGATGTAGGGACGTAACAGAGTTTTGCTGATACAGGGAATTAAAAGACTGGTTTAATACTTGCATTCTTGCTCAGTTCCTCCTGTGCCACAGTATGCCCCAAGGCTGACAGACAGCGGACATAATTTTCTCATAATTGATATCAATGCTGAGTTATACCTTGGAGATGGACCTGTCGTGTCAACAAAACTCCTGTACAAGCCAGCAAAACATTATCAGTCCTGGATGTCTGTGGAAGGTAAGAGGATATTCTTTAACCCCCTTGAACACAAACTTCAGCTGCATGCTGATGCATAATGTAGTGTCTGCTCCTCACTAGATTCAAAAGACTGCACAATGTGTACAAGTTAAATCTTTTATGCCTGGATGCACGACTCTCTGTACGCATTACGTATAATGTTAGTGTGGATGTTGTACAACCAGAGCAGTCAAAAGTGCATATTCACCTTTCAGTAATCAAAGTGTTCCCTCCTCCTCCCTTAAGACAAACAGCACTCAGTGTTGGGCCCTGTGTTGAGAACTCCCACCTAAATGCCAGTTTTTCAAAAGCAATGAGCAGCATGGAGCCATCCTGGAGTATCTAAAATCTTCTTTTGTTCCTATTGTGCCCTATGGTGAGACAAGTATCTTACCTAAAACTGTATCAGGAATGGTATGGGCAAAATCAAGCCTGCTTGCGAATTAGGTGACCTCTTCCAGCCCTGTTTAAACATTTTATATGAGGCCTAAAATATTATGGGAAACATTACAGGAACTTTAACAAGTAGTTGTTACTAATTCAAGATAACCTGAGATCTGCATACACAATGTGTGCTGCCTAAGCAACCAGTCTTGTTCTCTCCTGAAGGAAAGGCAGTTAGAAACATCCTTTGGGCTGGGTTGGAGTCCAACTTAAAAATAATTATTTTATATTTCTAAATAGTTTATCTTAATGAATCAGGAACAAAAGAAGAATCTGTGTATCTTACCTTCCATGCTTAGTAGCTCAGGAATATTTTCCAGACTTTTTCTTCCTTAACATTTTCCAGCATGGGCTGTGCATATGGCATATGGCTTTACTTTTTCCCTTTGTTGTCAGTAAAAGGCACAACCAAAAGACTGGACAATCTGGAACCTAAAACAGAATATCAATTCTGTGTTCAGCTGAGTCGGCAAGGGGAAGGTGGGGAAGGCCATCCTGGACCACAGGCTAGCTTCACAACAGCTGCGCCTGGTAAGTTGGCATCTTGGTTTGTCACAAAAGGGCTGTTTCAGTTGTTTTTCTCCGGGATCTGTTACCTGGTCTCTGCCAGAACACGTCCATTTGAGTGAAGAAGTCTGGAACTGAAAACCGTGTAGAGTCTTTCAAAATAATGTCAGGCAAATAGGAAAAAAAAAAAAATAAAAAAAAAAAGAAGGAAAAAAACCCCAAACCCCAGAGTTGAAGAAAACCAGTAAAAGTCAAAGCTGTTATTCTCCTTAATTTAGAAATGGGGGATCTCAACAGGAAAATTTACATGTTTTGGCTGGCTATGCATCAAGAGTTGGAGACACAAATCACTTCTTTTCAGTCCAGTCCTTCCTCCTGGTATCAGATAAGCCCTTCCTCTTAGTATTAGACCAGTTTACTTTAAAAAAGATGCCTGAACATGTAGAAAAACTTTTAACTCATGGAGGATGCAGCACAAACTGAATACAAAATAAGTGAGGATTGCACCAGGAACTTTATTATCACTAAATTGGGTGATGTGGCAGGAGAATTGCCCTTTGTCATCCCAAGCTAAAGCATGTGGTTGAGAATAACTGGTACTCATATTTTAGCTTGCATACCAGATATAAAATGTTGTTACCTGTCTCACTGTGGCTTTCCCAAGGTCTTCTTCCACCAGAAGGTCTCATTCTCTTTCCAAAAAGTATGACATCACTGAATTTGTCATGGCATCCTTTAACACTGAGGACAGAGGATGACATTCGTGTTGAAGTGGAAAGGAAGAGCGTGAATGACAACGGTGATGAGAGCAGTGTTATTACTCAAGTGCCAGGAAATATGTCCACCCTGATCATTAAAGATCTTAAGCCTAGACAGCAGTACATGTGCAGAGTACGGGTGAACACCAGGTCACAAGGAGAGTGGAGCAACTATCTGTATGCATGGACTTTCAGTGACAGTAAGTAACTGATTTACATTCTTCTGTTTAATTCTTCCTCCTTCCCCCAGCCATCAGACTGTCACTAATGACTACACTAAATGTAATCCTTTAGTCTGGTAGCACTCAGTTACTGATGATCACTTATTCCTGATATTACTGTTATGAAGATAGCTCAACATTGAAAGAAATTCTTATGCTGGAAATTGTCAGCAACTAATACAGAGGCTTTTTTTAAAAGGGGGAAAAATGAAAATCTAAGGAATCCACATCTTCATTTCAGTGTGATTCATGTATCTGACACACATAGAAATTTTTTCCTCCTTATAATGATGAACCTAAAGAGTTTGCTATTCCTTACTCCATAAAACATTCAGATCTTGAAACTGAGCTATGTCCACACAGAAATAGTGAGCAGTTAAAGAAGGAAGAGAAGATAAAATGCAAGGTAAAACCCCTGTAAGGAAAGTGTAAAGTGTGCTACACTGAAGACTGATGACCACCCTTAAATTCCCCTAGTGTGAGTACTGTTCTTTCAAAAGGCCACAACAAATACCCTGTCTGAACAAAGCACCATCTGAATGTCCATTTGAACGGCTACCGAGTGCCCCTGACCAAATAACCTGCTAGAAAGGTGGGTTTCTTCCTCCTTACAGGTCATGTGAGGAGGCCCTCACAGAGGTCCTACATGAATGCCATGGGACACTCCAGTTTCCTAAGCGCTAACACCAAACCGCACTAAGGAAAACACCAGGCTATTGTTTTCCAGAAGAAGGTACTTAGTATTCATGGATGTGTCCACAAGCCTAGCACTCCCCCCTGCTGGTGTCTTTTTGATGATAATTGTAGAAAGTGTGGGACAAATCCTAGCTATTGATGGCCACAAGCTGTTCAGAAGGGACAGGCAAGGAAGGAGGGGTGGAGGTGTTGCCCTCTATGTTAAGAAATGGGTAGTGCGAAGAGATGTCCCTGAAGAATAGCCAAGAGCAAGTTGAAAGCTTGTGGTAGCTTATGGGAGGCCTTCGACCCAGTGCCCCACAACATCCTTCTCTATAAATTGTGGAAAGATGGATTTGAGGGGTGGACTGTTCAGTGCATAAGGAATTGGTTGGGTGGTTGCACCCAGAGGGTAGTGGTCAATGGCTTGATGCCCAGATGGAGACAGATGTCAAGTAATGTCAAGTGGTGTCCCTCAGGGGTCTGTGCTGGAACCATGCTCTTCAATACCTTTATCAATGACGTAGAGAGTGGGACCGAGTACATCCTCAGCAAGTTTGCAAATGGCATCAAGCTGAGTGGTGCAGCCAACATGCCAGAGGGACAGGATGTCCTCCAGAGGGACCTAGATAAGCTGGAGAAATGGGCCCATGTGAGCCTCATGAGATTCAACAAGGCCAAGTGCAAGGTCCTGCACCTGAGTCAGGGCAATCCTCATTTTCAGTACAGGTTGAGGCACGATGAGTTAGAGAGCAGCCCTGTGGAAAAAGACCTGGGGGTGTTGATGGACAAAAAGCTGGACATAAGCCAACAATGTGTGCTCACAGCCCGGAAGGCCAATCGCATCCTGGGCTGCATGAGAAGAAGCGTGGCCAGCAGGTCGAGAGAGATGATTCTGCCCCTGTGCTCTGCTCTGGTGAGACCCCACCTGCAGTGCTGCGTCCAACTCTGGAGCCCTCAACACAGGAAGGACACGGACCTGTTGGAGCAGGTCCAGAGGAGGGTCACAAAAATGATGAGAGGCCTGGAGCAACTCTCCTATGAGGACAGGCTGAGAGAGCTGGGCTTGTTCAGCCTGGAGAAGTGAGGACTCTATGGGAGACCTTATAGTGGCCTCCCAGTACCTGAAGGGGACCTACAAGAAACCTGGTGAGGGACTGTTTGCAAGTGTGTTTAGCAATAGGACAAGGGCCAAGATGACCTTTAAAGGTCCATTCCAACCCAATGCATTCTATGATTCTATGATTGATTCTATTATTCTATGAATATATTATTCTATTATTCAAAGAAATGTTTGTGTTGATCTTCCTTGTTTCTAATATCCTGCATCCTAAGAGGGAATTGCTCCCTGAAGCAGTGATGATTATGATTCAGTATAGAAAGAAATTAACCCTTTCTGCATTAATCTGAAAGCAATCACGTTGTCCTTGCACACAGCTCAGAGAACTTCTATTTTCACCCAAGGACAGCAAATGCCACTCCAACCTCTGCTGAAGTATGGAGTACTGCAACATGGGGGACAGCACATAAAGCTCCTAGAACTATCGTGCTCTGTGACTATAGCTCATCAGCAAAATTCTGCTTCTGTTTAGCACAGCAAAACCATCAGAGAAAGTGTTTGTTTCACTGCGGGAAGGTGACAGAGGTAGATGTATGCTCCAACCCTTTGTGTTTGCGTTTGTTCTCAGAAATTCCTCCTGCACCATACAACGTCAGGTTTTCTAATACCACGGACACATCCTCAGTCATCTCTTGGACAACTGCTGAGGGCCATTCCATCTCCTCCATCAACATCAGCTACAAAATTTATGGCAAGGCTGAGTACAACCACATTGATATTATCATAAAGAACACCAGTATCACTCAGTACCATCTCAAGGGCCTCGAGCCAAACACTGTGTACCAGGTTCAGATCAATGCTCAGAACAACATTGGCTCGAGCAACCCAAACACGTCGTTTGAACTGAAGACTCTTCCAGAAACTAAAGGTTGGTTATTCCAGCATGCTGGAGTTGCACAAACCAGGTCTGTTAGCCAAGGAAAAGTCATAGCTTTATTTTTTTTTTTATATTAGTTTTCTTTTGGTCTAAATTGTGACACAAAACACAGCATCACCAAAATTTGATTCTCGGTTCACTGCATGGCACTGGTGAAGTGGCAACATGCAATATTTGTGTGTAGCCACTGGAAAGTGCCCAACAGCTCATAAATTAAAGGAGCTTCATGTAATGGACTGTTAGATTTCTGAATGTGACCTCAACTCTGCTCTGGCCAAACTCAGTGGGAGCTGCAGGTGCTCGCAAATCTGAAAATCAGAGTATCCAATTCCTGGAACATTTCTGGAAAACAAAAGGATGTACCTCTAGGTCTTTATACATTTTACAAGACAGGAGTATTTTGCTATGCGTTGTTTATAGCTTTTTCAGAATTAGGTGGAAATAGTGATGAACTCTTTATGTTCTTCCTCAACAGCTCCCTATGAATCAAAAGGAGGCAAAATGCTGCTTATTGCTATCCTTGGCTCTGCAGGAATGACCTGTGTAACAATTCTCCTGGCCTTTCTCATCATGCTACAGTTAAAGAGAGCCAACTTCCAGCGTCGAATGGCTCAGGCTTTCCAAAATGTGGTGGTGGGTTTCCAGCTTTCCTGTGACAGCGTGGCTATTAATTTTGGTCCATCTTTTTTCTGTTTTTTTTCCAATTCCTTTTCCTTGGCCTTTGCAAATACTGTCTTCATGTGTGCAATTAGTACTGCTGTTACAAAGCTCCTCTGCTAGTAACCCTGAGCTAAAGCAATCACGGTTACAGATTATGAAGTAGAAAACCTGACCTGAGAAAGGTTTCACACTACTGATCCTTCTCCATTCTCTGCCTTGGTTCTTCCTTTTTATGAACAAATTCTTTACCATAAAGAAATTCTTTAATGTGAGAATGATGAGATGTTGACCAGGTTGCCCACAGAAGGTGTGGAAAACCGCTCCCTGAAAGTGTTTGAGGCCAGCTCAGATGGGACTTTCAGCACCTTGGTCTAGTGGGGAGTGTCCCTGTCCATGACAAGGGAGTTGGAACTAAAAGATCTTTAATGTGCCTTCCAACTCAAACCATTCTATCATTCTGTGACTCTGTGACCTGTGTATGACAAGTACGGAGCCAGACAGAATGGAGGAGCTTGTTCTTCCTCTATGAAGTGCCTGATTTTTAAAATTTTGAGCATCAGTGACTGCTCCTTCATGGCTTTTCAACTTGGAGACAGCACACCAGGGACTGGTCGATGGCAACATCATAGTTCTGTCTGTGAGGAAATCGCTGAAGGTTGTAACATCACATAGAGAGATCTCTCTGTACATATTTGTATCCTGCTATGGCGTCTGCAATACTCTGCTTTCGGTGCTGTTCTCTCACTTTGGAGGTGAACCTGTGAAGCAGAATGAAGCTTCGTCAAAGAGGTCCTTCTTGTACATCTCCGTAGGTCGTTTCTTAAACAAGGTGCCAAGGGCCCCATCCAAAAAGATTATCAATCCTCAGGCCACACAGAATAACTCCTACTCCTTGACCTGGAACTTTTTCAACAGAAGTATTTAATGGGAATATGTAACTGAAGTAGAGGTGTCTCCTTAAATATGGAGGAGGATCATTTCCTCTCTTGCTAGTTTCTCGCTTCTTATTTCTTCAGTCTTCCTACTGAGCCTGATCAGCACAGGATTTAGTCAAGCCTAATATGAGATAAATCTCAAACTGGAGACTAAAAAATTGTTTAGAGATCAGCTTTACCAAGTGATATTTGAGCATCTTCATCATCTTTAAGATGATGATAAAACTGTTTGGGAGGCCTAGGTCTACAAAGGTAGTTAAAAATGCAGAGCCTGCTTAATCTTGTGGATCTGCGCAGAGGTGCTTGATGCAGTCAGTGTCTGAAGCAGGTGCAGCTGTCTGCTGAACTCACTGTTGTGTAAGCAGGAGTTGGATCAGGTTGTGTGTGTGTTAGTGAGAACACACACATTCAGGGAGTGTAATCAGAGCATTGCTCAGTAAAGAAGAAATCACAGTTAATGTAATTTGCTTAACTCTGTTACAGAGGGAAGAGCCAGCTGTACATTTTAACTCAGGTACTCTCACCCTGAGTAGGAAAGCCAAAAACAGCCCAGATCCCACTATTTATCCAGTTCTTGAGTGGAATGACATAAAATTTCAAGATGTGATTGGGGAAGGTAACTTTGGGCAAGTCCTGAAAGCACGCATTAAGAAAGATGGCTTACGCATGGATGCTGCGATTAAAAGGATGAAAGGTAGTAAAGATCGGAGACTCTGAGACTAAAGACATTTCTTTGTTGTTTGTTCCAAGTACTTCTCTGTCATAAGAATGCTTAGTAGTCCTCTCCTGAAGCTGAAATAAATATTCAAAGTCATGAGTGAAGCTGTCCCCAGGCCATGATTTGTGCCCTGGAACAGACTGCATTTCTGCATGGTCAAGTTGGTTTGTGTTTCTCTTTAATTGTTAATATTATTAAATACTGTGTATTTTTCATTTCATAGGTCAGTATGAACTTCATGTGTGAGTTCATCTACAGTAGTGAAAGACAATAAAAGATGCATTTAATAGAAGGACAGAGCTAACTCTTTTGCTCATCTTGCTTTGCCTTAGACATTCAGAGATGACTGTATCTATGCATTCATGTATATATATATACACTTACAACAAAGATCACGCATTTTCTTTGTACTTACTGGTCACGACTGCCACATTCCAGAGAGAACTACAATACATAAAGTCCTGCAAGAATGAACATATTTTCTTGCAATTCACTAGATCCCTTTCTAGGCAAATTGGGAGGCACTCCCAAGTATGATTACCACTGAACAAAGAGCCAACATCTGCGTACAGGCAGACATAATCAGCAGCACACGTATGGATGGATTTTTAGGCAGCTAGTTTTTATAAGACCTGCTATGACATTTTACATTCTCAAATAATACAGGCAATGAAGTGATATATTAAGATGCTTTTTCTCCGCAGATGGCTGCCACAAATGCTAGGTTCTCTCTTTTTTCCCCCCTTGATTAACAAGTCCTACTTGTTTCAGTAAATACTAATGTATCTTAGAGTTTTTCTTTTTCCATTGAGGCTGAAGCAATAGTGCTCCAGGCTGCCCAGAGTCATGGTAATTAAGAGTATGGTCATAGATTCGGGTCAAAGGAAACATAAATGCATACTTATTTGATTTTCAGAGTATGCCTCAAAAGATGATCACAGAGACTTTGCTGGAGAACTTGAAGTTCTTTGTAAACTTGGTCATCATCCCAACATCATAAACCTTTTGGGAGCATGTGAACATCGGGGTAAGATGTCTTAAATACATGCACTTTCAAAATAAGCTTAAAAAAACCCTGCACAGTACGGACCACAGAGTCCACAAAACACTAGCTCATAAGCAGATCTTTCTGCAGTATTTGTTAAAAACATAAATAAGCTTGGGTTTAGATGTAAAGGCCCACATTAATCCTTCAGAACTGATGTTTATTAGTAGCTCCAAATTCTCTTCTGTCCTTGGGAGTCATGCTGTTTGATGCTTCCCTCCGGTCTGTTTTAATTTATTTCTTTTCCAATCAAAGCAGTGTAAGTGTCCAATTACTACTACTGGCCATCTTCTACTTTGTGATACCCTCTCTACCTGATGTTTTATCAGGATATCTTTATCTTGCTATTGAATATGCTCCCCATGGAAATTTACTGGACTTCCTTCGGAAAAGCAGAGTGCTCGAGACAGACCCAGCGTTTGCCATTGCCAACAGTACTGCATCTACACTTTCTTCTCAGCAGCTTCTGCATTTTGCAGCAGACGTTGCTAGAGGGATGGACTATCTGAGCCAGAAACAGGTCAGTCTTCAATTCTCTACCCACTGAAAACACAGCAGTTAATTTTTCAGGGATTATGACTTTTAATGACATCAAAATGAGGTTTCAATTTTAATTTCTACAGCAGCCACTGGGTGAGTTTTACTTTATTGTGTTCACTTAGCCTTATCAAATACTATGTCATGAGGCAACAGGGAAGAGGCATCCAAATTTACAAACAACATGATAGGTAACTGCTTTCATCTTCAAGTAAAGTTTAAAATGTTCTTGGTAGTGACATAGAGCTGTTTGGTTTGGGTTTTTGATCTTATTCTGAATGCAATTTTTAACATAGCATTAAAATAACACATGTAAATCTTACAGGTACTGTGGTGGTTCACCTTTATTTTTTTTTTTTTTTTTTAATTTCAGTTTATTCACCGAGATTTGGCAGCAAGAAACATCTTGGTTGGAGAAAACTATGTTGCAAAAATAGCTGACTTCGGCTTATCGAGAGGTCAAGAAGTTTATGTTAAGAAGACCATGGTAAGGACCAAAACAAACTGATGTAGACTGTTACCTTCATTTTGTGTTTTCGGATTTCTTACTCTGTGTTTTCATATGAACAAAAATTAAAACTTATGGGTATTACAGAACTGATTACCTCTAATCAATCTAAAATTAATCACTTGGGAATTATTTTCATTTCTTCTTGATGCTGTTTGGATAAATTTTCTAGTAGCTTTACTGTGAATTGTCACTTTAGGAAATGCACAACCTAAAGCTAAGTTTATTTACTTAATAAATCTTACTTGCATAAAATCAGTTTTCATTAAGGTAACATAAAGAACAATTGTGGGGATATAAATTGCAATATTGCTCTTCCAACCACCAACAAATAAACTTTCATGAAATAATTTCCAGGGACGGCTTCCAGTGCGATGGATGGCAATTGAATCTTTGAATTACAGTGTTTACACCACAAACAGCGACGTGTAAGTATGTTTTCAAGAGGTCTTTTTTTAACAAAAAAAATATTTTTCAATATTAAGGAAAGTTTTACAGCCAGGAAGAGACATCCACTCTTACCTCAAAAAACTTAGTAGCTGTGTCTGCATAAGTGAGCAATGGAAATAAAAATAAAACCCACAAGCAAAAAGTTACTTTTATTTTACCACCAGCATCTGAAAAAGTTCTGTGTTCGCAGCCTAATTTGATTTGGGCCACTACTTTAGCTACACTTCTCATTTGAAATCAGAAACCCAATGAATCCTTGGGACACCTTGAGGAACTCAGCAGTGATATTTGGCAAAGCAATTCCATAATAACACTACTTGCTGAGAGGTCACAGTCTAGTAAAGGACTGATCGATGGATGCACAGTGAAATAATCTTGCTAGAGATCTCTCTTTCTTTCTTTCCAATTCTTGAACTCCATCATTACACAAAACCTAATTAAAAAATATTAAAGTATGAATCACACTTCTCTGTGTTCTCTAGCAAAACTATCTACCATTTTGAAAAACGAAATCTTGTGGCATTCTTGTTGCAATCCACAATATCCCTCTGTTGCAGATGGTCATACGGTGTCCTGTTATGGGAAATTGTTAGTTTAGGTAAGTATCCGAATTTTGTACTGCACAAATAAATCAATACGACACAAGCCAGCTCCATTCATTCAGTCTGTTAATATATTGCTTTGCAACATATTTCAATTTTTTCATTCTAGTAAATTTTATTTAGCTTCAGTAGGCTTGGAAATGAAATTGTTACATTTTTTCATTTCAAATACTATTCAAAATGACAAAAACATAACGAGCATGTTTTCACCGGACTGTAAAACCTATAGCATATCCAAACACATGATCCACCATCACATACTTGATCCATTTTACATTACATATAGCCCTAATCCGTTGTGTTTTGAGTTGGATGGACAGCTTTTCTTCAGCCTTCCTGGAGTTTTAAATCATGACTTACCGCTTTAATGACTAGGTGGTATGTATATGTCAAGTAACTCCAAGTATTCTCATAGAACATTTTTGAACATTACTCTTCAAATAAAATTTGGAGTTACCCCCTGCACGCACCTCTGTTCTTCGAGTATGTGATAGAGCCTCAAACCATTCAGAAGGACTGTTACACGGCCTTTGTGACTCGCCTTAGAGTACACCCCATGGTCTGCTGGCCAAGAGATGCACACTGATCACTGGGCTAAACATGAACTCTTGCTTTCTAACTTATTCCTGGCTTTCCTTACTAAATGGGTTTGTGCAAACTAACACACTGCAGTTCGGAAAATCAAGATCCCACAAGGCTATACCTGATCTTATTAACACCATTCTAATAAAAGAGTGACTTGCCTGTTGCCACCAGGGGTATTGCAAATCCAGATCAAATACAATCATATACAGCACCTAAGAGTTGCAGAGAAATTTAGGCCAGCCCCACAGATTATAAAAGTTTAAACTTGCTTTTATTTTTACCTGCAATACTTTGCATTAAGTAATATGGAAATATTAATACCAAAAATGTAGCTGCAAAATATTCCCTAATGTTGGACTAATCTGCCTGTTACTGTGTCAGCCATTCTTTTTTCATTTCTGCTAAGAAATTAAACTTTTTTTTAGTAAAACCCCGTTGTGTTCACGGCAATGGTTAAACTCTGCTTTAGGTGGAACACCGTATTGTGGAATGACATGTGCAGAACTCTACGAAAAACTGCCTCAAGGGTACAGACTGGAAAAGCCTCTGAACTGTGATGATGAAGTGTAAGTAACTGCCTCAGAAAAACAAACAACAAACAAACAAACAAAAACCTGAAAACCACAACCACCATCAACAAACTAGAATAACACAATATCTACTAAAGGAAATATAAGAAGTCTACAAGAAACTAATAAACCAAGCATTTTTTTTTCAGGAAAACATAAGAACTCCATTTTTAGAGGAAAAAATAAATAAAATTAAAAGGGTGTACAGGTGGAAAAAATTACTTAAGTCCTTTTGATCCCATCATGGACTGTTATTTGCCATGAAACCTTTTCAAGGCTTCTGCCAGATAACGAACATGGCTGGCCTTTAGCTCAGAGAGCTTTTTGATTATTCCAGAGAAAAAGAAAATTCTTTTCAGATGGCAACCAGCTGTGGAAAATGTAACTTCAGCTTTGTGTAAATCCACTTTGAAAAATGGGATGTCCACAGTCTTCCAGTAAATGTGACTTTGCAACTTTAACCTATGCATCTAAACTGTTAAATGCTGGTGTTTGATGTTTAAAGGTATGACCTAATGAGACAGTGCTGGAGAGAGAAACCGTATGAAAGACCTTCTTTTGCTCAAATACTGGTGTCACTGAATAGGATGCTAGAAGAAAGGAAGGTAAGAATTAATTCCTAGGAAAGAATTAGGTCATGGATGTTTCAGTATAGTTTAGGATTCTTCAGAAAATGCACCTTGCATTACATTCTTTCTGTTTATTTTCTTCCCAGACCTACGTGAATACCACCCTATACGAGAAGTTTACTTACGCAGGAATTGATTGTTCCGCTGAAGAAGCTGCTTAAGAGAGGACAAATCTTTGTTAATTGATGATGTATTGAAGAAAACCCAAACTCAATCTGCTGGAGCCCAAAATGTGATGTGCCGTGTAGAACTGTGTATAACTCCAACTGTATATAATACAGTAATACTGTCTTACTACAAATATGTATATCACACAGTAACCTCTGCCTCCACAGGCTGTAGAAGTGTATATACTGTTCAGAGTAGGAATGGACTGAAGTCATGAAATTTGCTGTTCTGTATGCAGGGTTGGTTTTTTTTCCTAGTCATGTAGATAAATTGTATACATACAAACTGTAATGCATTAGGCATTGCCATCTTAGGTATTTTTTATACTTTCCAAGAGCTGCTAATAGCAAAGTGGGTATCTTACAGCCATATTTCACAGAGATTTCATTGCAATTCAAACAAAAAATGCTAAGCTCAATTCAACAGCGGGAGTTGCAAGCAGACATCAATCCAGTGTGTTTACCAAGGGTAACTACTGACACTCCTACTTGAGTGTAAAAATGAGATGGTAGAAATAGTCTGTTTAAAAATACTATGACACTTGTAAGATAGAAGGCATTCTATTGCTCTCTTATTGTCCAGTTTAACAGTCAGTGTTTGCCTATGTGCAAAATATGCATATATATCGAAGGGTTTAACGTTATTGGAGGCAGCCATACAATAATTATCAAGAAGCACAGGATTGAGAATATACTACATATTGTAAAACACCTTTTTACAATTTACCTGGATATACATGAGGCTTATTCAATTTGTATACTTCATTCAATAATTTCACTTCATAATTATAAATTACTACCTATCATACACAAGCAGGTCTTACTTACTTTTGCTATTTTATCCCTTATGCAGTCTGTAATGTTGTATGGCCTCTTAAAAATACCGCACTGAAATGCTTCAAAACAATATTTGTCCTGCCAGAAAGATCTTCTAGTCCTTGGGTTAGATAAACAGAGGTAGGATTGGCCTGAACTTCTGGCATCAAGTCAACCATGAGGGATCCTGTGGACTTACCCTGCTGAAACTTCGCAGCCCAGCTCACGTTTTGCACATGTTCCCCTCATCCCCCCACCACTCACCAGCTCACAACTGACCATCCGACCACAGTAACTTTCTAGATGGGTGGATCACATGTCTCCCCAAGCAAGACTTGGGAGAAAATGCTACGGAGAAGAAACGAAAAAGGCTTCCCTTTCAGCTACTTAGTTTGTAGGTGTGTTATTTGGCTGGCTACAAGGCAGGGATATTCCAGTATGGAGTTACATCACGGGCATACACCAGGCTGACTCCAAGAGAAGTACGAAGAGCCTTATTAAAAGGGAGTAAGTTAACAAGTAAGGATGCTGAGATCACTTGTGTGGTCTTGAGATAGGCAGAACTTGCACTGTAAGTACAGGTGCTACAATCTGAGTTTACAAAGAGAGCTCAGATTCACTGGACCAAGGAGTAACTCCAAAATGGGGGAAAAAAAAAAAAGAAAATCCACTACATTTTTCATGAAATGTACTACTTGGCTAGGCAATTTTGAAGCATAGGCACTGGATTTTGCAGTCTAATCAACTTCCTACAGGACAGTGAGGTGAACAGGAATGGACTTCAACTGGTGTTCCCCAGACACCAGGCAAAACTGGTTTAAAACTTCTGCTGAAAAGGCTCCACTTTCTGTACAGAATTTTTGACAGGTCCAAACCAGCTCATTGTCTCACAGATCTGTAACGAGCAGACACAACTAAATATTCTGCTACATGATGTGAACTCCTTCTGTGGCAAACTTCTGCTTGGACCAACAGGCCACATAAGGAAAAAAATCATTCATCAACCCAATAGGTCTTAATACTGTCTGCATTTTAAATGCTCACATTTCACTGCAAATCTAGCTGAAGGGCATACAAATGTCCTTATAAACGTTCTTCATACCTTCATTTAACGTTGTAGCATGCATTAAATCTATAATCTGCTGTAATGGTTTTTTTTTAATTGCCCTTTTCAAAAACACATAAGAGAAAACAATAACTTCAATATACAGCTTGAGATGTCTCTATTCAGTCCACACATCACAGAACTACAGCAACTAAAATTATCCACTAGTTCTGTCAGAATCTCAGATGGACTAATTGCTTCTATACTTGAAAAGTGCACTGGGCATCCCAGGTTCAATAGATAGTTTTATTTCTGACAACACCTATGTGCAGGCTTACAGTAGCATCAGGTAATCCACATGTTGTTTTTTAATATCACAGCACTAGTTTTCTCATATTCTCTCATGTACAATTATTAAGCTCATGCTCCATTCCTGTGTTCTGTTGCAAAGGAGAAGTGTTTCAGAGAAGTGGAGTTGACCACGCTTTGAGAATTGTGTGACATAGAATGGCAAATAACTGCTTACAATCAAGAGTTACCTATAGTTTAAAAAGAAAATATCAGACACCTGATCAGAGAAAGTGGAGCCTTTAAGAAAAAAAATTACAAAAGCAAAGCCTCCACACAACTTCTCCCCCAAGCCTTCTCTCTCACCATCCTCAACTTCCGTTTAGTGTAACGGCTCTGGTTGTTCCACAATCCACGTGCAAACAGAAAACAAAAAGTCCTTAATATGTCCAAGCAAAACTTGGAAGCTACAGTTGCTCCAGCGATGGTGAATCCACTGCTTTCCCAGGCAGCCTGTTCCAGTGCTTGACAGTGCTGTCAGAGAAGAATTTTGCTAATATCCAGTCTACAACTTGAGGCCATCTCCTTTAGTTCTACTGCTTGAAACTTGGGAGACAAGACCAATCGCTACATGGCGACAACCTCTTTTCAGGTAGTTGCAGAGAGCGATAATGTCTCCCTTCAGCCTCCTTTTCTCCAGGCTGAACAACCCAAGTGCCCTCAGCTGCCCCTCAGAAAACTTGTTCACTAGACTCATCATCAGGTTAACTGCTCTTCTTTGGACATGCCCCAGCACTACAGTTTCTTACTTGTAACGAGGGCCCCAAACTGAACACAGCAGGAGCTGTAAAAATAGCAACCAAGTGTGGGGTCCCATCAGACCACTCCAGTCCCTCACGTCTCCAAAACATGAGCTAAGGTGCTGCGTAAGGTTTTGCAGTAGCTAAGTCTGTATCATAAATAGATGTGGAAAAGAGAAAGGTATGCTCATGGCAGCCACCAGCACAGAAATGACAAAGATTTGACTCTGAATTAAGTCACTGTTCCAAAGACTAACTGCACTTATATACACACAGCATTTCTCAGGTTTGGTGAAATGTTATTAGAGTCATAGAATGGTTTGGGTTGGAAAGGATCTTAAAGAACATCTAGTTCCAACCCCTCTGCCACAGGCAGGGACACCTCCCACTAGACCAGGTTGCTCAAAGCCCCATCCAGCCTGGTCTTGAACACGGTCAGGGATGCAGCATCCACAGCTTCTTTGGGCAACCCATTCCATGGCTTCATCAGCATCAGAAGACTGCTTTTACTGCATTAAATGCAATTAAGTTTGTTTTCTCTCTTTCTCCGAAAGCAGATGAGGAGGTAGGGAGGAACAGTAAGGGAAAAAAAAAATCTTAAACTTTAATCCCACAAGAGAAAATTTTTATTTCAGAGGCTGAAAAAGGTGAAATCAAAAGTTATATTCAGAATTTTACACAGTGTTTTCACTTACTGCAAATGATAGTTTTCAGCTACATGATTACAGAAATTAAACAGAAGAGGAGAAATGTACGGGCTTGCCGTTTAACACAAAAACTTTCTCTGTGCCTCTTAACTGTGTGCATTTTCTGAATTTGTATTTTCTCCTTCCTCTATATCTGAAGCTTCAGAAGCAGATACAGTCAACGTTTTCCCATTAGGTTTTCTCACCTTCACACCAGATAAATAATCGGCACTGAAGCATTACAGAGTAATGATCAAACTGAAGTTGATTTTCCCCTCCATCTTGTTCCTCCAGCATCATAGTAATAACTATTGCCTAATTTTCTTGTCCTCCTTGACCTTCCAAAGGATTAGCTCCATACAAGCAGTTGCATCTTCCCTGGAATTATGACCAGCAACTAGATGAGAACAAAACAAAAAATAAGTTATATGTGTTAGATCATGTATTTTGTTACAAAAGAATGGTAGCTTTATTTACTAAGCTGAACAATTTTTAAAAATATTAAGACAATACTTGGTATTCAGACAGTTTTTGATGTAACTTCTTGCTAACAGGATTCACAGTAATAACTACATGCTTCTGACAGTGCAGTATTGTCCGGCAATATTCAGTTTCCCACTGCATCCTCCAGCTTCTGTATCCAGTGAAGCCTGGGTTAGTAGCCTAGAGTTTCCCACATGACTGCCTTTGAAAAATGAGCCTCTCCACGTCATGTACATTAAAAATCAGAAGTTGAAAGAGTAACAGATGATAAGTTGATTTTGACACTAGAAGGTAAATTTCTACCATAATTAAGTAAGGACAAACTTCTTGTCCTGATCTACTGAAATGCTGCACAAAATCTGGACAGAATGGAATTAAAGATTTATCTACAGCTATATACTTTGATTACATGTTTAGTCAAATCTCAGAAAGTCACTAACTTACAAGTTTATACATGTTATACAATTCACATAACTGTAAAAAGCACAGTAGGAAGGTTTTAACACATTCTGGCTAGAAAACAGTGGCAGTCATCCAAACAAGAAAAGCATACAATCCTCTCATTAGCCAGCACTCAATGTAGGCATCAGAACACCCTTCCTAACACTAAGTCAATCCAAGAAAATGGTGGCTGCCAGGATAATAGTAGTTAACTACAGAAAAGTTCTGAGCACTCCCTACTGAAAGCCAACACTGTGTGTTGGAAGTCTCCTAGCAACTTTAGGAGAGCTGAAGAATAGATCATAGAATCATAGAATGGCCTGGGCTGGAAGGGACCTCATAGATCATTTTAATCCAACCTCCCTGCTGTGAGCAGGGACGCCACCTCTCGACTAGGTCAGGCAACAGATCTACCATATTCAGCCACCACCTTCATAAAAAGAAATTCAATAAAGTGTTAAGACGGTCACATTGCCTAATTTCAACGTGTATACCTCATTTGTTTTCCAACCCACGAAGCAGTGCTCTGCCTTGTCATTCCACCCTTCAGCTGCTGCTATTTTTAACTGCTCAAGAAGGGACAACTTGCATGAGACGTGTTTTTCAAGTAGTCTGAAAAGGCTCAATCATTGAATTACTAAATGTTCTAGCTCTGTTATACGTTCTTAATTTTTTCTGTCAAACCAGAAATACCATAGAATCATGTAATGGTTTAAGTTGGAAATGACCTTAAAGATTATTTATTTGCAATTCCCCTGCCATGGTCAGGGACACCCTCCACCAGACCAGCTTGCTCCAAGTCCCATCCAGCGTGGCCTTGAACACTCCCTAATCAAAGAGCCCCTCCCCAGCTTCCCTGTAGGCCCCTTTAAGTACTGGAAGGCCACTATAGGGTCTGTCTGGAGTCTTCTCCAGGTTGAACAACCCCAAGTGCCTCAGCCTGTCCTTGTAGGGGAGGTGCTCCAGCCCCCTGATCATGTCTTCATACAGCTCCTGCCCGTGTAACTGGTGCCCACATGAAACACCAGTAACAGATCACAGTCAGCGGACCCTATGAGGCGTGGTGTTCTCTCAGTGACATCCCTGACATGAGCCCCAGCAAGCTGCACACCTCATAGAATTGCAGAATGTTTGGGGTTGGAAGGGGCACACCTCTCTGAAGAGTCACCTCATCCACTGCCTTTTCTTAGTGGTGCTAGCTGCAATCAGGGGAGCAGATCAGGCCGCCTTGCCAGCCCCAGTGTCTCTCCTGATGTGACGGGTAATGTACATGTATATGACATACTGTAAATCAACTTAGCAGATGCAGCTCTTGTACCCTGGACACCAAGAATCCTTTAAAATGCTCTGTTAGTCAAAATCCGAAATGCTCTCCTAGTCAATTAAATTCAGAGCAAGTTAAGTGACCACAGACCTACTGCTTTCTGATAGGCAAAGGGTGTTTGTTTCATTCTACAAATCCTTAGGTTTACAAAAAAAAAAAAAAGACATTGAGACTTGAAGTTTAACCTTTCTCGAACAAAACACAAACTAGCACAAACCAATATAGACATAAGGAGTGGAGGTCATGCATTGGGATTTATATTCATTTTTTTTTCTAGAAACGGCAGCTAATCTAGATCTATACATTAAGCTTGGATTTTAACTCAGTAGTGATCAAAGAATATTTAAATCCAAACTTAGTCGGAAGAGTCTGCTAAAGGCAGAGTTTTGGCTATTTAAGAATAGTTATTTCTGTAGAAATAACTTTTGATATTCACCTTACGCCCACCAAAGTGCTGTGCATCAGACTGCCACAGCAAAGTAAGTCAGAGGTTATTATAAGATTTGATTGCTGTATCCAGCTACTCCAGTACCAAAGGCTATCAGCTTTTGCTCAGATTGATCATTTATGTAGTCCCTGGGAAATGAAGAGGTTAGCAGAATAAAATATTTGTTGTCCACAAAGTTTCACTGATAAAAGTAAATGTGAATCTGCCAGTTTATTAGAATGAATTAAATTTGTTCTAAGAACATACTAATAACAATAATTTAGAATGGCATTGCAAATTTAAAATCTACTTGTCAAATGCAATATTTCACAAGTATTACATGCACACTGAAGAACAGACTTGTTGTTTTGTCTTGACAGCCAGCCAAGAAATCTCCCATAATTTCACTACTGAAAACCCCAGCTGAAGGGCTCCTGTATCTGCTTGCATAAGCACGTAAATCTTGAAATAGACGTCAGCCTCATTACACTGCCTTCAGAATTTTAAGAACATCGCTTCAGGCAACACTTACAGTGAACACTTTGACAAACCAACTGCACTGAGGGGGAATCAGTGAGAGGCTCTGTGGTGCTGAGTTGCCATCCCGGGTTAAACCACACCACCAGTCATCTTACCCTTCTGGTGCCTGTTCTGATTTTACTATAATATTGAATTAAAGGTATCCAAGACAAAGCTTTAACTGACAGTAAGTGTATTACTGCCCTTACAGTTTTCTGGGTTATTCCTGTCACCTGTTTCGTGATGTAATATACTGATGGCTTAATAAAAACCTGTGCTCTTACCATCATCTTGATGAATTTTCCTAAGGTATTCAGCCATCAGACTTCTAATTGTTCTTCTGTGAGGCAAACCTAGCCGATGAGGAAACACTACTGATGTGTCCACTACTTTGTCATGAATTAGCTGGAAAAAAAGCAGAGGCCTTGTTAATGATTACCCATCCAGTTAGTCTTGCATCTCCTTTACTTATTAAAGGAATCCTATCCAGGATCTAAGGCACTTCCTTTCCCAGTAACATCTGTACCTTGTCCCTCTATGCATTACAGAACAGCAAACCGTGTGGCAAGAACTGTGGAAAAAATGTGCTTTGTATTGATTTCTGTGTAGTGCATTGAGATTTACTCACTAGTTGTAAATATATACAGTGAACATGATTAATTCTGAGTTTAGATAGCCAACATCATACTGCAAAGTCTCATTTCCTTGGATCTCTGGATATCACTAGCAGGGAAGCCTATTCATGCTAAATTCTAATTCCTTCATTAGCAATAACCACAGAATAGTTGAGGTTGGAACGGACCTCTGAAATTCATGTTGCCCAAAATCCCTTGCTTAAGCAGGGCACCTAGAGCCAGTTGTCCAGAAACACATCTAGATGGCTTCTGAGCATCCCCAAGTTGAAGATTCCACAACCATTCTGGACAATCTGTGCCAGTGTTTGGTGACCCTCACAGTGAAAAAGTGTTTCCTGCTGTTCAAAGGGAACCTCCTGTGTTTCAGTCTGTGTCCATTGCCTCCTGTCCTGGCACTGAGCACCACTGAAAAAAAACGTAGTTCAGTCTTCTTCACACTCTCCCTTCAAGTATTTATATACATTGTTATGTATATATTATATTAAGAGTCTTCCTGAGCAGAAGGTTATGTTTCTTACGAAATATTGTTGCCTTTGATATTCAATAGCACGATTCATGCATTTCTGGTACCCAAGTTAATTACCTGACAGGCAGCATAGCTGTTTACAACTATTAAGAGCAATACCCTAGTATTACTAGTATTACTTGAATTGTCACTGCCTTTTGGATTCACTTGTATGAGTTCAGCAACATCAGAAAACATACAATTCTAGGTTTCTGTGAACCCAGAAATAAAGAAAATATAATTCAGTTGTGACATATGGTTGCATAGTTAGAAGAACAAAACAGCAAAGCAGAAAGCCCAAACATCTGAATATTTACCATACTGTGTTTGAATACACATCTCTTCCTTCTCTGGACGTAGTATTATATTCAATACAGCTATCACATATGATACAAAGAATGAAATGTACTTAATAAATGTCGATCTGCGAAAAACACAAGACTTTTTTCCTATTTGGGATTAATGATAACATAGTAAAGACCAGTAGTCACTCTTAAAATCGGCTTCAAACAGGTTATTTTTACCTTAAGCACAAAAAAAGCCTTTTCTAAGCAGTGCCCAATTAAAACTGTATCTGCACTGAACATGTTTAGCAGTATTGCCTGTACAGCCCGAAGAGATATTGTGGCTTTCTTCAGATCATCCTCTTTTACTCCAGAGAGTCTAAAAACAGATTTAGAACAGTTTCATTATTAGAGACACTAAGAAATGTCTAGAAGAACTAGGTTTACAATATCTAAAGTTTACAGTATCTAAAGCCAGCAGTAGTCAGCTTTGAAATCACACACATTGTGTGATATCTTTTCTGTAAGATGGTATTTATGGATAAAATTTGTGTTTGCCGCTATTCCCTTAGGGTATTTAGCAAGTTCAGGGAGGTTTAACCTAATATTTTTTGAAGGAAGAGAGAAGATTTCAAGTGTGGGGGGAAAAAAAAAAAATCCAACCAGGCAAAGAGAAAAATCTTTCTTAAAGGAACCTCTAAGAACCAAAGCCTCATTCCTGACTGGGGGTCGTTTATTTATGCTACTAGAAACAGATATTTAAGAGGCATGTTTATTCTTACATAGTTATCTGACAAGTTAAGCATAATCCTGAAATATTAAAGACTAATTAGCATACCTTGTATCGTAGTCTACAACTTTACCATCTGGCTTAACAAGTGCGTCATAAACAACCTGTAACTTTGCATCAACCACTGTCACTCTAGTTAGTTCCAAGCCATGAGTTGTATAACACTAAAGAAAAAAGAAAATTTAAGAAGCGTTTACACAGCAATGATGTTTTCTTATATTATACAATATGTACAGAAAGAACTAGTTACCAACTCAGATCCAAACAGTTTTGCTCCCTGTACATTAAACATTAAATGTCTAGTCAAGTAGAGTCAGTTCTGCAGATCTTAGAGATGAGTGCCAAACTACAACTGCTGGGAAATTTAATAGCAATAAATAAATAGCAATAAATAAATAGCAATAAATAAATAGCAATAAATAAATAGCAATAAATAAATAGCAATAAATAAATAGCAATAAATAAATAGCAATAAATAAATAGCAATAAATAAATAGCAATAAATAAATAGCAATAAATAAATAGCAATAAATAAATAGCAATAAATTTTTCTATTAACCAAACTTTTTAGGTTGCTCATACCATCTCACAGTCCAGAGCATATACACCATAGTTTCCATCAAGAGGTGGTGATTTAGTGAGTGTCTTCATAAAGCCTTCCAACTTCTCCCCTCTCCCATCACGAACATGAAGCTGCAAAGTTTCCATTAGTATTTAACTGTAATTTTGCTAGATGTATCTTAACCAACTTGCCAAGCAATCTATTCTCTGACAGGAATTCAGGATTCTCTGACAGATTCAGGAACATATAAAATACTTGTCAATATTTGCCACAGAATTTACTAAAAGGTAGTAAGTAAATTTAAAAGGTTTATGCCAAACTATTCATAGAAGGCTATGACTCAAAGTCAAAAGAAGATAGAAAACTAAGACACTGTATTAAATAAATCTGAGAACATTATTCCTACCTTTGCAACCTGACATCCAGGAGACCCAACTAATCTCTGACAGCAGCTGTAGTGTTTTTCCATGTCAGCTGGAACTGTCAAAAAATTGAACACTGAGCACCTGTTGCAGTAACTAGCAATAGCAAAACCAAATCATTACTCTCATTTCTTCTCTCCTTTTCCATTTTCTCCTGAGACTGCACTATGAAAAGAAGCAAGTCCAACCCACAGGTCTCACCTACGCCAGGATGAGAAGTTGTATATTGTTCCCTCCTGAGACAAAAAAAAAAAAAATAAAATAAAAAGAGCAGTGAATGGGAAAGTTCCAGCACACTCCAGAAATTTCTCTGAGGGAAATATTTAATACAGCTTCTGAGTTTGTCTGTCTCTCAGAAAAGATGACAAGGTTCACTCAGAAGTTACTGTGAGGCCACACAATGAACATTTTTCTACCTTCTTCCCACAATGTTTTATTAACATCAGCTTCCTTGAAGTTATGGCACATTCAGAGAAATCAAGCTTTACTAATTAACCACCTCCCCAAAAGAACAGCAGAACGTACCTCAGCCAAACCTTGTGAAAAAAAAGAAAAAGAGTTTCATACTCTGATCTTGTTTAGTTTTGACATAAGATGTTATAAGTTCTAACTGCTTCCACAAAGACTGAATGCCAGGGATACTTACATCTTTGTTTCAATACTCTACCAGAATGATAGCTGCATTCTTCTTTACGTGTATGTTCTCCCGAAGAAGTAACAGCATACACTTCACCACACCTACAGCACACTCTTTTGAAAGCTAAAACAAACAAACAATAAACAGAACATACTTCCTACCTGGCTTACAAGAAAATTTAAAAAAAGGTGGAGTTGAACTATAAACCAAGTTACATGAGCCACAATTGCAAAAGCAGAATATCAATACATAAGCAGCATCCCCAGATTACCCATGTATAAAAAACCCCCAAACCACTTCTATAGCACAAGCAGTTTTACTTGACTTGACACTTCTTCAATTACTATGTTGCAACAAAAATTCAAAAATACCTACAAAGCTTCATGGTTTAGTTATGAAAGGCTGTGAATTCAGTCGTTGTCCAGGCACTAAATACAGAACACTTCTGTAATGTATAATTTTATACCCATATATATTGTACTGTCCTGTGAACCAGTGAAATTCAGTTTTATTACAGTCTAGTAGGCACTTACCATCATACCCAGCATTTTTTACAATCCCAGAAAGTATAGCACTACCCTTTTTTTCAGGATGTGGTCGAGGGAAGTTATTTTCATTCAATTGTTCCTCAGTCAGAAGATAATCTTTTAAATGTTTATATAGAGCATAACCTGTAAGTGCTAAAAAAAAACCCAAAGAAAAGGTAAGTAAATAAACACAAAGCTTAAGCATTATTAGAACAAATGTAAGCAGCCCTTAAATAGTCTAGTACTTCAAAAATAAAACAAAGCTGAAATTACAAGATGTGAACTATAGTTTGCACGAAAAGACTACATGCTTGTACCTTAGATGGAATTAGGGGTGAAGCATTATTCAAAACAAAGACACTAAACAGCAAGGATGTTAATTACTATCTCAGAAAGGCTGGGCATGCAATACAAAATATGTTCTTTTCAAACAAAAGTTCAGCTTTTTTTCCCTGAGAACGAGCCTTCAGATATGAATAGGGAATTGTGTTGGAAGCCCTTGCAGTGGCCAATAGATAAGGCTTGACCAGAACCAGCAATATTTTCCTGCTGAAATAAGCCCATTTATAGGCTAAAGTGGAACTGACATCTCCCTTCCCCTTCCTTTACCTTGCTCTTCCTCCAATTTTACGGATTCAGAGTCACTGGAGGATCTGCAGTTACTAAGTTGCCCTGAATGTAGGAAAATATATTTTTAGCATCTCTTCTCAGTTTTAGATTTCCTATTAATATTCTAAACAAATATTTGTAATTCAAAACACTGATTAGTTTCAATGATATATTTCTACAAAACGATTTAAACATGCAGAAATATCTTTAGCAAGGTTAAACTACATCCTTTTAAGACATTTTTCTGCTGTTTTAATTTCTACACTTGCAATGCATTAAAAAAAAGAATCAATCTACATTGTAAGTAAAATTACCATGATCTCTCAGCTTTTTGAGAGCTTGCACAGCAAAATGCAAGTACATTTTTTTACTTCCACAACGATCATAAACAGATTGCTCTGCTATCAGGGCCTATATTTAAAAGAAAAAAAAAGAGATTAGGTGTTAGTGGAGTTTAGGTGTTCAGACTGGAGTACTCTGTTTTACAAAAAACATTGCCATTTACGAACCTAGAGAAAGACAGATATTGCAAGTAGTGTCCTAAATATGAAGTGCAACAGGAGACAAAGTCAGATGGATGAGACATGTAGAAAGACAAATTCAGTCCTTATGAAGCAAAGATCTGCAGGGAAATTCAGTGCTTCAACTCAGAATTTAAATATAATTACTGCAGGAATTTGAACTCTTGGGATAACCATTCCTGTTACTACAGACAGCTTTTTTTTGATCCTACTTCAAAAGAGGAGTCATTACATTTTTAGGTTAAGAATTATTTTCTTCACTTTCTTTCTGTGAAGCTGTGAGAAGTAGAAGAGAAAGGAAGGTCCAGCACCTTGTAACTATGAAGAATCACACCTGAAATGAGGTGTACGATCATTAATCTTATGGGGGAAAAAAAATACTTCTTTTTATTTCACTTATTACACTATCTGCATAGTTAGCAAAAGAGTGGCTCATTTCAGGCGTAAATAGTGCCTTCTAACAATCACTACAGCAAGCACATATCACAAGTTACCATCTCTAAGCACAGGAATAGAGAAAGTGGGCAACTGATGAAGTTGAGAAGTAACACAGCAGGAAGTTAAAAGTGAAGGCAAAAGAAATACTACTTAGAGAGGATAAAAAGTCAGGTATACCAAGGCATGCTGCATAATATAGAGAATACATAGTGAATGGCAGAGTTGTAACATCTGATGTCTCACAACAGATATTCAGGATATTTTTGCTGATCAGACCATATCTGTCGGCTACAAGCTTGAGGTGTAAACAGCAAATACAAGATCAAAGGCTCAAAATGATTGGCTGTTCATGGAATCACAGAATGTCAGGGGTTGAAAGGGACCTCTAGAGATCATCTAGTCCAACTCTCCTGCCAGAGCAGGATCCCCTAGGGCAGCCACACAGGAAGGCGTCCAGGCAGGTTTTTGAATGTCTCCAGAGAAGGAGTTTCCACAACCTCTCTGGGCAGCCTGTGCCAGGGCTCTGTCACCCTCACAGGGAAGAAGTTTCTCCTCATGCTGAGGTGGAACTTTCTATATTCTAGCTTATACCCATTATACCTTATCCTACTACTGGGCACCACCAAAAAGAGACTGCCTTCTTCCTCTTGACACTCACTCCTCAGATATAAATATACATTAATAAGATCCTCTCTTGGCCTGCTGTTTTTAAGACTAAACAGCCCCAGTTCTCTCAGCCTTTCTTTGCAGGAGACGTTCAAGTCCCTTGATCATCCTTGTAGCTCTCCGCTGGACTCTCCCCAGTAGGTCCCTGTCTCTCTTGAACTGGGGAGCCCAAAACTGGACACAGGATTCCAGGTGTGGTCTCACCAGGGCAGAGTAGAGGGGGAGGAGAATCTCCCTGGACCTGCTGGACACACTTTTCTTAATGGTCCCCAAGATCCCATTGGCCCTCTTGGCCACAAGGGCACGTTGCTGTCCCATGGACAACTCGCTGTCCACTGGGGGACTCCAAGGTGTTTCTCCATGGGGCTGCTTTTCAGCAGGACATCCCCTAATCTGTGCTGGTGCCTGGTGTTATTCTTCCCCAGATGCAGGACCCTACACTTGTCCTTATTGAACTTCATGAGGTTCTTGAAATATGTTTTCCTCCTGTACTGAATAGATCTTACAGACATTCCAGGAAGTCTCCAATATTGACAAGAATTATATTTTGTATTTGCAACAGAAAAAAAAATTCCTCTTTAATACTAAAATAACATATCTTTTTGGAAGCTAATTAGCAGTGGTAACAACAAATGTTTTCACTTGGGGAAAAAAAAATGAAGCTGATGGATAACACGATCAAGTATAAAAGTGGTATATTTTAACTTCTAGTTACTGACAAGATTTACCTCAAGAATAAAACACTAATCAAATTAAAATAACCCACTGACACATTATTCAAGGAAAGACCTGACTTAATGCAGAAGAATTGCAAAGATCCACAAAGCATTGCAAACCTTGTCAAACGCCTCATTCATTGTACTACAAATTTTGATGCATTCTGCAAAAAAGAAACTCATATATCGCCGTCTTGTTTCAGGTGGTACTTTGGATGCTGATTGTGGAAGGGAAGGCTTTTTCTGAAAAAAAAAAAAAAAAGACAAAACACAAAACCCTAATGTCATCAATGAAGAACTAAAACAAATTTAGACATTCCTTTGCTCATGCTCAGGGCAGGGAGGGAAATAAATAAACATTGTTGAATAGCTATTCAACAATCTAAGTTATGCTCTTCATCTAACTTTTATTTCAGGTAGTACTTCATTCAGAATGTCAGCTGAGGACCCCATGAGCTAGACTAAAAAAAAGTTTCTTCTTAAGAACCCACAGCCTTTGTTAGACCATGCAATGTAGTGGTTTTGCCTATCACAATATGCTTATTTTAAAATTAAGCACTGAATTTAAAGTTATCACATGCCAAAATGTGAGACTAAGTTAGGTTAACCATGGTATCATCACATTCAAAAAGGTCCAAACAGGTAAAGACGCACTCTGTGTATCAGACAAGGAGAAAAGTCTATACCACATTTATTCAGTATGACAGATTCCTTAAGAGCAGTATTCAAATGTGTATGCTGCTACCAAGGAGAGGGTGTTTTTGCATAAAGAAAACAAAGGTAATGTGTGTCAGTTACAACCTAGTCTCACCATTATTTGGGCATGCAATATTCTACACAGGAAACAAAAAGGCACATACTGAAGACATGAAGTGTAATGTTATATGTACTTAATTTCCTAGAAAAATGTCAATAACCAAACCAACTGAAACCATAACGTTAGACATTTTTAATTAGAAAGCAAAATTCTGATCTTGCAGTTTATCTGACCCCAAGAATCTTCAGTGATATCTGCCTTTACAACAAAAAAGCAAATTTAGACTAATTTCTCTGACAAGAAAAATCTTACGATACTCTGACACTCAAAATTACAAAACAAAGTTGCCATTAACAAACCAAAATACACTTGCATTAACTTTGACAAGTTCCTTGAAAGTCCTTTAATTTATGAAGGTACCTCTCAAAGCAAAATAAAACCTTTCATTAGATATCATCTGCCACTATACACGGCAGAAAGTTTTAAGGGAAAACAACTAACATGCAAGCATGACTTGACTGAAAATCAACTAGTACTTAATTCTCCCATCGCAACAACTTTGATTAATAATTTATACATTTAATTGCTTACATTTGGGAGTGCTGGCTAGTACAACTAAGGAAAATGAAAATACAATTTGCATACCATCCTGATTAAAGCAGACAAGTAACAAAGTGCTTCTTTCAAATATCACATTACTGGGTCTATATTCTAACACCCCGTTTGAAGTAGACTGCAGTTTTTCCACTTCTGTTCCCATTCCCATACCCAGGTTCTGCAGCAGCAACTCTACAGTACCTTGTATGACACAGGAATTATCCTCATGAATGAGTTAAGAGAACGTCCAGAAGGTATTGCTGCTACAACATCTCCTGCCAGTAGTGTCAGCACTTGAGCACTGCTGATTTCAGTGGGCTGAACTTCAAGCAGATTTACAGAGGCTGAAACACATAGGAGATACAGATTGAATCTAAATTCTACTTGTAAAATCTGTTATTTAAATTTCATTAATCTGGAACACAGGTATTTCACAGCCGTATTGCTAAAAGCAGGGTACCAGTAAACTAATACACGGAGGCAAAGTTGGAATGTCAGGAAACACATTAAAGTTTCACTTCTGCCAACAGATTTTGTGGAAAATGTTCAGCAATATTTTTGAGACCATAGTCAGTTTGAAGGTATTACGATAAAGCAGCCACACAAATCAAGGTAAAAGTTATTCTGAAGTTGTAATGACTATGATTTTTAAACACCTACTTGCCTGCCTTTCCTGTCCCTTTCCTCTCCTTTGCAAAAAGGTATGATGGCAAGGAAAAAAAAAAAATCAGGAAACCCACCATTTTAACCTGACCTTCCAATATAATCAGTCGGTGCCTTGAAGTATTGCTTTGTCTTTTTAAAGTTGGAAATGTTACAGATCTCTGAAATAAAAATCTGTCATGAGATTCTGGAACCATCCAGTCATTCTGGTCAACTTTATTTGCATCAGTATGTATTATACAGCAAGACACACTTCTACAGCATGAGACACACCAATCTCTTTTACTGTTATCAGAAAGAATGCATACACTGGCAAAATGATTCAATTTGATATGAAGATGTTTTGTAGCATCTGTAATAAGAATACATGAATGAAACTAGGAAGAACCATTTTCTTAATGTAACTGTAAGTAGGTTTCTTTGTAAAATTACATTTAAAGTGACAGGAGGGGAAATACACTTTAACTAGTACGAAATGTTGAAAACTTCTATTCCGTTTTTTTTCATATGTGAAGGAGGATTTAAAAGGGAGAAGAACATACAATTTTCAAATCACACGATCTAAATTGTTTTACAAAGTCTGAATGTTTCAGACTAGAAACTGAAGAGCTGGTATCAGTACTAAAAGGAAAGTTAGCAGATTTCTTTTCTTAGTCTTTTAAATCCTCTATTAAAAGACTTTCAACAAAACAAACATTTTTCAGTTCACAACTGTACACACTGAAAGAACTTTGCACAGAGTACTTCTTTGCTTGTCCCCTTTCCTCAGCAGCTACCAAGACTTCAGGTATAACCTTGTAGCTTTACAGGCCATCTGTCTGCAAAGGTGAAGTGCTCACCACCACTCAACCCACAGGTAACATCCCAGACAACAAAATTAACACATTCCAGCAATGCCTAATGGAAGCAAAATGTTTAGTTTGTCAAACCTAGAGATCAAGCTGTCATACCCAGTGGTCCAATGCTTTGAAATGGAGTAGCAGACAAGCCAGACATAGTCATTTTTTCAGAGGCTGTATCCATAAAAGCTTGTCTCCTTCTAAGTGCAGCAGCAGACTCCATTGCCTCACAGTGTATCTGCTGATTTTCCACATCACAACCCCACTGAGGACATACAGTGAAAGGCTCCACTTCATTTCTCTTGTGTACCTGATAAATACATGAAATAAACCAAAGTTAATATTCAAACAGTTCCAAATCACAGCAAGATGCTGGAAAAGTTAACACATGATGCTTAAAACTGAATTTCATTGTCAGATTCAGATCTCAGTATACTGTACCCAGACAGAAAATGCCAAGCAGGTGGTGGAGGGGGCTTAAAGAATTACGCCTCCTATTAACATTGAAACCCAAAGCAGCTGTTTCTGTGCTTTTACAGCTTTAGGTGGCAAAGTGCTTCCTCTGGGTTTCCAAGTGCTGTATCTGTTATCTCATGGTACTAGCCTTCAACTCAAACTTACTTTTCAATACCCTTTAGCCTCAGCTGCCCTGCCCAGCACCTTATTTCACCTGCACGAGGAACCAACTTTAAGTAGGACAATATTTGTTACAACTTTTAACAGAAGAGTTGATGAGACATTTGTTTAACAATTTATTCAACAAGTGTGTACAGATATTAAGTAACGCTATGTAGACCTTTAATTATGTTACAAGATTTTACTCACATCAAGTTTTGCTGTGTGTGCAATTCTCTTTTTTCCAGGAGCATTTAGTTTGGTTTCTAATAAATCGAAAGCTACTTCTCCTCCATGGTCCTATTAAAAACAATAGACTATTCAGACCAACTGTTAGGAAGCTAAAGACTTGAGTAATACCGTTTACTCCAATGTTTCAGGATATTCAGTCAAAACACTCACCAGAAACAACTACAATTCCATCAGTATTAGAGAGTTGTTTTACATTCAGAACAGTTAAGCAACAGTGTTTTGAGGCTAAGGCAGTGGTACTCAAAGTTCCTACATCCATTTTTAAGAAGAACAGGAGACTGCTGAATACACAACTGCCTCTAAAAACTTTGCTTATTACACCAAAGTTAAAAATTTCAACCTGAAGGTAGAGAGCTATTCAGAGTAATCTTCTGCTTCAGGAACTACATAGATCACCCATTGCCAAACTAGACTAGAGAATCATACATGTTCCTTACGACTTTGCCTATCTTTGAAGGTTCAAATATTTAAAACACATTTTGGAAAGAGTATTTGAACTTGACTGTTTTATCAAATCCTGCCCTCATATGCTCAGAAAACAAACAAATAAAAAAAACCCCAGACACTGAAAGGGAAAGAAAATACCTGCTTATCCCTGTTCTTCCTTTGTGCTTTTCCTTCGAACTCTTCAAAAATTTTCCGACATTCCTCTAAAGGATCATCCGATTCAGAGACCTCTGCTTCCTCCCACCTGTATTCCTTTTCCTCAGCAGATGAACTCAGCAGAGTTACTTCATGTTTTTTCTTGTTTAAGTAAGCAGTTGGATACGGGCATGTTTCTTCTGGGTTATTATTAGACCTGTTTTTTTCTATGCTCTTGTTTTCTTCTCTATTTATTAATCCCTTATAAGTTTTTTGAACTGTAGTTTCATCTTTTGATGAGTGACCAGTACCCAAGACAGACAGTGTTACTCCTCTACTGGTCACACAATCTTCATTAGTATGCTGCTGAAAAGATGCTTCAACAAATACACTGTTTTCTGCATTCCCTTGCTTCAGAATTTCGTTCTGCATGCCTGCCTCAAAAGAAGCACCTGAAGATACATGTTTCTTCTCACTATAAGCAAGGGCATCTCTTAGCTTCAAAACCTTCACTATATCATTGTTTACACCATTTGCTTTCAGAGAAACATTACGTAGTTTTTCAGACTTTTTAAAAACTTTGCTCTTCTTCCGCAAACCATAAATTTCTTCTGAACTTTCTTCTGTAGACCCAGAAATATGTGCCATAGCACTATCACATAATATTTCTGCTACTTCTTTGTCCCAGCTGCTGTTTGTACAGTTACTACTTATTCTTCGCTTTTTATTAACAGCTTGTGGTTGCTCATCAATGACAAGTTCACATTCAGCAACAGAGTCTTCAAGTTCCACTGCAGAAGGAATTCTTAACTTCTTTGGGAATACATGCGTACTCCTAATTGAAGACATCTTAGAATTCTCACCCTGGTTTTCACATGGAAATACTTTGCTTGGCTTACACTGCTCATCTTCATTTGTCACATAAGAATGATAGACACCTGCAAAATAATTTTGTAGAAGATTATATTCAAGAATGGTTGCTGGACAACTACAATCAACAATGTATTTTTGTAATTAAAAAATGACAGCTATTATTTGTATACCAGGAAACTGAAACAACAAAACAATATGTGTTAAAAATCTATTACAATGTATTCCTTAAGAGAAAGTATCTTGAGATAGTTTTCAAGGATTAAAGTGTTTATAACCATTTAATTGGGAAGACTGTACTGCAGACAGTTGTTTCTGTTCCTTAATTTCATTCTTCACTGAGTCTATTGCTATTTTAATCCAAGAAAGACAGCTATGATTTGTCAAGGGTTAGGACTAGGTCATGGAAGGGAAGACAGAATAACGAAGAGAGGTTTACAGATTGAAAAACTAAAACAGCTTTAATGAAACAATAGTAGTACTAATAAGAAACTAATGAAACTAATGAAAACTAATGAAAGTGATGAAATACACCCAAATAAAACCAATATCAAACCTAACACCCCTGACAGCAATGACCACTGATGCTGAAGGCAGGCAGGCACGCACCAGGGAACATCCAGACTGTACTCAGGAGCAGATGGAAACCAGATCAAGGAATTGGATTCAGAAACTCAATTCACGAACTTGCAGGTCAGAGTCGAAGGCAGAAGAATGGACAGAGTTCTCACTCCAGCCATTGAAGATGAGACCTTAATCTCCATGATCCCTCAGCTTTATATTGAATATAACACACATGGGATGGAATACTCTTGTTGGCCACCCGTCCTGTCTGTTCCTCACTGGAGGTGCCACCTTTTATTTTCCTGCAATCCTGTTACTACCCAGCACTCCCAGCCTAGTACACAAGAGCCAGCAGTGGCCTTGGTCACCGTAGGAATAAGTATCAGCAAGAGCCTTTCTGTATCCCAGTCCCAGGCAGTAACTGTAAACACCAGGTGTTATCACTGCCAGTAGCAGACACCATCTGCAAAAACGTGCTGTTAGTCTTCTCTAAGAGACTGTACTTTATGTAGCTAAGTTGAAAAGTAAAATAAATATTATTTTTTTTTTACAATCACTGAATAGTAGTGATTCTGGTTTAGCCAAACTAATGCTTAGCTTATCAAAACTCAGCGTGACACTTTCTCAAAGCACTATCTCCATCCTCAGAAGGATATTCTGGCAAAGCACAAAACATAATAGCTATTTGCCTCCCAGAATTTTATTAATTGTACACAGACCCTGTCATCCAAGAGATCTAGTATCATCAACTGTGTATTTTAACAACAACACTATACACTGTCACTTAAAATCCATCAGCATTTGATTTCAACACTGCTTATATCAGGAATTATGAAGCATTTTAGAGAAATATTAGAGAGTCAAATATTGTTAGTGAAAGGGTTCCTTTTCAGGTTACTCAAAAATAAGTAATTTTGGCATTAACGTAATAACTATGCATTAAAACAGGCTGGTACCACAAAGTCTATGTAACCTTGGTGTGGGCTAACCCTGCTGGGCAGTTGAGCCCTTCTCTCACTTTCCCACTCAGATGGGACACAAGATCAGAGGGTAAACCCAAGAAAACTCATGGGTTTGGACAAAAATAGTTTAACATGTAAAGCAAAGCTTTACAAACAAAGCAAAGCAACAAGCAAACACAACAAGGAGCTAATACACTACTTCCCATGGGCAGATAGATGCTTAGCCACTTGCAGGAAAAGACGGCTTCATTTTGCCTATTATTTCAGATGTCTCTCCTTCTTTCTCTAGCTTTTACTGTTAAGTACAAATAATTTAGTTTGGAATATCCCTTTGGCCAGTTGGGGTCAGCTGTCCCAGCTGTATCCCTTCTCAACTTCCTGACCAGCCTCAGTCCTCTCACTGGCAGGACAGCACAAAAAACTGAGAAGCCCTTGAGGCTGTGTGAACGCTCTACAGCAATAACCAAGACATTGCTGTGTTACTACCACTGTTTGTCAGAAATCTAAAACCTTACACAGAGCTACAAAGAAAACTTACTCCATTCCAGCCAAAACCAGTACAGCTTTGTGCTTCAGAAATACTCTGAACAACCATGAGACGGTAAGTGTTTCTATCAGAAATGCAAATAACCTGAAAGAAGTAATATTTCACTAGCTTTTATACTGCTGAGGTACCATTTAGACTACATGGCTCTATAGGATTATTGTTTGACTAACCAGAGCCTGAGCAAACCTTCAGGTTTCAAGCTTCAAGCTTGCTAGAAATTGCACAAAGGCATTTAATGGTAGATGTTCATCACTTGAAAGAAAACACCTATGGACTCAGTTTTTGACAAGTCACACCACGCCTCACAGCTACCTACCACCAAAATCATCAAGTCAAGGTCAGGAAGGGAATGGCTCCAAACTGCTTCTTTTTTTTCTGTTGTTTTGGGTTTTGTGTGCCCTGACTGCCACAGAACTTAAGGACCATCAAGTTATCTGGATACTTTTTCCAGACCATCAAGTTATCTGGATACTTTTTCCAGGCTGCAGTTCTTCGTGCCAAAGTGCAGAAGTGTTTTAGAAAGAAATAAAGCATTACCATTTACAGGTAAGTGTGAAAAGACAGGCGGAGATGAAAGCTCCTGATGCACAAAAAGCCACTACACGCAGAGCAGGAAGATGCAGTGAGACTGAAGTTTTGGCACTCCTGAGCTGGGAAGACAGAGTATTGGGAGTCTCTGGTTAGAAAACATGGACATGACAGAGTAAGAGACACTTGGACGGTTCCCTGGATTACACACTTACCAAGAAACTCTTTAAGCTATCAACTCTTATTACAAAATAAATTTCAGTTTAATCTGCTTAAAAATAGTGGCCCACAGCCAATGATGTGGAAAAGAGCTACCCAAGTTCAAGGTAATCAGAAAGCAGCTACTTGTTTATAATTATAAGCTTTGTCAAGCCCAGCTTGGAAGCAGGTGGCTTTTTTCATTAACATGGGCTGTTTGTATTACTAAATACTGTGGTTCCCATTTTAAAGTAATTTTTATATTCTGCGCCCTGCCTCCTTCACCCGTTTTACTGCCAGAGGTCTGAACACACTACCATTTCTGGTAACGAGAGCTAGCTCAGAGTTGCCCGAAAACACTCAGTTGTAAAAGAAACATGACGAATATTGCAAAAGCTGCCGTGCCCGCACCCGCAGCCGCCCGGGCGGACACCCTCCCTCGGCCGGCAGCTCCCCAGCACCCCCCTCCCCCGCCCTGGAGAGTCCCGGCGGGCCGCCCTCCTCACCGTGGGAGCCCTCGGCGGCGGCCGCGGGCGGCGCGGCTGCGGGCGGCCCCCCGCAGCACGAGGCCCCGTGCCGGTACGGGCGGTACGGGCAGCCCGGCCGCCGGCAGCCGCCGCCCGCGGCGCTGTCGAAGGGGCAGAGCGAGGCCTCGAGGCCGGCGGCGGGGTCCGACATCGGTCCCTCCCGCGGCGCGCGCACCGGCGGCCGCTCCTGTGCGAACGGCCACGGCTGGGCGCGCGAGGTGCGAGGGCGGGAAGGCGAGAAACCGCCACCGCCCTTGAGCGCCGCGCGCGGCCAAGGCCCCTCCAATGGGAGCGGGGGTGGGGCTGGGGCGCCGTCCCGGCCGGAGGCCGTGAGGGGCCGGGGCGGGGCGGGCCGAAGGAGAAGGGCGAGGAGGGAGGGGGCGCTGCTCTGCAGTGCGGTGCGGACTGGGCAGGCGGCGGTTCCGGGAGGGGCAAGGCGCCCTGCGCAGCCCTCTCGGCCCGTGAGGAGACGCCCTCCCGGCGGAGACGTGTCGGCACCGCCGAGGGGTGAGCGTCCCGCCTGCCGAGGGCACCTGCCGAGGGAGAGCTGGGGCGGCGGTGGTCAGGCTTCGTGTCCTTAAACGTCTTTTCCAACTGAAACGATTCCACGAAGTGGAAGGAGCTGCCGGGGAGCCGAGCGGATCAGGACCGCTCACCCGGCCGCTGAGAGGCGTCTGGGCCCGCCGGGCCGGTCACGGAAGAGTGCGGAGAACAAGGTCAGTCTGGGCTCACAGCACGGCCCGTGTGTCCCGGAGCTCTGCCCGCAGCACAGGCCAGCAACCGGGTGTCCAGGGAGCTGTGAGCAAATGCCGGGAGCCTGGAAGCCTGCCCTACAAGTACCCCGCAGGCAGGGTCCCTGCGTGCTTGTGGCGGGGTGAGCTTGTCTGCTCGCTGCCCACTGCAAGCACGGCGTCTGTTACACGCTTTGAACCTGTGGGTTTCATTAGATGCTCCTCGCTTTTGTGACTGGAATGGGGAGTCAATTGCTACCTGTTTTACCTGTGGCACTTAGTCTGTATAACATGCTGTCCCCTGCCACCAACACACAGTCTTTTTCCAGCTGATTTTCTTGGATGGTGTGGAATAATTCCATACTTCTGATGATCCTCGTTGCCCTGCCTTGAAAATTCTCTGGTTTTGTCTCTTGCTTTTAAGAGTAAGGGACCAAAATTGCACTCGTTATTCGTGACATGAATTGACTGGGAAAATTCACCATCATGTTTAAGATGCTGTTCAGTATGCTTTCCTGTTAATTCTGGCAGCTTGAGTCATCGACGCTGTCAGCTCTACAGGTGAGTCGAGCTTGAGTACCACCCCTAGGGCAAAACTTCAGTTTCAGATTGCCAACGACAATTTCAAAACACGGAAAACATGAAAATAATAGCAAAAAAAAAAAAAAAAAAAAGAATGAAGAAACTAACTGGGCTGGTAATGCAACCTTTCCCTGCTGGCCAGTAACATGTCTGGAAAAGGAAATTTGCTCTGTCAGGTGCCAAAGAAGATAATAACTGAATATCAATATAAAAGAATGAAGAAAGAGAAATCTTGCATTACTGTCTCATATTTCTGCATTACAATTTAAAAGTTTAAGGCAACACATATATCTATCTACACACATGTATCTATACACATGAATCTATGTCTATATATGCATCTGTGTGTGCATATGTAGACGTATAAGTGTATGTGTAGATATGTAAGTGCATATATAGATGTATAAAATAGGGTCTGTAAGAGTAGAACAAGGAGTAATGGTTTTAAACTAAAAGAGGGTGTAGATTCAGAGTAGGTGTAAGGAAGAAACTTTTTAATAGGCTGGTAAAACTCTGGCACAGGTTGCCCAGGGAGGGGGTAGAAGGCTCCATCCCTGGAGGCGTTCAAGGTCAGGCTTGATGGAGCTCTGAACCACCGGATCTAGTTAAACATATCCCTGCTCGCTGCAGGGGGGCTGGACTAGATGACCTTTGGAGGTCCTTTCCACCTCGACACTTTCTATAATTCTATGATAAACTGTTTTCAAAACTTGCATCTTTATAGCTACTTCTGTGCACAGGATCCTGAAATTTAATGGAAGAATTCCTGGCTTTTGAGCTGGATTCAGAAGACCATGGCCAAACAATTTTTCTAAATCAGTTGCATGACTTTGAAGACAATACATTTTGATTGTACTCTGGATCCCTGTTTTTTTGTGGCCCAATGCTTAAAATTTCTCTGTAGACCAGTCTCTGCTGCTGACCCTGTGCTTCTCACTGCACTTTCCTTCTCTGAGATGGAGCAGTGTCATCTGAAGAATTGTTGCTCCTGTCTGGGAAAGACAAAAACCTGTATGATATTCTGGGGTTTGGTGGGCATTGTGCAAAAAAACATAGGAATCAGAAAAAGTGTGTTCTCTCTACCAAGAGATCTGGTTTTTTCTTTCAAAAATACCTATTTGCATAATATGGTATGCAAACCAACAGCAGAAGGGGATGGTACACAAACATTCCATGTATGTACACAAACATTCCAAAATGCACATATGCTCATATAAATTTCCCCAAAAATGGTATTTTTTTAAAAAATAAAAGTTAATTATTGCTGAAAAATAATCCTACATTAAACAGTAATTACTGTTCAGAAATACATCACTGCATTGTGATTCAGCCATGAATGCTGGATTCCCTGCACACATTTCAAGAACTTGTTATGTTTCTGCTGTTCCTGTTCTAGCTTGAGGAATAACGTGGAGCTCTCTGCTGGCCCTAGTTGTGTCTGTGGGTGCTTGATTCTGAAGCAGTTAGGGTTTGCCTGCAGATATTTCTGATCCAATTTGAATTACTGTCACTTTCTCTTCAGAATGTAAAGTTTATTATGGACTGTTGTGAAATCTGAAGTCGCAAACTCAATGATTGGCAAGTATTGTTTATATAAACATAGTTGCACATACACCAGCATCTGGTTAGAGAGCTTGTCAGTCGCTGTCAGTGAGATTCCATTTATCTGCGGTCTCCATTTCAGTTTTCCGCAGGACTGCTTTGACTTGAGACATGAGTAATTGGTGGCATATCAGCTACAGAATTTATCGTAGGTAACGTGTCTGATTTTGTGCTTTTCTTTGCAGTCCGTAAGTCTGATGCCATTTTCTTAACCCACTGGCTACTTTCTGCAGCTCTGGAAGCTGAGGAATCAGGACCTTCCCTCAGAGGGTCTAAGTAAGATGCAGAATTCTGTCTCTGGTGTTCATATGAGTGACCAGAAAAATTTCTAAAACACAAACCAGAAATTATTATGTCATTCTACCCAGAGGAATCCAACAGAAACTTAACAGGTACTGCTGAAAATGGGTAATGAATTATTGAACTTTTTTTTTTTTCCAAGATTTCAACTGACAAATTGGAGCATCTCAACTTATGAGGAAATGTTTAGTGTATATGCTCTTGGTAATAATACAGTTTTCTTTTTTTTTTTTTAATGTAATTTCTGCCTTCACTTTTCATTTGCATGGGCGAAAGTAAGCAAATTAACCAGATATGTGTACAGCCTTTCTGAGCTCTTACCATATTTTTGCATAGTCTTTAATCCTATGTTTGGAGCAGACCTTACTTTACTATCCAAATAATTAAATAAAGCACAGAGCGTGACTGGAAAACTTACTTTTCTGCCATTCTGTCCTTGATGAAAGCCGTACAATAGCATACCATAAATATTACGGAGCAGGCAAGACTTATACATGACAAAATAAAAATTGCGTTTACTTTAAAATCTTCTAGGCTGATTTCTGCACCTCTGTTCCTTGGAAGCAAATCAGTGTTGTCTGACCCTGCAATGGTAAAGCACACCACACCACTAGCATGCACACAGGTAACGTGCTGGACAAACTGACATGCGTAGAAATGGATCATATCAGTGTTATTTGGTAACAGCAACAATAATAAGAACAATGGACTTCTTAATAAAAGGACTAGTTCTGTGAACCCAAACCCATTTAGTTTCCAATTAATTGGCCCATAGCACATCTTTCGGTCTTTCTAGATGTGATTTATATCCATCTTAAAGGGCAATTTTGACATAAGTTTAGCAGGTCCCAGTGACTCTGGACGTGCTACTAACCCAAGTTTATTAGAAATCAGTTTTTTTATCTCTAAGGAGATGGGTGGTCTTAAGCATCCATGAAACCATGAAATCTCCATACTCTTAATTTCCTATGTGCAAAACCCATCAAGATTGCTATACTACGTTCTTATTTGGCATTTCTTGGAAAAATACATTGCCTGATGTCACTGGGATAAGGAACTTAATTTTGTGTTCTTCTTTGATGATACAAATATCTTTGATGTAAATTTTTTTTTTTAAAAAAAAATCTCTCCTGCATTTCCATCTGTTATTTAAATACATAGATAATTATTTTTGTATCAAGAGAAACAGGAGGGATTATAAATCATTTGCAAGAAGTTGCCCATTCTAGAAGGATTTAAGACAATTCATGTGTGACTACTACAACGTACCACTGTGACATTTGTTACTCGTTCTGCCTGTGAAAAGCAATGAAGCTCAGAGCTGCCTCCAGCGAGCTAGTCACTCCTAACTTTTAATTTTTAAATATTTCTTTACTGCTTTTACACCTATTATGTATCATAGTTTTGCTTTAGTTGATGTAGATCTAAAACCCCTTCAGTTTCTTTCAGGTGTTGTTAAATTTCTGAGGTGCAATTTATTCTAATAACCAGTACTAATCAGATCTTTTGGTTTTAGCACTCTATAGTTTTCCAATGGTGACTAGTGCTCAGACAAAAAGGGTTCCAAACCAGTCATAAAGCTACTTTTATCTATCAAGGTGAAACTCCCTGTTTGTTCTTTTCTGTTACTTTCAGAGATATCCTCATAAACATTCCTAAATATGTCTCTTAGATCTGGAAAATATAAGATACAGTAATACTCCAACATGAAACAAGGAAAACCTTACTTTTAAGCAATAACTTTTTATTTCACCTTTTATGATCCTATATACAAACTCACAACAAACTAATCAACCTTTTAAGATAAGTTATTTCCTCACAGTTTGGTATATAGAAATGTTTTTGTTTATTAGCCTTTTGTTAGAAAATGAAATGAGGTTGATGTATTTTTTCCAGCTATTCAGAAACGGAAGCAAGCTACTTTAATTTGCCACAGGTGCAGAAAGCATATACTGCTGTTTAATTGAGGAATCAATATGGATGAAAACCGTACAACCTCAGAGGCCAAATTTTGCACACAAATTTTTTATGCAATTGCATGTCTCCCATTGAGTTCATTAGAAACTTAACCTCATCCACACATTTGTGAATATGTTTAACATTTTCTCTCAGCTGAGAAGGAGTAATAAAATGTAATTGGAGGTAGGAAAACTAGAGATAACAAACTAAAACATTCTTCAAAGTTTTGGGATGAAGGCATGTTTTCAGATTCAAAGTAAGTCTTTATTTGCATTATTTTTTTCTATAGATTCCTCCTCTGGCTCATGCTAAGTTTCATTTTCCCAGGACTTCAGTTTGTTTACCTGCTAATAAGTGCGAGTCTCAAACACAAAGCTTGCCTAATGATTTTTAGTTTTTCTGTGATTCTCAAGATGAAGATGTGACAAAGTCTCTTAGTTTCCAATTTTTTGTTCATTTTGTTTTTGCACACCAAATTTAAAATTGATGTTGTTCTTATACTGTCTAGTTAGAAGAACTGAACTTATATTTAATCTTTTTGTTGAATCTTCTACCGTACCATCCAAAGCTGGTTCTTCACTGTGCCTCTGTGTGGGAGTGCTGAGGTAATGGGGTCCAAATACGGATTCTGGAAGGAAAGAATGAACAACTGCAAAGATTATTCCTAAGGTAAAACAGAGAAAGAAAAATCGGAAAGTTCAATGTCTGAGATGAAAGGGAAGGGGAGGAAGCACGCCTAGGAGATCTGCTTCGTTATCAAAAGTCTAAAAGCCAGAAGAATCAGAAATTAACGTAATTTACCAGCAAACATGTTTGAAAGAGTGGTAAGAACTGCTTTCTTTAGAGAAAAAAAAAACAAACGAAAACCCCAAAACCCTCTATATGTTTTACTCTCTCGTACTTTGCAATTCTGTGGTGATTAAAAGCTTGAAATTGCTATGTTATGTACACACAAATAGCAAAGGAATACTGGGTCTTTAGCTGAGTGAAACTGGGAAAATCATGCCAGATCAGCACATCAAAACAGATTTTGTTAGTGTGATAATATAATACTGGAAACCCCAGTGAAAACATCAAATAGCTGTTACCTGGTGCCTCTGCTTCCTGAGAATTCTCCTTTTCCTCTCCTTTGTCGAAGATGAACTCCGCTGTAAGCAGTAATAATGAAGAAGCTGAAGCTGTGCAGAGTGAGTCTCTTAGGAGTAGAAACTAATTGCTTACAAAAATCAGTCCATGTATAAATTTTAAGGAGGAGCTATTTTTTTGCAGAAGCATTTTCCAGAATCACATTTGAATTTTGATGGCCTTGTATGGAAGGCAGTGCATCATCTGCCTGTGGTGGTGTGGATGGGTAAGCAGTTTTTGCAGAAGATCACCTTTCATGCTTCCTAGCAGAGTTGATGAGTGTAACAGCTAGCACCACTATGTCACTTCCTACATGCAATAAGTTACTAAAAAAAAAACCAAAACACTACTATTTTAGTGCATTTTCATAATTCTCAATTGTTAAGTCTAAATTGCAACAAATGTCTTTAAAAAACTGATTCAGAGACACTGTCAATCTGCATGTGGTACCATGTGTGTTGACAGACACTGTGGCTTTACTTATTTTCTGCCATTAATTCAGATATGGTCTCTCTTTAAATATGAACTGTAAACCACATTCCTGGTCACAGGTACACCAGTGAGTAGCAGATAGGGTAAGAGGATTCTCGAAACACGGTGAAGTGAAGCAGGTACCTATGGGATCTGATTACTCACGAGTCAAATTATATCAATCAGATTATTTTGTTAAAACGTGGGAAGGGCAGCAAGACATTAATTCTTCTTTCTCACCTATCATTGTGTAATTTTGTTAGGTAGTTTGAGACTATTTTCATATTTCTTGGGCTAACCTCTCATACAATTTGCCTTGTTCTTAGAACAGCTATGCAATAAATGCAACACAAGATACAGTTTGAGATGCATAGGTGCCTGATATGTGCACCAGGCTCTTCTCTCTGCACCTCACTAGTACTTAGGCAGCTGTATGAAGTCTCATATTGCTTAAATGGTGTCTTCTGCTGCTTATATTTCCCCTGCAAATTCTGAATACTCTACTTTAACAGCTCCTCTCCATCATCAAGCTGGGACACAGAAGTCCTCGCAGAAATTTCCTAATGAATGTATATTAAATTAAACGATCTTTGCTATATGTCATGTATTTTCCAAAGAGCAAAGTGGAGTGTTCACAAAAAAAAGAGTCACATCCAAGTGAAAGGGATGGTTTTCAAACTACCTGGTTGCGCTTTACCTGATTCGTGGTTCATTAAACACAGTCATTTTTACAGAGAAACCAACCATTCTATTGAACATCTAGATTGCGCTATTTTGCAACTGCTTAAAGTGTGATTGAAATGAGTGTTCTGAAGGTCACATGCAACATATTTCTTCCTCTATTTTTTTTTTATTCATAACCTTTTTGTTTCCAGTCTACAATCTGCTTATAATCGAATAGTAGAAATTTTGAATGTGGTTAGTTCAAGGACTGAATAATACAGCATAGTTCCTCTTTTTCCACCTTTCCCTTCCTGATGCACTAGAGGAAGAAACAGCAAACTAAAATAATTTCCTTACAGAGGTATTTTATAATTCTATTTTTTAACATTATAATGCTCTTGTGTTAAAGATGTATGTATTCCAAACATTGCCAGAAAAAGAGCCAAGTCGACTTCATCCTTGAGATGTTCTATAGCCCGCTTTTTCCTCTGTCCTGCCACAGACAGGCTTTTTATTTCTGTCCCATCTATGAGTACCAGCCATGCCACTGCATGATCAAAGAACGGGGCTCTGTTTAAAGGATGAGTCTAACAGGATCCCAGATGCATTTATCCAATCCTCTTATTACAAACTCCCTGTTGCATTTGTGTGAATGTATGCACCACTCCGTCTGTGTGGAGAGAGTGGCTCTGTGAAACAGTATTATGAGCAGGGATTGCAAACATGAAAATGACATTATATAGAAGGGATAATTCCACTTCACATAAAATTTTCAATACGTAATCTGGAAGTGCAGAATATCCATACTTTGCAACTTAATTTTACCAGTTTCTATAATCAGCTTACCAGGACTTGGTTCAACAGTAGTATGTATTTCATCGTCATCGTCTTCTTCCTTCTCCTCTTCCAAATAATCTCCAGGTAGCACTACTTTATAGTAATCCAGAGAATACTTAATCAATACTTCTTAGGCAAATACATATATGTTGTTTTGTTTTGTTTTTTTAAAATGTACTTGATAATAATTTGACAGGCTACAAAATGTTTACTGCAACAAGTGAGTACAACTAGTTTAATAAATTACAAAGCAATACCATTTACTTTTTGAAAATGCTGTTATAATTTAATTAAGATCTCAATAGTCATACAACACTGTATTTCTAAGTATAGCCTGTTCACAACAGCTACAGACAAACGCTGATATTCAGGAACTATCTCCTGCGTAAGGTGCTTGCTTTGCTCTAATCCGCAGCTTTCACAGTACAGCACGCCAGTCAGAACGTTTCTCAGCCAGGACAAAAAGTCACATATGCTAAGAGAACAATATTCAAGGCTTGGTTCTGGAGTGTGAGATAACAGCTGCAATGGTCAGGAAATCAACAGCACTCTTTTTACCATGTGAAACTATTTTTTTTTTTTCTCGGTTTCCTTTTGTGAAACAAGAATCTGAGCTGAACCCAGAAAGAAAACAGTTGAGAGTAATTTCAACATCAGGGTTTTGGAACTCCTAGTGACTGAACTCCGTGGTGTGTCTGCAGGATTGACTGTCCCCGAGCTGTTAGAAAGCTCTGGAGCAAACCCTGTTCAACTCTCAGTTTAACTCCTTGCTTGGTTTACAGAACTGTGAGCAGAGATGCTATTCTCTGTGGTGTTACGAGCTCTAATGATTACACTCTGACTGGGCTAAATCAACACACTTTTGCCTCCTACATGCTTTTTTTTTTTTTGCACCTGCACACAGCAGAGCAAGTCATGCTGTAGAGTATGTTTTCAAAACAACAGTGGGAAGGAATGGCATTACTAAGCTCTCTGAGGGAAAACATCATTTAACTAAAAATAATGAGAGGAAGAAATACTTTCTCCCCTTTTTATATATATATCTATCAAGCAGAATGTAAGCTCTGTAATAATTTTTACCAGAATAAAGTTTTGATTAGAACATACCATCAGGTGAAATAAATACTCTAGTCCCTGCAGAAGTTAGAAGGGATAAAAAGACAAACAAAATTACTTTCATAGTGGAAACAGTGCTGCTTCTCCAGGGATTATCGTACGGCTGGCCTCCGCAGTCACCAGAAGTGGGATACGCCCTGAACGGCGGGCTTCTGTGACCTCATCATCCTGCTGAGCGAAGTCCTAAGGCTGTCAGAAGAGACGGCAAGGACCCCGCAGATCGCAGTGAAATAGAGAACACTTAAGACTGCGATTATTCTTTAGTCTTACAAATGGGTCTGCAGAGGACCCTGGAAGTGTAGAAGGGCTGAGGAGCTCCCCCTGCAACTCATCGCCGTCAGGACCCGTGCTGTGGGTTGCTCAGGGGAGGAGGTGCATTTCACACTGTAATTTGTGACAGATTTGTGACAAAACCAACCAACCAACCAACCAAGAAACCCACAACCCTTCTCCTGCGGAAGATTTTTTTTTGCAACACACATTGTGCAACTCGACGAACAAGTGTAAAAGTCAAAACAACTTTTGGTTCTCACCTGTTATTTTTGTTTGCCTCTAAGCTACAACTGCTTCAAATGCACGTTTTCCAGTTACAAGATTTTTGTCTAAAAGCTTCATTGGTTCAAAATACAACGTTGTTTAGATAATGCAGAATATAGGCTTCTAGTAATATTTGGCATGCTTAATTTCAAATGCAAAACCTAGGAAAGGTACCCTATTTCTAACTAGTAACAGCTTGTCGAACTATCTTTGTGCTGCCACTGTGCCAGAGTCTTTTAAAGCAATTTTAAGGCATGAGACTTATTCTAGTTATGTGAACTGGAAAAAGGGGGGGGGGGGGGGGGGGGGGGGGAAGACTCGAAGCACAAACCGCTAAAGTCTGACAAAAGTAAGTGACATAGCTCCCTCTGGTGACTACAAAAAGGAAAGTCTGCGTTTTAAAAAATAGAAAAACTTGTGCTTATGTTGCACGACAAAATTATGCAGTGCCCCGCCCCAGGCAGGAGCTGGACCCGCCTCTGGCCAGGGCCAGGCCAATCAGCGCCTCTGCCATCAAGGTATGTAAGAGGCGACCCCAGTGTTCTTTCTCTTTTGGTTTTATCTTTAGTTGAGCTGTCCTGCTTTTAAGTTGGGGAGTTCTTCTGTTGGAGAAGGGGGAGTTGAAAGGAGAACAAAGGAATGTAGTCCTGAGAAGAAAGAGGGGGAGAAGGGTCCTGGAGCAGGAGGACAAGGCTGCTGGAGCAAAACCTCTCCCTGGAGCCCCGTGGTGGCTGAGATGGCAGGAAGGTGATTGCCTGCGGCAGGAAGGAGAGACTACGAGGAGCCCTCTTTCTCAAGGAGGAGCTGCCATGGACCATGAGCAATGGCCAGATGGGCTGCAGCCCCCACCCTTTGTCCCCCCATGCACCGATGGGGGGGAGGAGATAGCTGGGAAGGGGTGGGGGGGGTGGGGGGGATGGAAAGAGTGTATCGGGCTGTATTTATTTGCGTGTTCCTCTCGCTATTCTTCTTCTGTAAATGGTGCAGATAAGTTAAATCTATGTTTTCTCCTCAAGTCTGTCTGCTTTTTTACCCCACAATCTTAAATGGTAGATTATTGCCCTCCCTGTCTTTCATTTCAATCCTTGAGCCTTTTTAGTTGAATTTTCTCCCTCCATATCCTTGTGGAAATGGCAGTGGGGGAAGGAGTGAGCTGGACACTGTGTTTTTTTGTCCCAGTCTGCTTGAACCACAACAATACGGTTATGCACATTTTAAGAATCAGGCCAAAGAACAAAGCAAACAGTCCAATGAGCTTAAGTTCATATGCTGGAGATAGTTTCTGTCATCCTATTAGATCTCCATTTCCTTCTGTGGCAGCCAAGTTCTAATCAAGGCTATTTAGTTCTGCTTTTAGGAGACGAAACTTTGCCCTGAACTGTTCCTTCTTTCTTGGAGTGTCCCATCAGGAATCAGCTGAAGAATATGCTGAAACCCATGAGTTACCCAAACTCAAATAACTAACAGGCAAGAACCAGCAAGCCATCCTAAGGAAGGCTTCTAAAGGCAGGCTTCTTGAAAACCACGTTCATTTTTATTTGTGTGTTAGATCATACAGCTATAGAAAGTGATGGGTTGGAAAGGACTTCCAAAGGTCAACTAGTCCAACCCTGCTGCAGTGATTAAGGACATCTTTAACTAGCTCACATTGCTCAGAGCCCCCTCCAGCCTGACCTTGAATGTTTCCAGAGATGGAGCTTCCACCACCTCTCTGGGAAACCTGTTCCGGTGTTTCACCACCTTCATAGTGAAGAACTTCATCCTTATATCCAGTCTATATCTACCCTCTTTTTGTTTAAAACCATTGCCCCTTGTCCTGTCACAAGAGGTCCTGATAAAAGAGATTTCCCCCGTCTTTACTACAGACTGGCTGCAATAAGGTCTTCCCAGAGCCTTCTCTTCTCCAGGCTGAACAGCCCCAACTCTTTCAGCCCGTCCTCATAGGAGAAGTGCTCCAGCCCTCCGATCATTTTTGTGACCCTCCTCTGGACCTGCTCCAACAGGTCCGTGTCCTTCCTGTGTTGAGGGCTCCAGAGTTGGACGCAGCACTGCAGGTGGGGTCTCACCAGAGCAGAGCACAGGGGCAGAATCATCTCTCTCGACCTGCTGGCCACGCTTCTTCTCATGCAGCCCAGGATGCGATTGGCCTTCCGGGCTGTGAGCACACATTGTTGGCTCATGTCCAGCTTTTTGTCCATCAACACCCCCAGGTCTTTTTCCACAGGGCTGCTCTCTAACTCATCGTGCCTCAGCCTGTACTGAAAATGAGGATTGCCCTGACCCAGGTGCAGGACCTTGCACTTGGCCTTGTTGAATCTCATGAGGCTCACATGGGCCCATTTCTCCAGCTTATCCAGGTCCCTCTGGAGGACATCCCGTTCCTCTGGCATGTTGGCTGCACCACTCAGCTTGATGCCATTTGCAAACTTGCTGAGGGTGCACTCAATCCCACTGTCTGTATCATTGATGCCGATATTAAACAGCGCTGGTCCCAGCAAGGACCCCTGAGGGACACCACATGTCACCTGTCTCCATCTGGACATCGAACCATTGACCACTATTCTCTGAATGCGAACATCCAAACAGTTCCTTGTACACCCACCATCAAATCCATATTTCTCCCACTTAGAGAGAAGGATGTTATGGGGGACCATGTCAAAGGACTTGATCTCAAACAACTTCACAACACTTCCGCAAGGTTATCTTTCTTTCATTCATATTTGGATTTCACTGTTTTATCCACTAGTATTGATCTGAAAATAATCCGTCCTTTTTGTTTTAGTGACTACTACGATTAGTGTTGGTCTCTCTTCCCATGCAGCTGAATAACAAACAGAACTAAAAGAGCCTAAGACACATAGTAAACAGCATGGAGGAGGAAAAGAAACCAACCACTTCTTTAAAAAGATGTATCCTCCTTAAAAATTACCAAAATAATGTATTCCGTGTGGAAGAGCAGGGAGTGCACATATGCACAAACTGGTACTTCCACACCCATACCCCCACCCAACATATGTATCTATATGCATATATACATGCACATACACACACACATGTATTAAACCAGACAAGTAATTAATTTTTTCCCTAGGAGAATATTATAACTCTTTATTATATTATATTACATTTGTCTTTAAAACAAGAAAATTTATTAAGACAAAAAAGAAACTACTTCAACAGTTCCAACTTATTTGGCTAAACTTTGAAAAACATTGCCTCTCTATTTAACATCAAAGACATGAAAAATCAAGTTTAATCTTTCATTTAGATTTAAATGTGTATCAGCACTAGGTTCTTATTACTGATTTGGCTTGCTTTGCCCTTGGAATAGTCTCCATAATTAGTAAAAATATCTTTAATTTCTTCCAGTATATAGGAAAAAAAAGTCTAAATACTGACCACTTGTCTATACTGGGTCTCCCAGTGTTATCCCCGTTCTAAAGCACTTAAAACATATTATATAATAGCAAGCATGTTTTTGTTCTGTACATAGTGCATCCTGTTTTGCAGTGCTTGCAGGTACCTCCTGCTCTCCTCTTCCAAAGAGCTTATGCAAAACCAACTCCTGGTTGTCTCTTCTAAGAAGGCATAGGTAAGAGGTATCATCTCTGGAGGCACAAAGAGAGTTGAGAAAACTACTTTTTGTAACAGCATTGCCTTTGGGGAAGCAAAAAGAAGATTAAGAAGGCAGAAGGCCATCTCCGAGTCCTCACTTTTGGGAAATGTGACAAACCTGAAAAACGCAGAGAAAAGGTAAAAAGCAGAAAGAATGAATGGCTTTTTTTTTGTGAGTGAGGTCCAGAATGTGTAATTTATTCAACCTGAAATATAAAGGTGCTAAACGACTCTTTTAGTCTATTGTTAACGTGGTAACAGGTGGCCTCCCAACTACAAAGGGTACCATTATCGTAGAATCATAGAATGAGTAGGGTTGTAAAAGACCTTTAAGGGTCATGTAGTCCAACCCCCCTGCAGTGATCAGAGACATCTTTATCTAGGTGAGGTTGCTGAGAGCCCCATCAAGCCTGACCTTGAATGCCCTATGTGTCTCCTTTCCACAGAGCCCGAGGAATTTTCTTGCACATGATTACTGGGACAGTATTTTCCCCTTAGGTTTCCACATGTCTTCAGCAGTTGTCTGTAGGTGTCCCCACAGACTCACACTTTAGCTGTTTTCCTCCTCTTTCCCCGTCTTATTGTTGGTGAATCCATCGGTCAGGAGAATCAAACCCCTTGTCTGGTATAAGTTTTGCTGCTTAAATCTTGAGTTCGTCAAGAAAACTCAAGTTTTCATAAGTAAATTTCTCTCAAGTCTGATGGAAATCATGATTCACTGCTGTGTATCAGTAAAAAAAATCCCTTTTGGTAGACCCTGGGACATCATCCTTCATAAAACCTAAGGAACATCACATTAAGTTTTGTTCCATATTACATCTGCCACTACAGTTACACTAGTCTATGTTCACACAAAGTAGTTCATTACAAAATCCCTTATTATAGAGGCATTCCATAAAAGCTATTACATCTTTAATCACTGAAGGCAATTTTGGTATCACAGGATAGCTGAAGTGATCCTTCTTATAGTGCCTTGAAGCTTAACACTATCTCTTAAAATAAGTACCAAACCAAAAAGATACTGTTTTATGCAAGAAAAACAAGACCTAATGAAAGACTGGAAAGCTGATTTAAAAAACCACAACCAAACAACAAAAAGAACAACAAAGCCCAACAACCCCTTCACCCTCCAAATCCCAGGATCATATGACCACGTGAAACGCTAGAATGATTAGGAACATACAGAATTGGTAAAATCAGGTAGGAAGTTTTTCACAGTAGGTGAAATAGGTGCTGCTGCATACAATCACGTCTAAACTCAGTTCTCCAACACATATCCTGAGGAATCCCATAAATCAGGACCTGCAATTAACAACCAAAACATGATTCTGTCCAGATGTGACCCCAGCAAATTACTGATGAAGCTGGAATCCTTGAGCATGAGCCCCAAGAGGATGATGCCCCAGTCTCTTCTATAAGAAAGGGCAAAATGATAATTTTATGCAGTGAAACCATGTTCCAGACATCATTCGCAAAATGGCCCATGGCATGAGATGGTCAGGCCATGGCTGAGTAACTCTGCAGTGGAAGTCTAAGTACCTTTTCGGGCCAGTAAGTACCTTTTCAGCGAAAGGCTCCATACTGCCATTTTGGGGAAATTAGTTTCATCAGCAAACTCCACATTCTTCCCAGCAGAAAAAGCAACTTCTTTGTGGCTGGTTCAACTCCTGTGTTGTAATGGGCTTTTCCCATTACAGGAGTTTTGGCCAGGTCAAACAGAAATCCTCTAGAGCTCAACTTTACACTTTCCCTCCTGTGCCTCACAGAGTATGCTGTACTATAAAAGGAAATAGAGAAGTTTACAAAAAAACAGTTTTAGAAAAAAGAAAATACTCCAACAGATAAGTCTTGAATTTACAATATAAATCCATTAACAAAAAGGTTATTCAAAAAAAATTCAGACTAACTAGGAACAAATTCAGTTTCAACTTCAGACTAAGCTACAGTGAATAGACTCAAACCAGCATAAGGTAAGTAGCATAATAAAATGAAGAATAAATTATTTTATGCATAAAATACCGTAGTTTTCAATTTATGTAGTGATTTTGATATTTTTTGCACAAAGTTCCAGACATTTGCATCTTCGTATTAATTTGTAAAATATAGTACTGTAGCACTGCCCAGCCCTAAGAACACCAGATGGCAACTGACCATAGTGAAATTCAAGAGCACTGTATCAGCTACAGTTCCAGCAACAGCCCAGGCACTTCGGAGGAGTAAAATAAACCCTTTTGTGCACAAGTGATGTTGTAATTCAAGGCAGCTGTCATCCACATGTACCATGTACCTTCTTCCAAAGACGTAACATTTCTCATCTTCTTTAAAATGAGGCAACTAAGCTCAGAATTTGCTCTGGCAATGAATTCCACAAGCTAGTTGTACCCTTCAAAAGGGCCAGCAGGCCAGAAATTATCTGTGTGTGCATTCCAATCCCCAAAGAACTAACCTGGTTGCGAAGACCACTGAAGGAGGTAGGAATGCCGCAGTCCATCCCCGTGAAAGCAAAGGATAATGCATAACTATCAAGATATAGAAAAGCCTCCACCGTAGCTATGCTGAACATTTACAAAAGCCCTTTGTCCCAGCGAGGATGTGATCACTAACATTTACAAGCCCTATTTTAAGCAAGCAAGCAAGCAAATCAGAATGTACCACAATATAAGCTAGAAAAGGTTTGCTATTATTCTTTAGTGTCTGCTACTCCCCTATTTTAAATGTTCCAGTCACTTGACCCTCTATGAGATTTGCTTCTCATACTGTCACAGAGGATGTCATCATACCTATCTCACTTGAGGAGAAGGCGGCAAGAGGGCTCAGCACTTGCTCAGGAAGGAGTTATCTTTCACCACAACACAAGTGTGCAAAATTCATCAGAAGGCACAGAATATATAGGTGTGTTCCACTTGATTCCCTTTTATCCAGCTGTATCTCTCTTGTGATCTGTTAAGTATTGCTTTAATTCTTTTCTGTAGAAGAAAGCCTCTTATTGGGGCATATCTGGCATAGAAGACTTCATTTCACTACAATGGATCCTTCCAGGCTGTCCCTACGTGTGTTAGTTAAGTTGGACTGAGTACTGGGAAAAAAAAAAGTTATTCCCATGTGGAAAGCAAGGTGCACTGCTGGACACTGTTGTAATAGAGATGTAATAGAGACCTTCACTCAGTCCGCCTGCTCTAACTTTTACACTACTCATCTTTGTTTTATCTTCCTCCCAATTACAAAAACGAAACTTCTTTTTCCCTCAAAAGATGAAACTTTGAGGTGAATTAGAGGGATCCTTCTCCTAAGAGGACAGGAGGACATAGAATTTTAAATTACAAAACAGATCTGTGTATTTCAGAAAAACACTGACCATAGCTGTTTTTTTATGTAGAGATAGCAAGCAGATTTGCTGTCAGTTGCAGCATGAATTCAAAGAAAAGACTTCAGCACTGCAGAGCTATATCTGGATCCCTGCTCATGTAATCAAGATCAGAAACTGTCCCTTTGTCACCCAATTAAGAGTCATAATGAAGCACAAACTGCCCGATCCACTGAAGGACATGGCTGAGCTCCTGGAAACACAAGGCTTTTGGGAATGGCGGCCAAGCCTTGGGCAGCCTAGTGAGGGGTAGGGAGCATTAAAGGCTAAGTCTTCTGTGATTCCAGACCATCTTAATATTCTGCTGTGCTTAGGAAACAAAGAACATACCAAGAAACAAAAGAAAAAGAAAACAACATTTCAGCTAACAATATAGTTTCGTTTCAAAACAACAAATCTGAAGGTCAGCCCAGGGACGTGAATGTCGGCAAAGCTCTAGCAGCAGCACAGTCTGTCGTCATTCGTGGCTGAAGAGGTTCATATCCCTAATGAAGGAGCTAGAACTAATATGAACTTGATCCTTCTTGTTCTCAGTAATCCATGTCGCTCAGATGAGGTTCCTAGCAGCATATTCAGGGTTAAGAACACTGACAGTTGCGGGAAGCATTTGTGAAAATAGCCGTGGTTCCCAGCTTCCCTGCCTTCATAGATTAACGAGTAGGCTCGGTCCATGAGGGAGGGCAGTCACATTCTCGAACTCTGCAGTAAGAAGGAAACTGGACTGCTCTTTTCTTCAGTTGGTAGCTTTTTAGTGACACATCCTGTCTGTCATCTCCTTCTGTAAAACAAGAAGGGGAGATTGAAAAGCAAATGGCATTTGTGGTGAAGTGTGCACACACCTCTTCCCCGTTAGCACTTACGCATCTCTGCAAATTCGTGTGCCACTCAAATTTTATGTGTCTGGCAATAAGCATTAAGCATTTTGTCTTTTTTTGACAGCTTAAATACCCTACTAATTCCCTAACCACGTCAAGTAAATGGTGCTGCGTCCCACAAAAAAAAAAAATAACTCACCTCTAAAAGCAAGAAACTTTTAAATGTAAGGTAAGAAAAGCGATTTCAGTCATTGTCCCTGAATCTGCAGCCAACAGGAAACATGCAGATACCTGGATTCTTTATCTAGTTATTTCTGCCTACACATGGACACCAAAGACACATGGACACACATCTTGGCCAGACTTGACCAGAGCTGTGGCGTTTGTTTCTAGGATCTGATTTACAGGCACGAACCTCCCTGGTAACTGGTTGCCCTATTCTATAAAAATCTTCATATTTGTCAGCAGATTTTCTGGAAAGATGTATCTGACCATCTGTCCAACGTCACCCATACACAGAGCAGAAGTTTGTGCTGCTTGCTGTCAATGCTGAAGGGCTTCTGCACTTAAGGACCACCACAGGTCCTCTTCCACACTATCTCCAGGCCATATAGGATTTCCCTTGGAAAATCTATTTATAGTCACCGAATTATCAGAAGTTTTTGAAAATATTCTTAGCTTGCTTGAATAATTTGTTGTAATTTCTAGGATCATTAATATCCCATGTAAAGGGCTTCCTCACAGTAACTGTATCTTTGTCTGTGCTTAACAGATCATTTATCTACCTAGAAACCTATGCAGAATTGTAGGACGTTTTTACCCTCCCGCAGCTTTAATTAGTTTTAATTTCTTGTAGATTTCTAAACTATCTTGCATCACATGCTATTTTGCTGTCACACAAATATTGTCATTTGCAGCTGTCATAAAGACAATGGAAACTAGTAATTTATATAATAATGTGTTACCTCCGCAGTGTTCCATACAGTAATCTGAACTAGTGGTTGCATCTCCTCTAATTTGTTAAAGGTGACAAAGGTAAATGTTAATGGAAAAATATGTCCCTTTTTCTCATTTGTGGGATTTTAAAAAAATTTTATTTAGTTAGTTATTTTAAACAGCTGCCATTAGGCTTACTCCTTTGGAGTAACAAACACCCAATGCAGAACTCAGTACAATTCAGTACACTGAATAGCTTCCTGCTGTTCTATACATAAGCAGACACAAGGTGTCTCTCCCTCTTTTTTTTCTTTGAGAGATCACAAAAATGCTAGGAAATACTAAAGAGCAGCCTATAACTTACTACTGCATCAACACCGTGACAACTAGCCCTGATCAAAGCAGGCATCTAGAAGCAGGTCAGACCTGGCAGCATTCGGTTTGACCTGAAGCCCTCAGGAAACTGCTCCTGGAGACAGCAGGGCAGGGTCAAGCCCTGATGCGGTTTGACAACATGCAGACGTTTTACCAAGAGGGCTCAACACCACTTCCAAAGCCAGTTTTCCCAGGAGAGGATGCCGGGTGCTGCCACGAGCTGCCGCCCCAGGGCAGTGCCAGGCTTTTTGTCAGGGGCCAAGGAGGCCCAGGCACTGCAGGAAGTCCTCAGCACCTTGCTCAGCAAGGTCTGCCACAAGTGAAAATGAGCTAGAACACTCTCAGGAATGAAGCACTTGTTGCTGAAATCTGTGTTTACTCCACGGATTTTAAATTATTCTTTTATTTCCCTTATCTGAAGATTAATTAGGTGATAATGTTTCTCACATTAATCTCTGCAGACCCCTCAATTTATGCACCCTCAGTGCCTGCACATCCACACTGCACTACCAATAACCACAGCTGACTGGTGTAAGAGGCAGAACACCACCACTTCTTTGTGCAGCTGCTGCTGAGAGCGATTAGCAGTCAGGTAACAGCACCTGACCCTGTTAGAAAACCAGTGGAGAGGGCCAGGTGAACAATATCAGAGTCATTGTGAACCTTGGCCACCCTTCTTCAGGAGCAGTGGGAGGTAAACTGCCTTCCAGTAGAATAATAAAACATCGTAAGCAACACATTCAAATGCATCCTCATTCTTACCTTAATGAAGAAAGGAGCATCAAAGGCAATTTTTTCGACATGGGTAAATGTGTCCAGGCAAAGCAAAAAGTAGGGGCCTAGGTAATTTATCCAAGAGATGTAAACTAGAGGGTTCTAAAGCAGCTTGCTGTGTGAGCTTCAGCTATGTGCAGCTGTGTTTTGCTGCTCAAGAGTCACGGAGCGTGAACCTGCCATGCCATTCCTTCCTAACTTTTCTGTCAGACACAGAATTTATTTTTTATAGCAATACAAAGTCTCCCAATGCCTCTTCCTCCCTTCATTTCTGGATTTTTGTGTGGTTATACACTTACATCCACTGTCTTCCCTCACATCCTATTCCCTGCACCTTGCCAGAGGATGCTGTTGCACATGGCTCTGCAGTTTTCTCCCTGTTTCTGCTCAACTGGCCTTCTGTTCCAACACCTGCTTGGCTTTGGTTTTGGAAATGCACCAAAGTTGTAAAGTCAGAAAAATATTAAAACTTACAAAGCATCATCACGTCGGGTGATGCCTTATATTGTTACTGGCCAACGAAGGGCACAGAAGTGCAAGACCTATGGTCACACTGCATTCCTGCACACGTATGCATAAGCTTTTGCTGATTTCAGCCAATGACAATGAACTAGATGTGCTTTAGAAAAACCCACAAGAACCCATGATCCTCATATCAGTGAACTGGCACATGTTTTGTGAGAGCAATCTACTTTTAGCTGATTTTTTCCCTAAAGGAACTTACAACAGCAAAGAAAATCAAAGAGGAAGTGGTTTCTGTAATTATGAAGCTGGCAAAGGAAAAGTTAGCTTCACTCAAAATGCTGGTGAGAAGACGGGTCATATCCACAGTGTCCAACCTCATCTGGGCAGCAGCATGGGGCAAGCTGTGTGCTGTGGAACTACTGCTGAGCCTTTTACAGAGCAAACCGCTCCAACCTGCCAAACGCTCTCTCTGAGATCCTTGCCTTTAAAAACTTTTCACTCGCTCTTCACACAGCTGGCTGGGCAATCTGTCACTGATTCCGATGGGCACCAGGGAACTCGGCACATAGCCCCACTCCGTTTCATTCAGTAGAGAAGTTCTCCTCAAACCTCACCACAGATGTGGCTCATCTGGCAGAGCACAGCCGTCAGCCTTGAACACAAACTCAAAGCTGAGTCTTCCTCAGTGTCTCCTGGGAATCCCTGCTAGTGTGCTTTTCTGACACATTACTGTTCATTTTAATTTGGGAACGGTGTAGAGGTACGTTCTTAACTAACAGTTATAAATTAAAAGCACATAAGGCTACTTCCTAAACATGAGAAATGGCAACTAGCTGTTGACAGACTCTCAGAGAAGGCAAGTGGACTGGAAGCCCTGACTCTTTCTCTTAAGGGACTACAACAACAAGCCCCAACAGGATATTAAATTAAATACACAGGCTAGACAGAGAAGTTAGAGAATCAGACACAGAGGCACAAACAGGTATATACAAACCCTTTTAAAAAATTTTAAACTTTCAAAGTCTTTCTGTGCTGACTAAATACCCAGAACATCATTAACAGGAGCTCTCCATACCAGGGCATTTGATACAAGATGCATTTCCTCTCAAAACTGAATTACAAGGAATTCCAGAGCAATACTCTGCGTTGCTGCATTCAGAATTGTTCTTGTACTCAGTTTTAGATACACAATGAACTTAAAAAATGAAGGCACAAATATATGCTGTTTTTCAAAGCCAAAATACAGAACAGAATAAAATCTGGACCCTACCCGTGCATAGAATATGCCCACAGACCAGCCACTGAGGAATTTAACGCAGAACTAACTTCTAAGTAACTTAAAGAGAAACATTTGCTATTCTTTGTCAAGTCCTTAAAGCACTTCCTCACTCGCTGGCATTAACGCTAAAGGGTCACTTTGTAAGGACCAAAAATCTGTCTAGACTGTCAGTATTTGTGATTTCATGGAAGTATGCATTCATTATTTTTCAGAGTACCAACACAATTTCCCAGAAAAAGGGAAAAAAAGCAACACACAGTCTTAGAAGGGTTATCAATCTTTGCCTCCGATGGATGGCTGGTTGTCTTCTTTCCCTGCTACTCTAAAATGCATGTCAGATACATTCAAAGCAAAAATCTGTATACCCAACTATTTTAATTTCTGTTCTTCGGTTCACCTTTAAGTAAAGCAGGAAAAGAAGGGAAAAAATCTGACGTCTTACAGCATGCATGGGTGGCTGAATCAAACCTTCCTATGGGGAGGTGCTGGTCAAATCTAAATGAGTTACAAGAAGAAAGAGTTACCCAACAAAGAATCGTGTTCTTCTAAGACCATGATGTTTCTATGCTTGTGTGAGTCAAATACGGAGTTAGTAAAACACGAAGTATAAAAATAATAGACATCACCTTTGTACTAGTATTCAATGGAAACAAGGGGTCTGCAGTTTGCCTTGTGCAAAAGCACGAGTGGATGAAGAGATGTGAGTAAACAGTATAGTGTACAGTAAATAGTACAAATAATAGTATTTTATTAAAACATCAGAAAAAATAATTAAAAAGATAGTAAGAACAATAATTACCCTCACAAAGACCAGGGCTGCTTTTTCTAGCTCAGTGCTCGTGTCCCACCCTCCTTTCCAGTTCCAGCTAACTGATTAGGGTAGGAAGGCTGAAGCCAAATTTGCAACAGTTAAGCAACTTGCAAAACTCTTTTCTTCTGGCATTTTTAGTTAGAGTTATACCTTGAATCTTCATTTAGAAATTATTTTCTCCAACATCACTAAAAAAATATTCCTCTGCTTCTTTAGTGGCCCCTGTCTCTCTGTACTGTCAGACTGGTAACTGCTATCCAACGAGCACATTGATCATTTGGGTATTTCCTCTGTAAGGTTTCATAACGTCTTCCACTTGAATGAGTCTCAATTATTACAATGCACAGGACTAAAACTAATCTCCCTTATAATCTTCTGGGCTTCAAGGTAGTTTATTTGAAGCCAAGGATGGCCTGATAACAATCCTAGTTGAATATTCCTGAATTTGTATGGTGATGTTTGCAGGACACAGCTTGTCTGCAACTGTTATCCCTTATCACTGGTGACAAAGGCATTTTATCAACCTGCAAGTGGTAACAGGATCAGAAAATGACACTGCGAAGTGCACCTGTCAGCAGGGTAAGATCCAGGCAGATACAAAAAACATGCATTTGGATGACCAAGGTGTTTAAAGGCACGGTATTCCAATGAGGTACTTTCACCTTCTGCAACAATAAAAGTCTCTCTGTGGTTAGTTTCAGTGTATCTTATCCTATTAAATGGACTTTAAATGTGGTGCTTTTGGCACTGAGGTCATGTGGAGTGAATAAGCAAACTGTAACACTATCTCTAGAACAAAGTTTTGCAGAAAATGTATCAGGAGACCTGTTAATTCTCTATTATGAACTAGTTTTGTTGCATAGAGTACACATTTTACATAAGCAATTTTATACACTAACATATCTATTTTAATGGGACAATAAATAAATTTTTTTTTATTTTTTTTTCTTTTTAAAACAACTGCCAAGTTCATGTGGCACTAGAATTTTTCTTTTGGCAATTAGAAAAATTGGCCTTGTTGTTTCTACTGAATAGCAGAAGATCTCTCCACAGTAACAACAATAGTTGAGATGTTAAAGTATTTCCAAAAGCCTTAAAAGAACCATGGTAGAGGAGTTCCCATCATACTTTTTGCAGTGGTGGTGGAAAAACTTTTTTTCCGTCTCTGCTTGCTGTTAATGTGTCTTCCACACAGAGCACAATCAGTCAGCAAGGACCCCTCCTGCTAACTGGTGTAAGAACTAGTGTAAATAGACCCACACAAATTATAGATGGAAAAGCCTATTTGATTAAACTCTCTACAGGGTAATTCCAGGGTTTTCCTCGACGGGGCATGAACTGCAACTCTGATTCATGCTGGCTACAAGTTACTAGAAAAGGCAGAGAAAGGTATCACATTGTGGTTACTCAGTATCACTTTTGGCTCTGATTTAGCTCAGAACTTAAACACCAGGCAAGTTAAACACCAGTCAAGTCCATGTGCAGGAAGCTTGTAAACTAGACTAGAAGACACACTTACATATTCATTATAAAGCAAATAGTTTCAAATTCCTTTTTTAATATCACGCCTGACCTTAGATGCCTCTGTCACTGTTTCTGTGGTTTTGCAACCACAGTCGCATGTCGTGTCTTTTGTATTGCAGCAGTCTCCTAGGAGTTAGCTGTAAAAGACAAAATCAAACAAACAAAACCCCAAAAAACCCTAAATCAAACCACTTAAAATAAAAAAAAAAGTGCGCAAGTATCAGATGGATGCTATTTTGCTTTTAATGTCTACTCTTTTAATATTTTGTAAAACTGAAGACATTTGGAGGAAAAAGCTTCAAAAGTTTCTTGTTCTCACTTTATTCTGGACTGTTAAACTATAGCTCTTTCTATTTTGTATTAATCATCTCTTTGAAGTACAAATCTGGTGTTCTTTATTGCAAATTGTGAAATGTGGACTAATTTGGAGGAGCCTTTTTTATTCAACAAGCTATAATTTACATTCATTAGCTAACATTAAACACAGGACTTACGTGGTGTACTCCTTAACAGCAACATCACCTGTACTTACATACCCACAAAAGAGAGGTAATTGCGTCAAAGCATGAGACAGCAGAATCATTAATCCAGAGCACCAAAAAAGTATGAGTCCAAAACCTTTGATGATTTGATGACACACAGAAAATCATCAGTAGGAAAGTTCTTCTGTTTTCAGCACTGTTTGCTTGGGTTCAGTGCAAGCACACCAGCTGATGTGATAAAAGTAGTCACTGCAAACACGCAAGCCAGAAATTTTTTACTCAGAAACTCTGGCATCACAGGGCATCTTATGACTCTGCTTTATGTGGGCATCAAAGTTGAGAATCCTGTTCTACAGTGATGTTAAGGCTTTTCAGTTTTTCATTTGCCCCTTAATTTCTTGCAGGAAATGGAGGAGGTGGAAAAGACGCCATTTACCCAGCTACCGCTGGCTTCTTGTTCTGCTGGTGATCAGATCCATTTCTTCAGAAATTCTCATCACTTGTACCATGTAAAAGAAGTCCTGATAGATATTATCACCATATCTTGCTAAAGTGGAAAAACTGGACTGAGGACAGAGAATGCTTAGTCTACTTATTTCCTCCCCTCCTCCTTTTAAGAAGAAATCCTGCAGGCTAGTTGGCAGCAGTGACAAGCCTTGCCTGAATGGAGACTCTTGTACCAAAGAAAACCACCAGAGGGCGGAAAAAGAAATAAAAAACACAGCCATGAAAAATACATGCCTTGAGGCAGGGAGACTTAGTACTAAGAGATCTTTGGATGAGTCCAGTTCGAGTTGTCCATGAAGTACAACTGGACTGCAGGCAAGGTGATGTGCTCTTGAGCTGGGATGCCTCTCAAGGCTGCTTTTGGACAGAGAGACCTTTTACAAATGGCAGATCTTTGGTAAGTGTCTGATAGCATGCTGAATTCATACTAACGAAACATTACAAATCCATGTAGCTATTCAACATTATAATTCCATTAGATAAACCATTGTCCACACCTGAGACTAAGACTGGACCTAGCCACTTCTAGGCTACACAAGGAGTTTAAAAAACAAGAGGGCCCACTCTGAACTTTGTGACCCAATGGGAGGGTCTTCCTTACACTTTGCCTCTCCAGTCTCTCTGCAAATCATTCTAACTTGGCTCTAACTCAATCTTCCTTTGTATGTTTACTCCATGAAGTAATTAATAAGGTGAACCTCACATAAGATAAAGCCATTGAACTTAGTGCACTTTGGTAAAGCACTGGTAAACTTTGTTGAATTCCATCAAGCTAATTGAACTAACTCAGTAAGACAAACTGCTGCTTCTCTCCTTGGAGTGAGGTACACTCAACTCATCCATAACAAGCTGGTGCAGTCACCAGAATCCTACATCAGGATTCATGACAACTTGTGAATGCACAAGTACTTGAATTTTGAGCAGTTTTAGAGTAGCTGTACACCTGTATTACATGCCTAAAGAGAGTCACTGAACACACACATATACATAGAGCAGACAGGTAAACAACCTCTGACTCAGTTGTCTGTAGGTACACACGTACTGGGTATTAGTTCTGCAACTGCTGGCACATGTAACTAGTTGGGCACTGGTTGGGCACTGGTATCTACATGGCACGTGGCAAATATTCAGCACTAGTGTCAGCCACTCCTCCCAGCTTGGTGTCATCAGCAAACTTGCTGATAGTACTCTCTAGTCCCTCATCCAAGTCATTGATGAATATATTGAATAATACTGGTCCCAGTACCGACCCTTGAGGCACTCCACTGGATACAGGCCTCCAACCAGACTCCGCCCCATCGACCACGACTCTTTGGCTTCTTCCCCTTAGCCAGTTCACAGTCCACCTCACTGCCCGAGAGTCTAGACCACACTTCCTCAGTTTAGCAGCAAGGATGCTGTGGGAGACTGTGTCAAATGCTTTACTGAAGTCAAGGTAGACCACATCCACCGCTCTGCCATCATCTATCCACCTTGTTATATATCCACCTCGTAAAAGGCTATGAGGTTAGTCAAGCACGACTTCCCCTTGGTGAAGCCATGTTGACTGTCTCTAATGACCCTCTTATCCCTGATATGCCTTGAGATGGCACCAAGGATAAATCGTTCCATCACTTTCCCAGGGATGGAGGTGAGGCTGACTGGTCTATAGTTACCCGGGTCCTCCTTCTTGCCCTTTTTGAAGACTGGAGTGACATTTGCTTCCCTCCAGTCCTCAGGCACCTCTCCCGTCTCCCAAGACTTGGCAAAGATGATGGAGAGTGGTCTAGCAATGACATCAGCCAGCTCCCTCAGCACCTGTGGATGCATCCCGTCTGGACCCATGGATTTATGGATGTCCAGATTGCTTAATTGGTCCCTAACCCAGTCCTCATCGACTAAAGCAAACAAGTTACGCAACTCCTGAACGGGAGGGTGATCCCTATTTGACTCATTTGCTTCTTTTGATTTTGTAACTGCTGCATTGGATTGCAAAAGGCTGATAAAATCAATTTTAAACAAAGAGCACAAGTCCTGCAGGTTAATGTTACTATTCATCTACTGCCTGCTTCCCCAATTATTCTCCCTTCTTGAAGTTATGATGATAAATCAGTTTCCTTCCTGTTTATTAAAGCATGTGGCAGTCTGTTTATTTAATCAGCTCTGGGCCCATTTTCTAATTAAGGGAGATAATGTGGGCTCATTTCCTGCCATGGTGAACCTGGCCAGGCACAGGTTGTCTTCAACTACTGTATTAAAAGTCAAGATTATTTCTAAAGTCTGCTTTTGTTTGGCAGGTTCTTCCCTCCTCTCTGCCCAACAGAAGACAAAAATATAGACATAACGTTTTTTTTCTGCTTTTCCACACTGCTGACACCCACTTAAGCCAACGACAGGAAGATGGGAGCAGGTGAAGCATTGTCAGTTTGCTGACGTGGTACCTCCCCAGTGCAGGTGAAACATTTTTCTGGGAGACCCTGCACTCCAGCCAAGCTAATAACACTGCATCACATGATGATCCTAACGGCAATTTGGTGCAGGGAGGAAATGCTGGAATCAAGGGGAAAGCACACACCACTTGGAACACATTCCCAGCTTGTTCTGCTGCTGGACTGGGGCCATCCTCTGCATCACTCCGGCCCAAACCCTTCGTTTGCCTGCTTAGGGCAGGAATATTGCTAACCACCAACTGCAGTATTAAATCAGTTTGAGCTCTCTGCGCTCCAAAGTAAGCAAGGATCTTCACAGCCTCAAGATCATCACTCTTCCTACCTCTGAGATAACCTGCCTTGCATCTTGCTTGTGACACATCCTCAGCATGTGATAGCTACAGTTAACCTAGGATCACTAGTATGGCAGGAAAGTTCTCTCTTGCAGGGCCTCCTGTCCTTTAAGACACATTTAGATGGCATATTAAATTCCCCTATCTAGACAGAAGCCACAGATACCTCACAATTTATCAATACATATTATAGGCAGCGCCTTTCAGCAGACTGTGAGTTGGACTGCTGAAAACAGGACCATCCGTTTTCCCTCACTTTACAGAGTTTATTCAATCAGCACAAGCATAGACACGAACCACACCTGCAAGAGCTCCAGTTCCTGCAGAAATGCAGGCAAACATCACTTTGCCTGCATTACGTTCAGAAGCGTTTCACACCAACTATGCTATGTGCCTCCTTGCAGTGTGCCTTTACGTGGAACAACTGAGAACTTGGCATGTCCCGGGCAGCCCTCTCTAGGTGGCAATGCCCTGAGCACAGATTTGGAGCACATGATGTCCACAGGTGCCTGCCAACATCAGGCATTTGGTGATTCTGTGGGAGAAAAAAAATCCCAGTGGTTCCAGCACTCCATCAATGATCTATACAACACGATATTTTCCAAACTCTGATCCTTGGAGAAGTGTTGCCTGATCCCTTTTAAAGTTGGCCAAATGCCCTCAGTTAGGGTTTGTGCACAAACTGCTTTTGGAATTCTGCCTTACTTTTCCTTCTTTGCCTACAGTTTTAATTTATTTGCATTTGCAAGCAACAGCAAAAGCATATCCATTCCTGGAGTGTTACTTTCACAAACAATGAATTTAGTTTTGATCTATTTCAGTCAAAAATGAAGTCATGGAATCACAGAATGGCCTAGGCAGGAAGGGACCTTAGAGATCATTTAATTCAACCTCCCTGTTATGGGCAGTGTCTGGTTTTGCTATGCTGCTAACTGTCTGAACCTTTGTCTCACCTCATCTGTCTCACTTAGATACAGAGCGTGTTCTGGATCTAACACACTCAGTACCTTCACAAAGACCCACTTAAGGATTTTTTTTTTAAAAATCACCTTTATACAGACCACTGTTCCTTTCACATGCATTCAAGTGATTGTTCTAAGTACCATGCTGTTACTAACCAACAAAAAGAGAAAGAATAAAATTACATATAAAATACACAGTACAAAAAGAAGCAGAGACAAATTAATTTCTATTTTAAAATGGCGGTATTTTCCACCTTGTATTCTTCCATATCTTTCTGCTGAGCCTACTGAGTATCCACAAATACCGCAGCAGGTGGAATGGACAGAGGCAAGAGCTCATCCCCTTACGTTGCCTGTGTTCAACCACAGACCCTATTCCCAGAGGAAACCTGCTGTAGCAAGTGTGAGAAAGGCTCAGTGAAGGGAGCAGTAAAATATGCCAGAGCTTTTTCCCAGGCCCCTCACTTACCAAAGGCTCCAGCTCTTTGCGATCTATGAGGTTGAGCTCTGTCACAAAGTAATAGAAATGCTTGTAACAGGTGTTCACGTGGGCCTCAGCCCCCATAAGGATGATTCGATCAAAGTGATGGATGTAGACATGAACAAACACTCTGAAGAGCCGGCAGAGTATCTTCTTGCAGACCTGAAGGAAGTTCTTTGGAAAAGGAACACCTGTGAATAGAGCAGGCAGAGTTGTTAGAACGATCCTGTCACCCTAGCAAGACAACAACTTTGGAGCAAAGTGTGAGTCTGTGACCGTACGCTGGGTTATGACTTCCCAGGCCTCCTTCCCAACCCAGAAGATCACTTAATGCACACATTCATCTGACTGCTAGCACCAAAGATAAACAAATACTTCAGTAACTTCAATGGATTAAGACCGATAGGTACCGGTCCTTTTTCCCTGAACAATTTAATGGAGGAACATCTAGTATTTTAACATTCAGAAATGTGATTTCCACTGCCGTGAAAGCTGTCCTAGCAACAGCACTAACTTTACATCCTGAGACAGCTGCTTTCCGCACTGACACACACGGGACGCGTCCTAGAGGTGGCAGGCACTCTCCTGCTCATTCAGCAGTGGCAACACACAGCATCAAACCTCGCAATGAATTTGAAGTAACTGACAGAAGGACAGACCCTTTTGCATTCACTTTCCTCCCAGCTACGTGTACCAATACGAATGCTCTTTTAATAGAAAAACTCTTGAAGAGACACAGGGACAGTTCCTCCAGAACACCTCAGGAGTTACACCGCTTTGCAGCTGCTGACTCCGAGGCAGAAACAAAAGCAACATTTGCAAATGTGAACAGCCAGGCATCTACAATGTGGCAGAAATAATTCCTTCAAAACTGCCCTTTATTAAAGATGGATCTTGCATGGCCTTGTGTGCCACTGAGCTGCCCCCAAGACTGAGGGGTTCATCTCCTTCTGTGACTGTGCCTCAGACACAATGACCTTAGTGTCAGGATGGAAACTATACTGCTACTTTGTTCTGCTGGACATTCTCAATTTTTAGTTATAAAGTTCATGTTTCAGTCATATTTAAACTACATAACTGCAGTTATTGCTTCTTTAAAAAACCAAAACAAACCAAAACTAAAATCTCACAGCTAACCAGTCCCATGCTCCCTAAAAGCCCAGCTCACGGTCTCAACAAGAAAAAAGTTTACTATTTTCAGAAAGAAGATGGACATATTAAATTCACACTTTCACAAGCTTTCCAGTTTTCAACTTTTAGCTTCCTGTTAAATATAGTTCAGCACTCGTAAGAGTGGTGAATTTATGGTCAAATTGCTCGTTTTCCCTGAGGAGGACGTTGAGGACACACAGTGAGAATCTCCATACTGAAAACAGTTTTATTTTTAATTATGGATTGCATAAATCACAAACTGTGGCCATAACCAGCCTAGGTCCCACCTACAGGAAGACGTGCCTTGTTCTGCACTCCGTGGCCAGGGAGGTACCAGGGTGTATCCGCTGCAGATGTGAGCACCTCTGTGTGTGAGTGTGCAAGTGGAGAAGAACATCAGCAGGCACCAGTGCCCAGCTCAGTGTGTTCCTGAACCACCTCTCTATTTGCCACTGCTGAGGTGCAGATAATGTGACAAAGTGTCTTGGGGTCTTTTTTTGGGGGGCTGTACTGGGTTCATCAGAGGGAAATCCTTTTGGTACAATTTCAAGTTGCTTTAGAAATGCAGGGCGGCCCTTCTCACTCCCGACGTACAAACCGGCGACCAGAGAAATAGGCACACCTAGCAAAGAACAACGACTTTATCTCCCTAAGAAATCTTTGCTTTTAGTCGTCGAATCCATTCTCCTCAGTGCTAAAGCTAATATCGAAGGTCACAGAGCAGGAGGCCTAAATGCTCAAGCCATGAACTAAGACATCACTGTGCCATTATGGAAATGATAATACATACAGATGTCTTGGCAATATTTGAATCGAAACTCCACACAATGAGCCAAACACCTGTATTATAATAAACAACTGTTGTTATTTCTAAGGGCAAAATAAATACAGCTTATAAAAAACCATACAGAAACCATGTTTGAGCCATCAAAGCATGGCTAAATTCAGGGATGATTACAGCAGCAGCCTGCTTTACATTTTGTAAAAGCTAGCCAAACCACAACTTTAAAAATACACCCAAGGAAATGCTAAGTCTTTAAAAAGGGGGAAGGGGAGTAGCTGGCATTTGTCACTACGAGCTGGTTCACTGAACTGAATTCTTGAAGGCACTGTATTTTCTGATCCAGAACAGGCATGTCTCAAAAGAGAGAACAATTAGTTTCATCTTCTACAAGCTGACATATGATTGTTCCTGAAGAATGTTATTGTAATGAAAAAACTTATACTTCTGTATTAACTGCCTACAACAAACCGAATAAACCAGGCTGACAAATCCTTTAACTTCTCTGCAGCTCATGTTACCACTTAACAGTTACAAGCAGTAAGGGCAAGGGCTGCAGAGTATTGTTTCTGCTTTTTTTTTTTTTTTTTTTTTGACAGCTTTTTAGATGTGTTAGGCAATCAGCTTGGGGACATGTAAATAACACACAGGAAAAAAACCATCTGTTGCAGAGCAGGCTAGGGTGCACAATAATCTTGCAGTGTTCCCCCTTCTTCTCATGTGTGTTAAGCTTTCAGACAGGCTGTGTAGTTTCATTTGCTGTTGTGGAACTTCTCCCTTTTTGCTATATCTCTTTCATTCACTCTTAAATAAACTGTCTGTTATCACAGATTTATCACCTGGGTATGCCAGAATCTCTCTGACTTCTCTCTCGTTCCTGCAAAACTGGTTTACAAACCAGTGTCCCAAACAGTTAAGAAGTGCCTCCTGGTGCCACTGAAAGCAACTGGTAAGTGTGCAGTGAGCTGAGCTCCTCAGCCCTGAAGAACTGCTGCCAGCCAGGCTGTCCGTGGAGCACAGACGAGCCTTAAAATCCCGTCAGCCCGAAGGTACAGACCAGCATATGGAGGTGGTTGTAGCACTAGTTTAAACATGCATGCTGCTGTTCTTTGTGTTCAAAATTAGACAAAAGAATGTTAGAAATGCAGTCTTGAAGGGAAAAAAACAAACTAATACAACACAACAGATTCTGATCTCAGTTACAGTAGAATGAACTCAAAGTGATGCCATCAAAATGTAAAAAGTCAGAGTGAAATTACTCTAGATTTATATCCCGAGGTCAGAATTTTGCCTAATATTTTGTTCCTGCTGCAACTGCTATAGTTATGAGTAAATCAACCACAGAACATAATTACTATGAGCGGCTCTTGGGAATGGTCTAGATTATAAGGAATCTGTTCTCTGTCCTCAACCTCGGCCATAGCAGCCTTTGCTTCTGCCTCTCCAAGGCCTCATTAAACATGAAGTCCGTGTTTAGTAATTCCTTTCCTGGAACTTTGTAGTTAAAAAAAAAGGAGAGCAAAAGAAAGAGAAAAAGACCCCATACCAAGCCCACCAAAAGCCCAAGTATTTATTTAAACTTTGGATTATTTCTAACAGTGAAAAAAATTTCCAGGAAGAAAGATGACCCTCCTACTGTCTGGAAGGTGACACTGTAAAGATACAAAATGTAAAGATGCTAGATTATATCACTGAGTCATGGTTATTAAAAGGCAAAGAAATACAAAGATGACACTGACAATTTTGAGCTAGCTGCTACTTGCTAAAAAAAAAAACCAACGCATTTCTGCACAATGGAACTGGCAGCCTTGATTGATCTGTATGCTGAACCCCAAGTGCTGCTGTAAGAGAAGAAAGCAACAGAGAGTCCTTTTGGTCCACGTGGCATTCAAAGCCCCAGAGCTCCCCATTATGACCCAAGAGTGTCCACGCAGCTTTCAAACGTCCCAAGCACACAGCAGAAGCTCCATGACTGAGGGTTACAGACATGCAGTCGGGAAAGAGTTCACCAGGGGGTACGTAGGCACGGTGTAAGCAGTAGCAAACGTGGCCAGCATGGTCGTAGCCACTCCTGTCTCGAGCGTGTGCTGCACTGGCCAGCGATGCACTGACAGACGGTCTCCTCCCACAGAAGAGCTGCACCCATACGTCCCGCTGACAGACACACCACGGCAGCACGGGGGAACAAACGCATCCCCTCTCTGTGCTCCTGTCACCTTTCTGCTTCTGTTGACTGGCTAGACAAGGCTAGAAAAAGCAGGATTCTCCACAACTTCCAAAATTCAACCTGCACAATGTGTTTAGCAAGTTCTTCTCCATCAGAAAATGGTGTGATTTTTCCCCTTCTTTTTGTAAATGGCTTCATACCCACAGCTCCCTGTAGGCTATCGACTTTATTCCTTCCATGTTGTTAATCTGCTGGGGTGAGCATCCAGATCTAATCTATCCATCACCAAACAGACAGACAGCAACAGTACCAGCGAAGTGAGCCATGCCACTGACCAGTCGTCTGACTTCTCTGAGTATTCCATGTACATGACAACTGCAGACAGTGTCATGGCCCTGCTCTCAGACACTCACTCCCCACAAGCAGTTACAACTTGTATCTGCTCAAAAGGCTGGTCACAACAGCATGGAAAAGTATGTCGTCCACTTCGTGCAGTGATCACTAGTGCTGGTTTAAAACACAGGTGTTTTAATGCTGTGATGAATGTTCTCACTTAAATCCTGCTGATACAAAATCTGGTTTTTGTAAGATGCAAAAAACTGGGATAAGACGGAGAGACTAAAAGTTAGAGAAACTAAATTAGGTGGGGATAAAGGAGGGTAACTAAAGTTCTGAGATGAATGCAACAGGCAAAAAGCCTGTCTCACCTGATATATGAGAATCTTGAACCTTCTTACTTCGGTATGTACCACAACCTCCCCTTAAGTAGGTCAGTTGTACAGGTTAGAGAGGAAAGAGAGGAAAAATCAAGATACAGTTTGTCTTCGTTGCCTGATTCACTATCTCTAGGAAGAAGGTACATGGTTCCAGAAAGCTGATGCTGGAGAAGCAGAGAACAACTCGGACTTCTGGCCTGAACTCTTACCTGCGGCTCCCGACTGGCTCATGGTCCTGCCTGCAAAATGCCATGAAAACGACTGCCCAGTTACATCCATGATGACAGACGCATTTTTGACCTTCTGTATTTGTGTGAAGTCTTGCTTTAGTCAAGGGAACCTGGTAAGCCCTTTGGCAACTGTGCATTGAAATTTTGCTGCACATTTGAAGACCCTTTCATAGGCCACAGTTGTAATTCGTTCTGTTTTCAAAATACACACCTGGAAAAAAGAGGCTCCCTTCTCCCTTGGCAAAATAATTGACACTGTGCTACTGCAAACACAGCTTAAAAACATACCAACTTAGTAAAGTAAGATTTTTTTCTAGTTTTATAATAAGAAGCAAGGAGACACTGTTACGAGAAACTAAAAATTTGGAGAAGGTACCTGAACCAAACCGTTCCTGTCCTCCTCCCTCCATGTTTTCCTCCTCTTATCGCTGCCACAAATACAAAAATTTGCAAAAGATGCCCTCAGCTATTGCTGGAAGCTTTGCTGTAAAAACACTTATTGTGATCCAAGCAGACATTTAGTATTTTCTCAGTGTGTTAGTCAAGAAGTGTCTGTCTCAAGGGCCAACGAAAACAATGTCAATTTTGCTGGACTTTGTTCCATACAAAAATAAGTAGACAGCTGCAAAATATTAGAGATAAACTAGTCTGCCATGTACCTACACCCTCCTGATACCACCCTCCTTTCTGCTCTCAAATCAGATACGAAAACAATCTGGAGATTCCATGTCTTTCTAAGCAAAAATGTGTCCTTCTCTCTTTTTAAGCAGGACTGCCTCTAACAGTGTGACTCCTGAATGAACAAACCCAGGCCCACTGTCCAGTCTTCAGCAAAGGTCCTTATGTGCCTTCCTGGACAGAACTTTAAATGGGACAGCATACAGATCAGACAATTGTTGGAGGCTTCGCACTACCTGAACATACACAACAGTTCTCCCTGCTGCTGCATATCAAGAAATGGGTGACAGCATTAAATGTTGCCATTTAATTCACAATTTCACCAGAAGAGGTGTCTTACAACGCAAACATTGCAAAACACCTAAGTATGCAAAGCACCTGAATTGATTCTCCTTGAAATCAGAGGGACCTATATACCTGTATTGCATAAGCCAGATCCCTTGGATTTTAAACAAATTTACAATGGCTGTTCCTAACTGCAACCTGACCTCCTCCTTGTTATTTATTACTTCTGCTGCTGCAGAGGAACAGAAGATAAACACCGCAAAGCCAGAGAGAACACTCCTGCTGGCTGTACCAAGCAAGGCCAGTTTTACCTCAGACAATAATCAGATAAACTCATCAGAATAGATCTGTAGGTCTTCCAGGCAATGGGAACATTGAATGCCATAAAAAGCTGCAGAGTCATGGTTGTGTGACAATGCAGCTCATCTGCCCTGGATGATTCATCTTCACATAGCAACAAGATGAGATTTGTTGGAGCACTGCATTTGAACAACTTCATACGGTACTAATACATACACAGCTGAAAATAGGCTTGGACATCCATAACACAGAGCTCTCCCTGCCTTAGCAGAAACTATAGTACAGGTAAACAAAATACAGCCTCTTCTGGGACAAAAAATATAGCAGCCATCTGGCAGTGAAACAGCTTAGGATGGGATAAAGAGTTTATTAAGCTGATGAGTAAAAGTAAGGAAAATGTATGTATGAGCAGTGGAGCCTGGCCAAGATATCAATGGAAAAACTTTCCTCCCCACCTGGCAGAGGTTTAGTAGTAGTTTTGTTCCTACAATACTCGTCATGGCCTGGGTAACAAAACGGTTTCTGCTTTCCATGCTGCGTGTGCCACTGGCCAGAATGGCTTTTGTTTTTCTTATTAACTTCTGATACCTTCAGAAAACAAACTTTCTGTTTCCCCATTAATTTTATAGGGGCACTGGAAGAAACGTGCTGTTTAGGGGACCATTCTGGCTTACTGATGCAGCAACTGGAAAGATGATCTGCAGCAGCAAGCAGCTGATCACAGCCATTGTGTCTCCTGATGCAAGTCATCTTCTGCACCTTTCATAAAGGTGCTGACTTAGGAATATTGTCTGTGTATAAGAACATCCTCAGTGTATACCCATAGTTCCTTAGAGAGGTAATTTAGAAGTTCTGAATAAGTGTTTTTTCCCCTCCAGTAAGATGTAGCTCTTTCATGAGATAGGGAAAGACAACTACATAGCAGTGTGTAAAGGAAGTTTTGCAGAAGACTGGAAATTCTGATCCAGAAAACTGAGAACAAAAACACCCAAGAAAAGAATCCTGGTGCTCGAGTTTGCTTGAGTTAATCCTGATTTACAACAGTGCAGCCTAGAACAAAGTCCAGCATCCTGGAAGAGAATTCTACAGGCTGACAAGAAAAAGCCAGTCCAGCCTTTTAAATCTGCTTTTACATGCCTAACTATTTCTTGCTTTTGTAGCATCAGACCCCGGGATAACACAGCAGATGCTTTTCACTACTCTGCTTTTACAACTGTTAAATGGTTGTAAAATTGAATGAACTCATCATCCGAAGAAAAAGGAGCCAAGCAACTGCCTTCTGGCACACTTACGCACTCTCAAACATCAGAGAGCTAGGAGAGATTCTCTATTCATTCTGTAACTGCGACCCAAGCTACTCCACCCTCAGTTGCTGCTAACCCATGCCCTCGCCGAAGCGAATACCTCCCCAGAGTTTTGCTTCCCTTGTTTTCTCAGAATTGCCTTAATGGAAGAGATCAGTCTCTCTCTCTCCATGTAAACATTAACCAATGTTCAAACACTAAACATGATATCCAGCTTTCCTCTGAGGAACACTCAGCACAATGTCTGGTACGCACCAGTTGCATCAGGTTCAGTACCAAAGGCAGTGGCGACTTCTCATTTCAGAGCAGAGCCAGAGAAGGTAGTGCTATTTGGTTTTACATGTCACCCTTTTTGGTTTTTGGTGGTATTTCCAGAGCTGGGGACACTCAAATCTCCACCTACTGCCTTCCAGGGACATACGTTTATCAACAGAAAACTGATGAACCTTGGCAGCTGCACTCTTCATGCCATCTTGAAGCTACTGTGCTGAAGGGAAGAGAAGACTTGCAACATCAGAGGGCAGCAGAAGACAGCATGATTCTAGCCCAGTGCGTAGAGCCCCATTCTTGGAAGTGGTCCTGCATTTTGCATTTTGCATTTTGCAGGTACATTCAAAATTATTTTGGAAGAGGAACCGAAGTATATGGGACTTTACATTCACAGATGACGGGACTTTCCAAGAGTTTTCTGGTTATGTCAGCAGACACACACACACAAACAGCCACACACACTCATGCTGCAAAGTCTTTGCAGAAGCTACCACTGACTGTCAGGTTTTGGATCCAGCGTAATTCTCAAGCAGGAAATAAATTCATATATAGGTGATGTGAATATTTTGATTGCACATGTCTCTGTAAGACTATCTCTACTATTAAAGGATAGTTCAAATATGCTTGGATTCACAAGGCACTGGAAACCTACTACTGACCGCACAAAGGAGCTACTATCATTTAAATAGATTCTTCCAACACATCATGAATAGATAAGATCTGTCTCTTCACATTTGTAGGGCTCCATCTGGTACCTTGAAATCAGAAGAAGCTTTACCACTAATCTCACTGAAAATGAGCCTGGAAAACCAATGAGGAGGAGTAATCCTGTTTCTTGTAGAGCACCATGAAGCTAAGCAGCATAGTAGTAATACATAATGCCACTATCAAAGGACAATTACAGAAAAAATTCGAGAAGTTGCACTAACTTGACCTCAACCAACAACTTTTACAAGATTCATGTGCTAATAACAATTTTCAATAAAAATAAGTCAATAAAAATCAAATGCACTACAAGACCAAAAGTTTTCAAAGAGAACAAATAAAAGGAGTATTTTAAAACATGACTACACAAAACCAAGTTGATCTGCTCTATCGGCAAATTTAACTGAGAAAGGGAGGCATCCTGATTTCACTGCAGTAAAATCTTCTCTTTAGCAGATCTTTCACAGGGTGAACACACTCTGAATTCTTCCCTAACAGCATCCATCATCCAATTCCCACTCACCAAAGGTTGGAATATCACAGATTTTTGACAGCCTCAAACATTAAACACCCCAGGCCCCACTAGTCATGGGCAACATCATCAACAGATTTTTTAATTATTATATAAAGAACATTTCTGCGTTACAGCAGCTGCATCTGCATGAATTCTTCCTTGAGTCTTGAAAGCCACCTGCAAATATTTTCTCTTATTCCATTTAATGCCTACTGAATGTCACAGAACTGAATGGAAAATAAAGCAAAGAATATTTCAGCCTAATATCTTTTTCCAGAAGACAGAAGCTAGTTCTGTAGAATTATTATTTAATTCACAGGAAGAATAAGAAAACACTCGTTAAGCTTTAAATTTCAAAAATTAAAAGCTTAAATAAATTCAAACTCAGAATCATAAAAAGTTTCTTTAGGCTAACCGCTTTCCATACAAACTAATAAAATACACTTTTATGTATTTCAGACAAACAGTATGTATCCCGACTCCACTCCTTCTTTTCTCTTTCATTTTGTCTTTTGCTCTACTTCCTTTATATTTTTCTCACGTTAACATCAAAATACTGCTCCATGGAAGAGGTGGACTGCAAACTCCGCCATAATCTAAAGCTGGCCCTTCTCCTCTTCTTACTGTCTTGTATAAAAGAAAACTTTATAGAGTCGAATTATTAATCTAACAGACTGATTTGATTTTGATGCCTTACCAAATTTCTTTGCTACTTTGATTACATTTGTGAATTTTCTTATGGCTATAAATTTATTTAGCATTTTATTTGCCCACAACTTGTATTATTCTCTTACGTGATGAGGAAACTCTGAACATCTTAATTTTGACAAAACCCAGAAAAAACTAACACACAAATTTTTCTGAGCCACTTCTGGGTCTGGTTTACATACTTTGAATGTTAGGATTGGGAAAACTGTAACTGATTTCATGAGGTTATCCTTACACTTCTAACCCCCTCAATGAGACAGAATTAAGCAGTTGTCCTGGTTTGAGCCAAACAGAATGAATTGTGTTCAGTGATTTTTGCTTCTCAGCTCAGTCTCTTCTAAAAGGCTGCACGTTCTGAAGTCAGCGGCATGTTTTTGCAGACAATGTGTGCTACTGGCAGTGATAACACCTGATGTTTACAGTTACTGCCTGGGACTGGGATGCAGAAAGGCTCTGGCTTATACTTATTCCCACAGTGACCAAGGTCACTGCTGGCTCTTGTGTGCCACGCTGGGGGTGCTGGGTAGTAAGAGGGGGTCACAAGTAAGTAAAAGATTGCACCTCTTGGGGGTAACAGACAGGACAGGTGACCAACAAGAGTATTCCACTCCATGTGTGTCATATTCAGTATAAAACTGAGGTATCACAAGGGTTTAGGTCTTCTTCCTCTTTCTTCTCTTCTGCAATGGCCAGTGTCCAGGACTCCAACCAATCTCCTGCTTTTGATCCGGATCCTGAGTTCCCGAATCCTGCTCCCCTCTGCTGCTGAGCCTGGGGCTTCCCCAGTGCCGCCTGCTCTGCAGCAGCAGTGGGGACTGATATTGGGGGGCGGGGAGCTGGGTTCGATATCAGTTTTGTATATATTTTTATATAGTTCTTTATTTTTATTATTTTCTTATTAGTGCTATTATTGCTTTATTAAAGCTGTTTTAGTTTTCTTTTCCAATCCATAGGTCTCTCTGCCTCATCTCCTTTTCCTTCCTGTTTGGGGAGAGAGAGGGGCCAGAGAGTATCTGTCAGTGTTTAGTGGCTAACCCGCGACAGCAGTGCATGTTGAAATTGTCATGAGGTTTAAATTCTACTACAATATGCTGAAAATTAACGGTTTCTGTTTTCTGAGTAGTCCATGTACATAAATGCACACTGCTCAAAAATGGAAAGGAAAACAATGAGGTTGCTCAATCACAGTATTAGCAAAAAGGACAACTGTAGTTTCCTACAAAAATACAAGAAGAAATGGAACAATTATCCTGCACTGGGACTTTCTGCATAAAGCTTTACAAAGGATCCTCACAAAGACTCTATTTTGGATGCTGCATAAATGCCTAAGGACAGTTCTTTCTCCCACAATGACAAAATTAGTATGCATGGAAGCCCAGGAAAATTATGGCCATAATTCTCCATGATTCCTGGGACTGGTCCAAGCACACACACACACACAAAAAAGCACCAAAAAAATCTGTGATTATTATTGCTGGTCCTTTATAGTGGTAAAATGTACTGCCTGATTAAACACTTCAAAGAAGGAAGATGTACTTCAAGAAGTCAAAAAACTTCTCAGACAAGTTGGTTGCTTTGTTCATGTAAAACGAGAGGAGCTGTTGCACTACACGACAGCTGCTAAACACCTACTTCTTCAAAGTGATAAAACTTAAAATAATTCAGAGCACAACATGAGGTGACAAGCATGAGTTATATGGGATGTCCTAGTTTAACAAACATTTCTCACTGCACTGTTGCAAAATTCTTATCTATTACCCCCTCTGAAAATCTAAGAGGAGCATTAATAACAAACGTAACATGGGGGGAAAGCCTGTTGCACTCATGCTCAAGTGTAGCCCTACATCAAGAACTCAAAATATCTACTATACTGTCAAACACAAAGAAGATTTTCAGCTTTCCATCCACGAACGTGTCTGTCTTCTCTGAAACTTACAGCTTGGGTAGACAGACCACAGGGCACAGCAAACCATTGGCTGTCACCACTCCAACCTGTGACCACGCTCCCCTTACACTGCAATTACTACGATGAGGTATGTCCGATCTACTTCTAAGAGTTAAATGGCAGCTGGTTTGCTGTCATGTGCTGAGAAGAGCAGCAGTCTGAGTGCTGCTTTACAAGCACAAAACCAGTATTTGAGCACCAGTTTACAGACAGGCCCCAGAGGAAGGCACCGTCTGCCAGAGTAGTGGCAGACAACTTGAACAGCAGCTTGGAGCGTGTTCCTTCCATTTGTTTCCTCCTGTTTGTCCTCACTGATTAGAATATCAGAACCTCTTTTCTGTGGAGACATGTCTAACTTCTCTGTTCCTAGTTCAGAGGCACTTCTATACCTTTGCTCACCCTTGTTGCCCACTCTGAAAGTTTTACACTTTTGTGTTTACCTTCTCTGTGATGAGAGAACTTCAAAAAGGTGTGGGAGAAGTAGGGATTTACACAATTGCATCGTTACACTTTTTTGGTTTGATCCCAGTTAACATTTTGTTGTCACTGAACTCTCTTTCTTAAACTTAGATCATGCAAACCTACTTTCCAAGGCAAAGCATGTTTAAGGCATTGAAATTGTGACACTTCTGAGTTGGGCCCATCCTCAACCTCAGCACGTCACAGATTTGACACAGTCTTGGTGTGAAGGTAGCTAAAGAGAAAGTTCAGTTAGGACAGTGTGCTGGATTTGCCTGGCCAGATTTCAGTGGCAGAGGGGGCTGTAGGGCTTCTGCAAGAAGCTGCTAGAAGTTTTCCTTAAGTCTGACAAAGCCAATGCCAGCCAGCTCCAAAGACTGACCTGTCACTGGCCAAGGCTGAGCCTGTCAGTAATGACAGGATATGAATATTCCTGTGAAAACACATTTAAGAAACGGGAAAAACAGAACTGCGCCACACAACAGCTGGCAGAGAGACAGATGGGTGAGAATATGTGCAGACACCAAGGTCAGTGAAGAAGGAGGGGAGGAGGATGTGCTCCAGACACCGGAGCAGAGAGTCCTCTGGGCCGGGGTGAAGACCATGGTGAAGCAGGCTGTCCCTCTGCAGCCCATGGGCGGGGTGTAGATGTCCACTGTGGGGTGGAGGACCCCACGCCGGCGCAGGTAGATGCCTGAAGGTGGCTGTGACCCCGTGGGAAGGATCCTGCCAGAACCTATAGCCCATGGAGAGAGAGAAGCCTGCACTGGAGCAGGTTGGCTGGTGGAACTTTTGTGACGCCGTGGGGGACTTGGGCTGGAGCAGTTTCCCCTGAAGGACTGCACCCCATGGGGAGACTCACACTGGGGGAGTTTGTCAAGAACTGTCTCTTGTGAGAGGATGCATGTTGGAGAAAGTGTGTGAAGATTGTCCCCCGAGAGAGGGACCCCACAATGGCCCAGGGGAAGAGTGAGGATCCCTCCCCTGGAGGAAGAAGCAGCGATGGAAACAACATGAGATGAACTGACCACAACCCCCATTCCCTGTCCCCCTGCGCTGCTCAGGGGGAGGAGGTGAATAAATTGGGATTGATGTTAAGCCAAGGAATAAGGCAGGGGTGGGGGAACGTGTTATTTTAAGATCTGGTTTTATTTCCCATTACTCTTCTCTGATTGGTTTCTTAATAACTTTAACTAATTTCCCCAAAAATCAAGTCTGTTTTGCTCAGGATGGTAGCTGCAGGTGATCTCCCCATTCTCATCTCAAGCCATGGGCCCTTCATTATATTTTCTCCCCCATCTAGCTGAGAAGGAGGAGTGACAGAGCGGTTGTGGTGAATATCTGGCCACCAGCCAGGGTCAAACCACTACGGGTAGAAGCTGTGGCTGTGGAGTTGCAGGTCCTCCAAGTGGCTAATTCAAGTAACGTCCTACAGCATAGGCGACCAGAATGTGCTGGTGAGCTGAATTCCTTTAGAACAAGGGATCTAGCAGCCACAGGACAGATGACTCCAGATGCCATGTGGGACAGCAATTCTTGAACATGTTCCGTACTTCCTTCTTCCTCTCCAATCAGTATCAGAGTGAGGAGAGATCCTGAAACCTTCCAGCCTTTGCAGCCCTTTCTGCAAGAGCTTTCCCTCTATCATTCATGACATCACCTAAGACTTTACGCTTTTTATTTTTTTAAGTTCCTGTAGCATAGAGGATGGAGGAAGAGATCTGCTGAGACCTCCTTTTCTATGTGTTAGTAGAAGTGGTTTTTAGTTCTTAATGATCACCACAATCCAAAAAACCTGGCACATGAGGCATCAGCCTTCTAGGAGTGAAGCAGGTGGGAGAGCATTCCTTCATACCAGCAGTGCGAAACCCTTCTCATAGAAAAGCAGAGAACGGGCTAAAGAATTTGCACTTACTTTCTATTGCACCACTATTATTATCAGAGCTAGACTGAAGAATGGGTTAATTTTTACAGCTGAGTTGGAAAAAGACGTGTGTGTTCCTCAGAAGGCACATCTAGCATTAGATCAAGAGGGTACACTGGGCAAGCCAGCTGAGGAGGACAGCTCTGGGAGCAGTCACCTGTCAGTCAACAATTGTTGAGGATAGTCTAGACTGCTTCTAAGCTCCAGTCCCTACTCTTGTCTAAGCAGAATGCCTAGACTAATCAAGGCATTTTAGATACCATACAAAAATAGGGAACCAATTGATTCCAAAATATAATCAGTCAGCAAGAACACAATGCAATGCTAAGAAGCCGAGACAGATACCTGTCCTGCAAACTGCGTCGCTCACCATGCAGATGGGGCCAACACATTTTGTGTGGATCTTTGATGGTATTCTCAAGGTGTACTAGGTTTGTGTGTTGATCCATCTGCCAGCTTAGCTGCCATAGAAGCATCTGTTAGATCCTGAATCACAGAACAGGAAAAAAGGGAGAGGAGGAGGACATATAATCTAGTTGGAAAATATCTACATAATTTTCTGGCACGTGTATTTCAAGACACCGAGCTTCCTAAGAGGATAACTGTGTTGCTGCTATAACTTTGCTGTAACATTGCACTGAATACACAGTTTAATGACTAGAGAAAAGCTACAGCTATACAATAGCCTATACCTTGCAAAATTTTCTTTATTTCACTGGCACAAGGGATTAACTCAAAGCTCTTGGCAAGCACATCCATGCTGAAGGAAGGACCAAGGAAGTGCAGCAACAGTGACAAGAAGATAAGCTTTACAAAACAAATTTTTTCTTTAGCCCAAACCCAGCACTGGTGTGACAGGTGTAAAGATCATACAGAAAGGATTGTTTGAATTTACAGCAGTCTTCCACTGGTGCCTACGTGCATCCACCACTGGGTGACGGAATGAGCATCTAACAGCCAGCAATCTGATCCCTCTCTTCAGTCTCTGGTAAAGCTTTGTCTTAAAATGAAAGAAACGATCCAGCTGTAGAGATTGTACATTTTTCTATTGCAGGGCAGGTGTGCATGAAGGAATAGTGGTTCCTAGATAGTGCAATTGTTGCAAAGAATGAAGGAAAAAAATACATGCAGCAAATGCCAGCAAACTTCAGTTTGCCCACACCATGGGCACCTCCTCATGCTTGGGACGAGCAGCAAGACGGGGACAGTTGTAAGACAAAGTCAATGATGTTAAACACTCTCCCCACATTTCTACAGTTAAAAGTCCTGTATTGCAAAGATGTCTTTGCTCAGTAAACGCAGTTGAGGAGTCTCTGTTCATACCCACCAGCCAGCTGCTCCCCTGCCCCTGCAGAACAATGCCCCAAGTGGCAACTGTTATTACTGGCTAGAGAACTGGAAAAATTCAACCACAATATTAGCAAGAAACAACTGAAAAAGCTTAGTTCTTTATTTAGTGGTTGTTTTGAATCACACAGAATCATTTCCATGAGAGCCCTCCAGAGCCTCGGTCTGCTTTTGTAGATGCATCGTGGTTACATACTGGGCTCCTTTTCTGGAATTAGCAAAGTCTGCTAAAACTCTGAAGTTCCCAGCTACAAATTTTACTAGTTAGGCACGGGCCAAGCAGTGCATTTGTAAAGATATCTTAATTTTCAGTGGAAGCCCTAGGCTTTGGATACTTTACAAGCATGTTTTCATTTTGATCAGCCATAACCAGGCTATTTCACTACCATAACTTAGTAACCTTTGAAATCATCTTCTATAAAATCTCTTATAGCTTAAAAGTGATTTTTTTCTTCCATTAAATGCCAGATTGCAGCTTCTTAAACTGCTTAATCAGTTTCTAAACAACCTAGCTCTTGTTTCTGTAGCAGCCTGTCAGTGCTGAAATTAGAACGAAGAATCACAGGATGATTCGAGCTGACACAGATTTTAGGAGGTCTGCAGCCCAGCTCTCTGCTTTATATAGCCATCAGATCAGAGCAGGTTGCTCAGTGCTTTTATCCAACCTAGTCTTGAAAACCCCAAAAGATGGAGACAATACAACCTCTCTGGGTCCCCTCTCAGTCATTTTGCCGTCCTCATGGGGAAAAAATTTTCATTATGTCGTCAGAAAATAAATTCATGTTCTTGTTTATTTCAGCGGAACTCTCCGTCTTCTGACTGTCTTCTTATTTTGGACTATGGACTTAATGAAGAAATCACATGGTGATGTTCTCTCGTCTGTGTTATGCTGGAGGTCAGATTAGAATAAATAAAATAATCCCCTATGGCTTTAAATATCTTGATATTTTTCCCAGTGATTCTTACAACAGAAAAAACCCATTCTATTCAGCGAAAATCCAGACAAAACTGAATTACTCCCAATTTAAGGCTGCAGTGAGGAGCAGAAAAAACCTAAGACAACTGGATTTGTCTTGTTTGGGAATCAAGGCCTAAAGCGAGCACAGCCGTAGAGAGCTGCTTGCTTGTTTAGCTCCATTTTTGACACTGCCCAAAGATATATGGTGAAAGTTGAAAACTGCAGTTCACCAAAACGTGCAGTTGTCCCAAGGATCTACCGCTTCCCACTCCAAACGATTTCTTCAGCCTGTTTACCACAAAAGCACAGATGGAAAAAAAGTCAGGGGGATGGAAGGGAGGTACTTTTGAGGCTATGAAGTATTTAAATTGTCTATCTAGGCTTGGGAAATATATCCCTTGAAAGATGTTTAAATAGTGAGACTACTAGGTGCTTCCAAGAACAAGTAGTATTTACCGAAGAAAAAGAAAAAAGCTAAATAAAAATCCAGCACACTACAGAAACTCACTCTGGAGACTAACACGGATAGCTTCATCAAAGTGGGCTAAGCAGGTGCACAGAGAGAACTGTCCCCCATTCTGCGTTCCCACCCAGTGAGGGCTGAGACAATCCTCAGGAGGGCAGAGGTACCTGTGGTTCTATGCAGAACTTCTTTTCAAAGCTGTCAGTCTCTTACATGTCTTAAATCCACTTATAATAGTTAAAGGAAATGGAGAGTAATGGAAACATGAACAAGGACATAACCACATCTAAAATTCTCCACAGCCTGTGAGGTCATTTGACAAAGACAGTCTCTAGAAAAGCTTTGCTGTACAAGGACATAGTCCTAGTACTCAGCATCTGGTTTTGTCACCTGCACACAATCCAATAGCTCTTCTGTTCCCACACCTGCTCTCTTTTCTTTTTTCAGTGAGATCAGTATTAGCAGAAGAGTGGCTGGAGGAAGAGGCTCTTTACCCACAAATAAATAGACTAGAATGAGGAGAAAGCAGAGGGGAAATAGCACCAGACCACAGGGAGTACAGAGACTGGTGAGTGGCCAGAGGTCATCACGCCATTGTAAACACTGACAGGGTTAAATATAACATTTATAATAATTTATAACTCTACTGTATTCATGTGTTGGTTTTTTTTTAAATCGCAGAGGAGCACCACTACCAAAAAAGAAAAGCCCAGCATGGCTTCTTTTTAAATAGGCTATGACTATCCTGAAATGATTTTCCTTGAAAGTAGCTCCTCAATGAAAGCTGTGCTTAGTCACAGTCCTTGAAATCCCTTTTTAGGGAGTTTGAATCAGATATGCCAAAAAAAGAAGACAAGTTTCATAGCATTAAGGGCAGAAAAATATGTTCAGGTATATGTGGACAGCTCCTGTGAATCGTACTCTGTATCTTTTCACCAAACTCATTTGCTAAATGAAAGGTCAGCCCAAATCCCATCCCCGGACCTACACTTTTTCCAGAACAATTCTCTGCAGACCATATGATACAAAGATTCAAAAGTTTCAAAGCAATAAATGAATCTCTAACTTACAGCTACCCAATGTTATAAAATTGTTGTACTATTCAGTAAGGACATACCTAAGTCTGTTTCGGTTTCACATCTGATTATACAATCTTTCAAGATCTATTTCAACTGCTCAGAAGAATTACCAACTATCGTTTTCCCCATCATTAATTTCTCTGACTGAAAATAGTATTACCAGTCTACCGTGCATCTAACCAAAGGCTGCTGCACAACACTTAGAACCAACAGCACCCGACGTAACGACAAAGCTTCTCTCAGGCTAATTGTGAAAAGCAAAACATGTAACAATACAGATGCTGAGCAACTGCATTTCAACAGATTCATAAGCAGTACTCAGACAATCTGTCAGATCATCTCCATTTTACAGACAGGGCACTGATGTGCAAATAAATCTGAAAGATTCCCTTGAAAAAAAAAGGAACTTAACCAGGAACAGACACAAACTTCCCTTTCACCTCTCTGGGTGCCTAAGCAAGAAATTGGTGAGAGCAGAGGTACCCAGAGCACTGAATTCAACGCAGTGTGTGTGCATCTGTTTCTCACTTGTACGATATGGCCTTCCAAGCAATTTGTCAGCAGTTTCATGCCACAAACGGGTGAATCAAGAAGATAATGAGAATTGTGTAGGTGGCCACTATGGTTTCTGCGACAACGGCTCAAGGGGAGGGAAAAGTGGAACACAGATGCAAATGTTGCTCTGTGAAATAATGCTCCAAAGGGTATTTATAAAATCTTTTTTATGGGATTGTGCAGATTGTGCAGTCATCTTTGAAGGTCTGTGATACAACCACAGCACAGTTCACCACTTGATGAAGGCTCAAGCAGACTTTTCGCTTTCCTTTGGGTCAATTTAGAGTGAGACAAAGTTTTCACAGACATCAAGCATTCCTGTTCTGAACTGCATCAGAGTCCAGTCCTGCTCCAGAGACCACAGGTCTTTCCCCTCCCTCAATTTATTCAGATTTGATTTAATCTATAAGAGCAGGAGCTGCTGGGAGAAGAAAAACAGTCGATTGAAGGTATTTACCAATTCCATTCTCAGGCTTAGAACAGGTAAGCCTTCACGATAAAAGTTCCTCTGGATGTATTTTACTACAAACGTAAGGGGCAAGCACCTAGCGCTTGAAGTTTGTGTCTTGCGTAATATTTGTACATTCAGTAAAACTTAACAGCATGCCAACATGTGACCTGCTCTCAACGCTTGCAGACAGATCACATTTTCTGCACACGCAAAATGCAAGAGCACATACTTCAATACGGAAATTCAGTATAACAAAAGCCTGTAGGAATACCAATGGAAGTAAAGTCACTGCGCTTTCAATTCCAAAAATCATCCATCCCAAGGAAACATAAAACAACAAGTGCTTGAGAAAATAAACCCATCTTTTGCTATATAAAATGCATGGTACTGATTCCTTTGAAATCCTCCTTTTTCTTGCTGTGCTGGCAAAGTCCAGATGAAAAGATATAGTTACTGCCTTCTTTCAACCTATTAGTGTAGAAAAGTGATGGGAACTGGGAAACAAATCACAAGTTCATTCATAAAAACAGCTGTTGAGGACAAGAATAAGGTATTTCAAAAGTGATGAAATACTGACAGACACATCCATCATCTACCAGTTAGCCGCAGGCATTAGCTGCGCATGAACTGCAAAATACTGTACTGAACCAATTCTAGCACATGAGCATTCCTCTTGTTTGTTACTCATCTGGGCCAAGTACTCAAATATAACATCTCCCATTTCTTACAGCCAGCTCCCAGCGTTCCCACTTGCAAGAAGTGAATCAGAATTCATGAACTGAAACTGCTAAGTTATGTAAGTACGCTGATACCCCCAAGGTATACCACCCTGGGGTTTTTGGTTTCTTGGTTTATTACATGCAGCCATAGCTAAATGTTTAGGCTGTCTATACTACACAATGCCCTCTTCTGCAAAGTCTTCCTCATCAAGAGGAAGTATTTCAGCAAAGATACCTACCTGGTACCTAAAGAAACCTGTATATACTTGCCCCACTCTTTAGGAAAACTAACTACACAATTACAAAAGGAAAACTGTGCTGCCCTTAACAGCTGTCTCATGTGGACTGCTTAAATCATGGCAAATCTTGGCAGTTTGCCTCTGTCTACACTGCTGAAGACTGTCCTCAGGAGCCTCAGTCCCCTCAGGCCCCAGAGGAAGTCAAGATAAAGGAGGAGTCTGCCCTGATTGATGAGGATTGGGTTAAGGATCGGTTTGAACACTTAAACATTCATAAATCCATGGGCCCTGATGGGATGCACCCACGGGTGCTGAGGGAGCTGGCAGGAGTCATTGCTAGGCCACTCTCCATCATCTTTGGTAAGTCGTGGGTAACAGGTGAGGTGCCTGAAGACTGGTGGAAAGCGAATGTCACTGCAGTCTATAAGAAGGGCAGGAAGGATGACCCGGGTAACTACAGACCGGTCAGCCTCACCTCCATCCCTGGAAAGGTGATGGAACATCTTATCCTTGGTGCTGTCTCTAGGCATATCAAGGATAAGAAGGTTATTAGGAGCAGTCATCATGGCTTTGCCAAGGGGAAGTCATGTTTGACCAACCTGATAGCCTTTTATGAAGACACAGTCAGGTGGGTGGATGGTGGCCGTGCAGTGGATGTGGTCTATCTGGATATCAGCAAGGCCTTTGACACCGTCTCCCACAGCATCCTCATAGGTAAACTGAGGAAGTGTGGTCTGGATGACCAAGTAGTGAGGTGGGTCGCTAATTTTTTGAAGGGAAGAAGCCAGAGAGTTGTGGTCAATGGGACTGAGTCTGGCTGGATGTCTGTGTCTAGTGGGGTCCCTCAAGGGTCAGTGCTCAGGCCGGTGCTGTTTAATATATTTATCAATGATCTGGATGAGGGATTAGAGAATGTTGTCAGCAAGTTTGCTGATGATACGAAATTGGGAGGAGTGGTTGACACACCAGAAGGCTGTGCTGCCATTCAGAGAGACCTGGACAGGCTGGAGGGCTGGGCAGGGAGAAATCTTATGCGGTTCAACAAGGGCAAGTGTAGAGTTTTCACAGAATCACAGAATGTTAGAGGTTGGAAGGGACCTCAAAGATCATCTAGTCCAACCCCCCTGCCAGAGCAGGACCACCTACAGTAGAGCGCACAGGAACATGTCCAGGCCAGTTTTGAATGTCTCCAAAGAAGGAGATTCCACAATCTCCCTGGGCAGCCTGTGCCAGGGCTCTCTCACCCTCACAGGGAAAAAGTTTTTCCTCATATTTTTACTGAACCTCCTATGTTCCAGCTTACACCCATTGCCCCTTGTCCTGTCAGTGGACACCGCTGAAAAGAGCCTGGCTCCATCCTCCTGACATTCCCCCTTGATGTATTTATAAACATTTACGAGGTCACCCCTCAGCCTCCTCTCCTCCAAGCTAAAGAGACCCAGATCCTTCAGCCTTTCCTCATAAGGGAGATGTTCCACTCCCTTCACCATCTTTGTGGCTCTGCGCTGGACTCTCTCAAGGAGCTCCCTGTCCTTCTTGAACTGAGGGGCCCAGAACTGGACACAATATTCCAGATGTGGCCTCACCAGGGCAGAGTAGAGGGGCAGGAGGACCTCTCTTGACCTACTTGTTACTTCCCTTCTAATACACCCCAGGATGCCATTGGCCTTCTTGGCCACGAGGGCGCATTGCTGGCTCATGGTCATCCTGCTGTCCACTAGAACCTCCAGGTCCCTTTCCCCTGCGCTGCTCTCCAGCAGGGCAGTCCCCAACCTATACTGGCACATGGGGTTATTCTTTCCCAAGTGCAAAACTCTACACTTGCCCTTGTTGAACTTCATAAGATTTCTCCCCGCCCAGCCCTCCAGCCCGTCCAGGTCTCTCTGAACGGCTGCACAGCCTTCTGGTGTGTCAACCACTCCTCCCAATTTCGTATCATCAGCAAATTTGCTGACAACATTCTCTAATCCCTCATCCAGGTCATTGATAAATATATTAAACAGCACCAGCCCAAGCACTGACCCCTGAGGGACCCCACTAGACACAGGCATCCAGCCAGACTCAGCCCCATTGACAAAACTCTCTGGCTTCTTCCCTTCAACCAGTTAGTGACCCACCTCACTACTTGGTCACCCAGACCACACTTCCTCAGTTTACCTGTGAGGATGTTGTGGGAGATGGTGTCAAAAGCCTTGCTGATGTCCAGATAGACCACATCCACTGCACGGCCACCATCCACCCACCTGACTGTGTCTTCATAAAAGGCTATCAGGTTGGTCAAACAAGACTTCCCCTTGGCAAAGCCATGATGACTGCTCCTAATAACCTTCTTATCCTTGATATGCCTAGAGACAGCACCAAGGATAAGATGTTCCATCACCTTTCCAGGGATGGACGTGAGGCTGACCGGTCTGTAGTTACTCGGGTCATCCTTCCTGCCCTTCTTATAGACTGCAGTGACATTCGCTTTCCTCCAGTCTTCAGGTACCTCACCTGTTACCCACGACTTACCAAAGATGATGGAGAGTGGCCTAGCAATGACTCCTGCCAGCTCCCTCAGCACCCGTGGGTGCATCCCATCAGGGCCCATGGATTTATGAATGTTCAAGTGTTCAAACTGATCCTTAACCCACTCCTCATCAATCAGGGCAGACTCCTCCTTTGTCATGACTTCCTCTGGGGCCTGAGGGGACTGAGGCTCCTGAGGACGGTCTCCAACAGTGTAGACAAAGAAGGCATTCAGCAACTCCGCCTTCTTTCTGTCCTCTGTCTCCAGGGCACCCATCTCATTCAACAGAGGGCCTACATTGCCTCTAGTGTTAGTTTTGTCAGCAATGTACTTGAAGAAGCCCTTTCTGTTGTCTTTGACCTCCCTTGCAAGTTTTAACTCCAAGGAGGCCTTAGCTTTTCCGATTGCCTCCCTGCACTCCCTGACAGCTGCCCTGTACTCCACCCAAGTGGCCAGCCCTTCCTTCCACAATTTATACACCCTCCCCTTCCACCTGAGTCTGCCCAGCAGATCCCTGGTTAACCATGTAGGTCTCCTGGATCTCTTCCTTGATTTCCTACCTGATGGGATGCACTGATCCTGAGCCTCGAAGAAGTGGTCTTTGAATGCCAACCAGCTCTCTTGGGCCCCTTTACCTTTCAGCTCCCTGTCCCAAGGGGTTTCCCCCAGCAATTGCTTGAAGAGGCCAAAGTTGGCCCTTCTGAAGTCCAGAGTTGCGATCCTGCTTGGTATTCTGTTTTTACCGCACAGGATCCTGAACTCCACTATCTCACGGTCGCTGCAGCCAAGATTACCCGCAACCTTCACTGCTTCAGCCAGACCTTCCTTGTTGGTGAACACAAGGTCCAGCAGCGCTCCTCTCCTGGTTGGTTCATCCATCATTTGCATCAAAAAGTTATCATCGATGCACTGGAGGAACCTCCTGGACTGAGGATGGCTGGCTGTGTGGGACTTTTGCACCTGGGAAAGAATAACCCCATGTGCCAATATAGGTTGGGGACTTCCCTATTGGATAGCAGTGTAGGAGAAAGGGACCTGGGGCTTCTAGTGGACAGCAGGATGACCATGAGCCAGCAATGTGCCCTCGTGGCCAAGAAGGCCAATGGCATCCTGGGGTGTATTAGAAGGAGAGTAGCAAGTAGGTCGAAAGAGGTCCTCCCACCCCTCTACTCTGCCCTGGTGAGGTCACATCTGGATATTGTGTCCAGTTCTGGGCCCCTCAGTTCAAGAAGGACAGGGAGTTGCTTGAGAGAGTCCAGCGCAGAGCCACAAAGATGGTGAAGGGAGTGGAACATCTCCCTTATGAGGAAAGGCTGAAGGAGTTGGGTCTCTTTAGCTTGGAGAAGAGGAGGCTGAGGGGTGACCTCATTCATGTTTATAAATATGTCAAGGGGGAGTGTCAGGAGGATGGAGCCAGGCCCTTTTCAGCAGCGTCCACTGACAGGATAAGGGGCAATGGGTGGAAGCTGGAACATAGGAGGTTCCATAAAAATATGAGAAAAAACTTTTTCCCTGTGAGGGTGAGAGAGCCCTGGCACAGGCTGCCCAGGGAGGTTGTGGAATCTCCTTCTCTGGAGACATTCAAAACCCGCCTGGACGCGTTCCTGTGCGATCTACTGTAGATGATCCTGCTCTGGCAGGGGGGTTGGACTAGATGATCTTCGAGGTCCCTTCCAACCTCTAACATTCTGTGATTCTGAGATTCTGTGTTACAGATTGCCTTAGAATCAGTAATTCGGAGAATAATTCTCTTCCCTATTCACCAGTTGGGGATGGGAAATCAAGAGAGGGTGGGACAGTAGAGTTCACTGCATTCCTTACTCCCCACTGCACACAGGTACACACACTTCAAAGGTAATAGGGCACTCAGGTCAGGCTTTGCTTTCCACCCAGCCTGTACCTACCTGAGTGGACCAGCTAAAGCTCAAAGCAATGCAGGCTTGATGTCCGTTCAACAAGCTAATGCCATACTGATCACCCTTACCAATTCCTCTAAGAGGCTTACCAGCAAGAAATGGCTTGAAAGAAAACAATTTAAGGTAACAAACACCACCGCATCTCATGGCCCCAGTCAACATCTCACGTATTTCACACTATTCCTGGCAAGACACACTTCCTGTCCCCACCCTGGGACACAGAATGAAGGGTAGTTTATGCTTTAAGACTTCTCCCTCACACTCACCTACATTTGTAGGAAATATATTCTCATTGTTGATTTGCACCTCGATCCAGTCCATGAGAAGATTCATATACTGGGGTGCCGGCAACGCCGTCGGCTTCTTGTACTTTCTGTCATCCTGCCACCGGTACTCATACCTAGGGCCTCCAGACATCACTGGGCAGGTCTTCTCTGTGCAAAACTCACAGACAGTTCCATAAATGAGGTTGATCCTGTTGAAGAAGTCCACCACATGGACAGCGACCCAGTCATTCTGGTCCTCTCCACTGGGCAACTGCACGGCTGCCTTCAAGTCCACACCTGAGTGCAGCGAGGCCTGTGCTCGCTTGTGTAGTTCAAACCTCTGGCTCCCAGGTTCAAACTTGCGCTTTGGGCGGAATGTCTTATCTTTATTAAAGACTTGCTTGAGTGCTGTGGACATGTCTGCTGATCTTCTGCTCCGCAGCAGCTGGCAGAAAAGCACAGGTACTCGAAAACAGTTGATCCCTATCGCAGGTCCTTCAGGCTCCGCTGTTTTTCTCAGAGAAGCTTGAATCACCTTCAGAGCTGTTGAACAGCTCTTCCTCTGGAAAGCCTTCCCAAAAGGGTTTACGCCCCTAGGGATATGGAAACAATACACATTAGTGGCAAGCTCAAGCCTGGCCCTGTCTATTTGTTATTGGTTTACTATCATTTGCCAGTAATTATGAGCTGAAAAGCACATATATATAACAAGGTAGCCTTAAAAACTGGCCAATTCCTAACCTCATGAACACTTAAAAAAACAGAGCCCAACTTTTTAAAGTATTAAGGAATTAACTTTCCTGTCTTTCTAAATATCTACCCACAGAGTCTCATAAGTTATCATAGACAGGAATTCAATAAATCCTGTGTAATCTTGCCACCTTCAGCTTACTTTTAAACCATTCTTTTCATTTTCCTGCATTTTTACAGTGACCTCATACCATATATAATGTATGCACACATTTAGTAGGCAAAATACTACACGACAATTTAAGTCTGATCTAACTGCTCCTAAAGTGGCCGATGGTGCCTCTAAGCATTTTCCACAGCTTCAGTTCTCCTTTCTGCAGGGAAAAAAACAAAACAAAACAAAACAAAACCAATCCCCAGCAAGATTCTTCCACATTTGTTCCCTATTTTTAACTGGTGAGCTATTTGGCTTTGCCAGTGTTTTGGTTTGGCCTGGCCAGATTTTTGTGGTGGGGGGGAGCTGCAGGGTGGCTTCTACAAGAAGCTGCTAGAAGCTCCACAAGTTTGATAGAGCCAATGCCAGCCGGCTCCAAAGAGGGACCCGCCGCTGGCCAAGGCTGAGCCTGTCAGTGAAGTGATAGCAGAGGAACGCGTCTGTGAAAAACATATTTAAGAACGAGAAAAAGAACTGCGCCATAACAGCTGGCACAGAGATGGAGGAGTGAGAATCTGTGCAGGCACCAAGGTCAGAAGGAGGGGGGGGGAGGGATGAGCTCCAGGCGCCGGAGCAGAGAGAGTCCCCCGGGTCTGTGGTGAAGACCATGGTGAAGCGGGTTGTCCCCCCGCAGCCCACGGGCGAGGTGCAGATGTCCACCGTGAGGATCATCGCGTAGATGTCCACCGAGGACTCCACGCCGTGTGGGTGGATGCCTGAAGGGGGATGTAGCCCATGGGAAGCCCGCATCAGAGCAAGTCGCTGCCGGAACCTGTAGCCCGTGGAAGAGAGGAATGCCCACGCTGGAGCAGGTTGGCCGGTGGGACTTTTGGGACGCTGCGGGTGGCTCACGCTGGAGCAGTTTCCCCTGAGGGACTGCGCCTCAGACTCACGAGGGGTGGGCTGCCCCTCGTGAGGTGTCTCACGTTGGGCAGTTTGTGATGAATTGCCCTTCGTGGGACGACTCACGCGGAGAAGAGAGCGTGAAGCTTGTCTCCCGTGAGAGGGACCCCACGATGGCCCTGGGGAAGAGTGAAGAGTCCTCCCCTGGAATGAAGAAGTGGTGAAACCAACATCGAATGAACTGACCGCAGCCCCCACTCCCTGTCCCCCTGCGCCGCTCCGGGGCAGCAGGTGGAGAAACCGGGATTGATGTTAAGCCCGGGAAGAAGGGAGGGATGGGGGGAAGGTGTTCTGTTTGTTAAGATCTGTTTGCTCTTTCTCATTTCTCACTACTCCTCTCTGATTAGTTCTTTTATTAAATGTACCTAATTTCCCTAAAATCGAGTCTGTTTTGCCTGGGATGGTAAATGAAAGTGATCTCCCAGTCCTTATCTTAAACCCTGAGCCCTTGGAAATATTTTCTCCACCTGTCTAGCAGTGAAGGGGGAGTGAGTGAGCGGCGGTGTGGGTACCTGGCGGCTGGCCAGGGTCTAACCACGACATACAGTCTCACAGAACCTAATTAGAATGACACCTACAGCAATGCACAGAAATAAATCCTGTTTCCCACAGAACCGTACAGAGATTTTTAGTTTTCTCAGCCCACCTTCAGGAATTCAGTAGTGGTCTTAATTGTCATTTGGATTCTGTAGAATGATTAGAAAGCAATGCTGAAGCTGCCTCTATTTATTTTCTCTGCATTGTCATTCTTACAAAAGGAAGAACACGCAATATGCATTGTTCCATCTGACCTACTCTGGCAACAAAGAACAGTTTTAACAGCCAGTCTGACTGAAAAAAGTAAGTTACTGCACTAGAGCCTTCTCATTCTTACATACACAGAAGAGTATTATCTTCAGTAAATGTAGGCAATTAGTAGGTGATATGGTAGATAGGTGCTATCTCAATTACACCTTGTGGTACTGAAGGTTTTATAATTAAAGACAAAGCGAACATTTCAGGCTGCACATAATTTAAATTAAATAACACAATATGTTTTCAATTTGTGCAGCACTACAAAAATCCTACCTTATCAGTTGCTGAAGAATTCTTATCACAGGATTATGTATGTTCCACCATTTCCCTTAACAGATATCATGGCCATGAAAATGTTACTAGCCTGCGTATGGAAGCACTAAACTTTTCTGAAGACAACTGGCCAAGCTTTGCCGAGCAGCAGAAGAGAAAAAGGTGCGTTTTTTTTTTTTCTTAGGCACTTCAAGAAAGCAACAGGCACCTAAGCAAAGAGAAATCTTGTGTGCTACACCACATTCCCACGCAATAGAAGACAAATGCCATAAAAAATCCTCTCCGAAGCAGTTGAAAGATTAACATCCAGCCGATTTGCCAGAAAGCAGCAGCTAACCAAAACTGGCAGAGCTTTTGCTGATAGCACGATGGAGGGATACTTCAATCCTGAGTTTGTAACAGTCATTCTTTACGGACCAGTAAAACACAGGAGGTTCAGGAATGAACTCTGGGGAGACTGCTGTCACATCTCACACGCCTCTTGGGAGTAATGTTCAAACACAGAGATCCTGAAAACCAGACAAAGGCCAGGGAAGGAAGACTTTATACAAGATCAGCCTTGGAACGATTTAGTTAAGTGTCATTGGCAGGAAATCACGACACTTTAAAGCGAAATTGTTTGTTTCTAACCTCCAGCTCTCAAACGCTCAGAGGCAGTCAGCTTTTGTTTAAAATCCTTTCAAAAAAGAGGTGAGCGCTGCCACACAGGCCGTGCTTGCGACTGACACACTTTGAGGTGGCATGGAGCCAACGTCCCAGTTTGCAATAATAAGGATGTCAGCTCCAGGGTTTTACAGCACAGGTAACTATTTTTTTTCCCCCACTTTAATATACCTGGTGCTCTTATGTGGTTATGCTGACTCTCTTCCTCACCTGTTAATATTCACGAGAACATTCAAAGAGCTTGTATTTAAAACAACAAGCTGAGCACCAAATTAAATTCATCTTCAAAAGATCCATTCTGAAGCACAGTACTATTATTAAACCTTGTCTAAGAAGAACAAAAGACACCACATTTTATAAGCTATTTTCTACAGAATATGCAAACCTCATTAATCATATTAAATACGCACTTTCCCAAACTTGTCCATACATTCAGTGAGTCTGCATAAAACCAACTAGTGCAGAGCAAAAGCAACCAGAATATTCAACAAAAACCTAATTATCTCAAGTTTTCTATGTAACATGAATCATACATGTTGAAAATGTCTCTGAAATCACAGTGAAACTCAACCCAAACACTAATCCTAGAAATTAAATTGTTCATTAACCCACCAAGGCAGATTCAGGTCAAGAAGAATTTCCTATATGTATCCTGTCTGGAGAGTCTCCTGTTCAGGAACTTGCAAAAAACACAAAGGCTCCTCACCTTTCATCTTTCTAACACTTTACACAATACAAAGTAACATCTTATCTTTGCAAAGCTGGCCTGCAGAAGTCAAACTCACTGTTTAACTCCTCTTTGTGACTTACCTCTGCCAAGAGCTGATTTTTTTCCTCTCACATAAAAAGTGATTGAAGGCTGTGCAAAGCCAGGGGATGGACAGACTTGCTTTCTTAGGCATTTCTGTGCAAGAATGCAAAACTGAAAAGTCTATGACCTGAATGTCACAGAAATAATGCAGTGAATCAGCCTTCCAAAATATTTTTTTTTGCACCCTGCTTCCTGAGGGCATTTGAAACCTAAGAAACCCTTGCCTTCACTCAAAAGCTAACAGAAATTGATGAAGGAAAAAATAACAGTTTTGAGACTCACCTCCTCACTTCTGAAACAGATTGCTTTCCTGCAGGTTACACGGCTGTCCCTACATCCCCCACTCAAACAACCAGCTCCATTAGGCTTTTCTAAACATCTGTGAGCAGCACCATCATTACAGATCGCCGGAATAAAGAAGCTTTCACTTTTCTCACATGAAAAAGAAAGAACAGGCTCACCTGGTTTTCAGCAGAGACTAAACACAAACACTGTAAGTTTGGATTCTTGAGAGGCTGAAGCTCTAACCAGAGTCTGTGTGCTCTGGAAGCATCTTTACTGCTCAGGCAGTAAAGCGGCAGCACTTACTGGGAGGACGCCTCTGCTTAGGACTGAATCCCTAAGCCACTGCAGGAACTCATTCACCATTAGAGTCCTCACATGTTGCTGCACTGTGTTTGAATCAACAAGCAGTGGTGACAGGTTTGTCAGTCTACCCAAGATCACATCCTGTCAATTAAAAACTTGTAGTGTTGGACTTACAAAGCACAGCTTCAAAGTCACACAGCACTAGTGAAAGGAAAGCTCATTGTGTAACGTCAACAACAAATGGTGAGCAAAGCCTCCTCATTTTTAAAGCACCAAGAACATAACTTGATTTGCTGGTCACCACTTTCACTTCCATGACGATTTTTGTCTCACAAGAACACGAAATGTTGCCAGCTCCCTTACCTCAGTCAGTCGTGGGTGAGTTACTTCAGAGATGAAACACCGTGAACAATCTTGTGGTACTGTGTGACTGGATCACAACTCCTTGAAATTTGTGGTACAGCAGCACCCACTTTCCTTACATGTAAAAATAAATTTGACTATTGCTAAAAGAAATTTTGCAGTCTCCTCTCATATCATAGTAATGTCAGCAGAACTTCTCCGGACTTACAACCTGTGTCAAAGGCCAAATAAATCGGGTTCTGATCTCTCACGGCAGGTGCTACCTACACAATGGCACACACGGTAATGGTTTTGTGGCTCACGGCGTGTTTGTTTGATGGCAGGAATAACACGGTCGGGTGAATTCACTCGCTGGCAGAGCCACGACTGAGGATGGTAACGGCAGATTTGGAGATGATCTCAGAACAGAAACAGACTCTCACAAGCTCCACCTGTGGCATCAGCACCACAGTGATCAGTTTGTCCCCAGCCTTATGCAGAAACGTGCACATGTAGAGACAGCAACTCAGTCTAACTATCAGACACATCAGGTCAACATACAGAAATAATAAACCAGTCCTACCCACGCAGATACCTCCAAAAAACACCCACAAACCACACACAGTGATCACCATCACATCTGAGTCACTGCCCAGTTAAAAACATAACAATTCATTTTGTCATATACTTTCTATTAAGTCACAGGTAGTAAGAATGTTAAATACACAACTTTCATCACAGCACTTTAATGAGCACCACACAAGCTTTAGAGGGATGCTGGGAAAGTAGCTGGTAAAATTCCCATTTTATTAATCAAGAAAGTAAGGAGACGTGACTTCTCCAGCATCACAGTCAGCTGTCTGTGCAGGAAGACAATGTCTGAAAACCGTCTGCATCAGCTGATATTTACATTTTTCTTTCCAACGTGTAAGTCTCCATTTCGAGCACTTGCATAGTCTGATCCAAAGCCAGCTGAAGCCTGCAGGAAAGCTCAATCTGATCCGCAGCCTGTTAAGGTCCAACATGTTGTAAACTTGTCATGTCTGGCTTCACACTTCACTATCCGTTCAAGGGGCCATTTTGCTACAGGCCCTCTGTTCTAAACAGAGAAGTTCGAAGAATTATTCAGTACAGAAAGGCCTGTCCCAAAATCTGAACACACTCTTTCTAGTTGAAATCACAAGTAAAGAAAATGTAGTGTAATTATTTGCATTCATAGTGGAGATTTTATGATGAGAAGACACTCCTCATGCGCAAAAAACACTCTCCCTGCTAATCTATAATGTACATAAAGATATTAAGATTTGCCTTATGGTTGTGCCAGAATTGAAAGGGAATGGAAAAGGCATCAAAGCAGATTTAGGCTACCGAGAAAATGTATCTTAAAAGAAGCACACACTAACACAAGGACAGGGTTCCTACATTCCACTCTGTCCTCAACAATCTTGCAAGTTCCATGAAGACTAAGCTCCCATAATTAAGGGTATCAGATTATTTATGTAACACTTAGAAGAAGTATACACAGATATATGCAAACCCTGTCTCAGTTTCCCAGGTGCTGGCTTGAGTAGCTTCTCCATAGCTCCTCCAGTGAAAATTTTCAGGTAGGACTATCACTATTAAGGAGAACAAAGGAGAACAATGTCCTGCTGCAGCCTTTGTCCATGGTCTCTGTGTTATTTACATGAAACCTAGAGCATGTCAATTAATACACAAAATAGCAATAGTAAATGGCAGTATTCAGTGAAAAGAAACTTGCTGATGCTTCAGGACATGAACTTGCTTTTTTTTATTGTGGCTGAAATCCTAGAAAATTCAGAAAAAAAACCCCAGAATTTGGTTTAAAGTCCTCTCAAGAAAAGATTCCCAGGAATTCCTCAAGTTCTTCCCTTTCCTCTAAAGCCACCTTACACTAATCTGCACGTGATAACCACAAAAACAACTCAGCAGTCTCCAGGTACTCGGGTTTCTGAAAACCGCTACTGGAAAGAAGCCTTCCAATAGTTACAAACACTTTGAACATGAAAGAGTATCCATTCATTTGACATACAGTAACTAGCCTTTGTTTTATCTGTGCATGGGGAAGAAAAAGGAACGAGTGATGTCATGAGACTCACAGAAGCCACAACTCTAAAACATCAGGGAGAACAATACAAAGAGTATTTTCATTGCCGAAGTGTTAAGGCACAACGGAGTAAATACAAATAACCTTTGATTCTTTCTTGTTTAGACTAGTAACCACTCCACCTTGTTTCTAAGATAAAAGATTGGAAAGGGAAAGCAAAATACAATGAATAACTGTCTATAATACCGGGTGCTTAAAAAATGTGACAATAACTAAACTGAATCAGCTTCTGCCTGATAATCTATAAGCTCTGCTAATATTATAGAAACATCTGACACAGGGAATAAAACTATGCTTTATGATCCTGCCAAAACACAGAGATTTTCATTGAGATGAAACTGAAAAATAAAAAATGGCTAAAGAACAGGACTGGTCCCTCTGTTGTGACTGAGCAGCAACAGCTTGGGTGGGTGTCTGGATAAAACGTGATGTTTGCAGTCCTTTTTTAGACAAATGTCATTAATGGTATCATCACACTTGTGACGAGCATGTTTCAGAGGCAATGTTAGGTACAATTATTGCATTTTAGTATCTCAGTGCTTTATTTTACAACCATTTAATCCCACTTCTTTCAACAAATTTCCATTCTACACAGACTACAAAAAGAGAAGTCCTTCTTTCCTTTTGGGAAAGCTGTACAAGACAGCTAGAGTTTGATTTAAACAGTAGTCATTTCTTCAGTGAAGTACATCAGCTGTTTCACCGCATCAGAATTATATGACTGCTCAAATTTCAGGTGATAATTGCTGTTTAATAACCTAAACGAAGCATACTTCTCCCCATGGGGATAAACGCCTGTGTTTTAAGAAAGGACTCATCTCTCAATCAGCATCAATTTAGCATGTTTTACAAGTATTAAAAGTAATTACACCTCATCTGAAGTTTTGGAAAGGTACACTGATCATCATGAAGATACTGAGCACACTCTGGCAGCCGCTTCTTCACTGCCAGGTTTTATCCATCCATGGCAATCCCATCAGGAACACAGTCTTACAGCCTGCAGCACACAGCTTAGGGTGAACTGACAAGGGTATCTCTCAGAACTACAGTAAAGAAACTGCAAAGATTGCACAGGTTCGGTTACGCTGAAGCCATCCTCTGTTCCTCTGTCATCCAGGAATTTCAGGTCTTGACCCTCTACAGACTGATGACCATGGAGTGGTCTGCATCACTACAAAAGTCAGTCCTGCCTCTCCTTCTTCCCTTTCACGTTTCCTGACTCCTTGCCGTCTCCCCTATCATACCTCACCCAGGTGTTTACACATCCCCTTGCAGGGGACCAAGACATAAACAGCAATGATTAAATAAACCACTGATTTTTCATCCCAATCAATCTCTTTGATCCCCTGCCTGGCTACACGGCACAGGGAAGGGGACTGCACGAGGAGAGATGGTGCGGAAGGCAAAAGATGAGACAAACGCAACAGGAAACCTGCGGGAGGGCTTTTTCAGCCACGGCCACTTCAGTGAGTCACAGGGTTTGTCGTGCTCGCTTCAGACCTCCCAGACTTTTACAGCAGGTGGGGAAATCCCTGCAGCTCCAGCAGCCACCAGCGCTGCAGTCTGTCAGAGTGATGTATCACAGCCAAGCAAGCAGTTCTGACAGTCACTTTGAATGACGGGTTTTTTTTCACACCCAGCTTCTTCCAGTTTTTCCCTGGTTCACAGACTTTTACTAGTCTGAGCTGTGGCTAGCACGTGTGCAAGGGCAGTAACTAAACTACATGCACTGTAAGCACACGGCCTCTCTTTGCAGCTATCAAATCCTTGTGACCTGCTACATGTTTCCACCACTAACAAAGCAGTCTTCACAAGTGCATGTGCCCTGCTTCACCAGCTGCTATCACCATCACTCATGTAAACAGTTTCCACAGCAGTGGATGGGGTGGCTCTGCTCATGTGGTGTGGTGGGAGCAGCAACAGACCCAGCTCACTGATGCTGCTTCTGCCAAAATCTGTCAGGTGCCATCTATCAGGACAGAGTCCTCACCACAACAGTGTACTGCTGTTACACTTGTGTAGCACGCTTATTGCGACATTTCCTGCAACAAAGAACTGTTATCCTTCCTTCCTTTAAAAAGAAAAAAAATATACACAAGAAAGGTGAAAGGAGTAAGTAAGCAAGTGAAAATTGTAAAGGTCTTGAAGAAGAGATGATCATACACACTTGCATTCTCCAGATTCTTCTATTTCTGACTCCAACCTATTTCTGAAGGTGAAATTTTGACTACACTGCAGTTAGTGGGAGCTCTGATTTCAACAGAGCTAAAATTTTACTTCTACACTCTGAACACTCTCCTTGGGCAATACAATAAGAACTTATTAAACTACGGGTGAAATTCACAAATCTCTTTGTTCTGTTCACGTCAACTCACTCCTAAATCTATGTTATGGCTTTTAAAAGCACTGGTTTAATGGAGCAGACAGTGCAAGAGTCAAAATATGACTTCTTGTTCACTCCTACACTCTCAAAACATCCACACAATTCCCACACAAAAGCTTAAAACAAAGTCCACTGAAGTCAGTTGAAAAAAACGCCAGTTGGGTCATGTGAGTGATAAGAAACATCAAAACATGCATAGACACGAAAAATACAGTCTCAGATCTCATGCCAGGGCCTTACTCTTCTCCTTTGTGTACAGATCAACCATGGGGTAGGTCTGTCTGTACCAGACAACACAATGGCAGCAGTTTATTCCCTGGGATTTTAAGTGTCCTACTTAGAACTTTTTGGCCTAAATCTGAGCTCTAGGAAACCACATATGTGTCCTGCTTTCAAAAAAAAAAAAAAAAGAAAAAAAAAGTTTAAAGCATAAGTTCCATCTCAGTGACATTTTAATTAAAATCACTAATTTGCACACTGGCCATTGAAGAAGAGGGCTAGCCCCTTGTGATACCTCAGCTTTATACTGAATATGACATATATGGAATGGAATACTTTTGCTAGGCAGGTTTGGTCACCTGTCCTGTCCCTTCCTTCCCGGAGGTGCCATCTTCTACTGCCCGGCACCCTCAACATGGCACACAAGAGACCGCAGTGTCACTAAAGGAATAAGTATCAGTAAGAGCCCTTCTGCATTCCAATCCTTGGTAGGAACTATAGACATCAGGTGTTATCACTGTCAGTAGCACACACTGTCTGCAAAAACACGCTGCTGACTTCAGAAAGTGCAGTCTTTTAGAAGAAAGCCAGCTGAAAAGTAAAGTCACTGAAGAGAACTGGTTCTGTTTATCTCAAGCTGGGGAACATAAGACCGCAGGACAGATTTTCTTACCAAAGGATGCATCCAAACCACAGGAGGTTACAATGCTTACAGAAGTGGAGGAATTCACAGAACCTCTACTATATCACTAAACACAAGTAGAACTCATATACAAGTAAGATTCTTTTCCCTCCAAACAAGATTTCATAAGACTCCTACACTCACATAACCCTTAAGATGTCAGAAACAGTTGAGAGTAATTATAGCAAAAAATACCCCAAAAGATCACTGAGGAGAGAAAACAGGGTTTGTGAGATAAGAAGCAGCAAAGCCACCAAAATGTGTGGAGAAGTCATTGGGGTAAATAGCCCTGTACTACCTGCACTCAGACTCTTGAGTCTTCTATATTATTTTTTAGCAGCTCACTCTCAATTTGAGAACCAGAATATACAGCAATTCAGCATCCACTAATAGTCTGCTGCTGTAAAACTAACTTAGAAGTATTCCCCCGAGGGCTACAAGATAAAAATTTTGCAGATAATTTGGGGAACCTTAGACAATTTGTACATTTCAGTTAACTGTATTTAAGTAAAGAAAATCAACACCAAATAATACCCTCCCAAACATCACTTATTGCTTGGTCTTAGAAGGTGATTAGCACCCGAGGTTTCTACCTGACTCCAGCCCTTCCCTCACTTTTCCACAGCCTTCCAAATGGGAAGCACTCGGATGAGTAACACACTTTCCACCCATTCATCCAGACTGTGGCCTGATGCTCTAACTTGGCAAACACCTTAACAGAAACTAGAGCGTGTGTTATATTGTCGAATACCTCCACAACCAGGTTCTGTCACTCTTTCCCTCTCCTGCTTCCCACCAGAAACATACGCTCTGCAACACCTAGAAGATAATGGCACTCAATTTTCTCTTTAATAAATACATAGCACTTCTACTGCACAGCTTTGTTGTATTTATTTTAACATTTAAATTCATCCACTAGAATTTTACTGAATCTTTAACAATACTGTGAATGTTGATTATACTTCCACAAATTTCAGCACTTTTAATTTCCTCCTAGATTGGCAATAAGACAAAACAGTCTTAGACTATCATTCTGGTGGCTGCATAAATAAGTACTTAGGAAACTGCATTGCTACCTAGCTATTCTTTATCCTTTTTCAATCACATCTTTTGCCACCCATGCATTCCAGACATTATAGTTTTCATCCAGCCCCAAATTATTTGAGTAAACCCCACTGTATCACACACAGTATCTGTTATGAGAGAGGCAGATGCCATCATAATTTTAGAGGCCGTAACCACCACAGATCCCAAGAGCACTCACAAATAATAATACATAGGCTCTCTGAAACTATGCCACCCAGGTGACTGAGAAGACAGAGTCCCTGCCCTAACACCACAGAGACAGCAGTCCAAGTTTCCTTGATAAAAATGAGTGAGAATCCAGGATGGCAACCACACAACTGGGTTTACAATCATGCATTTATTTGAGGGAGTCACTGTCTTGCAGGCCACTACTCTGGCTCCTGCAAAACTCAAAACCTAGACTGTGGATATTTCTATAGGAAGCACCAACAATACCCAAGGACCATCAAGGTGCAGATCACGGGAGGTCTACCAGCAGATGCCACGATTACAGCAAACTGGACAGTCGTTATCAGGCAGCCTCTCCCACATGGCTTCACGCACTGAAAACACACGCCGTGGCAATACTACAAACCAGACAAAGACTCGGATAAGCTTTCCACTATTCCTTTTTCTGTACAAGGAATATCTTTCCTTCCTAGTGCTCTCTTTGTTCGAAGACATCCTCCTCATTTTCCTTGTATTATTTTCCTTTCTCTCCTTCTTCACTCTTTGACTGAGTGGTTCTCACAGGTAACAGCCAGGAGCTGCAAGAGGTTTTGGTTCAAGTGCCAGCTAAACAGCCACTCAGCAGGCTGACAGCAGGCACCTAGCAAAGGCGCCTGGCTACATTACATTTTGTTTTTATTAGAGTTTCTAACCCTAGGTTCAACTATGGAAAACCATCAGGCAAGTATGCAAAGACAGTGTAAACCACCTACGTTTGGTGCTTTTTATATCACCATGTGCAGACAGGTTCAATGATTATCTTACTGCGTGTGTGTGGGAGTGCGTGCAATTAGAGAAGTATTCCTCTTACGCACTTCCTGCTTCAAGAACAGGACAACACACCACAAGTCATACAGCCTGTAAGACCAGAGCCTGTCACCCAATTCTTCGCCTGCCTGCTCTAAAATAAAATGAGATTACCTTCATTTAGGTCAGATAGAGACTGATGTGGCACACCTAGGAATTCAAGATAAAACCCACTGCTCTGATTCACTCTTTAATACACCTGATTAAACTGATATGAAAAGTGTGGTGTAAGTAATATATAGATTTAGAAAACATGATCACTATAAAGGAACATGATAAATACAGGAGAAAACTTCAAATACTGACAACAGCTGTTATAATTACAGTGGAATAACCTACTGCCAGGAAATCAGGATTTTCCACATTCTGCTAAGCATCATCACTCGTGTTTCTTTCAGCTCTAACTATTCTAAACCAAATACGAACACTAGCACTACATTTTCCAGTATTTACTAAAAGAAAACAAAACAACTAGTCAAAACAACAAGAAAAAGTGACATGTTCTGCATACGGAAAACTAAAGACCTAACTTGCAATGCATGTATACAGTCAAATTCAAATATACTTCAATCACTGGACTGAATAGAAGGAGCTAAATTAAACTCATAGCGGTAAAATGGCCATGCCAATATAATTCAACACAAGACAACAGGTAACTTTCAGAAGCCCATCCAGGCCTAACTGACATCTACCTTATTATAAACATATTGATAAGTCTTGAGAATATAATAAAAATACAAAGGTGCTTCTGAAGTTGTGTAGGTCCCATGCAAACTGTGCTAAACAAAGCCCAGTGTAATTCAGTGAAGCAAACTGCATCTACAGAGAGGTACATGGAAGCACTGTGTAATATTCTGGCACACACCAATGTAACAGGTTCCCTCCACATTCTGTAGATTTCCTTCAAAGCTTGTACATTTGATGTAACCACCAGTTTTCCAAGAGACACACCTGCCGAGGCAGAACATAACCCTTAATTTCTAACACACAGGTTCCTAACACCCCTTGAGCCGAGTGATGCAACACCCTGCAAAACTCCACGGCACACTTGTCATCTATGGCAGGCTCGGCACATACAACTCCTGCTCGTTCACAGCAGTCTGTGGATATACTGACTCGTATTTCATCTGTGTGGCAGAGATCCTGTGTCCAGAACGTGAAACTTCATACTCTGTGCCTGAACTGCACTTGCACAAAAGAGATTTCAACACGCAGTTGCTTAAGGGTGAGGGGTAGCCTTACACGCTCGCCTCTGATCTGTCACACCTCTTTGTCATTAGGACTGTTAGATTTAATTGCATGGGTTATTCCAGAATTAGGCAGATGTCACAGAACAGCTTCACAGAAAAACGCAAGGAACATTACGCCACGTGTTACGCTTCTTGTCTGCTTAAGACTTCATGTTTTGTTTTCTAAGACATTATCAGACGGGTACAATTAGTGTAGGGTGCAGATGGTGCACTGCTCTACTACTGTTCACGGGAGCACGAGGAAATGAAACTTTGAATAGATTCCAAGAGTGCAGATAACAACCCAAACAAGTGAATTGCACCAGCTACACTTCTTTTTTTTTGGTCTGTGTGTGAAGGTGTAATGAAATGGACTAAGGAAAGGGAGCATCTATGGGGAATACAAGGAATCAAATCAGTATCCCTGAAAACTAGAACAACGCCTACTGATATCCTGCTGTCTGCTTTGAGCTGAAACACAAGCATGCACCCAGAAGGATCTTCAGGAGTAAACCTGCATTACCCTCATTACTCTACTTGCTCTAAGCAAGAGCATAAGAACAGAGGTATGCTTCCTGCCCCAAGACAGAGGTAAAAAGGAACACAGAACAGCACAAAATTACCCTATAAAGACCTATGTTTACCTCATGATCAAATTAACATCTTTTTAAGGTAAAGTAGCAATTTTTTTGTCGCTAAGTTCAAATTACAAGTCCAGCTTTCAGGACAGTGTTTGCAAACTGAGGATCTGTCCTTCTCTGCTATCACAGCCACACGTATTCACTCATGTTTACGTATCTCAAACAAATATCTGCTAGTAGCACAGTACATTAGCTCCAGAGGAAAATGATGATGGCCCTGTGGATGATAAGTAGCAACAGTCCCTTTTAATTTCTTCTGTAAAAGGAAGAAGCCACCTCTGGAAATGCTGCAGCTATCAATGGTGAGATGCAATGTGATGTCAAGGACTTCCTGACCATGAAGCTTTAGTAGCCAATTCTTCATGAGGATTTAACATTTCAGAGAACGCACTCATGATTGCTCCCTTCTACAATACTGAACTAAACTGACCCCCTAATAATGGTAATTCTGTCTCCTTTCTGCCTAACATAAGTGGTAAGAGTAGTCTGGAGGGCCAACAATGACTTGGCCTTCCAACAAGAAAAATCATGGCCAAAACATACTTCTGGTGGTTCTGACTTTTTGTGTGCTTCCCACTGTGTGCTTTTGAAAATAAATCTTGGAATTTAAGAGTTGTAGACACATTTGAAAAATAACTTTGACATCGGATGAAATACACTGGACTATTGTACAGTCCTTCCTTTAGTTTAACTAATAAACCAAGATTGGCCTGTTTGAGGAGAAGCTTAGCTTTGATCATTAAAAATGACTGTGCTAAATTTAACATTAATGCCTGATAGTGCTACTGTCACAATGTAAGCACAGTGATCAGGGCATAATTAAACGCCACAACTTATAAGTGGCAGGGCAACATGAACAATGCAATAATGAAACACCCATTGGCTTAATTTACTGCATTGCTAAGCACAAGCCCATGCTAAGAGCAACTAATGGCCCTGCCTCAGAAATCAAGTAATTACAAATAATAGCTCAGCAGCTCCCCCTTTCTGGATCAGATGTCAGAACATAAGGCATAATAACCAGTCACACATGTTAATTCAAATAAGTGCATGAACGCAGTTCCTAACGAGCAACTCCAGCAACTCTCAGTTACCTATCAGCAGCTTATTAGGTGGGAAATCTGAAGAAGAGAGAGTAAGAGGTGACAGACTAAATTCAGAAAGGATTTAGGACTGAAATTTTGACCATACAATTTACAGGTACAACACAATTCCAGCCCGCGAAACAACTTTATGCAAAGCAAAGCCTGGTTGCCTGAGCCACCTGACTCAGTCAGCAGTGACGCTTCATTGCTGCACACCCAGGACACAGAAGTCTGCTGACTTTGTGGTTATTGGCCCAGACCAGTCCTCAAAGCGTTGCTACAGCATGTTCCTCGGAGCACAAAAACTTCGGAGGTCTTCTGAACCTTTGGAGCACACGAGTGCTGCACAGCACACAGCAGCACGCTCAGGCTGACCCATGCTCCCACGAGGCAGAACACCAGTGGCTCTGGCACAGATAAATACAGCAGTCCAGCAAAAGCAAGTGCAGATGCCACTGCCATGGTTGAGAACAAAAACAGAACAAAAGTTAAAGCTTTCAGGTAAGCTGTGTGGATTTTACTCATAGTAAAGTACATAAACACAGGAAATGTATTTCTTCTGTGGTGAGGTGTAAGGTAGAGGCAAGATACAGGGGTTACAGTTAGAGCCTTTTGGAAAGGAGTCATCTGTTCAAATTTAGGATTTATGACACAAGTGGCCCTTACCTAGACTCCCATTACAGCTAATGAAGACAAATATATTCCTATGACATGACACATCTCATCCTAGACATATAAATAAATCAGATGCATTAAACTTAAAAATGTGTATCTATCTCCAGTGACAATATAGGCAACCTAAGGTAATGAGCCCAGATGTGCAAGTCTTACAGCGTGAGCTGCAGACTGCAGATCACATCCGTAACATCCGTTCAGGCTCTCATCACTGCACATCATCAGATTATGGGCCTGCTCCTCTGCCTGTTCTTCTGCAGCTGTCCTAATAGAAGTACAGTAATACTTATATGCAAAACACTTCATTAATACATCCAAGGAAAACATTGTGTAGTTCTCTGATTTTTAGAAACAACTAATTAATATATAAATATTGTATTGTCTTCACCAAAAAAAAAAAAAGTAAAACTACTGAATTTTAACACAACAGTGCAGAAGTGTCTCCCATACCCGATGATATTGCTGCAACAGATTATGAGACCTAAGATTCTTACACATACATGACTCAAAATCTAAAGGACAATTAAAAAAAAAACCCACAACACAAAAAATACTAAACCTTGATACTTTCAATCTAATCCTATTGGAGGTGTTGTGTTAATCCAGCCATTGGTGTCCTCACACACAGTGCACTGAAACTCTGAAGTTTCTAGACTCCTTCCTCTTAAACACAAAGTCATTCCATCAACTTGGTACACACAGACGTAAAATACAACAAACAGTTCAGCAATGTAAGCAGGTTAGCCACTACCATGGCAGAGGGAAAGCCCTCCTGGCCTTCATCAAAGTAACCTGATTTTCAAAGTCGCGTAACACCTGAAACAGCACTGAATGTGAACCTGCTAGTGAGAATTTCGTCGCAATTTTTAAGCAACACTTAGAAACTCTGGGCCTGCTGAAGAACAACAGAAACTAACATATCTTTCCTGTCCATCCTAGCTAGTTCTCTGTAAGCTATTCTCAATCCTATATACTCTAGGCAATAACTTGGTAAACTGAAATGGCATTATGTGGCCTCTATTCGTGTCCTTGCAAATACAGTCTTCTTCCAGTTACTCTATTTTCATTGTTCTGAACAGGCTGTCGTTAGGCACTAGGCATTACACTAAAAGGCTGTAACCAGTTGAATTCAGACTCTCAAGGCTAAATCCTTTATCTAATAAATTACATGCACTCCCTGTGATTGTGTGAAACCTACCAGAATATAAATTAATCTGTTATACCTACCTTACTTTCTCTTAGAAGACTTCAAGCTATGATGATCTTCTAATCCTAACCGGTTCCTAGAAGAGAGCTATGCCACTACGGAAGATAGAAGCCCTACAGGTGATGACTGGCACAGCTCTCTCTGCAAGCTTTTATTTACATGGTTAAGTTCTGCTTTGTCACCATGTTAGTTCACAGCACAATACAGAAGACAGTACCTAGAAAAGAGGATATCAGTTAATAAGGTCATCACAGCAGACTCATGTGGATTCTGCAGCCTGTTTCAACGGAAAGCAGCCAGCCTTGAGTATTTCAGAGACTGAGTCTACAGCAAACCTCTCTGTTTAGGTGGGAGGCATGGATTACACAGGCTTCTTCCAGCTCCTGCTCCAGTTTTACCAGTAAGAGATGGACCATTAAGAAAAGTGACCTGGCGCTTGCATTGTATTTTGTAAAGCAGCACACACCAGGACTCAAGGTTGTCTGAACCAAAAAGCATAAGCAAAGTTCTGCTTTCTCTGAATTACTCATAAAAGAAAGAAAAAAGCTATCTAGATATACAATCAGGAAGGACAGCAGACTTTCCAAGGATTTTACAAGTAAAGATTAATTTTTGCTAATTCCTCTGCTCTCGGGACACTAAGAGAGTTAAAGCATTCACCCCCTGTGCTGTGCACTGCAGGTATCAGCCATAGGTTTCAGCAGCTTATTCTTCTCCTCCATCAGGAGGTACAAGATACTTCAGCAAAGGGCTTTTGAGTGTTAGCATTTTTGTTGCAAGTCAAGGTCTCTTAAATGCAGTGTCATATCAAGATTTTGTACAGGAATTGTAGTGCAATGCCATATTCTACATGCTTTACATTACACATTCGGACTCCTTCATTGGAAGTACATGTTATGACTGCAATCAGCCATGTTTGGTGACACTGAAGAAACCAGTAAATTGCCTGCACAAAGCACTGGAAAAAGCTAGGAGCTAAGGAAGCCTACACTTGCAGGCATAATGAGCTGTACAATCCAAGAAGAATTTTCCTTCTTTGTACTTTTTAAGGCTATTAATGTAATCAAGTTGTGTTTGGTATCTTTATCAATACAATAAACAAAAAAAAAGATCAGATTTTAAAAGATACTTCATTGTTATATTGAAAGATGTGGTTTTCAAACAGCCCCTCTCTGCTGCAAGAGATAACCACAGCACTCTTATCAAAACCAATCCCACCATCTCTTGTGTAAAATATTTGTTCCCTCAGGTGCCTTTAGAACAGCAGATGAAAGCAAGAAACACGAGAGCAAGTCCAAGGTCACACAGCAGGCCAGGAGCAGGCCAAAGAAGAAAATCACTGTTGCCTCACGTGGAGCTGCCATCTGTTCGTACAGCCAGTCTCCAAAAACGTCCTCGAAGACTTTGGCACCTCTGTTCAACTCAGTTTGAACCAGCTTGATGAAACAACGTATGTCTCCATTTCCACTGGATAATGGAGTCCTCTGGATCTAAAAGATCCTCACAGGAAATTAAAACAGTGTAGACTTTAAGATGTCAGAAAAATGGACAGAACAAAGTTATTGGGAAAAGTGTGGATATGACTCATTGCATTTTTTGGAACAGATGGAAGAGTAGAAGATGATTTTGGTTTACTTTATGAGGTCACCTTTGTCTCCTGCATGTACTGTAGTCCTTCATCTAACTGCCACATAGCCACCTCTTCTTTACTTATCTCTCTCGTTTCTCAGCTCTGGAAACTGTACCATTTTTCAGAGGAACAGCAATATTTTATACTGAAGATATTTATAGGGTGTCTGTTGTCTAAGGTCATTGTCTGAAAAGGGTAAATTCTGAAGGAGGAAAAACAAAGACGGTATCAAGGGGCAAACTTAGTTGATGACAGAAAATGCAAAGCCTCTCGAGGTTCCGAGGCACAGCACCTTCTTCCCCTGCCCTGTACCCGTTCCCAACACAGCACACCTGTCCATCCATCTGTGATTAACAGAGAACATTTCTTTGTTCACCTTGGGGCACCTACAGTACGGATCTCTGTATGTCTGAACTCGTTCAAGTAATTTCTGTACACCTCCAACTTGTGTGTAGGTTTGGACTCTACCACAGCAAATGGTTTTCTGGAACCAAGTCCCTCAGATCAGGGGAACAAAACACATCTCCTTCAAGCTGAATTATCACTATCTTGCCGAAAGAAGAAATCAGGACATCATCTGCTAATTACATTTTTACAGTTTTGATAACCACAACAAAATCAAGAAAAAAATATTTCAATTTAGGAAATTACTTTGTTCTAGATTCAATTAGAAGTACCATGCGCTATATTTATAAAGACAGAACTCATAAGGGTATATATTACTTATAAGGATGCCCCTTACAAGAAAGCAAACTCTTTAGAAACACTGCATCATTGATCTCTGCTCAAGCTCCAAAACTTTCTGTGAGTATCCCATCCCAAATCTCTTTACAGAGATTCAAAGACTTGAGCACAAATTCTGTTCAGAAAAAAAGTGCGACAGTGCTAAGAACCTGGGAGTTCCCCTTTCTTATCCCATGCTGGGAGGGAACAGGTGCATCATATAATTATTAGCTGTTTGGTAGACAACAGTAGTTGTCAACACCCTTCCTGTGGAGCATTTTAAATTAAGCTGCTGCATAATATACAGGAAAAAAAACAGAACCAAACCACAAACCACTCACCGAGTTAACAAATGGACTCTACTTGTGCATGAAATAACGTCTCTGTAAAGTAAAGGTTGCCCAAAACAAGGACACAAGATGGGTATAAAAAGCCATAAAGCTAGAACAGCACTTTCCCTGCCCTTATCTTTCATTTTTTAAAAATGGCAAGGAAAACCTTATCCTTTTAGCACGTCAGAAATTTGATGCAGGTTACCCAGGAGTTACTTCTCTTCATCCCCTTGCTAAGACACAGGAGTTTGTAGACAGAGCATGCATAGTTAGTGATCAGAATTGTGTAAATACTTGGTTTTCTTTGACATGGGGAGTGGGGGGCCTAGATGACAAGCCAAGGATTTTTTAAGAGCAGAGCCCAGACTACTCAGTCCAGCCTACACCCGTCCTGGTTGCCTGGGACCTAAATGCTGGTAAAAAATAAGGGCATCTTCATAGCAATCACAGCAAAGGAAGAAATAAACAAAGGAGAAGAGAGTTAACTACCAGTACTGCTCTCTCCTCTCATCTCTCTCAGACAACACACGTACTGGGCTGTCCCCCTGCCTTCATCACTAACAGAATAGCACTGTCCAAGTGGGAACTGTTTGTTAGAAGTTGGTCCTAAAGTGCTCACTACTGAGTTTCAAATTAGACTTTGGACTAGGGTGGAATTCCATGCCCACACAAATGCTATCCTATCAAATAATCCGTTTGTAGTGCAAACTAGATCTCTGCTTTTTTTCACACCAGAGTCAGTCCAGTTAAGAGAAAAAATTCATATTCTTGTCTTGCTACAGAACACTTCAGTAGTCTTGAAGAGTTCTATATACAGTACTACATCAAACTGAAACCCATTCTTAGTTCAGATAGGTATTAAAAGGGTTACAATTTATATTTTGTAAAATTAATTGTATTCTATTTCACTTCTAATGTCTGAATTGTGAACAGAAAAATAGGTGTGGTACTAACTGCACAGGAGCAGACAAGACTTTTATTTCAAATGGAAGCTTTGAAACCCAGAAGTGCCCGTTTCAGTCAAAAAAATGCAGGACAACCAGAATAAATTTTTGTTATTGACATAACAACTGAGGAGTATAGTGTGGACTACTTCTGCTCTTCTCTACCAGGAAGCCTGTTTGTTACTTTCTCAACTATATCTATCGCATGAAAACAATTCTCTTTCCCTCCTCCTTAGATTATCGTGGTATAAGCAATGATGCCACTGCTGCAAGAGTTATTCTTACAGAACATTTCTATTTTATTGCGTTAACTTGATGCAGCATCACAGGTAATCAAAACTGACACACCTGCCAGAACAGTGGTGACTGTCAGAGGTTCACCTTGAAATACCTTGTGGTTTGGGACCTGCAAAAGAAAATTCAGTTGCTTAACCCTTTCAATACAGAGGTGTTGCATAGCAGATGAATCCTGCTGCAAAAATAGTAGCCCAAAAGCATACTGATGATAAAAAAACTTTTTGCCCCTTCAGTATGTTGTTACATGGTTAAGTGTTTTACATCTGACAATAAAATAGTTATTATTTGTTTGAATTCCTCCCTGTCCTCATTAGTGCTAACGTTCCGATACACATCCTACAAATGCAACAGTGGCATTTAGGAAAGAAGCTTTAAGAACGTTTGCAGCTCTCAGGGTCTCTGGGTCAGGTTATTTTTTAATTCAATAGCAGCAATCGACTAAAAGGAAACTCATTCACTGAGCCCAGCTTTAGGTCTTTCAGGAGATCACCAGCCTCTCCACAAACCTGCCTGAGTCACTGTTAGAAACAGGTGGGGCTTTGGGGCCATGGCTGCTTTCTGCTCGCAGCATTCAACATTCACCCCAACTGCAGTGCGGATACAAGCCCACACACCTGATC